>CM049432.1:84432417-85142452 GCA_026929855.1 Poa annua
TATATATATATATATATATATGTTCTGTGAATAGCTTTGTGATGTATTCCCACTTCCCCTATAACTCACGACAGTGCATCCGACTGGAAAGTCCCTACTACATTCATATATGGTCAGCATGATTGGACGAATTACCAATGGGCGCAACAAGCACGCAAGGACATGAAAGTTCCTTGCGAAATCGTCAGGGTTCCACATGTTCGTCTTCCTCTATCCATTGTAATATACACATTAATAAGTGTTACAAGAATGGTACTGACTACAGATACATCAATGGCTGTATATGTAGGGAGGACATTTCGTGTTTCTGGAAAACCCTTCAGCTTTTGAGTCAGCAATCTTCTATGCTAGCTGGGATTTTTTACCTAGAAGCGCGGAGGAGGTCCACTCGCTTCCCAATGGCTTGATATATGTATGAGGCATCATGTTATGCGATGAACTTGAGAGAATATGTTCAAATTTGTTTTGGTTTTGTATGTATGAGTTGTGTATGTGTCTATGTGTGCGTACAAGTAGTGGGAAGTTTTATGGTATATTTTCAGTGAAACACATATGTACTCATGTTGGCCTGTAGTGTGACATCTTCATAGTAGTAACTATCACAGATAATCAGATGTTAGCTAGGGCTAAATTTTGTAATCTACCGTTCACGTGAGTTTAGTGTTGCCATGAGATGTTAAATCATGAAAACTTTCCCAATCTGCCACGGATCATAGACAAGTTTTTCCTTAATGTTCCATGGCCTATATAATCCTTGCATTTTCTAGTTACTTAGCCCGGTAACTGATTAGCTTATTATGAGGTTTAGGCAGAACAGAGGTAACTTTGAACCTATAATATGGTTAATTTTTTTCTATATTCTATGGGATGGGTAGTTTTAGAGGAATATCATGAAAACCTTTGGGTAACCTTTTGCATCTGGTGGTTCAAGTGGACAAATCATGACAATCTTCTACTGTTTGATGTTTTAGAGCCAAATCATGACAATTTTGTGGGTAATATTTTAAGGATGGTGATTCTTAGAGCTAGGTCATGTAAACTTTTATAGAAGGCAATGCCCCCAATCAGTAGAGCCACACATGCATGTCCAGTCATTTTATAGAAGGCAATGCCCACAATCACAATGCTTACCTCAAATCCTCAAATAGAATGTGTCGTCACCATAAACATACAGTTAAGATGTAATTATAACAAATTATCTTGAAGGTCTTCCATTACATGAATATTCATCATGAATGCTGTTGCTAATATCCCACGGCAACGCGCGGGGAATTATCTAATAATATTTTAACGCAGGGTAATTATTAGTGTAAATATTATGTCCACAATTTTCATGATTGTTTTTGGGAGCTAGAAATGTATGATTGCATTTCTGGGTTTTTTTGGCCATAAACATAATTATTTTTATTCTGGTGATATTGCTTGGATATGAAAATATTTTTCATAAACGAAATATGGTGTATAGTAGCATCTAAGTTCTTTTTGGGGGATCAGTCCAAGCAAAAGAAACCGGTGTTACTTTGGAAAGGCAAGATTAGGGGTATGGATTTAGGATTTTTGAATAGGTGTATTAGAAGTAAAATCCCTGATCAAGAGTGTCAAATATTTGGTGAAATGTTTATTGGGTTGAGATATAAAGGATACCACGATGCATCATCCGCCAAAAGATCCAAATAATTTTAGAGAAATCCAAGTAGAAAAGATTTCCATCAAAATTTAATCAGAAGAATTTGCAAAAACAAGGTTAGAAAATACTCCCTCTGATTCAAAATAAATGTCAGCAATTTTGAACTGAGACTGGTTTGAATCTGTAACACTTATATTACTTCTGTATGACTGTATCAGGAGCGAGAAGCAGATTATGTCAGCACGCGCGCGAGCCGCGGAGAGACTTCCGCGAAGGCGTGCGCGCGCTCAATCAGGGTCAACGGCCGATCTTCCTCCCCTGGCGTCTCGCATTGCTTGCGCTCCAGTCCACCGGCGTCGGCACGAACGCAGACGCAGACGCAAGCCATTACGTACGTAGCCGCCACACGCACCGCACAACGTGCGGTCGGGGGCGCATAAAAACTCAACCAGATTCCAGAACCAGCACGATCCCCATCCGAACGAATCGTAAGAGCATACGCGTCCACAGTCGCCGCGGAGGAAATTTGCCGGGAGGTGGGAGAGAGGTCCTCGCATGCGCCGCGCCGCCTCCAGTGCCGCCACCGCGACGACGACGAGGATGGCCGCGGCCGAGGAGGTGAGGCAGGCGTCCGCGGCCGCCACGGCGGCCGAGGCGGCGTCGTCGTCGGTGCCGCCGCCCGCCGGGTCTAGGTGGGCGCGGGTGTGGCCGTCCGCGCTGCGCTGGATCCCCACCTCCACCGACCGCATCATCGCCGCCGAGAAGAGGCTCCTCTCCATACTCAAGTTACTACCTTTCCCTCCCCCCTAGTTTTACCCTCTCTCTCAATCCGCTTGTGAAATCAAACTGAACGACCGTAAAGATCCAGGTGGATGATTGGCTGTTCCTCTGTCTCCAATCCAGCTCGATTTGTGGCGATTCGTGGTTGAGGTCCTAGCTCTAGCCCAAATTTGGGAATACTGAACTCGCATGCCATTCACTTTCACGATCACTGGTTGGGATGGAGCCACACGGGCGAGTGCCTACAGCGATGCAGCAGCCAGTCATTTGTGCTGTGGCGGTGTTGCTAAAGGATAACCATCTCGCCGAGTGCTGATTCTGGAGCCAATTATGATCTGAAAATTAGTAGCTAAGGGATGACCATCTCAGAATGGTACCAGCCGTTGTTGGCTTTATTACTTTAAAGCTGGGCTCTTTGAGCCTTTTATCTAAAAAAACATCTCAGAATAGTTTGTTCACGTTGGTGCCAGTAAACGTATAGATTTAGTTAATTTGACTAGATCGGACGAGGTGCGTGGGTTTTAGTTATGGATGGGCTATTGCCCTGTTTCTTCAAGGAACCAAGGTCAGACAGTAATATAACCTGTGTCGTATTTGATAGTGGTTCTTTGGAACCATTGACATTTGTCCATGCTGCATATGGAAGCCCATGGCTGTTAGTTGGGTTTTGTTCATTCGAGTATTTTTTTTGTACCGTGGAAATTAGGATATATGCTTCTGTTATGACTTATGCAAATGAGGCATCTCAAACATACTTTCCATTCTGTACAGTAAAGCCCCTAAGGGATAATGATATGTGGTCACTCGAAGATATATCAGTGTATTATGTTTTTAACATGGTACTTCACATTTCTAGTTTTGTGCCTAATTGGATTTTAGTAGATATTTAGAAGTGTTCTTTTCTTTGTTCCGGTATGTGATGTATATTTTTGTATTCCTTTACAGAACTGGGTATGTCCAAGAACAAGTTAACATTGGCTCGGCTCCACCTGGATCAAAAGTAAGATGGTTTAGATCATCCAGTGATGAGCCAAGGTTCATAAATACGGTGACATTTGATAGCAAGGAGAATTCTCCCACCCTTGTCATGGTCCATGGTTATGGTGCTTCACAAGGCTTCTTCTTTCGAAACTTTGATGCCCTTGCAAGCCGTTTCCGTGTGATAGCGATTGATCAGCTTGGGTAAGCTCTAAAAGAATGAAAGATTGGATTGTGGCTTATATTTTTCAGTTGGAGATTCAAGGAGTTGTATTTCCATTCCCTTGCTCAATGTTTCTCAAGTGTTACTACCATCGTTGATACAGTTGATACATACAGAAAAGGCACATTGATCTGAACAATTTTGTAAACTACAATATTTATGGAAGAAAACAAAACCACACAGTGGGATATGATTTTTGACTTGTTGACATGCCACATAACTTATTTTGACTGTTGACCACAATGGGTGTTGATATAGCAATTTACGTAAAGAATGATTTATTTAATGTAGGTTTAAGTTAGAATTTGAATGTTAGCATAGAGTGCTAGTTAAAGATTTAAGAAGAATTAATTGCATATAGCTTTTCGCCTATTACTTCTCCCTATTTTTTGTGATCTATGAACCTAGACATAGGGAATAAGATTTATATGACATTTGTGGGAAGTTTCCACCTCATCTAATCTAAAGATAGCCCCACAATACATATAGAAAGTGTTTGCCTACTATTACAAAAAAATATGTCATGTATGATAAACAATCCTTTAAACTGTTCCTTTACTTACTGCCCGTTGCATGGTGTTGAAATTTTCCTTTCCTTCTTGCAGTTGGGGTGGATCAAGCAGACCTGACTTCACCTGTGAAAGTACTGAAGGTCAGATACAGATAACATATTTGGTGTACGACTTCGTAATATGCTGTTAGATTTTCTATTATGCTATTGGTGACTTTCAGTAGCCGCTTTTATGTCTGATGTTTAGCATGCCATGTAATCTAATTTTATGGCAAAGCATCTCGAAATGCTTCCGTTCTTTTGATTTCTCGGATATTCTGTTAACGGCTGCTTCTATGAGAAACCCAGCTAGATTTGTTCCGTCATATTGCTTTGTGATTTGATTCTTCATACATACTTTTTTGAAACAATAAGTAACATTGTGTTCTTTGGTCAACTTTGTAAACAGAAACTGAGTCTTGGTTCATAGATTCTTTTGAGGAATGGCGTAAAGCAAAAAATCTCAGTAATTTTATATTGCTTGGTCATTCCTTCGGAGGATATGTTGCAGCAAAGTATGCCTTAAAGGTAATATCTATAATGCATTTAGCAGCTGAAGCTACCCTACCGGTGTGTATGATTGTACTAAACTTTATGTTTTATTTCAGCATCCTGAACACGTGCAGCACTTGATTTTGGTTGGTTCAGCTGGCTTTTCATCAGAAACAGATCATAGCTCTGAATGGTTAACCAAGTTTCGGGCAACATGGAAAGGCATGCTAGTGAACCATCTCTGGGAGTCCAATTTCACTCCTCAGAGAATAGTGAGGTATGTCTAGGCTAAGGCTTCTTCTGTTTGTATTGTCATTTTACCTACAATATAAAACAAAGCAAGGTGGCAATGGAAGCCTTTGTACTTCACAATTATGTGCTATCCCTATCAGGCACAATACTCTAGATACCTTAACAAAGTTGAGCAATCCACCACTTATGTCCATGTTAACTGATTAAAGCGTTCTGTGGCAATAATTGGTGCCAGCAGTGATTACCTTATCAGGCCAAACCTGCCAGTGAGGTTCTGTCACGTAAAGTGCATGAAGTTCCAAAAATAAGTGGCTACTATTTTTCTTTCATATCGAGCACTACAAATTTACACTCCGAATGTCCAAAGTAATACAATTAACAATAATAGAATAAAAAAATTATGCTTCCTTAGACTTCTGCAGAGACATCATATGCTCTGAATCCGTAGTGACAGCTGGGCGTTTAGAAAAATGGTTGGATGGGCTTGATTTCTCCTTCTAGTAAAATAGATGAGTATGATTTTCAAATTTTAGTAGACAGAGCTGCAATGAGAAAGCAATGGAATTTCTGCTTTGATTTTTCCTAAAACAATTGAGTGCTTTATCTCTAATCTGCTCTAATACATTTTTTCATGACATCCATTGTTTTGCTTAAACAGAGGACTGGGTCCTTGGGGCCCAGATTTAGTTCGGAAATATACAACAGCTAGGTTTGGCTCACGTTCAATGGGTGAATTATTAACAGACCATGAGTCCAGCTTGCTGACAGGTAAACATTTTCATTGCCACGCAACATCAGTAAGTCTATTTTCTTTAATGATGCTTGCACTCAACCTTACTTTTGCTCTCTCATGTATGAAGATTACATTTACCACACTTTAGCTGCAAAAGCTAGTGGAGAGCTGTGTTTAAAGTATATTTTTTCCTTCGGGGCATTTGCAAGGAAACCTCTTCTGCACAGGTCAGCTCCTCTCTTTATGCGCTAAGTTTCTACAACTGTTGTTCATAACAGCATGTGGATTAGTTATGACTCATTATTTATTAAGGTTTTTTTTATCTGTCTACATAGAGCTGTTGGTTGACTTGGTTCTCCTTTCTTAGTGAGGGAATCTACAATTCATTACTTTCTTCATGGGATGATGAGAAATGAAAATTTGCAACTAGCTACATTTTCAGTCCTGCACACCGTTGCAAAAAAAAAGCATCAAGACTTCAAATTTTTGGGTGTGTGGGCTCAACTACCTGACGGAAATCCGTTTTCATTGATTATTTGTGTTCAAATCTCACGCAGACAGGCTAGGATTTTTTTCTCATGCTCTTCTGCAGCACACATGAGTCTCCTTTTCTCTTAAAAGCCTTTGTTTGTTAAGTTCAGATATACCTATGGTTAGAATGAACATGTTACAATTCTAGCATGGCCGATCCATAACAAAAATTTGAACATTTGACTGTAATTCTCTCATCTGTTCTGATACGGTGATACCAGTTCTGTAATATCATTGATCTCGGATCTGCTCTTTTACCCAATTCTGGCGTAGAAAGTCTGAAATACTCTCCACATGGTGCATGCTTGATAAAGATTTAGTACTAACCTTATGCAGTTGCACCATGCACTAAGTTTACACTATTGTATTACGCTTCTCAGTTTTGTCTGGACAGGAACTGGCCCTGTCGAGAAACTACCTTAGCTGATACAATCTTTATGTGCAAGAGTTCATCCTGATCTGCATATTATTTATGTCAATCATCCACACTCACTTGAATAGCGTATTAGTGGATTACTATTAGTGTTCAATCATATTTTTAATACACATCAGATCATGATCTTGTTGATGCACTAACTTGCCGACACAAACATAACAAATTTATGCTGCCTGATATATATGTGATGTTTTCTCACCGAACCATAAATTGCAACAGTGCATCCGATTGGAAAGTGCCGACTACTTTTATATATGGGCATGATGATTGGATGAATTACCAAGGGGCACAGCAAGCACGTAAGGACATGAAAGTTCCTTGCGAAATCATAAGAGTCCCACAGGTCAGTTTCCCTCTCTAGCAATTTATACAACAAGAGCCAAAACTTTGGTACTGACGACGGATGCCTCTATGGATATGCAGGGAGGACATTTTGTGTTCATAGATAACCCTGTGGGGTTCCACTCGGCGATATTCTACGCTTGCCGGAAATTTTTGTCTGATGGTGCAGAGGAGGGACTCTCTCTTCCTGATGGCCTGATATCTGCATGAGACGTCACCTTGTGCAATCTCACACCGAATAGCGGTATGAACGTAAAGGAACGCTATGCAATGATATGAAATGTCAGCGATAGATGTCACTGGTTTGTTTTTGTATGTAAGAGTTGTGTGAATATGTGTCATTCGTATGTGTTTGCATACCAGTACTTCAAACGTAATAATGTCTATATACGTAAGATTTCTCTAGTGGCTTATTAGGTAAGTTGTTGTGAGCGATATTCTAAATTCTCTCAGTGTCAGCTTTGTGTTTGCCTAATGTGAAAATTTTCAAGTACCACCTTTGCATATATCTGCTGCAGCCATTGCTGCGTCATAGGTTGTCAGTATCTATATGTGCCCCTTATGATTTCAGTATGATGTTGATAGTACTATTGTAAGATGCGATCCTATAATACAGTAATGATAGGCACACGGAAATCGGTCATGGTAATAGGAGCATAACATCCCACTACCCAAAACCATATTTCAAAATGTAACAATATTCTAAACCTAAATTTGGAATGTATATCCAGATATTCTATATTTGCAAATGAAGTTCTGCAGAAAAATGATATTTTTTGTGGATTGCGTACAAAATACAAATTTTATACAGGGCAAAAGTTTTGTCTTTTTCACAAACTTTTTTGTGTGAACATAGAATGTCTGGATATACATCCATTTTTTATTTTAAAATGTATTTAAATCATTTTTCACATCGGATGTATCTATATCTACGAGTCAAAACACCGTGTCCGCCTGCTATTGAAAACATTGGTCATAGTAAAAAATATGTGTCACTACACTTAGTTTTCTATAAGAAGTGAAAAGAGAAGAGCTTTAACATGACCAAAATACAGTACATGTACTGGTAGGATTTGACAAGTTTTAGAAAAGACACCCTGCACTCACTGGCCTTCTTTAGTCTTTAGCATATCAATAGATATACACTAACTCATGTGTACATGTGACTAAAATTTTAAATTTTCATTGAGTATTGGAACATAATAATACTCCCTCGGTCCCTATTTAGTGGTGTCCTTATTTCGTGTGCATCAACTTTAGCCATATATTTGACCAACAAAAAAACACTATAAAAAACTTGTCAAACTTTACATTGTTAAATATATTTTCATATGAATATTAATATAGTTTTATATAATTGTTGATCTTTTTTCTAAAAACTTTTTAAAAAACTACAGTCCTTACTTTCAGAACTGGAGAAAGTCACAGCACTAGCAGCATACTTTCGCGGTTTCGCCTACCGCACTTGATGAGCCTGAACCCACAGGCTCGTCACGCCGCGGCACGCGCGGCAGAGCATGGAGCCCCCTCCGCCTTCGCCGGCCTGGCCGCCGCCACCTCCAGGATCGCCTCCCACGGCCGCGCCGGCGACGCCGCCGCCGCGCGCGCGGTGTTCGACGCGATGCCCCGCCGCGACGCCGTCGCCTGGAACGCCATGCTCACAGCCTACGCCCGGGCCGGGCATCCGCGCGCCGCACTCGCACTCTTCGCCCGCATGCGCGGCGCGCCGGACGCGTTCGCCCTCACCGCCGCGCTCTCCGCGGCGGCCTCCCTCCGCTGCCCCGCCGCCGGCGCGCAGCTCCACGCCCGACTCCTCCGCCTCGGCCTGCGCGACCCGCTCCCGGTCGGCAACGCGCTCGTCTCAATGTACGCCAGGTGCGCCCGCGCGGACGAAGCCTCTCGCGCCTTCCGCGAGATGCGGGAGCGCAACGCCATGTCCTGGTGCTCGCTCCTGCACGCATACGTCGCCTCCGGCCGCATGAAGGCTGCACAGGAGCTGTTCGACGAAATGCCTGATGCAGGCAATGTTGCCTGGAACACGCTACTCATGGGTTATTCCCGCGCTGGCAATGCCAGGCAATGTTTGCTTGTGTTCAACAGGATGCGGATGTCGGGGCCCTCCTGTGACGATGCAACACTCAGCGTTGTAATCGATGCTTGCACAGAGCTGCCCTACCCATATACTGGCTTTGCAGTCCACAAGATTGCGCTGCAGAGCGGCTGCAGTTCCGTTCCCGAGGTCAGCAACTCGCTTATTTCCTTCTACAGTAAGTTCGGGTTGCTAGATCATGCCGTTAAGATCTTCGACTCTATGGAGACTAGAACCATTGTGTCATGGAATTCGCTGATCGACGCATACACAAGGCTTGGCCACATCGAAGAAGCTGCTGCCCTGTTTCAAAGTAACCCTGAGAGAAATGTCATCTCATGGACTGCGATGATTGGGGGTTATGCGAGAAATGGCTGTGCAGACGAGGCCCTTGCTCTGTTTGTCAAGATGCTGACAGAGAAGCATATCCAACCTGACGACTTCACTTTGGGGGTTGTGCTTCATGCTTGTGCTACTGCAGCATCTCTGGCCACGGGAAGGATGATTCATGCGTGTGCATTCCAAAGCGGTTTTGCTTCCTACTTGTACGTGGCCAATAGCTTGATGGACATGTATGCCAAGTGCGGGGACATAGACGGGGCAAGTAATGTGTTCCATGCCATTTGTCAAAAGGACTTGGTTTCGTGGAACACCATGTTGTTCGGGTTCTCGATAAATGGATTGGCAAATCAAGCACTGGCACTGTATAAAATCATGTTCTCCCATGATGTCAGCCCCGACGAAG
The DNA here is from genome assembly GCA_026929855.1 of Poa annua. Taxonomy (NCBI): domain Eukaryota; kingdom Viridiplantae; phylum Streptophyta; class Magnoliopsida; order Poales; family Poaceae; genus Poa; species Poa annua. Next base: position 84,442,196 of record CM049432.1, read on the forward strand.
TTACATTCGCAGGCTTGCTCACCGCCTGCAGCCATTCTTGCCTCCTGGAGCAAGGCAGGGCCTTCTTCGAGTCAATGGTGTCGGTCCATCAACTGAAACCAACACCGGAACATTTAGCTTGTGTTCTCGACATGTATGCTAGATCAGGGAACATAAAAAAGGCCATTGAGATGCTGGATCAATACTCAGAAATGGTTCAGATGCGAAGCAGCAGTATGCGGGAATCTCTACTTAGTGGCTACTCATCAGGCCACCTGGATGTAAGAATCGGAAGGAAGGTGGGGAGCAGCATGGTGTCGATGGATCCTGCGAGAGACGCTGGCTATGTCATGCTGTCCAACTTGTTGTGTGTCACTAGGCAGTGGAAGGAAGCCGAGGGGGTGAGGAGAGCCATGTCAGAGCATGGTGTCAAGAAGTCTCCTGGCTGTAGCTGGATCCAAGTGAAGGGTGCTGTTAAGGCGTTTGTATCAGGTGGGCAAGAACATGTTCTGTCAGATATAGTAAGTGATATAATTTACTTGTTGGATAACGAAATGAGGAATACTATGTGTGGTAATGCATAAATTATTATGATTTTGGCACAATAATTTTGTTAAGAAGAAATCATCATATGGAGTATAGATTGTTAGTCCAGCTCAATAACGTTGCTGTCGCTGGCAATGAAGAGTGAAGAGGATGAACAGAAGAAAAAAAAGCTCCATTGGAATTTGGAAGTAATCAGTATGAGGATACACCCAGTCGACTCGGAGCTTGCGGTATCCGATGAGGTGGCCGTTGAGCTTGTCGTTGGCCTCCTGCGCGTTTTCGCGGCTCTCAAACAACACCCACCCGAAGCCGATAGGGTCGTCGAGGCTGACGCTCGTGAGGCTGCACCGGTCGAGTGGCTTGAACTGTCTAAAGAGCTCATGCAGCTCTCTGCTGTTGGGGATGAGGCTCATGGGCACATTGGTCACGTGCAAAACGGCCCGCAGCTGGTGGTGGCTTTCGGAGCCGGAGGTGGAAGAAGCTAGCAAGAGCGGGTGCCTCCCTGGGTGGCACCGCTCCCTACAGTTCCTCAGGCTGAAAACCCCATCGATATAGTTGTAGGGGTAGAAGGATTCGTTTTGGTGGATTTGCCTAGTCCATAGAGGCCACATGTCCTCTTGTCACAGCGATGGCGTTCGTTGTCTGAAGAAAACATGAGATGTGCCTCTTTGGCTGTTAAAATATACTAGGCATATAATAAAGACAGACATGTGATGATGTGGAAAACACAGGACTAGAAACAAAACGATTCTCCTTGGTGTTTGGTTCATAGGAGAATGCAATTATACTCATAGTACAGCCGAACAGCACATACTATTTTCGCCCCAAAAAATGGTCCAAATGGTTGTTATGCGAAGTCACAGAAAGTTTCCCTCTTCTTTGACACAAAATAAAAACATTTATCAATAGTCAATGGAACTGACTACATGGAATGCAAATACACTTCACGGAAGAATTATGGCCAGGTCAGATAAAATCACTTCAGTGGCATAGCCTGAGGCAACAAAATACTTCATTTACAGCTTGGTTTCCACTCATCCATAGTAAAATAATTCTTTGGTGAAGTACGGTGAAAGATTAATCAGTTCAACATCTAAATATAGGAAAACTAGGAAAAACAAAAGGACAAGATCTGCAATGTTCAGTCTTACCTTAGGTCGAAAAGATCACAACCAGTCCCTTCATATACTTCCTCTTTTTCTCCTTAGAGATCACATATCACATCCTCTGTTTCAATACATTGTAGATGATATAACAGTCGTCTAACATGCCCCACCCAACTTCTTTTAGTGTGTGTTTGTAGACAATTGTGCACAGACCATTATAGAATATCAATCTATGGCCTTGGGAATCCAGAAGTCCAACTGTGATTAAGTTAGTGACGTTGGCAGGGCAGTACAAGACACCTGAGAGTTGCACAATTGAATTTGTCACTGAACCTTTATGACTTGACATCATATTACCAGAAGGAGTGTGAAATTCCTGGGAAAGGTTTTGGGTCAGTGAGCATTGTAAGACTGCCTGCCATATGAGCCGCGCAAAATGAGTCAATTATCTAGTGTTGCAAAAGTAAATGTACCGTTAATTATGATGTGAATACATCAACATATCAAATAGCATTCACATGGAAACTAATGACAATAATAAAGCTACCTCACTATCGTCATTCTCCAACTTCTTCTGCAGCTCCACATCACCACCTAGCATCCATTTCATTGACTTAAGAATGTAGTCATTTGTTCCCTATCACGGAGGGTAACTAAACGTGACTCGGAGTGAACTGACCTTCATAGTGCCATATTCAAGTCCAACGCCTTCAGGGAGAATCATTTTTTATGGACACAAGGTGAGTTAAACAAAATTATTTTCTTATATTTATACTAAATTCTTTTACATTGTCCTTACTATACTAAATAGGATTTTTAGTTAACAATACAAACATGCATATTTCATATAGCTCTTATACTTATCATTATAAATACATCTCGTATGCTAGACTAGAATAGTCTTTTTGACACTATTTTATTCATATTTAGTTTGGGATGTTTAAAAAAAACTTTAGTTGTAATGAGTTTGACTCTTAACTTCAACAAAAATAAAGTATCACATTACTCCACGAAATAATGTATGCCTCCTAATCGTATTATACTCAATATATATATGTATCCTTATCCATAGTATTTAATAATATATAAAGAACTTTGTGGAGGATCTTTTGTGTGGGTATCAATGAAAATAATAAATAATAGAACAAAGCATTTTAGCACATACTATCAAATTTAGGTGCAACCAAGTTGCAAATTTAGAGTGTGAGGTGTCTACGCATAGTTTGACCTCGTGTGCATTCTCCACTCTCGGTTTGCCGTGGTGCACAATTATTAGTTGAATTTGTTAGAATATCAGTTGATATACACTAACTCATGTGTACATGTGACCAAAAGTTTAAATTTTCATTGAGCATAGAAACATAATAATACTCCCTCGGTTCTTATTTCGGAACACAAAGATCCATTGGACTTTGGAAGTAATCAGTCTGAGGATAGACCCAGTCGACTCGGAGCTTGCGGCCGCCGACGAGGTGGCCGTTGAGCTTGTCGATGGCCTTCTGTGCCTGCTCGCAGCTCTCGAACGGCACCCACCCGAAGCCGACATGATCGTGGAGGCTCACACGCGTGATGCTGCACCGGTCCACTGGCCTGAACTTTCTGAAGAGCCCATGCAGCTCTCTGCTGCCGGGGATGAGGCTCAGGGGCACATTGGTGACGCGTACAACGCACCGCAGCTGGTGGTGGCTCCCGGAGCCGGAGGAGGAGGAGGCGAGCAAGAGCGGGTGCATCCCCGGCTGACACCGCTCCCTGCAGGTCCTCAGGCTGAAACCCCCGTCCATGTAGTTGTAGGGGCAAAAGGAATCGTTTTGGTGGATTCTGCCTACTCCACAGAGGTCACACGTCCTCTTTTCACAGCGGTGGCATTCGTTCTCTGAGGAAAACATGAAATATGGCCACTTTGGTTGTCAAAATATACTAGGAATTAGAATAAAGAAAGACATGTGATAATGTAGAAAATAGAGGACTGAAAACAAAACGAGTCTCCTTGGTGTTTTGGCTGGTAGGAGAATCTAATTATAGTCACAACATATACTCTTTTGCCTAAAAAAAATGTCCAAATGGATTGCAAAACTTGAAGTCATCGAAAGTTTTTCTCTGTTATTTTCTTTTGCTCCACTCCTTGGAGTCAAATGTACTTCAAATCAGATGTAGGACTAGTAAAACCAAAAGAAAAGTCATATTTGTTTATTTTCGTCCACTTTCCCTATGAACCAAAGATGCTAGAGAAACGTCCGTACACACTTGAGTTAGAATATATAGTACTCCCTCCATCCATAAAAAGATGTCACAAATTTGTCTAAACTTGTATGTATCTAGACATTATTCAGTGTGTAGATAAATGTAAGTTTGGACAACTTGTGACATCCTTTTAGAAACGGAGGGAGTACCGGAGTACAAACTTCAGAAACTTGGTCGCCATTTATAGCAAAAACATCAACAAATTTACGAGACAAACAAGTTCACGCCAACATCTCGCTTTTTAGCTCAAATATTCATGTAGCTAGGGAAGTCACAGTCAGAGTTAGGAAGTTTGATGATTTGCTGTAAACAAAAGGTTGTGCGATGAAGTGCAAGAAATTTCATGCCCTAGAGAGGGTTTATGCTGATTTGGGGTTGCCACAAGGTTCCAGTATTTTGGTTTCTCTTCCGTTAATTGGCCCCTTTATCTGATTTGTAGCCCACACAGGATACAAAGAGAAATACAAATTACTCTAATGGAAAAGGTTGTATGCATACCCTTGGCGTCGTCGTGCTCCTTGGTCGGCGCCGCTGCCTCGCCCACCATGTCCTGCCGCAAGATCCCTGATCTGCGTGCGGCGGTAGATATGAGTGGGAGGTAATGATCTGCATGTTTTTCAGATGTATGTATGTACGTACTCGTGTTAGTGTACGGCCGGGTCACTCGGAGGTAATTACAAGCAAATTTAAACGCACGAACCTTGAGGCGCTGGCCTAGGCCCCTTCTTCCTCCTCCTCTTCTTCTTGTTCATCCTGGCCTCTCTGGTCTTTCTCTTGCTCTCATGGCTGATTATCCTCCGTTGTCTGCGGCCGCTCATCTCCTCGTCTTGCGGCGGTCCGGTTGATTCCTTCTCTATCTTGCGGTTATATAATAGTTCAGCTCGAAGTCGATCAGGACTCGAATTGGATCTGCGTCATGTACGGAGTATAAGGCAATGTCTCACGTACGACCAGAGAGAGAGGTATAGACGTATCTGAAGAAACTCTAATCTGAATAGACGTACACACCAATGGAACAGGACGCGGCCGCCGCGGCGATCAACTTCTGGAAGGACCCCACCGGCGAGTCGTGCTGCATCTGCGGGGAAGAGGACGCGGAGGAGAGGCACGGCGAGCTCGCCTGCCCCTACGACTACCTGGTGTCGCCGGCCGGGTACGTGCCCTGCAGGGCGAGGTTGGCCGTCTGGATGGAGGAACGGGACACGCCGTCCGGCCACCGCATGTTCCTCCGGCGCTTCGTGCGCGTCACCAACCTGCCGGAGCGCTGTCCACGCCCGGCTCGCGTCGCCGCGCTCTTCGCCCAGTTCGGCCCGCTGCGGATGTGGCACGTCGCCATGGACGCCCCCGCGGTGTGCAAGGGCTTCGCCTGCGTCGTCTTCGAGCGCCGGGAGGATGCCGAGAAGGCCATCGATGAGCTCAACTGCTATGACTTCCACGGCCGTAGCTTGCGAGTAGACTGGTTTTATCCCAGCGCCTGACTGCATCCAGTATTGCAGTGTCGGATGTGCCTCTAGATTGATCCATTTTATGCTTCCTTCTAATGTTATTTCAGAATTGCAAATGACGCCATTCTTTTATGAATGGTTTTTCTTATTCGTGCATGGAGTAATTAAGAGGGAGCTTCATCATCTTTCAAGGAGGCATTTTCATAAATAGAATGACGTCATGGTTCTCGAGGGTTTGAAATTCTGGTTAAAGGTTAGACTTTGTACAGTTCAACAAATGTGGATTTATGAACTGGTTATTGTCAAGGAGAACTCAAGCATGAGTATAACAAGATAAAGGTTTTCATGATTTTTTCTTTAACTAAAGATAAAGGGTTTTATAAAACTATACAAATATCTATTTCTACACATGTGAATTATTAGTTTATCATGTGTATTATGTTTACATGTATGATCGAAAAACCTTGAAAGCCCGCTGCAAATCACAGGCATTCAACTAGGTACTGGTAATTATTTGCAAATCAACAAATGCAAAATGGGTCAATCCGCTAATGTAATGACCATTACTCCACCATATGCATCTAAAAGCCATCCAAACAACAAAGGTGTGTTGAAAAGGCACCTTGGTCGCGACCACACTGTTATATCTTATAGGTAGTTCTTCTGGCCTTGATAATAATGATATGTTCACGTTATCTTTATTACGATTAAAGCTTACATTAGTTGATGGGGATCTTGTAAACCTGACAAAATAATTCTATGCATGGAAGCTTATTAGTATGTGTCATTATCTTCAGTTTAATCATTTTTCTGCTGATGTTTCTTAAGGGTTTGAAAACTCGCCGTTGGTCCAGGTTCCTTCGCATTTCTACACATATCTATTTCTACACATGTGAATTATCAGTTTAGCATGTGTATTATGTTTACATGTATGATGGAAAAACCTTGAAAGCCCGTTGCAAATCACAGGCATTCAACTAGGTACTGGTAATTATTTGCGAATCAACAAATGCAAAATGGGTCAATCCACTAATGCAATGACCATTACTCCACGATATGCATCTAAAAGCCATCCAAACAACAAAGGTGTGTTGAAAAGGCACCTTGGTCGCGACCGCACTGTTATATCTTACACGTAGTTCTTCTACTTCTCGCCTTGATAATAATAAGTGGTACCGACGCTTCTATTTCTTCATGACATTTGTTGACTACTTGTAATCCGGTCAAGTAATTAATAATAAAAAAACCTTTGATTTTGCAAAAAAATGATCTTTTCAATAAAGATAAAAATACAATACACTTTTTAGCGGTAAAACAAGAAGAAAAAAGTAATACACCATTATTTCTCCTATTTTGGTTGTTTTTAGGGTGGATTTTTTTTTATGGTGCTTCTCCTATGGTTACCAGACAAAGCCAGGCCGTTAAGCAGTCAAGCTACGTGGCCCATTAGTCCCCCGATGGCCGGCGGGCTAGTTTGCGTTTGGTCCATTGGAGCCCGATGGATCCGGCCATCTTGGTCCAACGTTTAGGAAAGTTGGCTCGCAATCCGGCAGCGATCTCGTCGACGACCGACGCCGCCGTACCGTCGCGAAACGCGAGAGATATCCTCTCGATCGACGACGGCGGCGCCGCCCCCAGCAAAACCTCGACGAGCCTGCACTCCTGGCCGTCCGTTCCCCTGAGCCCGCGGACATTGACTTCCCGGAGAGGTTCCAGCAGCAGGCCAATGATCTTCTCGTCGTCGGCGAGACCCCACCGCCACTCTGCTCGCGACGGCGCTGCTCCCTGCTGCACAAGATGGAAATATGTGACAAATTATATATGCCTACACCGGAACACCATGAATTCCTTCATTAGCGAAGGCAGGGTTACGACATACCATGACGGCGAGGCAGTACGGAGCCGAGTCGACGTACAGCGTCGTCAGGTTCGGCACACGCGAGAGGAGGGCCGCCAGGCTCGGCCCGACGTCGGCGCCGATCCCCCACCGCGCCGTGAGCGAGAGCACGGTGACGCGAGGCAGCGGCGGCACGGAGCGCATCAGGTCCTGGCACGAGCTCTGGTCATGATCCGGGCCTAGCCAGTTGAGGAGCGCCGTCTTGTCTGGTAGGACGAGGTCCAGCTCGAGGAATTCGGTGGTGAGGGAGCAGGCCTGCAGGAGCTGCATGGTGTAAGGGTAGTCGAGCTGGTCGCTTCGGCCGAGCGTCGCGAGCCTGAACCCGGAGAGCCGGCGGATGCGCGTCAGGGAGCCGTCGTCGCGGAAGACGAGCCGCCTCGGGTAGCTGCGGTACCAGCAGATGGCCTCAACCCTCGGCGCCGAGACAGCCACCTCGGTGTCTCCCTCGCCGCCGGTAAAGCAGGATCGCACGCTCAGCGACCGCAGGTTGGGGCCCGCCACGTCCAGCCTGGTCAGCTCGTGGACGTTGTCGATGTCGAGCGCCTCGAGTTCGTCGGAGCGGAGGACCAGCGCGCGCACGGCATCCCCGCCTCTCACCCGGCACAGGCGCAGCCTCCGCAGCCGCGGGCAGCACGACGACAGGAACTCGTGCAGCGGCGGCGTGCCGCCGTGCAGCTGCACCGACACGAGGGCCAGCTCCGTCAGCCTGTCGAAGCGCACCGGGTCGGCCGGCACTGGCAGCTCGAGATCGGCTCTGTGGTTCAGCGTCAGGTTCAGGGCCTCCGCCCGCGTGAACCGCGGGAGCTCCAGCGGCCGGACCAGCCCCCGTGGCACGGTGACGCGCACCGACCCGGACGCGCGCTCCTTGGCCTCCGGGTACCACGTCACGGCCGTGCCGACGTTGACGTGCATGCCGCAGTCGATCGAGATGGAGGGGATGGCGGAGGTCGGGAACCGCGCGAGGGCCTCCGTGCAGAGGTCGACGAAGGAGACCCCGCCGCGGCGTGTGCAACTCTCGACGGAGAGGTTGAGGGCGAGCACGTGGGCCGGCCACAGGCGCCGCCACCGCCGCGATAGCCTGGACGCGCGCACGGCCTGCGGGGTGGGGAGGAAGCTGAGAATGCGGCCAAGGACGTCGTCGGGAAGGTCGCCAAGCCGATCTGCCTTGCGCTTCTTCATGGCGATTGGCGACGGCGACCGCGGCACGCGAGTGTTCTTTGGACGGTAATTAACTTGCTTGTGTCCTGATCGAACAGGAAATAACTTGCGTGGAAGTTTTCTCTGTCCATATATTTGCAATGTTCTGATATTTTTTCCAAAGTTTTAGTCAATCAAGATTCTTCACGAATTGCACTCCAACTCTACTTTTGACCCCCCCCCCCCCCCCAAAAAAACCTCTACTTTTGACTTTACTAATGAGTCAACTCAGCAAAATATTAATGTGGAAGTCTAATCCAAAATCTTCAAAATCCCTTATCGTGAGTTTCATTGCGTTTTCGAATTCGCACTCATAAAACAATGACGGCTTTGTTAGGGTCCCTTTCCTATGAGGGCGCCATTGTGGGTCCCTTTGTTGTGCCAGGCTTCGGGTTGAAAACCCTAGTCCGCCTTCAGAGTCAACAACAGTGGCGCGTCGTTACCTCTTGGACGTGTTGTCGTGGAGGGCAGGTTCCTGTTAGTTGCAGACTTGAGTGTGCCTTGCCTAGCATGAAGCTATCTGGCTCCTTCGGTTGTCTAGGCTGCATTTTGTCGGGTGTAGCTAGCTTCTTGACTGACATAGCCGTTTATGCGGTTAGTCCCGATCAAAAGGACCCGATCCACTATCCACATGTTCGTTAGATCACATAGCCAACGCCGCCGCGCTTGAGAATCACGCTTAGGGAGAAATATGGTAGTCGTCGCGTCATGACGCATGACGACGTCGATTGAACGCATCCCACGGGCCACATGTGCACACGGGCCCATTTACAAGGGAGAGGGGCAGATTCCATCTCAGTAGAAGCGGAAAACCCTACATAGCTACGTCAGCACTCTGTCCTACGTGTCGGGGAGAGGTCGAGTCTAGCTAGACAGAAATCGGGGAGGTAACACCAGATGAGACCGAAATAGTGCGACGCGTCGTTATCTTCTTGAAGGCGTTGTCGTGGAGGTCAGGTTTATGTTAGTTGCAGACTCGAGTGTGCCTTGCCTGGCGTGAAGCTTATCTGGCTCCTTCGGTAGTCTAGGCTGCATTTTGTTGGGTGTAGCTAGCTTCTTCCGTTTACTTGCTCGGCTTAGGAGGCTTCCTTCCCTCTTTGTGGTCGTTTTTGTTGGCTTGCTTTGTAAGAGGGTTTTCTATCCACCTTGTATCAGTTCGGCCGCAGGTGGATTCATTATAAAGCGGGACGAAAACAGGTTTTCGAGGAAAAAATGAAGGCCATGGTTATCCGATAGATAGGGGACAAATGGCTATCATATAAAACTTTCTTACTATTCTCTGACCGGCCTCCATCTCTTTTTTTGCTATACCTTTTGGGAATTTGAGGTCCTATTGAGTGTTCACTTACAACAATGAAGTATAGACATGACATTTCAGGGATATTATGAAGAGGCGGACCGAGCCACCTAGGCCATGAACGGGCGAAACATCGAGACCTAGAAGGCGAGAATCTACAAAGATTTATTGATTGGGAAGACGAAGAGGCAGCAATTAAAGAATCCATAATTGATTTTACATACAATATGTTTCCTTTGTGGAACGAACAGGAAGGCCAATAAATGGCGACGTAAACTGCATTGGGGAGACCAAAGGCATTGCGGCGCAGTAATACGTGGGCGTGATTACGGGTGATGGAACGGAAAGTGAAGGAGAGGCTCTCCGCGCGTGGCTCCCCCTTATATTGTCCCTGAAGTTGAACTCCCATCCATAGGCAGATTCCTCTCCGCCGCCATGCCCAACACCATGGCCGATTTCCCTGCTGCCTCCGGCGCCGCCGACGGAAATCTCTCGGCTGGCACCGAGAACGTCCCGCCGGCGGAGAAGCTTTCCTGGCCTGACCCCTTCCGCCGGCTCGTCTACCGGGCACTGCGTTCGCTGGCCATCCGCGCGTTGCTGCCTGTCTTGAGCAAGTCCATTCACGAGCGCTTCAACAAGCTTGACCCAACCCGCCGTGCAACGGTGGTCCGCGTCTGGGTGATCCTCGCCACCTTCTTGGTGCTGGCACTGGCCGTTCCTCCGCTCCTGCTGGTCTACTTCGTCGGGCAGCAGGTGTGGGTCATGGCGGCCACCCTTTGGTTCTACGTCGTCTTCCTCCTCTTCCTCTGCGTCTGGTGGAAGTACTGGAACTGGCGGCAATACCCCGAGTTCATCCATCTCACCTACGGCCTCCTGCTCGTCTTCTTCGCCGCCGGAGTGATCGGCCCGCCACGCACGGCCGTCGTCGTCCTGCACCTGACCACTGCTTGGGCCGCCGTGCACCTGGGGTACTCGCTCGCCCTGGACCGCCTATGCACCGAGCTGGTGGTCAGCGCGCTGCTTAGAGGATTTAGCGGCCCTTCCCGCCATAGCAAGGAGACGGCCGAAGAACTCCCCCAGCCGATCGCCATTGGGTGGTTCGTCGTCGCGGTGCTCTGGACCGCGCTCCTCTCGGCGACCTTGTACGGACAGAGAATGGGCACGGCGCTGGACATTATCTTCGTTCTCTCGTACATGGGGTGGATTCATGCCGCCCTGGCCATGGCGTGCGGTGCCGCCGCTCTCATGCACGGGGATCTTCTACGCGTCGAAGAAGAGCCGCTGCCGTTGCTACTGGTCCCTTGTGGGATTGCTTCTCCGTTCATCGGCCTTCTTTTTGCCGTCCCCTCCGGCTTGTTCCAGTGGATGTTGCTGATGGCCTTGGTTACGTTCCTTGGCTATAATGTTACCGTGTACCTTTACTTACGCGAAGATTAATCTGAATTCTGAAGCACACAGCAAGGTATGGAGATCGTGATCACTGATGTCTGCCCGTACGAAACAATTACTTAGTCATCTTCGACGTTGGCTTAATTACTTTGTTGTTTTCTGTAGTGCATCGCCCATTGTGAACAACAATGAGGAGACCCTACAGCCAGATTCGGCAAGGCACAATCTTGGGCACGCTAAACTTGATCCTGTATTTGGAGAAACGCCATGGAAAACAACTGCAGCCATCTAGCTTTTCAGCTGCCAACCACACTATTTGAGTGTTCTCAGTGCTAATGAAACAAATACAGCCGTGCCCTACGGCTGCGATGGCTATGGTTTGATTGGTCTGATGACGAAAGACCTTGGAAGGGGTCTACCTTGCCGGTCACGGCAACGGACAAGAGTTTGTTTGATGCTTGCACTGAGATACAAGTTGGGAAGGGAAACAAGGCCAGTTTCTGGAATGATAGATGGCTAGATGGGACGGCATTGAAGACCTCGGCGCCTTTGCTCTACAAGTTGGCTAGGAGGAAGAACATCACTGTCTCTCAAGGAATTGCTAATGGAACCTGGATGCAGGGAATCAATCGCATGACACACGCGGATCAGCTTTCGCAGTTTCTTGTTGTTTGGGAGACAATCAATGAGTTCCAGTTCTCGGACGCTCCGGACACCATCCGCTGGCGGTTAACAGCTAACAACGAGTACTCGGCCTCCTCAGCATATGGGTACCAATTCGAGACGAGATTACCACAGCCTCTGCTAGACGATGTGTGGAAGACAAAGGCTGAGCAAAAAGTGAAGTTCTACACCTGGTGTTTGATTCAGAACAGGAACTGGACTGCAGACAGGCTGCAGGCGCGTGGATGGCCGCATGACAACAACTGCTGCTTCTGTGACCAGACGCTGGAGACTGCCAGGCATCTCACCCTCTCCTGCCCTTTCGCGAAGGAGGTTTGGCATCAGTTCGCTGGCTCTCATCCACAGGTAACGAAGGCGGCGACTGATGCTACTTCCATCTTGAGCTGGTGGGGTAACCTCACAAAGAATCGAGCCAAGACGGAGTTCTGGAAGAATACAAACCTGGGCATGTACGTCGCCTGGCACCTGTGGAAGGAGAGAAATGAGAGGATCTTCAACAAAAAGCAATGCTCGACTAGGGCAGTTGCAGGCAAAATCAAGGAAGACATTAGTATGCTTAGAGTTGCTTCCCATGTAGTGAGATAGAGACCTTTGTTTCACTCTGTTATCCTTTCCGCTTTTCTGGCTTCATGTAGCTGTCGTTGACATGCTTATGTACCAGACTGTTCCCTCTTCTTAATGATAAGGCAGAGCACCTGCCAGGTTCGTCTAATGAAACAAATTTCGTTGAGACAATGAGGCTGAAGACTTGGAGATAACGTATGCCAGGATAATTTGTTTATGTTCCAGTTAAGGCTTGTAAGATTCCTGGTACTATTTTTTTTCATTGTTTCAACCGGAAGGAAATTATGGACAAGACTCAACAGAACAAAGAAATTGTGGATGTTGGCTTTACCTTGATTTCACCGGAAATTCAACTCCACAACTACATGCGAACCCATCAACCATCGTCACCGTTAAAAGTTGCTGGACATGTTATCTTACCTTGAGTCAGTTTTCACAATGTTCAAATCTTCTTTGAGATTTATGATATTTCTGTCAGCAGCTATCTAGAAACTACTTGGTGAATTTAGCTTGTATGGAGGAATACTTAGCAATTTTGTGCAATAGAAAAGCATGGGGTTTGCATGTCTCAACGAGAATGAGTATATAACTAACTATATTTGTAAGCTGGAACTAAACCGTACCAGACAAAGGAATATCTTCACATTTATCATTAAAGGGTGATAGGAGGGGGCGTTGTCACACGAATCTCCTCTATATAATGTCATGTCACACACTATTTTATAGAGACTGAATTACGGAAGTAGGTGACAGTAGTGTCACACTTCCCTTCTCCACTGCATTGTTATACACTGAAACCTAATTCGGATTGGAAAAAAAAAATAACCACTCATAAAAACATGTCTCTCAGTTTTATGAAACTATAATTCGGAAACTAAGGGGGGCAATGGTGTCATATGTTCCTCTTCCAATGAAGTGTTGCACTTGATTTTAGGAAACTATATCATGATTTAAAGTCAATTAATTACTCGTAAAAGTGGAGAAATGGAGAAACGTGTGTGTTCGAGTATTGTTGTTTTGTTATGAAAGGATGGGGTTAGATCATATTCCATAATACCTAATTTTGTTGGTAGAAAAAACAACAAAAGGCAGGCAATTAGATGGACGACCATACTACAAAATAGAAATATCAATGGCGGTAGAAATTAATGTTGCATCACCTCCTTGGAGAAGTTTTTCATGTAGGTAGAAATGCAGAAGCATCACCTGACCATATCGATGGTGACATCGGGCTAACATAGGCATAGGCACCTTCTTGACATCTGGTTAAGTTTGGGCTTTGGTTTTGGCGTTATAAGGTCTATCTCAAAACCCAAAAGAGATCGACTATTGATAATATTTATAGAAAATAGGTATTACTATACCATGGAAATAATTTATTGAATACTTTTTAAAGAAAATATGTGTTTTTCGTGACTCGGACCTAGGCCATGTTCGAATCTGACGACTTTTACAGGGGAGGTGTTCAAGCCCGTCCCAAAACCTCGTCCGGCTCAAGGTTTGCCCTAGCGTAACCTCACGTGACTATATATGGCCGATGGTGGCATCAGTAGAACCTAGACACCGAGTCACGCGCACACAGTAGGACCACAAAGAACGGGAGAGGGGTGACGTCCAGCAAGATAACAATCAAGATCTTCCACAGATAGCCGTTTATGTTGTTACTTCTGGTGGAACGGACCTGGTCCTCTATTCACATGTTTCGGTGGACCACCACAACCACCGCCGCGGCGGCGCGTGAGTCGTGGCTAGCGTGAAACGTGGAAGCCGCCGCGTCATGACAACGTCGATGGAACGCAGCCCGAGGGCCACGTGTGCGCATGGGCCCGCTGACAAGGGAGAGGGGCGGGCTCCAGCTCGGCAGAAGGCGGAAAACCCTACGTCGCCACGTAGGACGGGGTGCTGACATGGCAGAGTCCAGGTAGACGCAAACCGGGGAAGGGAACGCCAGATGGGACAAGGTTCTGTTTTTGTCCCACACGCGGCTTTCCATTTGCGCCTTCTGGCCGAAGCCCTTCACGTTTTGCTCGAGGCGGCGCTCCCCGCCGCGCCGCCGGCACCCCACCGCATTCCTCCTCGCGGTATAAGTATCCCCTCCATAAGCCCGGCCAGACCATCCCTCGCCCCACCGCTCTCCATGGACGCCGACGACCCCGTGCGCCGCCGCCGCCTCCTCCCGCTGCCCGTCCCGCGCGTCCCCGCCGACCTCTCGTCCCCCTCATCCCTCCGCCGCCTCCCTCCCTCGTCCCTCCTCCCGCCGGTCCACCCCGCCGCCGCCGCCGCCGCCCCCCGTTTCACCCCGGGTTTTGGCTACTATCAGCAGCCGCCGGCGGGCGGCGGCGGAGGCGGCGCCGTAGGGTCCTATCACGCGCGCGCTCAGTCGCAGCCCCAGTTCATGTCCATGGACTTCCTCTACCGCCCTCCCTACGCCGATCTGCCTGCGCCCCCGGCGCCGATCGTTCGCTCCCCGTCGCCGCCCGCGCCGCCGCCGGCGGGCTTCGACAAGGGGCCGCCCGGACTCCCCCCGCTCCATGCGGGGCACCGGCGGTCGCAGAGTGATATCCTCCTCGCCGTCTCCACCCAGCCCAACCTGCAAATGCCAACCCTGGCGCCGGTGACAGCGGAGGCCCTCGTGGCCGCGAACAACAGCACCCTCGACGTGGCCCTCGGCGCGTACATGGGCCCAAGGAACATGGTCAAGGTCGCCTCCTCCGGCCCCGTGCCCGCCCAGGAGCAGGACATCCAGGCAGTGCGCGCGGCGTGGAGCCCCGGTGACAGCAGCGAGAACGAAGCTGACAGCGGGGACGGCGGCTTGCCCAGGCATTGCCGCAGCTTGTCAGCGGAAAGCTTTGCAGGGAAGCTCGCCTTTGGGAACCTTCCGCCGCCAACTCCACGTCCCGGTGCTGCTGCTGGTCTGGCGCGCAGTGGGAGTGGTTCCATTGGTGGTGCCGCTGCTCTCTTTGCCAAGGAATTCGCGTGTATGGGATTCAGTGAGGCCGACAAGAAGAAGATTATGGAGAATGAGCACCTCGCCAAGATTGTGGTCACCGATCCTAGGAAAGTCAAGAGGTTTGTATTGTCTGTCTTCTCTACACTTGGGAGTCCGTCCATAAAAATGGTTTCTTTACTGAAAATTGTGAATTTTCCAGGATTCTAAACAATCGGCTGTCTGCTGCCAAGTCAAAGGAGCGCAAGCTAAGGTACATAACTGATCTCGAGCGCAAGGTTCAGGTCCTGCAGTCGGAGCATGCTACATTAACTTCAAAAGTGGATATGCTTCAGGTCTGTTCTCTCTCTCTCTCTTTCTCTGAAGATAGATGGCTTAGAAATTCGATTGTTGGCCTTTTTAAAGGTTTGATTGACTATCTTAGTTAGTTACTGTTGTGGCTGCATATGTTTTGCAGAGGGGCCATTCCTTGCTTTCAACTCACAACAATGAGATCAAAATCAGGCTGCACTCCATGGAGCAGCAAGCACAGCTGAAAGATGGTGAGTTAATTTGCTTCATGGTTTTCCAGAAATTAGATACTCCTATGTCCAATTTCTTGAGTTGTCATAACTAGAATTTGTTACTCATTGCTTTATAAGAGTTGATTCCCAGTGCTACGCTTTTTTTGCGTGTGCAACTGGCAAACCATATGAATTCAAACCGTAGTTCATACTTCAGAAAACTAGATGGCGTAATGGAGGCTGCTATAACACTGATATCAATATGTTGAATCCTTCCTGGCGCAGCATTTCCAAACTGGCACATATATATGCTTGCCTAGAGCCCTAGACTGGTATATCGCAAAATGTTATGAATATACCATGAAAAAGTTAAATCTTTATTTTATAATGGTTCTCCTTCCCATCAACTCAATTCAAATTGTTCTTATGATTGATTCTAGAATGTCAAGGTTTTGCCTACATCAGTTATGTTATACCATTGATATTCATGTGCTAGGCTCCTTCTGATCCCCTTATGTTGATGAAGTTGATAACCCTATTTTACCCATGTTAAGATAAACTTTATTGTTTCTTTGTCATATTCAGTCACCAACTTAACTTGAGTACTGCTCTCTGTCCAGCTCTGAATGAAGCATTACATTCGGAGGTCCAACGCCTAAAACTTGTTGCTGGTGAGACCAGCGATCCTCTGATGCCAAACGGTTCAGACCAACAAATGGGCTCCCGGATGATTCAGCTGCACCAGCTGCTGAAGAAACAACCATCAAAGGCTCAGCAAGATCAGCAACAAAAGTGGAGCTAGGATGAATTTCCAAACATGAGATGTTCCAAGGGAAACTTCACATTACAGATTCAGTTGGTAAACACCATATGCGCTGGGCAGTACTTTGCTTGGGTTGAGCAACAATCATAGGAAAATCTATTTTTTGTGTCGAAATTATTTTGTTCATTGATGGGTAAAACTCAGGTCGGCTTCTGTACTGTACAAAGTGTCATTATCTCTGTAGCCCAGTGCCGGAATTGTCAAAAACAAATTGGGGTACAATATATTGTACCTTTGGATAACTTGAGGAAATGTATAACATAATCCATTTGGGGTAACTCATGTAGCGTGTTCTATTGTTGGTCGCTCATATCATTATGTTCTTCATTAGCCATTTTGAGGGATGCATAATTGGTCTTTCTGGTATAAACTTAGCTAAATGTTTAGTATCAAAGTAAGGGTATATCTATTTTATAAAGGCATGCAAAGGGAAAGTTTGTAATGATATCTGGTCCTTGTGCCTAGATACCTTGAAACCTTTTGGCTTTTGAGCAGAATGAAAAGGCTAAAGAGATTTGTTGCAGGATTTATGGTATTTGGCATTGGCAATCTAAGATGACACTGAGCATACAGAGCGACAAAGGAGCATCATCTTTTGGCTTAAATTTTTTTTTTTGGTTTTAACAAGGGAAAGTTGAGTTGACATGTTTGTACTTTTGATCAAAGCTGCTTTTGTTTTCCTCTCCCTTTTTCTTGCAAAAGAACCAGCCAAACAAAACCTTGTTAACTAATCCCTGCACTTCCGGTTAGACTTATCATGTGCAACCATGATCATGCCAATAATCACATAAAAGAGGTGTAAAAGACGCTGTGTCTGATAAGCACAAATCACCTTCCACAAGAGACCAAGAAGCTAGCTTCACACCTAGACAAACTAGCTCAAAGCAGAAAGCACAGACTCCGTGCTCAGCAGCCAGGGGCGGCCTCTGCCGACGGCGGTGGCAACGCCGCCACCGTCTTCGAAAGGTTCGCGTGCAGTGCAAGGTTCTCACGGCGGAGCGCGCTGGCCCTCTCCCGGAGCCTCTCGTTCTCCGCCATGATGCGCCGGTTCTCGAGGTGGAGCTGCAGGTTCAGCATCGCCATCTCTGCTCCTGCAGCCCTCCTCCTCCTGATCAACCGTAACCTGCAGATAAACAGGTGCAGCCGTAAGCACACATGCAGCATCATGTTCGTGGATGTATCAGGAGAAAACTATACATCCACACATGGCATAAAATCCATTGCTGCTGCTGGCACAAATAATCTAAAACAGAAACAAGTTCAGATCCCAATTACCTCTTCCTCCTGAGAGACATCACCGAGACATGAGGCTTCTTCTTCTCCCTCTGCTGCTGCTGCCTGATGAACACAGCAGGAGAAGAACACTCTATCTTGGTGTTCCAGGTACCAGAGCACATATTGCTGAAGGGAAGTCACTTGTGTGGAGCTCAAGGGCTTTGAGATGAGCCGTCTGCACTGCCGGTCACAGCATATATATAAGGTGGTTCCTTTCGCTTTGGTGCTTTGGGTTCTTTGTTGGGTGGTGCATGCACACGTTTGACATGACACCCTGTGAAGGATAGGGTCATAGGAGATGCCTCTCCATCATGGTCAGCATGGACTATGAATGTGCAAATGGATCAATCTTCATGGCACTAATCATTCAGCACACAATGTCTTATCAAAAGTTGTACAAAAAGGAGAGTGAAAAAATATCAAGATTGATTTTTCATTGACTAAGAGAGCATTAAAGTTGACCAAGACGGCATCATGGTCAGCTTGGACTATGAATTATGTGCCAAGGCATCCATATTCATGGCATATAATCATTCAGCACACAATTTCATCTCGAAAGTATGAAAAAGAAATCAAAATCCATGTGATGATTGCATGGTTGCGGATGCTAGGAGAACACTGGACGAGAGAGGCTGCACATTAGAGACAACATGATCTCTCTTTTGACATGGTGAGAGGGGTTGGAGGACAAAGAAAGGGAATCATTTCAGCAGGGAAGGCTCTAGCTCCCAGAGGTTAGAGTTGAATTCCTATGCTCTTGCTGTTGTGCCAAACTCCTTCAAAAGTTGACTAAGAGGGCATTAAGAGGAGATGGCCCAACTGTTATTACGCGGAGTATCATTGGTTCTTGAGCTGAGTCGTTTGCATGCTGCATGTATGATGAAAACTCGGGGTTCTTCCTTGGCACTCGATCGACGCAGGACTCAACAAGTCAAAAAGGCTTTCGAGCGTATCATTTTTCTTCTTTTGCTCGTGCAAATTCTTCGTCGCTAGAATGATACCTAGACTCGTGCCATTCTGCTCTCCATGATGTGCCGCACACGTTCTATTGCCCGGCTCTCGATCGTTCTAGATTTAACGCATCTTTCGAGCTTCGAGATGAAGGGTGGTGATATTTTTTCTGTTTTCTCTTGTTAACTGTTTGTTGATATCTCTGTGCGTGCTCTGTAATAGATATACTCCTATAAAATGTTGCAACATAAATTCCTACACAACAGTACAAGCCTGAAACTGAAGTGCTTTGGTGCCACTCTGTTTCTGCCAACCTGGTACACCATTTTTCTCCTTCGCCCACAGAGAGGCGAGCGGCCATCCAAGGCCAATCCAAACTATCGTGGTGAGAACTTTGGAGCCAGGAAAGAAGCTTGGCCAAAAACTGAACTCATGGCTTTCGCACGAGTGCTCCGGAGCCGTCCGATGCAGCAACGGCGCTGTCGACGCGCTACACGTGTCCCCTTGATTCCCAATCCGGTGCCTACTCATTCGATCAGTATGGCAAGTCAAAAGAAAAGTATCTACCCGATGCTCGACCTCCCCTCCCCGCACGGCCATTCGACACTGATTCGTCAGTGCAAAGTGATGCAAAGGCGCATCAGGCAGTGGGATTTTAGTTCAGAACTAGCATCATTACTACTTCAAAGGTGAGAAAAAAGACTGTACTTGGAGGACCTCTTTCATTCGCATGGTTCCACACTGTCAGGGTACAGTTGCTTAGTGTGCAGTCTAAATTTCTACTTTACACAAATTTCAGCGTGAAATTTTTGAATTTGAAAAAAACAAAATGTTCAACTGGGAATTTGATCTACATCTGCAGAACAGATGATAAATCACGTTGAGTTCAATCTGGTAGAAATCATCTTTACACACATAGCATAGCGGTGAACCTCCAAGTAGCTTCTTTTGTCTGCATTTACTTTTTTTCCCCATTAAGAGAGGTTTTATTTACCGGAAAAAAAATGCATCAAGAGACGACATAAGCCAATGAGCTGAACACCGGGCTTTCATCAGCATTCTCGTTGGTCGTCATTTGCATTTCTAAAACTGATTTACAAATTGATAGTGTATTCAACTCTACAGGAAAGAACATGTGCAGATGTAACTCCATGGAAGCTTCAGGAATCAGGACAAATGGTCGTTTCGACTATAAGCAACTCATTTGCATTTTGCAGTGTGCCGCGACAACGAGTTAAGAAAGAGTATGCATACAGGTTATGGACTGTTACTGTTAGTGCCTTCCTGGGACCCTTTGAAGATGCGGTACGCAGCTATGCACATCGTTATGTTACCGATCACTGTTAGGGCACCTTGAAGTGCTACAAGCACCTGCAGATTTTCATCGTAAGGACAACATCATCACTAAAGGAAAGAACATTTTTTTCGATAAAGATCAAAGGAAAGAACATGGGCAAAACGATTATGTTGAGCACTACTTGGATTTTTCTTTTGCCTACATGGTTTACACGATAAGAGTCCAGGACTACCAGATAATATCACAATTTGGGAACAAAACTCAACGAGCATAAAGACTTCAGCAATGAACTGCTGAAAATGGTTAGCACTGTCTAAGTCTTCTAAGCATCTGAGTGCATTGCTATTAAGCAAAAAAAAAGTGTTCTTACTTTCAGGGTAGGCCAGGCGCATAATGGAAATTGACAAAGGTAAAAGTTACAAAACTTGGGACAGGTAAATGGTATATCACAGCTTTGTCTTGAGGGTCATATCTTGTTACCTCAAGAGACTCAGAATTGTAGAAGAAATGCCACGTGCACGCACACATCGCTCCACCGAGAAGTGGAACCTATTGGACAGAAATGCAGACATGTGAGCCAACAAGCGTATGAACTGTCATCAAGAGTTCATGACTCTGTCAATTGCAAATTTGCAATACAATTAGAATGCACAGATTTAAGAAAGAAAATGCAGACAATTTTGGGATGGATTATAAGGCAGCGAGTGAACTGAACCAAACATCTTCCAGCATCTTAGTATCATGCAGGTCTCGCAACATTTCATCACACGTTCAGATACATTATCCATAAGCAGATTTTCTTCAGAAAAATGGGAAGTCCTTGGATCAAAGTTCAGGCTCACCATCCCCCAGGAGAGGCCTTTCCAGCCCTTCAAACCCGTCCGCTCCCCGTAATCCCACACAAGCGCCATCGCCGTCACCCTGCAATTCCCCCACACCGAGATTTCGATCTTGTTCAACATTTCAGGCGCGGAAGCAGGAATGGAAGCTCAAAATTGTTCGGACATCAGAGAGCAAACCAAGTGTCAGAGGCCGTACCACTCGGCGACGCTGGAGACGTGGACGGCCCAGGTGGGCAGCGACAGCGCGTTCGCCGGCTCGGCCAGCGCGGCGAGCGCCGGCGGCGAGGCCGCAGCAGCGGCTACGGTGGCGACGGCCGCCGCGAGGCTGACGCCCCTCGCCAGGTAGGCCCCGGGCGGCGGAGGCTTCCGTGGCTCCCGTCGGGGTGGGGGAGGGGAGGGGCCCAGTGAAGCTGCCACGAGCCGCAGAGACGCCATGGCGATGGCGAGGGGAACTCGATTGGCGCTACTGATGACTGATGAGGTTTCGTACTGTACAACTGGACTTGCATTATCTGTAATTACTGGATGCCATGGACCCATGGCGGACAAGGGTACATATATACATGAACTTCAAAGTATATTTAAAAATCGTATTTCAAAGTTTCAGAAATATATTGAAAAAATCACGTTTTGTTTAAGAAAACGCAGACGCTCACAAATACAAATGTACAGACACCCCTATGAAAACAGTCATGCAAACCCTGCCCCCCTATGAGCACCCCGAGAGAGACTGATCCGACAGATCTTAAGGTTGACGAAGTCACCATAGGCGCCTCGATGTTAACGGGCACGTCACGTACCACTGAAAGCATAGCGCCGGATAAATCCTGAAAAATCCAGTAAAGTGTGAGCACCCATGTCAAATAGTTCCACCACAAGGAACCAACCACCTGAGATAGGCACACTTCACTCGTACGTGCTGAATTGATACTTATTCAATACACTTCAAGATATAAAATGCTATCGTATGTGACCTACATATAAAAATCAAACTTTCTATTTTTGGGCGCCAAAAGGTGATAGGAAAATCTGAAACAGGTTTTGGCAAAACTGTTTGCAAGAGCTGATCAACCTGACGCTGCCATTTCATATTACATCATTCTTCGTAGTTCCTATGTACAGTACAGAGAAAAGATGAGTACAATACTATAAGGTTGCAATTCCTTGAGGCAGTGAGGCCAACTCTAATAATCAATCTAATTAGAACATATATAGTTGCCGTGCCGGCGACAACAATAATGCCACCGTTCCTTTGTTTATTCAAACTTATATGTTCAGATTGAAGTACTCTTAATTAACCTAATAAGGATCGGAATTGCTTCACATCCGACGTTTTCTGTCCGATAACTGTCCGATGCTTCACATCGTGCTTAGTATTCAGGTGCTAAGTATTCCGGCCCTGCAGTCCAAGGTCCAGCCCAGCCCAAAACCCAGATTACTCTGCCCTTAAGCAATCAGAGTATATCCACGATTCTACCCCTTCCTTCCCTTCCCTAGCTTCTCACGCATCCTCCCCTTCCCTCCAAACCACGGCGACTCATCTTCCAGTCTCTCCCAGTCCCTGCTCATCTGCAAATCCTTCTCATTCTAATCTGCACCAGCACCATGCAAGAAGTTTAATTAGACGGGCAAACAATCCGTTCCAGCCAACATTACGAGGTGAGTATCTTTACAATGTTGGGATCAAACCTGTGGCATATTATCTTCTTCACGTATTCTTCCCTCCATGCTGATCTATAAATCTATCTCATTCACATGTAATCTGCACCTGTACAGAGAGAGAAAATAATTAGGACCAGCAAACAATTTACTTCATTCACATGTAATCTGCACCGATTTCGATGCTAAATTAGATCCAAATTATTTCATCTTACGGTGCTATGGCAGGTGTATGCTCACTGATTTTTTATGAAGGAGATGATGGAGATATTAAAGAGAAAAGGGTTATTTCACAGTTCACTATCTGGTTCAACCAAGCGGAATGTGATGTGAAGTGTCTTTGTCGATTATTTGAATTTCGAGGCATCTTGTGTAGCCACATCCTTTCTGTGCTTGCTCTCATGGAGGTTACAGAAGTACCTTCTAAGTATATATTGCAGCGATGGAGAAAGAATTTTAAGCGCAAACACACCTTTATTAAATGCTCCTATGATGATATGTTGAATACACCAGTTGTGCAACGTTATGATAGTTTGTGCAAGCGATCTCGTGAACTGGCAGAAAATGGGGCTGAGTCTGATGCACTGCACGATTTGGTAATGGATGGATTTAATAAGTTACAACTAAACATTGATTCGTACTGTGCTACCCATAAAATGTCGGAGGAAGATCCGACTTGTTCTCATGAAAATACAGTGTTAAACCAAGGAAAAGTTGTACTCAACCCAATCCCCGTTCGCAGTGTAGGTCGACCTCCCTCCAAGAGAAAATTGTCTAAAGTAGATCAAGTTATCAAACGATTACGAGCAAAGAAGCAGCATCAGGTACCGAAAAGTACAAATGGAGAGTCAAGTCAAAAAGGAAGAAAGGTATCTAAATTTATAGTCTATTTGTAGAACTTCTATCTTCCTGTTGTAACTTGCTGAATTGTGAGCACTATCTTATTGCAAAAAGGTAGAAGAAAATCAAAAAAGGTGCAAGAGAGTAATCCTCTGCCGTCACAACAAACCGAGGTAATATTTCATTCAGCTCGAGTTAATACATTAGTTCAGACTCGTTGCCTTGTCATAATGATTTTTCTCTAGTTCCAGGAACTCCAAACAGACGAACCTGCTACATCAATTCATATAAAGTCCTATATCGACATTCTCCAGGTGCTACACTCATACTGTCAAATATTTGTCTGAAACTATTTTTAATAGCTAATTGGGTTTTTAAACTTTGTAGGGAAAGAAAGATGTCATGGATCTGCTAGATGAAAATTTGAATGGATGAAAGAGATGCACTCCCTAATGTTTCTGGGTGGATTAACCAGTTTGGTTTATAGAACTAGATGCTAGCATTATTTTGATTATTGTAACCATGGTATTATATGTGGTTCTATCAACTCTGTATGACCAAATGCTTTTCTGAATCTCAAATTAATCAGTAGCTTCATATGGATCACACCCGATTATATTGTCAATAGTTGATAGATTCAACCATGAATGAACTGTATCCATCATATGATGATATGCTGAATACACCAGTTGTGCAACGGTATGATAAGTTGTCCAAGCGTTCCCGTGACGGGGAAGAAAGATGTCATGGATTTGCTAGATGCTAACTTCAACGGATGAAAGAGGCGCACTCGGCACTACTTCTGAATGGATTGAACAGTTTGGCGTATCCCACTAGATACAAGTGTTTATGTTGGTCATTGTAGTTCAATATCAAGTCTGTATGCCCAACATATTTTCTGAAATCTCATATTCAATCAGTAACTTTATATTGATGGAGTGTTGACTAAATTTCCTACAAAGGAGATTCTAAAAATTTGGCACTCACCTCTGCCATTGGAGCTTGGATCGAGCTCCATCCCCAACAATGTCCAGCCAGCAGGCCGACTCCTGCCTCCCTGCAGCCAGCGGCTAGCGCCCCTTCCCTCTCTCCTTGTGCGCCACCGCCTCCTCGATCTTATGCTCGCACAAGAGAAAACGCCATGACTTGCGCCTCCGATGAGCAGTGACCTTGCATCCTTCACCAGCTCAATCACAGAGGCTGCTGTCGCGAGTATCTCAGGCTTGCCTTCTACAAATCACGCTCTCATGGATCTCACTTTGGTGAAATTTTCTAACTCAATCGAGCGAAGGGGATAGCAGTACCAGCTAGAAGACTCTGTCCTGGCGTCCTGAGCGAAGGGATAAGCCAGCTTGCTATGTAAAACAAGAAATTGTTTAAGAGGTGGGACCTACCAGCCCGGCCCAAACCCAAATCCAGACCTGCGTACGAAGGGATTCCGCCTCGTCGCCTCGCCTGTGCGCTAAATCTTTGGCTCGCTGCCACGTAGCGTCGGACGAAAATCGTACGCAAATTCATCGTACGCATAGCAGCGCCGAATAAGGATAGTCTAATCACCGACTTTACATTGTTTACTTCCCACGCTTCTATCTAACTGCACGCAAAGCGAGTTACTTGATCATCCTGCCAGAACCCATCTTCTGTATCCAGTTCAAGTCAACCTCCACTCTATACCCAAGGGAGGCTAGCTAGAAAGAATCCTCTTAATGAAATCAAGGGTTGCTTGCCATTCAACCCTGACTTCATGTTGACGTGTTTTGGTTCTAGCGAAGTGGTAGCATTATGATTTGTCAAAGTTGCTCTAAAATCGAGAAACGGCTTCATGCTTCATTAATGCGTTGCCTTGCTGCTACCGCAGCAGTATCCCGGTCTGATGTATTGTTGCTTCCCAGTTGAGGGCTTGCCTTTATTCAGAAAAAGCTTTCTTGAGAGTAGAAGATTATTGTCCGTGATAGCCTGCGAGAGGCAATCATAGGCGCATCATTAGTTTACAAAACAAAACTAGGTCATTACATAAGGAAATCCTACTGAATGAATCATTTCTATTGGCCAAACAACTCATCACGGTGAAACCGTAATGTAGAAATGTACTCGTTGGACCTAAAACTGAACTCTCAAATTTCAGAGAGAGACGCCTTAGTCTTCTTGCTGTCTCTGCATGAAGTATCTTTTAATCGTGGTATTCGTCTGTGATTTATCTCAATAATCAATCATATGAAGATAAATATCATGAATGACGACAAACTCCTTTTCCCCTTGTTCTGCCACAAAATTGCTATTAATCCAACATGATCATGCCAAACATTCAGATGGTCTGTTCAAAAGAATGTCAGCAGTGGTACGCGGTAACTGGCCAATTAGTCTCAGTTGAGTGTTCTGGCTGTTTAAGATGGTGCTAATCTTTCTTACTCCGGTATTTGCGAACCTCGAGAAACGAGCTTATGCAGCTTTGCTTTGCTGCTACTCCAGTAACCCAAGCCTCTATTTTGCTTTGTGAACCTCAATCCGAGGCCTCCACGCCCTTGTTTGAAGAAGCGGCCCGAGTTGCTTCAGTTTTGGATTGCCTTTGCTTGATTATTTATTTATTTATGATTATATTTATGTGCTAGAATCAATTGAGATGCAGCATTTAAAGGAACATGCATTCATGCTGTGGCTTGTGGCAACTTCAAAGTTCCACTTGTCGTAGGATATACAGGATAGATCCTGAGAGGTCAATACGTGATTCTCTAGAACGGCAGTACAAAACATACCAGATCCTAAATGCCCGTTGCATGGGCACTCACCAACAATCTAGGAGATCCACCAGAAAGCAGCCCACCATGAAGTGCACAAACCATCTCAAGAAGAAGTTGCTGCTCTACCTCACCCCTCCTCTCCTGCTCACCACCATCTTCTTCTACTTCCAGCTGGAAATCATCACCCTCTTCGTCACCATACAACGAGCCTCCGGGGTCGGCAGCGGAAGCAACGTCGACATCGTGGACCGCCTCCGTGCATCAGTCACCTTCCTTCCGCTCAAAGACACCCGCGAGGGCGCTGACACATGGTTCATCAGCACTCTAAACGACACCTCCGAACCAGAGGGCGAGGCCAGGAACCTGTTGTTCCCATCGGCGGCCTCCTCGGGCCGCCTCCTCTGCATGACAGTCCCTTCAGGCCGTGACGGCACCAAGAACTCCTACGCGCTAGCGTGGCGGGACGCACTCCCCCTTGACGCGGAGCTCCGGCCGGGCCTCACGTTCATCTCCGAGACGTTCTACGACCATAGCAACATATGGCACGGGCTCACGGCGCTGATCCCACTTGTGTCGTGGCACGTGAGGAGGGGGTGCAGCGGCGCGCGGCCAACGAGGTGGGCTTTCTTCCACCATGGCGAGGTACGGTCCGGAATGAGCGGTTGGCTGATGTCTCTGGCTGCGGCGGCAACAGGCGTGGAGGTGGACGTGGAGAGGTTCTCCGACTCCGTCCCAGTGTGCTTCGAGGAGGCCGTGGTGTTCAGGAGGCTGTTGGCAGGCATAAGCAGGGAGAGGATGCTGGCGACATTCGACTTCATGCGGTGCAAGGCTAGGGCTCAGTGCGGCGTCGTGTCCAGGTCTGGGGCCAATGGAACCGAGCCAGAGGCAGTGCGGGTCACCATTCTTTTCCGCAGGGGCGGCCGATCATTCAAGAACGAGACAGCCGTCGAGCAGGTGTTCCACAAGGAGTGCACACGCGTCGCCGGCTGCAAGCTAACCACCGCACAATCCGGCAACTTGACCTTCTGTGACCAGGTTGGTTTAATTAATGGGTCCATCTATTTCTCAATGGTTGAGAATTTCTTGAAGTTATATAGTCCATGCACGCCTGCTAGATCTGATTGCTTGGTTTGATTGGCAGGTCAGGCTGTTGAGCGAGACGGACGTGCTCATTTCGGCACACGGTGCGCAGATGACGAACATGGTCTTCATGGACAGGAACAGCAGCATCATGGAGTTCTATCCGATGGGCTGGAGGCAGAGAGCAGGGGGCGGGCAGTTCGTGTTCCGGTGGATGGCGGGTGGCGCAGGGATGCGGCATGAGGGCTCCTGGTGGGATGCCAAGGGCGACCCATGCCCCGACGGCAATCCGGACATCCTCAGCTGCTACAAGAACCGGCAGATCGGGGTGGATGAGGCCTACCTCTCTGAGTTTGCTGCCAGAGTCTTCAATGCTACCAAGGTGCGGAAGATGGGCATTTCTCACGAGGCGTCTGCGAAAGCGCGAGAGCAAGAAAGAAGTTGCCAATGCAGCTAGCTCAGCAAATTATGGCGAGCTGCAATTGTTTGGTCAATCAGATCGTGCTGTGAGTTGTGGCTTGGCTTCAAACTGTAGGTGCTGAAGAAGGATGCCCGTTTAATGGCTTTTTTGCTGTGGTTTATTAAAAACGGAAAGTACTTTGATTACAGGGCTTCGATTAATATGCAAGGTTAGCATGAATATTCCATGCAATATATGGTTTTACCAAGTAATTATTATTAAAGTTTCTAGTCCATTCCTCACAACTCATAACTAATTCTAAGGAGCCTTTCTTTCTTGCCCTCCCTTTTGGGC
The DNA here is from genome assembly GCA_026929855.1 of Poa annua. Classification (NCBI taxonomy): domain Eukaryota; kingdom Viridiplantae; phylum Streptophyta; class Magnoliopsida; order Poales; family Poaceae; genus Poa; species Poa annua. The sequence continues at coordinate 84,470,250 of CM049432.1, forward strand.
AAATCAGAAGAGTCTTAAAAAGTGAATCTAGGCAGTTAGCAACGAGGATGATGAATGTATGCGGGCATCATAGAGAACGGTATATGTGGATCATGCCCTAGCTGGCTTTGCAAAATGTTGGCAGGAATCGGCTTGTCAGTTTTTTTTTTTTTTTTTGCCCAGGTATCCTCCACCCACATTTGACAAATTATTGTGCAAGAATATGTAGAGAGATGGGTGGACTACTATGTCCCAGTGCATACCTCATACGAGCCATATCCATATAGCAGCATGGGGTCTGAGCCATTAAGCTTCATCGTCTCTCTTCTGTTAAGAATGGTCATGGGAATCTGAGTTCCATCAAAAGAAGCAGACCATTTTCTCTCCATTACATAGTTTAACAAGTCAAATCCACCTAAAACCTCAGAACATTCAAAAGATCACATATGGTGTTCATAAAAATTATTTCTACTGAAAAGTTGTCATATATTAACACATTTGTACATAAACCTAGAGCATTTACTGCGTAAGAGGACAATGCAACATGAAGTGTGTCCTAGCTAGGTTTGTGTGGAGTGGCCTTCGGGAGGCTCTTGAGGTGCCCTGGAACCCTGCTTCTTTTCAGGACATTCTAGCCATACTAGCGCCCTTCCGGGGCATTAAGCGCACGGTGCTGCGTGTGTTTTTTGCAGCTATCTGCTGGGGCTTGTGGCTTATCCGTAATAAGTTCACTATTGAGAGGAAGTTTCCTAACCAGCCAGCTGATTGCTTCTTCAAAATCCTGCTTTTGCTGCAGCAGTGGCGCCCTCTTCTGAAGCCAGATCCCGCAAGACTGCTGGACGCGCTGATCGATACCCTGAAGGTGTTGTTCGCAGCGACAACGTCTAGGCGCTGATGGAGGGTGGAGGCGGAGGACGTCCCGGTGTCGGCCCCTCCAAACTGCTCTTCGGTGCATCTCCGAGCTAAAGATTTTACCCTATCTTTTTGTCTTCGTTCCGGTCTTTCTGGTCTTTCTTCCTCTCAGGGCTGCAGCCGTGTTTCTCTCCGGCTTGTAAGTGTTTTGGTCTGTAAGCTAAGCTGGCTCTGCTTGCCAGCAAAAACCTTTGTCTGTACGCTGCCGCTTGTTCCGGCTTTATTAATTTAAAGCAGGGCACTTTGGTGCCTTCCGTCTAAAAAAAGTAAAATCACTTTATGGAAGCCTCTTGTGATTATTTCTCCTTCCTTTTAAAATGCATCTCCATGTTGTCTATGTACAGTCAAACTTATGCAACTTTAGCCACTTGTTTAAAAAAAAATAGATATGTTATCCACATGGAGATGATCTTACTCCCTCCGATCTGTATTATGTGTCGGGAGCAATAATGCACAATTTTCGACCTATACTAGCGACACTTTATTGGATTGGAGGGAGTAGTAAACTTCTCACCAAAAGTATTTTCATAATACAACCCTCCCATTAATTTTTCTAGCGTGGTAGCATAAAACATAGTGGTCAATGACCTGATGATGAATAATGGATAACATGCAAAGTAAAAAATGACTCACATCGACAAACGATTTTATGTTTGAATATTGTAGACCATCACTAACTAACTTACTATACTAAAACCTAGCAAATTATGGAAAGTAAAGCAGTAGACTAAGCATCTAATAAGAACTGTCCAAATGATTATATACTGGTACTGATAAAATAGGGTACCCAAAAACTAAATGGTGCAGGCGATACCTTACAGTTTCTTCAGCACCAATACTGCCAAAGTCGAAAACAGAAGGTGGCATCCTCATTAAGCTATAATAAAAAAAAACATATGAATGGAAACGCAAACTCTTTTTGCGTTTTTCTCTAAATGAATGGAACTGTGACGACTCGTATTCCACTGCATCAACAAAATCAATCGTCCGTCCTCCCTGAAGTTGTCCAACTGACTCTCAAGTGGCTGGCAAGCGATATACAATTGCTTTTTTTAGATCATATACAGTTACTTTTCGTAGACCATTCTCATGCTCATATACATCAATGTGATTCTCAAATATCTGGAAGTCTTGAACTTTCACGCTGAAAAGAGATTCAAGTTAATAAAATAACGCTCTACTTAATGTTATCAGTGGACATTGCAGTAGTCCTAACACATAACACATCCATTGACAAGAAGCGCAAGTCACAGTCAATTAAATTGGCAATGAACAACTCAAACGATAGGTGTGTCTAGTTGTCTATTTGGCGCATATAATCTAATATTATAATTCATAGATATTTGGAGTACGTTAGAGAAAACCCTGGAATGTCATTTTCCTGGCATCAACCTTCTGACGGAGTACTTCATAATTGTAAGAAACAAAATGTCATTGAAGAGATGTTGCTAAATCTAGAAATTTGTAGTTCCATCAATTCCTTCTTTTTCATCAGAGATCTTCCAAAGAGACTAGGTCCACGGCGTGGCAGTGAAATATGCTCACAGTTCGAGTATTCTTATAGTAAATGTATTTTTCTTATCTGTGGGTTAACAGAACTAAGGAAACACCATAGAGAAACTTGATGCTAGAGCTATAAAATGATATTCCTATAAGTTGACGAATGAGGCTAACAATGTGTTCTATCATGGAATCGGATGAATAATGTCAAGGTTCAGAAATGTAGTGATTTAGTTTCTATATCGTTTCCAATTAAGCAGGCAAATTAACAAAAGTGAAAAGTAAAGTGGGGCAAATAATAAAATCCCCCCTCGCAATGGCATGAGGGCGAACAGAGAATTACAGACCTCACCGGGCAGGAGGGCGGCGGTGTAATCGTTCTCGGCGCGGAGGTGGCGAAGACGGTAGGGTCGGAGAGGGCGTCTTATCGTACATCGCCGTGCTCCGCCAGCTCCCACGGCACCTTCCTGGCAACCGACGGCGCGGCCATCGCGGCGACCGAGGAGGATATTGTGGTGGAGAAGGGGCTCCGCCGGGAGAAGAGTGAGAGGAGGAGGGCGCATCGGCGGTAGAGGCGGGCTTGGGTTCACAGGAGCGATGGGGTCGAGGGAGCGAGCGAGACGACGGCGAGGCCCAGGCGGCGGAGGAGCATCGGCGATGACGAGTGCGGAATCGGAGGCCCGGTAAGAACTGAATCGAAGCCCACAAAGCCTGTTCCTTTACGGCCTGTCGCGCAGCCCTCGCAGAGTGGCAGACATGGAGGCGGCGGCGGATTTCACCTAGTCGTCATCTCCACCGCAACTCCTTCCCGCCGCCGTTCGCCCATCCTACCTCTCCACCGCAACTCCTTTCCGCCACCTGCTCTTCCATCCCGACTTCCTCCAGAGCCATGGCGGCGGAGGAGGGGGAAGAAAAAAAGGATAACATGGTGGTGTTGCGGAGCAGGGAGGGCATCGATTTCGTGGTGTCTGAACTGGCGGCGAGCCAGTCCATGATCATCGAGGACAAGATCATGTTCGACTCCGCCAACTACATCATCCCCTCTGACGGCGACGGGACCAAGTACAAGCCCATCCACCTCGCCGTCCAGCGCAACACCCTCTCCAAGGTCGTACGCTACTGCCAGAAGCATGCCTCCGGCCACGACCACGACGACCCAGACTGGGACGCACACTTCATCGCCGGTGTCGACCACGAGACCCTCTACGATCTCATCCTGGTGAGCTATGCACTGTATTGCAAACAAGCGTGTAGTGTTTCTACTTTCTGTTGTTTTCCCTCTTGTGACTATTATCGGTTATCGCCATTAGCCCATATATCTTTCATTTTTTTTAAGCTTTGTGTTACTATTTACAGGCTTCACATTATCTTCAAATCCATGGACTCCTTAAATTGGTCTGCCACACGATTTCTAGTGAGATAAAAGAGAAATCTCCTTCCGGGATTTGCCGTATATTCAACATCAAGAGTGTATTCACTCCAGAATTGGATGAAGAAACAAGAGCGCAGCGGTCGCGTCGGAGCCTGGTGGTATGTTCCTTGATCGATCCCTCTTATGATGTAATGTTATTTTACCACTTCATAGAGTGAAACTATCTTATGATTTGTTGTGTTGTGAAGTCAACAAAACACTACCATCGTCTACTCTCGTTTACCTTGTGATTTTGGCAGATTAACGACAAATTCTTACCACATTCCTTCGTGTTGTGAACGAGCAGGGGGTATCAGTTGTCCCCAATGAGAAACCATGTTTGAACGAGCTTGAATTGGAGGAGAAGGCGTTGCGGGCTCTTCACATAGTTCGTTGCCAAAACATTGCTACATATGAGCCTAAGCTTGGTGGTTTTGTATGTTATCGATTCAACGACTACAACCTAGCCTTGTTTGACCATGATAAAGAGTGTGAGTATTTTGATGATCTTTTAATATGTTATTCTTCTTCTTAGGCCTTTACTGGATGTCTTTCGTTGTATACATTACATGTTGGTCTTGATTTGTGATCATGTCTTTGTTTACAGCTAATTTTTGTCGCAGGCCGCCGCTTAATAAGATATCCTCGCCTATATGTGATTTGGTCGTGCAGTCATGTGTCAATGTTATTTCCTTGAAGGTACGTGAATCAAATGTTGGCTTTCCGATCAAAGTATTTGGTACCGTCATTGCCCGGGATCGAGTCGACTATAGATGTGTCTATTTGTTTAAGCGTCAAAGTCATGATCCCCAACTTATCAGCTCACCGGTATGTGTTCTTATTCCTTACCTCGTTAAGCATTGCTTATTATTCCATTCGTTTTCAAAATATAAGGCGTATTTGACTCTTTGCAATCTCTAATGCACAATTTTGAATACAGTTTTTTGCTTCTAATATGCTTTATATGGTAAAAGATAATTCCATTTTTAGAATAATTGTAGTTCTAGTTTTTTCTTAAGTCAAATTAACTAAAGTTTGATCAAGTTATATTAATTTCTAGAGAAGGCAATATTTCTCTCACGTGGTAAATCTACATACTTATTAGGATGTACTAATGATCAAAGTTGTAAAATGTTAACGCGTGCATAATGTGCCTTATATTTCTAGATGGGGGAAGTTCTACCTTAGTTCTGAAGCAAATGATGTCTAGAAAGTGTGTTCTTGAACTTCTCTTTTACTAATCGATATGTATTCAAATTATTGTGTTGAAATAATACAATTTGATTTGTCTTGAAAAATGTCTCCTAAAATGTGGTAGTTTTTACAACCTTCTTCCTTGCAACTTCAGGGCCTATAATATAATGAAATTTGCTGAGCATCATAGTTGATCCACTTCATGTATTGAATGGTTATGTGGCATGCCATTCTAATTTATAACTGAAACACTGATCGGCCTATCTAACTTGCCATGATGTCCAAGTGTTATTTAGTCAATAGTTTCCTAATTGTCTAAATGTTATTGTGAAGTACACGGCTTCATCATACATTATTATATATTTATATGTTTTTTTAACAATTAGGAAGTGTTACTATTTTCCCCTTTGTACTGGAAATTGGATAATCTATTTATATTGGTGACATGTATAACTGAATGCAAGTACTTGATAGGTTTTTTTACTTGAGCAGACTCAGAAGTTATGGTAATCTTGTAATCATCTAAATTTATTTAAATATTCATGCTTGCTCAGGACACATAATTTGACATGTTTTTTTCCTAAATCCTTTTGCAGGATGATATGTTACCTTTGATAGATCCATGTCGAGCGCTTGTTCCGAAAGATCAAGTTATTTTTGAGTTTGATTTAATGATCAAGTGTGATGGAGGTGCAATTAAAGCATTCAGCAAATGTGTAGTAGAGTTCAATCAGGCCCGTGTTCCTATCGGCCAAACCATGACTATCTGTCGAAATAGTTGGCTAAGCTGTATGGAGTTGTCGTGTGCACATATTTACCGCCCCGTGGAAGCTACCATTGCACTTAATATTTTGAAGGGACCGTGTAATCTCTCAAGAGTAGCTGCTTCCACTCAGGGAAATTTTAAGGAGCATATCATCCTATATGAAGCAGCAGGCAGTCAGATAGCGCTTGGTGAAGGTGTCCCTGTTCCATTAACTCGTCGTGTGCTGGCTGTCACACTGAATCACAAGTTGGTGCTCTTTTTTGTTGGTGGTGACGACGTATTTGAACACCTTGTCCTCACCCTAGGACAATCTGACCAAGTGATACATGGGAAGATGGGTGCCGCTGAACTTGAGGTAAAAGTAACCTGGACAGCTGTCCCGATACGAGAGAGACCGGATATGTTTAAGGTGGTGGGAAATCAGCGGTTATTGCTGTGATGATAGTGTTGTGTAAGTGCACTAGTCCAAAATGTAAACCTTAGTTTTGTCAAGGCTTGGTTAAAAGGCAAAAAAGGCTTATATTGTACTAGAAGAGAGGTAATATGTGGGTTGTGTGATAAAACTAGTTATATACTTAAACGAAGCTATCTGAATGTGAGTACTAATGACAAGGGTTTGAGACGAGAAATATAGGGAACATGTTGGAAGCAAAAAGGTAATAAGCACACAAAGGAAACAAATATTCTTACCAAATCAGATCCATAGAAAATAAAGTAAATTTGAGACATTTTCGATGATGAATGGAACATATATGGCCATGACAACGCCCGTGGATGAGAAGAGGCTAATATTTGAGTCATACCAAACATCACTAAACATACAAATACGATGGGAGTGACATGTAAATAGAAAGAGGAACCTTGCCTTCGATCGCTTCATTTCCACAAGAGTGGATATAATTACCACAATTCAACTAAATAAATAGATACATCATTAAAATAACATCATTGCAGTTGCTCCTTCGATGGGCTTAGCAGCACCACAAGAAAAATGTAACATCTTACTTGCCTTTCATACCACCATTTTTTTTTTGTAGAAAAAAGGGTGGCCCGGACTCTACATCGATTGATGCATACGGCCTTTATTAATCCTTTCATACCACCATACAACAAGGTGGTATACTGGTATGAAACAGAACACTTCAGACAACAATCCAAGGTGGTATACTGGTATGAAACAGAACACTTCAGACAACAATCCAACACGCACCATGGGCGATGGGGTCATCTTTCCACCTTAGAAAGAAAGAACTAAAGACTCCATATATTTACAGTGTTCCCACCAGCCTTGTTACCGTAACAGGGTCACACCTCCGAAAATATCCAACTCGTACCTTGTTCTCTTCAGGATACCTGTCCAGGTAACTTCTACCTGCACTTCACCCGACCATGAGGAAACTTTGAGCTTGTATAAATCCCGTGCAATCATTTCCAAACGGTTGCACTCAATATACATGTCATGTTTGCGCTCTTCTGGCTAAAGCAATGGCACATGTATCAAGCTTGTGTGATCTATGAGATGTAATCTTGTATGAACAAACTTATTATAATGGAATTAAGTGGTCATTTGCATCAATCGGAGATCCCTTTTTTTGAGGAAAGATACACAACAAAATACACATTCGGAACAACACACCATCAGTTGGTGAATTCGGCTGAATCTGCTAGAGGCAATACTTCTCTCTTTCGATCTTGTACTAATCTAGGGAGAGGTCATCTCCAGGAATCTTAAGAAATGTTACAGATATCTTTCCACGGAAGATTATATGAAAATAACATGACAAGGATATCAAGGTGTATAATGCCATGGTCACTTGGCAGTGGCACCGTAGCCATCCTATGGTCTGCACCACCTGATCACCTCCAATATTTTTTTGCGAACCATCTCAAAGTCTCAGTCATGTGTCAGACTAACTCAATGGCTTCAGCAAGGGCTGCTGCAGTTATGTTCTCTTGGACCATACCATGACAAGACCGAACCCCATAAGGGACATCAGCACAACCTACACACAGAAATTAGCAAATGTTACGTCCTAATTAATTCTGTGAAGAGTTATATCAGAAAAAAATGCTCCCAAGGGTTATAAGAAAAATAGGATAAGAAGGATGCTGCAATCGCATGAATTAGCAGTGCCAAAACTTGAGTAAGCTCATAGTAGTTTCTAAACAGGTATTGCTCCGTGAAACAGTGAGAGATTTAAGAATAAACATTGCTCTCAACGAAAGTCACCTATCTAACATTTGAAAGAGAAAAATCAAGAGGTGCTTCTTAAAGGAAGAGACATACTGATACTGCTGGAGGCACTCCCACAAGAGGGTCTGGGAAGAACCTGTTTGCTAAAGCAAGAGCAAGAAGGCTACTCTGCATCCCTGTAAGGAGTATTGGTGAGGCAACAGAAGCAACTGCGGACAACATAGCATAATGCAACTGCAAACAACACATACCTGTCTCAAAAGATATCGTTCTCTGTAGGGCCTTTACATCAGCTGAGTTACGAAACCAAGTACCAGCAAGACGATATCCGGATACAAAAGATGTTGTGTGGAATGCCAAAAGGAGAAGCACAATTGATAATCCATATGGTGACAGAACAGCCTTAATATTTATAGCCAGTGGTGAGCCAACACATAGAGCAGTCACAAACACCGATAGTGGAGGAAGAAATGGCTGAATAGCCGCACAGAGTCTCGGAAGAAATCTTCATAGTATCAGAAACAATTTAGACATGTTAACAAAAACTCTTCAAATACATATTAATCTAGGTGGGCGGCAAAAGATAAAAAACACATAGTATAAATTTTGTCAGGTCTAGCACAATTCTATTTTATACTTCAGAGGAAGTGAGTACCTATTCAGAAGCAATCCAGCAGCAATTGGAGCAACCACTATTTGCACAATGCTGGACATCATTCCTATGATGTCCACAGGTAACTTCTTACCGATAAGCAAGTAAGATAAACTTGGGGTCACAAAAACCGCAGTGGCTGTCGACAACGATGTCATGACAATGCTGAGGGGAGCCATATGTGGATCTGTCAGGAATGTTGCATAGTTCGACAGTTGTGCTCCGCTCACACATGAAACCAACATGATACCAGCACCTAAAAACAAGTCCGGGACAGAGGTCACTACACTGAAACCATGCTAAAACTGAGTAAATTCAAATCTCCTACCTACAGCAGTAGGCAGATTGAAAGTTGTAACTGCAAGAGTGCCAAATAGGAATCCAAAGAAAGGCTTGGCAATAAACTGTCCAATATAGCCAGCAGCAATAGCATCTGGCCTTTTTATTGCTTCAATGAAATCCTTAACGCTTGAATTCACACCTACAGCAAACATCAAGAACCCCAACGCTGGTGCATAGTACCTGCCATATTGTCGGCTAACAGTCACACTCATACAAAAATGTAAGTAACCGCTATCACTAGCACAGTGATGATTGTATTGCATTAAGCTTGGAGGCTTGGAGCTACTGGACAATGGAGTTTACATGTTCACGAGGTATTTCAGTTATACTTGCAGAATGCAGCCTGTTCCTTGACTATTCTCACCCACACCTGATGATTTGTTTTCTGTATAGTTAGATTCAGTTATTGGAGTTCAGTTATTTCTGGATTTGTTTTTCATTCAGTTGATAACTTTTTCTTTCGCTGATCCTTCAAAATTATGTTACCAAATGAGTTCCTAATGTATTAACCCAACTGGAATTTGTCGTTGTTTTCCTAGAATCTCGAAAGATACCATCTCTCCAGCTTAACTTGCTACATGGAATATTTATCCGGACACCAGAATAGTGCAGAAAAAAATACAGTTGAGATTGTCTTTGGGACATGAAGTTAAAAAGCAGCCTTCATATTTACACAGCTGAATCATAGCAAAACAGCAAAAGCATTGCTGAACCGACCTGGTTGTGAACCATGTAAACGAAGGCGGGTACACCAGGGCAAGGATCGTGCTCCCCAGAACTACGTGGGGAATAACGGAGTTGGCACTCTTCAGAACCTTCAGAAAATCGACTGCGCCTTCCTCCCCACCCTGCAGAACACAAGTTTGACGGGGATCAAGCAGGCAACACCGCTGGACACTAAATTTATCGGTGGCTGCCGCGTAGATGCCTGCACCTGTGGAGAAGGTGACACGGCGTCTTCCTCCCCAGCGCCATCTCGCTCGAACGAACCGCTCGCGGCGGCGTTCGCCGGGACGCGTCCCCTGATGGCCACTCCAGATCCCTGCTCTGCTCGAAAAGAAGAACCATCGAATCAAGCTTAGAGTCGCGCGATTAGCAGCAAGGCTTTGACAAGACTTCGCTCTGAAGAATGCCATCAGTCAGTCAACAGGTAAGGGGTAGAAAACCGAAGCATGGAGCGCGAATCCCTGAACATTGACTCCGCTAATTCTATGCTACAGAGCATGGAAAGAAGCTCGATTCGAGTGCACCTACGCCATGAAACGCGCGGCGGCGAGGTCGCGGGGAGAGCCAGCGAGACGCGATCCGTCCTCCCACCGTGCCGCCGGCCGGCTGACGGGTGGAAACCGGCGAGGTGGGCCTGCTTCAGGAAACCGGCGGCGGGGGGCATCTTGCACGGGGTGAGGAAGTGGGAGTGGCCGGCGGCAGCGAGGAGGTAGAGCTCGGGACGGCGAGGGTGCCGGAGATTGGTGGCGGTTTTGGGGGACAAAGACAGGAAAGGAGCGATTAGTTGGGATATATTATACTGCGTAATTCTAAGGAGTACCTTCTAATTTGGATTTATGTGGTAGCTTAGTTTGGAGTAGGAATAGTACTATACAATCGTCGCTAATAATCGATGCCGCCGGTCTCGGAGGTGCTCATAGGGGTAGAGTTTTTCATGTGTGCAGTCATATGATGTTTGTATGTGCATGTTTGTGAGCGTATGCGTCTGTACTGTGTTTCTTAAAAAAAGAAATCGATGCAAATAAAATAAAATGTTAGTTTTAAATTTAAAGGAGTAGGAGTAGTATTGCATAATCCTCTGGTGCTCATTTTTATGGACTTATTTAGGCTAACAAATACTGAAATTTTAAAACCCATTTAGCTTGCTTGCATGGTTAGACAAGGAATTTTTGTGAGTACAGCTCAAGAGGTGCTCTGTTGTGGAATTAGCCTATACTCTACCTTTGTTACTATGTATCCATATCTGTTTTAGTGTCTTGATTCACTCATTCAGTTCGCATTTAATTCACGTTAAAGAGGTCAAATCAACTTATAATTTGGAATGGAGGAAATACCACTTGAGGGTCCTGGCTAGTCGGAAAGTTAGAGGAAGATAGGCCAGGAAAAATAAACTTGTTAGGTTAGCGGAGATATGTGGGCTAATCCACCATAGACCACCCTCACCCCTTATTTTCGAGTGCATCAAGAATTAATCGATCACAAAAGACCACATCTATCGCTCATACCTACTATTTGGAGCATTAGTAGTTTTCTATGCCGCGTGAGCTAGCCCCTTGAACATGTACCCTTGTTCGGTTGTTCCCTCTCACTTGAATCAAAGCAGGAAATGGCACTAGGTCTCCAAGATCCACTCGACATGTGAAAAAATATGTCGTTATATGTGAGTTATATATACCTCTATACTAACTCTTTATCATGATTACTAAACTTGGTATACACCGTATTTTCTTTTGTGAACAACATATATATTTTTGCATCTACTTGCATTGCAGTAAGGTTGCTCATAGTAGGAGGTAACATGGAATAGTAATATGTAGATGTTACTGATCTATGTTATGTGGTGTCATGCGATACTTCATTTATTAGTATATAGACTTGTTTTGTGTTGTTATATGTGATGTTACAGTAACTAGCTAAAGTTATCACAAACATCTATCCCCATTAACTATTTGTCACATAACCAAACATGTCTTAGGATGTATGATGTTGCTAGCTAAGTTACTCCCATTGTGGGAATCCTTAGGCAACCATGCATTCTACAAACATCTAGTTAGACATATATGATGAACACACTATAGAGATTTGTGCCAAGTATTTAATGGGACAACATGTACATATACACTATTTTCATATGGAATGTAAAAAAAAAAGGTGTAGGCATGAAGTTCATGTCCTAATTTTAGTTTTCTCAAATTTAGAAGTACTCAAATTAATGAAAGATTTAAAGGAAGCGATGTATAAAACATAAGTAACACACATAATTTGTTAAATAAAAGTAAATCTAGTGGGAATATATTTTATGGTGCCAATTGTAATATTATATGACAAATAACATCATATCTTAATATGTAATTACAATAATATGGGCTTATAGTGTGTGATGAATGGTTATGTAAAGTAAAAATATTTGGTATATATATGTAATCAATTTTGTTTTGGATTCAGTGGTCTATTTTGTTCTTCATAGTTCCATAATACAGTGACCCTTATAAAATAAGAATACATATGGTCTTAGTTAAGCCTCATCCTTCACATGCTTCTCATGGTTCATAGCAGCGCCCCCATCTCTGTTAGCTTGATTGCTATTCCTGAAATTTAATATAGTGCTAATGTAACAATCTTCGTAAATGAGAATGACATTGGAGTCTGTCTCAAACTTATGGATCATATAAAGGGACAAGATCTACTTGAGTATGTTTCTGTTTCTGGTGCAAGAAAAAAGTTTCCGCACTGCAAGGAGTGCAAAAATAAATATCAGGCGCACAGTGAAATGGATACTGAAGTTGAACAAGGCAGGGTGGTCATTCTTCGGCAAAATTAGTGCATATGACCTTTTGGTCACTCCCTTTGGACTGACTAAGGTTAGGGTCAAGAAATTGGATGATCTCTAGACATCCACAAGGGAAGGAACACAGGCAGATACGAATCAAGTGGCCTTAATCATCACTGCATTCTTTTTGACTGAGAAGAACAAGATTCCTTACATCTTAAACATCAACTTTGAGGTGAAGCTGATGAAGACCTACATGATGACCTATGCTCTTCTGCTAGAAGAACATCCTGCTGGCATGAATGAGTATCAGTTTTTATGTCTATTCAATCTCCTATACATGTGACTTGATGTTCTACGAAAAGAAAACAAATCAAAATATGTTGAGATCATAAAAAGGCTTCCTTACTGCAAAGTTGTTGCATTGGATGAATGAGGTCATGAAATGAACTATACTTTAAGAAGATCCTTGTGTATAAGATGCCATCTCTAGCAATAGCGAAGAAAGCAAAGAAGAAGAAGATGCACAATGGCATTTCTGCATCATACAAACGTCATGGAGGTGACATGCTTCGTCTCGGTAGAAAACCAGACTTTATTCAGGAGAAATGGAGTTCAACATTTTTCCAAACACTTTGCTTCATTATTTGCTCTGGAATATTTTCATATTTGATTAAAACTGCAGAATCAGATGTTGTTTCTAGCAAAGTCTCATTTCTGGTTCTTTTTGCAGGAAATAAAATTGGGAGTAGTCTAGAGTCACACTTCTTTAGTTGTAACTTGTAAGTGTTCATGCATATGTTTTGATGCTTCATGAATACCGAAAACTTGCTCACTCATTGCATGTTTCGATTTTGTACGTTAGTACTCTTAGTGCTTATGCCCACATGTATGACGTGGCGATGAAGTGGTTGGATTGTTTGCTCGTCGCCTCAACTAACCGAAGGAGTCCGTCGAATGAAACTATCCATGGAATCGTGCGCCGTGTGAAAGGAGCTAGAGAGTCGTCGCACGTATGTGCAACTGTGCATGCCACACGTCCGCCGTGACAACGAGGGGACAATGGAGCAGTTTTGTCGTGAGCATCCGAAGCTCATCCAGGCGCATATAGATATCGACGCTGATAGGGACGCGGTGATGAGAGGTAGGTCACCCCGTGCTTTATCATCTAGGACGTCGACATACCGGGGGAGAGGCTGACCCATCCACCGCCATCACCATTCATCATCGTGCGACGAGATCATGGATGGTGCATCATGGGAGAGCCTAGTGAAGGACTCCGAAGATGCCGGAGATGTTGTGCTCTCCGGTGCATTTTGGGACAGGATTGCCAAAGACTCCGATGATGAGTAGGTGGTCCATGATCGTATGTATGTAGTGTTCAAAAGTATATCAAACTAGGTGTTGAAGATGTTGAAAATGTGTCAAAATTTTCTATGTGCTAACAGGCCCAAACGGGCTAGTTCCAAACAAAGTCTCTTCTTGCCTCTCAAAAGCGTAGCTAGTATCCAGGCCCGGCCCAGTAACCGCTCTAGCCAAGAAACTGCCAAAGCCAGGACAGGTCCACGGTTTCTCGCAGAAATATCTCCTTCCCATCGCTCGGCCGGCGGCGCCCCACCTGTCACCACCTCCACCAAAAGAGCCCGACCCCACCCGTCAGCGACCCGCCGCCCTAGGGTTTCCTCCGCCGCCCCGTTCCTACATAAACCTCGGGACTCCGAACCTCTCTTCCCCCTCTTTCCCGGCTGCGCACCCCTCGCCAGCCTCCCCGCCCCCCGCCGCCGCCGCCACCCACCGATGCCTTCCATCGCCGCCGTCCCCGAGCCCATGGCCGTCGACGACTCCGCCTCCAAGAAGGCCAAGCGCAAGCAGCTCAAGGCCGCCGAGGCCGCCGCCGCCGCCTCCTCGGGCAAGAAGGAGAAGAAGGAGAAGAAGCGCAAGGCCAAGGCGCCCTCTTCTGACGACGACGGCACCACCAGCTCCGAGTCTGAGCCCTCGGCGAAGAAGGCCAAGAAGGAGAAGAAGAAGGCCAAGAAGGTTGAGGCCGAGGCCGAGGAGGAGGAGGAGGAGGTGGAGGGTACCGACGACGACGGCGAGCTCACCGCCAGCGGCGAGGACGAGCCCGAGCCCGCCGACCCCAACGCGCTCGACAACTTCCGGATCGCCGAGCCGCTCAAGCAGAAGCTCAGGGCCAAGGGCATCAACGCGCTCTTCCCCATCCAGGCAACCACCTTCAGCCTACTCCTCGACGGCAACGACCTCGTCGGACGCGCGCGCACCGGACAGGTATTATCATCCTTCCGTTTGTTTTCTGTGGCTCGTTCGACACATTTACAAGCCTTTTATTGATATGTACATAGGCCCTCGTATATGTTGGTTAATTGTTATCATCTGCATTAAGATCTAGTTGTGAGCTTGCTGAGTGAATTTTTGTATACAGTATGCTTTTTGATGATATGCTCATGGCCAGAATTTGATAGGAGTAACATACAGTATAATTTACTGACACTCTGCAAATTCGAGATAGCTATGAACCTAATCGCATTGCTCGCACAGTATTATCACGAGCAGAATTCCCACGGATTAGGGATTGATTTTTGCTACGCAAACCCTTGAAAGTAAATGCCTTCGGTTCTTAGATATGAGGACCATCGGTTATATCTTTTTGTTCATGTTGATGTTTTCTGAACAAAATTCTTCTGCGTACTAAGAAGAGATGTTGATTGTAGGGCAAAACTCTGGCTTTTGTGCTCCCCATATTGGAGTCATTGGTCAATGGGCCACACAAGGCAACCAGAAACACTGCTTATGGCAGGCTTCCGAGTGTTTTGGTTCTGCTACCTACCAGAGAGCTAGCCAATCAGGTATACTACTGCGGTCCTATTCTCTAGAAAAGATTCATCCTTTGAGCACCCTTCTGAACACCCCAAAATAAATTTCAGGTGCACGCAGACTTTGAGTATTATGGTGGAGCATTTGGGCTTTCTACGTGCTGTGCTTATGGAGGCTCTCCTTACCGTCCTCAAGAAATGGCCCTGAGGAAGGGGGTTGACATTGTTGTTGGGACTCCTGGACGTGTCAAGGTATTATTTTTTTATCTCTGTTGGTCCCTAGTTCACGAGATCTGTGTCTTAGTTCTCATGTTCGTGGCATCTCTCTCTTCCCCAGGATTTGATTGTCAAGGGAACACTCAATTGCAAGTCCTTGAAATTCCGTGTCCTTGACGAGGCTGATGAAATGCTTAACATGGGATTTGTTGATGATGTCGAGCTTATTCTTGGTACGCCCACATCTCTAGTACTAGACTTGTTCAGTTCTCAGTCTCTTGATTGTCATGGTTATGTATATGTGTGTTTTAGTTTTGTTGAGCCACGTCTCTATGGAGTGACAAATGAAATACCTTACTTACAATATTACTTCCTTGCCTGTTATCTCTAAATACCTTTGTTGTTTATACAGGCAAGGTTGAGGATGTTACAAAAGTACAGACACTTCTGTTCAGTGCAACTCTACCAGGGTGGGTTCAGAAGGTATTAGCCACGTCGATAAAAAATGTCAATTGTTTATCTTTTCCGATGAAGACACAGGTCTGACTATTCTCTCGAATGAACACAGCTCTCAATGAAGTTCCTGAAAGCTGACAAGAAGACTGTTGATCTTGTTGGCAATGAGAAAATGAAGGCTAGTGCATCTGTCAGGCATCTTGCTCTTCCCTGTAACCGTGCTGCAAGGTCACGAGTTATTCCAGACATCATGCGATGCTATAGCCAGTATGTACTTTGATCAGATATTCTTCTCGTGGGCTAGTACAATAACACAATTCTCCCCAGTTTGTACTATAATGTTAATGTTTGGTTTCAGTGGAGGGCGAACAATTATTTTCACTGAGACAAAAGATTCTGCATCAGAGCTGTCTGGCTTGATTCCTGGATCCCGTGCCTTGCATGGAGATATCGCGCAAGCTCAGCGTGAAGTAAGTGATTCTGTATTGACCATTATGTCCTAACTGTCTTCCCCCTTATGGTGGAAGAAAAAAAGTCATGTTCTCCGTGCAAACAAACTTTTGAACTCCTAATTTTGGATTGAATTCCCTTGTAGCTGTTGGAAGTCATGTTCGTATACCATGTTGTCATTTATCATCTTCAACATTGTTCTCCTTGTGATGCAATGTATATGTTGTCTATGCCCTGTTGACCTAGATTCTAATTCAGAGTCTTGATTCATTTGTAATGTGCTTATAACTGTCAAGCACAACAATTCTAGCATATACTGACTACTGGATGATTTTATAGGTGGTTATTGCTGGATTCCGTAGCGGCAAGTTCCTTGTTTTGGTTGCTACAAAT
Organism: Poa annua; assembly: GCA_026929855.1. Taxonomy (NCBI): domain Eukaryota; kingdom Viridiplantae; phylum Streptophyta; class Magnoliopsida; order Poales; family Poaceae; genus Poa; species Poa annua. The sequence goes on from CM049432.1 coordinate 84,487,042, forward strand.
GTGGCAGCGAGAGGTCTTGATATTAATGATGTGCAGCTTATCATTCAGGTATGCCATTTTCTGCAATTGATCAACATTGCTAAGAACTATGGAAGCATCTCACTTATGTTATATATGCCAAATCTCTAGTGTGAGCCTCCAAAGGATGTTGAAGCTTACATACACCGGTCAGGTCGGACAGGGAGAGCAGGGAATACTGGCATTGCAGTCATGCTTTTTGAACCCAGATATAAACACGGTTTGACCAGAATCGAGAGGGAGTCTGGGGTGAAGTTTGAACATGTATCTGCGCCACAGCCCAGCGACGTGGCACAATCTGCTGGCAATGAAGCAGCAGAAGCCATTGCAAGTGTATCTGACAGGTAACATATTCTGATTGATTTAATGCCTGGTGGTTATCTGATTCTGTCAAATAACTGTGGATGGATGCAATGCAGTGTTATTCCTGTTTTCCGGCAACAAGCAGAGGAGCTCTTGAACTCTTCCACCATGTCTGCAGTCGATCTTCTAGCCAAAGCCCTTGCAAAGGCAGTTGTAAGTTTATTTATGGTTTTATATCCGTACTGTCATGCTTCCTGTCAATCAAGTACTTTAACATGGATTTTATTTCTTAGGGCTATACGGATATAAAAAAGAGATCATTGCTCTCTTCTATGGAGAACTGTACTACGTTACTTCTTGGGACTGGCAGTACGATGTATACACCATCGTGAGTAGCCAACTTTCCACAGTTCTGGTTTCTTGGTCTTATGTGGAGTTAAGTCTTTTTATGTTTACTAAAAAATGTGTATGCGTGCAGGTATGTTCTTAGTACATTGAAAAGGTTCATGCCAGAGGACAGACTTTCAAATGTACAGGGTGTAGCTCTTACCGCTGATGGAAGAGGTGCTGTATTTGATGTACCTTCAGCAGAGGTTGAAGATTATCTTACAGGTATCATTTTAATACCATTTGACTAGGTTACTGAAAATTTATATCTATGAAGCAGTGGTTCTATCTTTTGTATATGTGAGTATACAACGGCCTCACTCAAAACTGCTTGATGATTCCCTGCAGGTGCGGAGAATGCAGCCGGTGTGACACTTGATGAAGTGAAGGAGCTGCCAGCCTTGCAAGAGAGGGAGCAGCAGTCAAGGGGTGGTGGCGGCCGTGGCTACGGTGGTGGTGGTCGTGGTGGCAGGAGATTTGGAGGTGGTGGTGGTGGCCGAGGCGGGTTTGGGAGAGGCCGGGGAGGTGGTGGTGGTAGGTTTGGCAGGAGGTGAACACCTGAGAGTGGTATGATCTATTTTTGATGGGAGCGTGAGAGAGAGGCAATCGTCAATGTTTGACTGCGCCATGTATCGGGTCTTTATTTTCTTTTATTTGTTAGTGTTTGCCTCCGAGATTATGACGATCAAAGTTTGCATCCGTATAAGAGTGTAAAATATTGATCTGGTACTCAGATACTGTTAGGAGTAAAACTATATGTATGTTTCAAAACAAATGAAGTAATGTGCTCAGATTTATACTTTCATGATTGCCGGGATACTTATAGGAGTAAAACTATATGTATGTTTCTTCCCTATGACGCAACTATAGACTAGTGCTTCAAATGCTGTGTGCGGTTGCCGTCACCGTCTGTTTTGTTCACTTGCTGAAGGCGTTTGAAGAGGTGGGACAGCGGATGATGTTTCAGGAATTCTGATGTGTACATGTAACCAAAACCTTCTTTGTCATTTCCCTGTCGCAGTTGCAGAAATAATGATGATCAAAACTTGACAGCAGAACCAAGGAACGATTTGTGCTTTCAGTTTTTTTCGGATCGACCTGAAAGAATGGCAAAAACCAATGCAGCTTCGTATACGCTAGCGCGCCCAACAGCTCCGACGTAACCACTATTATTGGCTTCGCGTCACATCACGTCGGTTGCGTAGGGGTCGAGGTGGAGCCCCACCGCCGACACCAGCGGCACCCCACGCCGCGCCGCGAACCATACCTTCACCGTCCGCCCGGCGACGGGGCGGGCCAGCCGGTGCAGCCGCTTGTGCCCCACCGTGGTGCCGCTCGCCACGGCCACGCCGTCCACGAGCACCTCGTGCCGCTCCACGCGCTGCCCCAGCGCCACGTGCTCCTGTATCCTCAGCACGTTGAACGCCATTGCCGCCGGCCGCCGCAGCTCGACCCAGTACCCGTCTTTCCTTCGCCCGTCCTCCGGCGTCGGCGCCCAGTACGTGTCGTCGGACCCGTCCAGAACGTTGCCCGCCGCGAACCCGACGCCGCGCTCGCTGCTGGCCCGCGCCGTGCTGCCCCCGGCGAGGTCCGTGCGGAAGATGCGCGTGACGGCGGCGCGGAACTCGCGCAGCCTGGCGACGTCGGCGTCCTCCACCAGGCCCGTGGTGTTGGGCGGCGCGTTGAGCAGCAGCACGCAGTTCCGGCCCACCGAGTTGTAGTATATCTCCAGCAGCTGGCTCAGCGGCTTGGCCGTCTCGTTGCGGTGCCAGAACCACCCCGGCCGGATCGACACGTCGCACTCCGCCGGCACCCAGTCCGTGCCCCGCGGATCGCCGGTGTTGATGTACCTTAAGATCGCACGCGCACGGAATCGGTCACTCAACAACAGAAACAAACAGAGGAATTCTCGGACATGCATCACGTATGTATGCGTAGTGAGTGTTTTACTTCTCGATGCCTTCGGCGCCGATGGTTATCGAGGAGCGGTTGACGGTGGACCAGCAGGTGGTTCCGGCGAAGCCCTTCTCGTCGCCGACCCACCGGACGTCGGGGCCGGCGTCGGAGAAGATGTTGATGGAGCCCTGCAGCTGCCTCACCGTCTGGAACCACTCCTGGAAGTGGTACGTCATGTTGGTCGCGTTCTTGCCCTTGGCGCCGTCGAACCAGATCTCCGACACCGTCCCGTACCCGGTGAGCAGCTCGTGGAGCTGGGAGAGGTAGTACTCGTTGTACTCCACCTCGCGGCCGTACCTGTGGTCGTGGCGGTCCCAGGGCGAGAGGTAGACGCCGGGGTCGACGCCCCGCGCGCGCGCGGCCTCGGTGAACTCGCGCACGAGGTCGCCGTGCCAGGGGCTGGCGCGCACGGAGTGGGCCGTGTAGGCGGAGGGCCAGAGGCAGAAGCCGTCGTGGTGCTTGGCGACGAGGATGGCGAGCGAGGCGCCGGCGGCCTCGGCGGCGTCCATCCACTGCGTGGCGTTGAGCGCGGCCGGGGCGAACAGGGACGGGTCCTCGCGCCCCGTGCCCCACTCCGAGCCCGTGAAGGTGTTCATCCCGAAGTGGAAGAACATGATCACCTCCCGCCGCTGCCACGCCAGCTGCGCCGCGCTCGGGATCGGCAGCACCGGCAGCGGCGGCGGCACGCGCGCCATCGCTGCCGCCGCCACCGCCACCGCAAGCAATACGGCGGCAGCTGCCAGGCGCAGGAGGAGCGACGCCGACGACGCGGCTGCCATGCTATCTTCTCCTACGTACGGCTGTCTGTTATCCAGTCCAGGTCCAGCGCAGCTGTATATGTACTGACGCGCCACGGGCGGTAATGCGACGCGGGATGCCGGCGAGCAGCGACGGGACGGGGGAGACGCGACGAATGCCGTGAGCAGTGCACGTAATGCGGCTTTGGATTCACGTCGCATGTGAAGCGTCAGGATGAGGCGTGTCTTACTGTCGGATCCATTGCTGTATCAAGCGTCAGAATTTCACGCGACAAGGAAGGAGTAGATCGGGATTCAGTTTCAGTTTCTGGTTTCTGTTTTTGTGGCTACTGGGTAGGATCCAGTTTGGCTGGGCTTCTACACTACATGGGCCCTGTCACTCATATTGACACAATTGCTGACAAAAAAAACGGCTTTGCTTTTCCACTTACTGATAGTCTGCTACCCATCATGTTATCGCCCACCAAAAAAACAATGCTACCCATAATGTTGGGGTGGTTTACCTTCCTGAACAGAATCGTTTTCTCAATGGCCCATAATGATGGGATGGTTTGGTAAAGCTACACGTTCTTCGGGTTCTTCCCACCACGACAACTTTTTTATCGTCTGCTTCATTCAACGTTCTTCATGGAGTATCATGGAGTATCTTTAAAGTTTTATGATTGGCTACTGGAGTTATTATTAGTGTTGGAGGTAGCCACATCTTGAGAGTAAGACGATGGCAGCTCATCGTCCCTATTGCCGGATAACGACATCTACTAATAATCAAAACACCTACTAGTTAATTGAGGAAAGAAAACTAGTAAGGCAATGACAATTTTGACGCGCACTTGTGTCGTTGCGGCCCAAATTTCGTCTTTGGGGTAAAAAAAGTCATGTCCACCACGTTAATAGAAATGTTGTGGTTTTATTCCCCATTTTTTAAAAAAATTGTCTATAAATTACATTTTATCACATACTCACCATTACATATATTATAAATCATATGCACTAACCTAAGTAGTAGTTAAGTAAACATAAAAAGAAAAACAGAGTAAATGGCTATTTTTTACATCGAGAGGAGGTCGCAAAGGATCTGGCTCTACGTAGTTTGGTCGTTGGCTTCAGCGACCACACAAGGAGGACATAGTTGCGCAGGAGGAGTGGATGTATACCCCTCTTGAAATACACCCTAGATCTCCTTTTCTTGATAATACATGTATTTTTGTCTGCACCAACACCACACGTAGGAAACCATAAGTTCTACATACTTCAGTTGAGATATTTCCGCCGGGTATTTAATGGGACCAGATACGTATATGTAAACAACTTTACATGTCGACAATTAATCTATGGGAGCACTTTATTTTCTAAAATGTAGAGAGACTTGGAGGTAATGAGGATTCCTTAGGAGGTGATATACATGAAAACGTATCACACAATTTTAAAATAATAATAATTAAATTGAGTGGGAAATAAATAGTGCAGTCACATAGTATTAAATGACGTACCAAATAACATCATACATAACATTTATGGAAAATATTGCATGATCTTTTCCTTATTTTAATATCGCGTGTTGATGAAATGAGAAATACAAAGTAAACATATTTTGTATAAATCAGCAATACTCCCTTAGTTCCAAAATAAAGGTTGCTATTTTGCGGACCATGATGACCTAGGTCCTGTGATAAAAATAAGGCTTAGATCAAGAACTACTTTTTCTCATACAAAGGAGGAGTCAACGTCTTTTTATGTTGGTCTTCGAGAGGAGTTGATAGCATACTACGTTACTTTCAGAGCAGGCAAATACCACACAAGGGAAGCGCTACTTTGATACTACCTATGTTTTATGTTCAGAGGCTCAGCGGTTTGGGATCATTCAAAACTTCCTGTTAACATGCAAGGACTGATACCGACTGGTGTAGCACGCATTCTCAGGGTATGGTCTAAACTTGGTGTCAATGGTAATGTCAAGGATTGCTGCCTTGACAACTCAGAAGGTAAAACTTAAGTGGGCTATAGCTCAACTAAAAACACAAGACTGCGGCCTTGACTTTTTTTCCCAAGGTTCACTCAATTAACAAGGAGGTTGTCTTTCTCATAGATGGTTTGAGTATCGAGGATGGTCTTCTTGATGAGCAACTGAAGAGGAGGCTATGTGGAGGCCAAGGCATCAATGTTCTCAAGTTGGATTCTTGGGCGCATATCATAATGTGTAGGCATCTGGGTTTCACTGGGAAGTTTCCCAAAACTTAAGTCGTTGGGTTGTGACAGGTAATTAGCATTATTTCTCTTGGAGTGTTGTAGTAGCAGCGCACCTTTTGCTCCTTGGTAGTCAACATGGCTGTACTGACAATTTGTGTGCTGCTACATTTGTCTCTTCTCCTTGAAAATAAATAAATAAAGGTTCCATGGTGTTCTAGATAACATCGACGGAGGTTGCGCTTATGTGTATTAGCCTCTGCGACGATTACGGGGTTAAGAAGAAGGAGTGTGGGCGCTTGAATGGAGATGAAAGAGCGGCTAAGAATACAATCAACAAACTCTATAGGTACTGCTGTGACAGTGGAGGTCACGACGACTGAGTCATCATGACTGAACCTCTGTCTTGGTGCATATGTGCTCCCATATCGTTTTTCCAGTAGGGTTTCAACCTGAAATCCGCACGAACTAACCACACTTGAACGAGGATTCAGACTTGAGGCAGAGCAGGCTGGTTCAGTAGCGTGTGTGTCTCGTGCACTAAAGTGGACTGAGGAGAAAGGATTTCTCGACGTACCCTCGCCGCCACCATGGTCTCCCACGAAGCTCCCTTCTCCTTCTACACCCAACCACACGCGTATGTACGGAGGTTGAAGAACACACACTGGACACTAGCTGCAGTATTAAAATTTAGTACTGTAGAAGTTTCGGGAAGATCTACTCATGTATGTCCGTTGAACTAGAAAAATTACAACATGAAAGTTGTGCGAAGAACGACAAAATGAACTTGATTGTAGAAGTATATTTCAAGCCGTTAACCTAGTGCGAAAAATTTAATAAAATTAGTCAATTTTTTGAACATCGTTTTAAAATTGACAACTTATAGTCGATGAAATTTGAAACGAAGTATGGAATAGTATTTCGTGTACGAAAAGTTTTAAATCAAAGAATAATTGTATAGGTTAGAAAGCACCTGAGTGATGTGAGCCATTGAGTGTCCAGGGAGATTAGCATAACTCAAGGTTCCTATCCAGTGAGCGTGTGCAGCGAACAGTGTACAAAGAGTGTGAGTGGCTTACAAAGACAGCCAAAAGAGCCGTTCCTCGTTCGTGCTAATTCTATGCAACGACAAAGGCTTGTTTTGCATCCACGGGGCCTGGCCCAGTCCTCGCTGACAAACACACTGTGATATCAAGTGATTTTATATATTCTCCTTGAAACACACTGCGATATCAATGAAATGAAGTGATTTTATATATTCTCCTTGAAATAAACTTTCGCTCTGCTTTATAAATAAAGCAACTACTCAATACAACCAACCTGCTAGGCGGCAACACAAATGAAACCCAGAAGAACAGAAAAATAAAAGCCAACAATGGGAGATCGACGAAAAATGAAGAAGTCCCGCAACCGTTGCGCCCTCCGGACTATTCCCGCTACAATCCTAGCACTCAAAATCGTTGGGTATCAAGCAACACGTTCAGGAAGAAATGCGACGAGGATGGTGACACTACTGTCCGGACTAGTCCTAAGGTTTCACCTGATATACAGAGGGAAGTGGAGAAGGAGTACATGCGCTTCAAGGACCATCGAGACCCGTAGGCGTCACGAGTTAGTGTCGGATAAGCCGACATGCATTTCTCCCGACCTCCAAACCACAACCAGGATGATCCTTCGTTCCATGGCCGGATTTTATATTTTCTGAGTAGTGCTTCTATATATTCACGAGAATATGACGCACCCATTAGTAGGTTGATGTTTCAGTAATTATTCATTTGTATGAATTTATAAAATCCGAGTCCCATGAATCATTGAGTAATTGATCGAGAAATACACCCAAAACTTCAATTTTGTATATTTGGTTCAACATAATTACAATCTCCGTTCCAATATATAAAATGTTTTGGTAGAACGTTTTAGCCTACCAAAATGTAGTATATTTTGGAACAAAGGTAATAGACTAATTAGCCGGCAGTTTAAATTGATACATTAAGCCTGCATACTGATTTAAAACCATTTTATCAAAGATCATGTGAAGATGACATCATGTAGTTGCCTTAGGGCCAAATCAATGGTCGGTTCAACAGTTCATAATTTAATTATTGCTAATTGATTGATATCACCACGAACGACTGACCAAATTGTACGTATAGCCTTCGCGGCCTAATCAATCATCATCATGTACAACCAAACTGACGACCTATTGCACAAACGGCCGATCAGCAGAACCAACCTGAATGCGATTCGGTGTCTAAATTTGAGTGCAAATGACTTGCCACCTCACGTACATATAAACGATCGTCTAGCTCGATACTATACTTTTATACGACTCCACGTCTTTGTCTAATGTTAGGCGCTGAGCTTGTCTGGCCGATGCATGATCGACAAGATGTTTTCTGAAAATGATAAAATAGACAGGCTTTCCCGTATGCAGTTGCAGGTTAAGTCTAAGATAGTTCATTCTCGGTACAACTAAATTGACAGAGTAATAGAGAACTTAACTGTGTCAAGATGGTTAGGCGAATAGTTGTATCCCTACCTTATCAGAGTTCAACGCTGATGTTTCTCATTTAGGTGGAATATTGTTCAGTGGGAGTCTGTGTTAATTTCGTCAATCTCAACGCCTGACCCTGCGTGAGTGCGTTCGTAGGGATGAGTATATGCGTGTGTATATGTGCGCTTGCGTTGTACTGTGTTTTTCCAAAAAATAAAGTCAGAGTAATATTAGTCATTTATTTTGCCGGGAAAGTGGTAGATAACTTAGCTAGGAGCCTACGAGAGGCTGCACGTCGTCGTCAATGGGGGCACTGCCATTAATCGATGCATGGTGCAGAAGGGGAAAGCCGACCGCGCATTGCACCGCTGCTTGGGCACTCTTGTGTTGCATTGCACCACTGCAGGCATGCCGTCGTTGCATGAACATGGAAGCAAGTACCGGGCGGTTTAGTTCGTCGATCGGAGTAGAGGGCGGCCTACTGCTACTGATCGATCCCAACACAGGTAATTACACTTCAACATTTACAGCAGAGAGAACAGTGTAAAAACTGCTCCATCGAACGAAGCCGTATGCAGAGTCGCGCAGTTTATATAGTGCAGAGTACGCGCGCTCTGAGAGCACACGAGTACGTACACGATCATGGAGATGGCGCACAAAGACCAGCTCATCGCCGCCGTGCACCACCTCCTCGGCGTGCTCACCCTCCTCCTCTGCCTCCTCGCCGAGCTCCTCGTCTTCGTCCTGCACCGCCACGCCGCGCTCTACCTCCTCCCGGCCTGCGCGATGCTCCTAGTACCCCTGCGCCGCTCCTGCCGACGCGCGGACATCAACCTGCTGGACTTCGCGTACCTGAGGCCGCCCCGGCGGCTGCGCGTCACCACGCCGGGGCTCCTCGAGCACTTCCGCCTCATCGGCTGCTTCGACGACCGCAGCGTGGAGTTCATGTCCCGGGTGGTCGAGGCCAGCGGCATGTGCGACGAGACCTACTTCCCGCCGTCCCTGCACCGCATCCCGCCGTCGGCCACGCACGCCGACGCCGTCCAGGAGGCGAGGGCGCTCTTCTTCCCCACGCTCGACGACCTCTTCGCCAGGACCGGCGTGCCGCCGTCCGCCGTGGGCGCGCTCGTCGTCAGCTGCAGCGGCTTCTGCCCCGCGCCGTCGCTCGCCTCGGTGATCGTGAACCGGTACCGCATGCGAACGGACGTGAAGGCGTTCAGCCTGTCCGGCATGGGCTGCGCGGCCGGGGTCGTCGGCGTGGACGTCGCGAGCGGCGTCCTGAGGGCGCACGCCGGCGCCGTCAAGTACGCCGTCGTCGTCAGCGCGGAGATCGTCACGGTCGGGTGGTACTCCGGGAAGGATCCGTCCAAGCTGCTGCTCAACTGCTTCTTCCGCACCGGATGCGCCGCCGCGCTGCTGTCGAACACCGCTGGCACCGTCGCGGCAGCAGTGCCGGCCAAGTACCGTCTCGTCGCGCTGACGCGCACGAACCTCGCGGCCGATGATCGCGGGTACGCGTCGGCGTTCAGGGAGGAGGACGATGAGGGCATCACCGGGTTCAGCATCGGCCGGGGCCTCGGCGGCGTGGCGCGGGACCTCCTCCGCGCACACCTGCCCGCCCTCGGCGCAGCCATCCTCCCGTGGCACGAGAAGCTCCGCTACGCCGCGGCGCTCGCGCGGTTCCACCTCGATCACCACCATGGCAGCAGTAGCAGCAGCAACAAGAAGCTTCCCGGCGCGCCGAAGCCGAACTTCCTCGCCGCGGCGAAGCACCTGTGCCTGCCGTCCTCGGGGATGCCGATGATACGGAGGCTGGCGGAGGGGCTGGGGGCCGGGGAGAGGGAGGCGGAGGCGGCGCTCGCGACGTTCCAGCGGTTCGGGAACCAGTCGGCGGCGTCGCTGTGGTACCAGCTCGCGTTCCACGAGGCCAAGGGGCGGGTCCGGAGGGGCGACCGCGTGTGGCAGCTCGGCATGGGGAGCGGGCCCAAGGCGAACAGCGCCGTGTGGGAGCGCGTCCTCCCCGACGGTGGCGGCGCCGCGGCGCCCGCCGCCGACGAGGGCCCCTGGGGCGACTGCATCCACCGCTTCCCGGTGAGGGAACATGCCGCCGCGTTGGCATGAACTGATCAGATGGCACGCACGTACGCGACAGCCTGTGCGAGTATGAGTGCATGCTGGGCTAGCTACTGGAAGGATTAGAGGGAGTAGTACAGATGTTTCACATGAGAGAAATTTACTGAACAATTTCTCCATGGGTCCTCTTAAATGTAAGTTGAGCGTAGCAGAAATATGTATTGGCGCCAGCACTCGAATAACATAACAACCTTCTTAATCAAGTTCAGTGCAAGGGGACGCAGAGCAACAGGAGATGCCAAAAACCACAATAAAATCTGTAATGTATATGTATGCTCCAGAAACAAGCATGAGCTTAATTAGTTTGGTTTGTTTTTTGAGGGAAAGGCCATCATGGCTAGCTTTATAAAATTATTAAACAACAATTGCATCATCAGCATAAAGTACTCTTGGTACAAAAACCATATTTAGCCAGCTCATGGGCAACTGAACTTGCAGAACAAAAACAATGCTTACACTTGACCTTCCCTAGTTGACAAACGACATCCGAGCATTCTGCAAAAATTGCTGCTCCAGCATCCCACCATTATGTTTGTCCCGTACAGAGGTTGATGACTTCTTGTGAGTCTGATTCTGCCCTCTACTTGTTGAAATCCAAGCGAGTTTGCTATCACAAGATGCGTGCTGATGATCCACTTTTTCCCCCTTCCCCTCCCGTTCGCTCCCGCGAGCGACCGGGGGGAAACCCTAGCGCCGCCGGGAGCACCTCCCGTCCAGGCCGCCCCTCCCCGCGCCGTCGCTGGTGGGCGCTGCTGGGCAAAGCCCGGAGCGTCGGCGGCGGCGTGGTTCTCTTCTCCCTTGTCTCAGTGGTGCTCGACGCGGGACGGCTGCGCTGGGACGAGGCGACGAAGGGCGCGGCGGCACGGAGACGGGCACTGGCGGCGGAGCTCGGCGGTGTCTGCCATGGCGTGGAGGGCCTCGCGGCAAGGGTGGTGCAGGCCTGGGGTGGCGGCGCCCCGCTCTGGCTCGGCCCAGGTTGGGCGGCCGGTGGCAGGCGTGGTCCGCATCCGGTCTGCAGGGCGGCGTCCCTAGCGGCTGGCTTCGGTTGCGACGGCGGCGTGGTGTGGGAAGGCTTGGCGGCGGTGCTGTGCAGGCGCGTGTGCGGGCTGGATCTGGGCCAGGCAGGCCCAGATCGGCCGATGCGTGATGTGGGCCGGATCTGGGCCAGGTGGCCCCAGATCTGCCGACGGTTGCGCCATTGTGCCCACCACCTGGGTCGGGTCCGCCTCTACCCGCGTGTTGTTGCTCCCTGAGGAGCTCGGCCGCGGTGCTGCTTGGCTTTCGACGGTGCTCTCATCCAGGTCCTGGGTGGTCCGGGAGGGATTAGGCTGAACTTACGGTAGGGGCGCCTCTGACGGGGTGTTAACTCGACAAGTCCCAGGGTTGTGCACCCCGGGTTGATTGATGGGGAGAGAGATGAGTGCAAGGTGATCACGACGGCTGACAAGCAAGGTTTTAACCAGGTTCAGGCTCCCGGAGGATAACACCCTACTCATGCTTGTCTGATTATTGATGCGAGTAGCGATTACAATGGCGAGATTGCGATCTGGCTAGGGTTTGTCGTGGTGGTTATGAGCGTGTCCTCTGGGACGGGCAACCCTCCTGGCTTTATAGGCAGCCAGGTCTCGGGTGGTTGGTGCCGATGGCATCTACAGATATGACAGGTTATGCTTCCTAACCGACTTGGACTAGGTTACATGGTACCCCGCGTGGGCCTCCTGTGGGCCTTTCCATCCTTGGCGCGGCCCAGGTAGCATCATCGTGGGCTACCCGCAAGGCAGCCCCACGTCAGTAGCCCCCGAGTGCTTGGTCGAAGCGTAGAGTCAGACAAAGGACTTCCTCCTCCTGGACGCGCCATTGGATTGCTTGATCTTGAGCTTGAACTCGATTTCTTCATTCGAACAGGCCTCTCCCGATGGGAGTAACCTTTGCAGTCGAATCACTTTGTCTTGTTCGTTCTGTGAAGCCTGCTTCTGTTCGGCCTGTTGGCTTACATGTAGATTAGGATTTCGGCTGCTTGAGCTTACTCAACTGTCTTTTCCACCCGAATGGATGTTTCGGGTTCTCAGATTGGCACTCTGTCTTGTTCCTGAAAACGATAGTTAGAGAAATTCGACTCCGGCCGTTGAGGTCTTACAGAGGATGCATTAGTCGTTAATGCTTCGACTGAGTCTATTGGGAGCGCGAACAGCGCTCCCGATGGGAGTAGCCCCCGAGATTAAGCTGAATTGCTTGTAATTGAGGTTAATCTCAAAAACTTCTCAGTCGAAAAGAGATCTCTGACACCCTCCCGATGGGAGTGACGTTCAGGAACTCGCTGATGGGACTACTTTATGGAACTCGAATGAGATTCGAGTGCTCATTCAGCCCGACGGCCTACTTGGTGGATTCGACAAACATATCTAGTATTTGCTCAGCCAAACGGCCTACTGCATTGTTGGACCTGTATGGCGCAGCCCCCGAGTGTCCGAGTACGGCCTAGGTTTTCTTGTTGGACCTGTATGGCGCAGCCCCCAAGTGTTCGAGTGACGGCCGAGGTTTGACTTAGACCTGTGCGACGCAGCCCCCGAGTGCTTCGGGTGGCGGCCAAGGTTTTTTCGAGTTATACCTATATGGCGCAGCCCACGAGTGCGTCGGGTGACGACCTAGGTTTGACTTAGACCTGTGCGGCGCAGCCTCCGAGTGCTTCGGGTGGCGGCCAAGGATTTTTCGAGTTTATACCTGTATGGCGCAGCCCCCGAGTGCGTCGGGTGACGGCCTAGGTTTGACTTAGACCTGCGCGGCGCAGCCCCCGAGTGCTTCAGGTGGCGGCCAAGGCGAATTTGTTTGTGACCTGTGCGGCGCAACACCCGGGAGAACATCAGGTGTGGCCGAGGCGAATTTGTTTGTGCGCGGCGGACGGGAGTCGACGCAGCGGAGTGGTGCCGTAGAGGCAGTCGACGCGGCGGACCGGAGTCGACGCGGCGGAGTGGTGCCGTAGAGGCAGTCGACGTGGCGGACCGGAGTCGACGCGGCGGACCAGAATCGACGCAGCGGAGCGGTGCCGTAGAGGCAGTCGACGCGGCGGACCGGAGTCGACGCGGCGGAGCGGTGCCGTAGAGGCAGTCGACGCGGCGGACCGGAGTCGACGCGGCGGAGCGGTGCCGTAGAGGCAGTCGACGCGGCGGACCGGAGTCGACGCGGCGGAGCGGTGCCGTAGAGGCAGTCGACGCGGCGGACCGGAGTCGACGCGGCGAAGTGGTGCCGTAGAGGCAGTCGACGCGGCGGACCGGAGTCGACGCGGCGGAGTGGTGCCGTAGAGGCAGTCGACGCGGCGGACCGGAGTCGACGCAGCGGAGTGGTGCCGTAGAGACAGTCGACGCGGCGGACCGGAGTTTTCAGCGGAGGGGTGCCGTAGAGGCAGTCGACGCGGCAGACCGGAGTCGACGCGGCGGAGCGGTGCCGTAGAGCCAGTCGACGCGGCGGACCGGAGTCGACGCAGCGCAGTGGAGTCGACGCGGCGGAGTGGTGCCGTAGAGGCAGTCGACGCGGCGGACCGGAGTCGACGCGGCGGAGCGGTGCCGTAGAGGCAGTCGACGCGGCGAACCGGAGTCGACGCGGCGGACCGGAGTCGACGCAGCGGAGTGGTGCCGTAGAGACAGTCGACGCGGCGGACCGGAGTCGACGCAGCGGAGTGGTGCCGTAGAGGCAGTCGACGCGGCGCACCGGAGTCGACGCAGCGGAGTGGAGTCGACGCGGCGAAGTGGTGCCGTAGAGGCAGTGGACGCGGCGGACCGGAGTCGACGCGGCGGAGTGGTGCCGTAGAGGCAGTCGACGCGGCGGACCGGAGTCGACGCGGCGGAGTGGTGCCGTAGAGGCAGTGGACGCGGCGGACCGGAGTCGACGCGGCGGAGTGGTGCCGTAGAGGCAGTCGACGCGGCGGACCGGAGTCGACGCGGCGGAGTGGTGCCGTAGAGGCAGTCGACGCGGCGGACCGGAGTCGACGCGGCGGAGTGGTGCCGTAGAGGCAGTCGACGGGGCGGACCGGAGTCGACGCCACGGAGTGATGCCGTAGAGGCAGTCGACGCGGCGGACCGGAGTCGACGCAGCGGAGTCGTGCCGTAGAGGCAGTCGACGCGGCGGACCGTAGTCGACGCCGCGGAGTGGAGTCGACGCGGCGAAGTGGTGCCATAGAGACAGTCGACGCGGCGGACCGTAGTCGACGCAGCGTTGTGGAGTCGACGCGGCGAAGTGGTGCCGTAGAGGCAGTCGACGCGGCGGACCGGAGTCGACGCAGCGGAGGGGTGCCGTAGAGGAAGTCGACGCGGCGGACCGGAGTCGACGCGGCGGAGCGGTGCCGTAGAGGCAGTCGACGCGGCGGACCGGAATCGACGCAGCGGAGCGGTGCCGTAGAGGCAGTAGACGCGGCGGACCGGAGTCGACGCGGCAGAGTGGTGCCGTAGAGGCAGTCGACGCGGCGGACCGGAGTCGACGCAGCGGAGTGGAGTCGACGCGGCGAAGTGGTGCCGTAGAGGCAGTCGACGCGGCGGAGTGGAGTCGCCACAGCGGAGGGGTGCCGTAGAGGAAGTCGACGCGGCGGACCGGAGTCGACGCGGCGGAGCGGTGCCGTAGAGGCAGTCGACGCGGCGGACCGGAATCGACGCAGCGGAGCGGTGCCGTAGAGGCAGTAGACGCGGCGGACCGGAGTCGACGCGGCAGAGTGGTGCCGTAGAGGCAGTCGACACGGCGGACCGGAGTCGACGCAGCGGAGTGGAGTCGACGCGGCGAAGTGGTGTCGTAGAGGCAGTCGACGCGGCGGACCGGAGTCGACGCAGCGGAGTGGTGCCGTAGAGACAGTCGACGCGGCGGACCGGAGTCGACGCGGCGGAGTGGTGCCGTAAAGGCAGTCGACGCGGCGGACCGGAGTCGACGTGGCGGAGTGGTGCCGTAGAGGCAGTCGACGCGGCGGACCGGAGTCGACGCGGCGGAGTGGTGCCGTAGAGGCAGTCGACGCGGCGGACCGGAGTCGACGCCGCGGTGTGATGCCGTAGAGGCAGTCGACGCGGCGAACCGGAGTCGACGCCGCGGAGTGGTGCCGTAGAGGCAGTCGACGCGGCGGACCGGAGTCGACGCCGCGGAGTGGTGCCGTAGAGGCAGTCGACGCGGCGGACCGGAGTCGACGCAGCGGAGTGGAGTCGACGCGGCGAAGTGGTGCCATAGAGGCAGTCGACGCGGCGGACCGGAGTCGACGCCGCGGAGTGGTGCCGTAGAGGCAGTCGACGCGGCGGACCGGAGTCGACGCAGCGGAGTGGTGCCGTAGAGACAGTCGACGCGGCGGACCGGAGTCGACGCAGCGCAGTGGAGTCGACGCGGCGGAGTGGTGCCGTAGAGGCAGTCGACGCGGCGGACCGGAGTCGACGTGGCGGAGCGGTGCCGTAGAGGCAGTCGACGCGGCAGACCGGAGTCGACGCAGCGCAGTGGAGTCGACGCGGCGAAGTGGTGCCGTAGAGGCAGTCGACGAGGCGGACCGGAGTCGACGCAGCGGAGTGGTGCCGTAGAGGCAGTCGACGCGGCGAACCGGAGTCGACGCAGCGGAGTGGAGTCGACGCGGCGAAGTGGTGCCGTAGAGGCAGTTGACGCGGCGGACCGGAGTCGACGCAGCGGAGTGGTGCCGTAGAGGCAGTCGACGCGGCGGAGTGGTGCCGTAGTGGCAGTCGACGCGGCGGACCGGAGTCGACGCGGCGGAGTGGTGCCGTAGAGGCAGTCGACGCGGCGGACCGGAGTCGACGCGGCGGAGTGGTGCCGTAGAGGCAGTCGACGCGGCGGACCGGAGTCGACGCGGCGGAGTGGTGCCGTAGAGGCAGTCGACGCGGCGGAGTGGTGCCGTAGAGGCAGTCGACGTGGCGGACCGGAGTCGACGCCGCGGAGTGATGCCGTAGAGGCAGTCGACGCGGCGGACCGGAGTCGACGCAGCGGAGTGGTGCCGTAGAGGCAGTCGACGCGGCGGACCGTAGTCGACGCAGCGGAGTGGAGTCGACGCGGCGAAGTGGTGCCATAGAGGCAGTCGACGCGGCGGACCGTAGTCGACGCAGCGGAGTGGAGTCGACGCGGCGAAGTAGTGCCGTAGAGGCAGTCGACGCGGCGGAGTGGAGTCGACGCGGCGAAGTGGTGCCGTAGAGGCAGTCGACGCGGCGGACCGGAGTCGCCGCAGCGGAGGGGTGCCGTAGAGGAAGTCGACGCGGCGGACCGGAGTCGACGCGGCGGAGCGGTGCCATAGAGACAGTCGACGCGGCGGACCGGAATCGACGCAGCGGAGCGGTGCCGTAGAGGCAGTAGACGCGGCGGACCGGAGTCGACGCGGCAGAGTGGTGCCGTAGAGGCAGTCGACGCGGCGGACCGGAGTCGACGCAGCGGAGTGGAGTCGACGCGGCGAAGTGGTGTCGTAGAGGCAGTCGACGCGGCGGACCGGAGTCGACGCAGCGGAGTGGTGCCGTAGAGACAGTCGACGCGGCGGACCGGAGTCGACGCGGCGGAGTGGTGCCGTAGAGGCAGTCGACGCGGCGGACCGGAGTCGACGCGGCGGACCGGAGTCGACGCGGCGGAGTGGTGCCGTAGAGGCAGTCGACGCGGCGGACCGGAGTCGACGCGGCGGAGTGGTGCCGTAGAGGCAGTCGACGCGGCGGACCGGAGTCGACGCCGCGGTGTGATGCCGTAGAGGCAGTCGACGCGGCGAACCGGAGTCGACGCCGCGGTGTGATGCCGTAGAGGCAGTCGACGCGGCGAACCGGAGTCGACGCCGCGAAGTGGTGCCGTAGAGGCAGTCGACGCGGCGGACCGGAGTCGACGCAGCGGAGTGGTGCCGTAGAGGCAGTCGACGCGGCGGACCGGAGTCGACGCAGCGGAGTGGAGTCGACGCGGCGAAGTGGTGCCATAGAGGCAGTCGACACGGCGGACCGGAGTCGACGCCGCGGAGTGGTGCCGTAGAGGCAGTCGACGCGGCGGACCGGAGTCGACGCAGCGGAGTGGTGCCGTAGAGACAGTCGACGCGGCGGAGTGGTGCCGTAGAGGCAGTCGACGCGGCGAAGTGGTGCCGTAGAGGCAGTGGACGCGGCGGACCGGAGTCGACGCAGCGGAGTGATGCCGTAGAGGCAGTCGACGCGGCGGACCGGAGTCGACGCAGCGGAGTGGTGCCGTAGAGGCAGTCGACGCGGCGGACCGGAGTCGACGCAGCGGAGTGGAGTCGACGCGGCGAAGTGGTGCCGTAGAGGCAGTCGACGCGGCGGACCGGAGTCGACGCAGCGGAGTGGTGCCGTAGAGGCAGTCGACGCGGCGGACCGGAGTCGACGCAGCGGACCGGAGTCGACGCGGCGGAAGTAGTTGACGCGGCGGAGTACGTCGAGGTTGACCCGTAAAAGTTGTGGATGTCGATCTTGGCGAGTTCGGCGGTCGCGATCTCCGCGGGTGCGGCAGATGCGATCTCAGCGGGTCCGGCGGACGCGATGGTTGGCGATTTTGGTGACGCCGTCGCGCGTAGCGCAGTAGTCGTAGACCTGAGTATACCACGACTATCGATGCAGCAGAATATGGAGCCGAAGGTGATGTGTATACCTTTGTCCAGATCGGCGTACACCGATTGATGAGCTGTCGAGTGGATGACGTACTCGAAGGAGCCGAATCGGATCGACTCCCTGATGGAGGATGCGCCGATCTTCATTGCGGATGGAGCCGGTGCGACCATGATCCTAGCACTTGTTTGCTTTCCCACAGACGGCGCCAATTGTCGAGGTGTTAACTCGACAAGTCCCAGGGTTGTGCACCCCGGGTTGATTGATGGGGAGAGAGATGAGTGCAAGGTGATCACGACGGCTGACAAGCAAGGTTTTACCCAGGTTCAGGCTCCCGGAGAATAACACCCTACTCCTGCTTGTCTGATTATTGATGCGAGTAGCGATTACAATGGAGAGATTGCGATCTCGCTAGGGTTTGTCGTGGTGGTTATGAGCGTGTCCTCTGGGACGGGCAACCCTCCTGACTTTATAGGCAGCCAGGTCTCGGGTGGTTGGTGCCGATGGCATCTACAGATATGGCAGGTTATGCTTCCTAACCGACTTGGACTAGGTTACATGGTACCCCGCGTGGGCCTCCTGTGGGCCTTTCCATCCTTGGCGCGGCCCAGGTAGCATCATCGTGGGCTACCCGCAGGGCAGCCCCACGTCAGCCTCCCCTTGGCGGCAGGGCCGTGTCCGTCATGGTGCTGGTCTGACGCATCGCTCCCAGCACAGATCTGGGTCCTCAGACCCCATCTAGGTTTTAGGTGGGTCGGACCGCATCTTCGATGGCGCGGTTTTCTGAACACTGGTGTCGGAGAGCAGCTCGGATGTGGGGCGGCAACGTCAACGTTATGCCTTCTGCAACACAGCGGCGGGAACTTCACGGGCCTCGAGGGGCCCGGCCGGGCTTGCGGGCATGTTGTGCTCATGTTCTTGTGTTCGGTCGGTTAGCATCGTTGACGGTGGAGATTGGTCCCTTACGCATGTCGGCGGTGTTGCGGCTTCTAGTCCCGGCTCTTCTTCTTCGATGTGTAGGCCTCTCTTCTTTGTGTCGTGAGTGTGAGCGGCTTCATGATCGTGCGCTGGGTGGTGGGCGGTATGGTGGAGTGCTCTGCAGCGCCTGGGTGATTGGGGGTCGAGAGAAATCCTAGTCGGCTTGTTCGACTCCGGCGCGGTGGCGCCTGCGGGTGCCGCCAGTCCTTCCTGAAGGGCGGCGGGTGATCCCCTCTCCTCAATCGCGTACCCGGGGAAACCCTTGGCAGCAGCGTCATCGTCTTATCCCTTCTTGAAGGTGTTGTTGGGTACCGGCGTTTTGCAGCACTAGGAGCTTGGTGCGAGGCCTCGGTGGGCGTACTGATCTTGGAGCTTGTTCACTTGTGTCGATCCGCCGTTGTTAGCATTTTTTTTCTTTTTTTCTCTTTTCTTTTCTTTTGTGCGTGATTGTGCTGGTTCTGTCCCCAACAACTTTCCTTTTGGGCGTTATGTTGTCTGACCTAGCAGCGGTCTCTATTTATAAAGCGGGGCGAAATCGTAATTCGAGAGTTTGCTATCAAAAGCCCATCCCTCATGGCCATTGCTGCTGGCTAGGATCTGAATCATCCATCCACATGGAGATGGACTTATGTGCTGATGGCTGCTGCACGCCGTGGGAGAGCGACGGGAAGGTATGGATTGTCGCTGGCGCGGTGGCACTGGGGCGCCGGGGCGGACGCGCGGGGATCCCTGCTTTGTGCTCTCGGGAAGGATTAGGGGAACCGGGGATGGGGAGGAGGCGGCCAGGCGGGGAAGGAGGACTCGTCTGGGGCGGGACGGCGAGCGGCGCGGCCGTGGCGGCGGCTCTGTCAGAATCTGGCGGCAACGACACCGCCCTCTGTCGAACACTCGAACTTGGATCGGTAGTCTTTTTTTTCTTTTTAGAGGAACCTCGATCCGTAGTCGGGAGACAAAGTTGGGCCATTTTTTAATGGTATATGGGCAGCCTCAAGATCCCAGGGTGGGCCACACGCTCACCTTGCCTCTGAATCGGCCCATATACGGGTAGAGTTCTCAAAAACAAATGTACTCATATAATCCTCAAGAACAAATGTAGGTAGTGCTATATATGTTATCTCAAAAAAAAGAAGGTAGTGCTATATATACCCTAAAAAAATGGAAGCTATCTCGGCGACTAGGGCTCTCTTACCTCTTTTGGTGATCGGTGATCTCCGGCTCATACAGTGCACGGAGTTAATTTTGCTCTAGCTTCGTCTCTGACAGCAAGTTTTAATGACCAGGACGACAAATGTAGTGTCCAATTTAGTCCAATCAATGGTTTCTCATGTTCGTTGTAAAAAAAAATGGTTTCTCATGTTTCATCCTTGAGTGCTCACGAAAGTCCTCTCAAATAGCATGTGGTGAGCAGTTCAACAACCTTGTGCATCTATAATGCTAGTTACTCACACATTGGTTGTGTTGTTTTGTGAGGATTCAAATTCATATGAAGATAAAGTTAAATTTGTTTGGTCTTTTAGATTTTTTTTTTGATTCCGTGTCTTCTAGATTTCTGATCACATGGAAAAATGAATTATGGGTTTTTTGATCAAGCTAAGAAATGAGGGCGTAAGAAAACAAAGAGCACTGTGCAACCATCTTGGATTTAACTTGTAATCCCTTCGTGTATTAAAATGTAAAATGTTGTAGTGTCATTTTTTGGCCCATGCATGTAGACATGGTTTAGCGTAAGATTCACTTACGCTAAACCATGTCTACATGTGAACCAAAAATACTAAAACTCCTACCCATGTAGTTAGAAAAATGAATACTCTATACATACTGTATAATTATATCTACATGGAGGGGTAGTACTACTCTACAAAGTCAGCACCGGCTACTCAACATTTACTTCCATCCACCGGCATACGATCTGAATCATCATCTGGTCCGAGAGGACGCGGCATTAAACCCACCTGTGCCCTTCGCACGTACCACCGGTTCATGCACGCACTGCTCCATTTCAAAACAAAGAAATGCCCGCCAACTTGTCGACTTCGAAAATCGAAATAGCTGCTCTCGCCGTGTGCGCTCTAAACCCCTATAAAACCCTGCCTGCTTTGCTCAGCAGCAGCAGCAGCAGCGTTGCACACACACACACGCACAAATCCAGTTTAGCCTTGGACATCATTGGACATTGGCGGCATGGCCATGGACATAGCGCACAGAGACCACCTCCTCACGGCCTTCCACAGCCTCCTCGGCACCGCGGCACTGCTCCTCTGCGTCCTCGCCGAGCTGCTCGTCTTCACGCTGCGCCGAAGCACGGCCCTCTACCTCGTCCCGGTCTCCGCGATGCTGCTCCTCACCCGCTACCGCCGTCGTCGCGCCGCTAGCGGCGCCAGCATCGGGCTCGTCGACTTCTCCTGCCTCAAGCCGCCGCGCCGGCTCCGGCTCCCCGTGGCGGCGCTCCGGGAGCACTTCGAGCTCATCGGCTGCTTCGACGCCGGCAGCATCGAGTTCATGGAGAACGCCATCCGGTCCAGCGGCATGGGCAACGAGACCTACTTCCCGCCCGCGCTGCACTACCTCCCGCCGGCGTCCACGCACGCGCACGCCATCGAGGAGGCGCGCATGCTCTTCTTCCCCGCCCTCGACGACCTCTTCGCCAAGACGCCCCACGTGCCGCCGTCCGCCGTCGGCGCGCTCGTCGTCAACTGCAGCGGGTTCTGCCCGGCGCCGTCGCTCTCCTCCCTCGTCGCCAACCGCTACGGCATGCGCGCCGACCTCAAGAGCTTCAACCTCTCCGGCATGGGCTGCAGCGCCGGCTCCGTCGGCGTGGACGTCGCGGCCGGCGTCCTGCGCGCGCACGCCCTGTCCTACGCCGTCGTGGTCAGCGCCGAGATCCTCACGGTGGGGTGGTACTGCGGCCAGGACCGCGGCAAGCTCCTCCTCAACTGCAACTTCCGCACCGGCTGCTCCGCGGCGCTCGTGACGAACGACACGTCCGTGCCGGTCAGGTACCGGCTCGCCAACATGACGCGCACGAACACGACGGCCAACGACCGGAGCTACCGCGCGGGGTACCGGGAGGAGGACGAGGAGGGCATCACCGGCTTCACGCTCGGCCAGGGCGTCGGCCGCATGGTCAGCGAGCTGCTCCGCGCGCACCTCGTCACGCTCAGCCTCTCCATCCTGCCGTGGCGCCAGAAGGCGCGGTATACCGCCGCGCTGCTCGTGTCGATGCGGCGGCGAGGGCAGGAGAAGCTCTCCGGCAGCAGCGGCACCGGTGGTGCGGCGCCGACGCCGGACTTCCGCTCGGCGGCGGACCACTTCTGCCTGCCGTCGTCGGGGAAGCCGATGATACTGCGGCTGGGGAAGGGTCTCGGGCTGGGCGAGAGGGAGATGGAGGCGGCGCTGATGACGTTCCACCGGTTCGGGAACCAGTCGGCGGCGTCGCTGTGGTACCAGCTCGCGTACCTCGAGGCCAAGGGGCGGGTCCGGAAGGGCGACACGGTGTGGCAGCTCGGCATCGGCAGCGGGCTCAAGGCTAACAGCCTGGTGTGGGAGCGCGTCGCCGTCGCCGACAACGTCGCCGGCAGGCAGCATGACGGGAGGAACGCGCTGGGGCCGTGGATGGAGTGCATCCACCAGTACCCCGTCTGGGAAACCTAGTATGCGTGCGTACGTGCGTGCGCCGCCACGTTACATCGATCAGTGCAATTCTCGAATAAGCCAACGCAACACAACAGAAGCCGATCGAAGATCGAGTCTAGCAAATGTGGTTAATCGGGCATTTTGCTTCGATCAGTACTTGAAGAACTGTCTATGTTGTATTGCTCAGTTTTTCTTCCCATCATACGCTCGTTGGGTGCCAATTTCTGGATGTAGCAATGTTACACACTTGCTAAAGTTATTTTTATCCAAGTCGTCCTATATGGATTTTGAATATTATCTCCATTTCCAGTATATTGCGAAAAGAAAAGAAGAAACAAAAATGAGACATAGACGGATTGATTAAGCGACGATGATTGTGACAATCGGTGTGATTCATATATTTGACATGAATATATCTATAATTCTTGAAAAAAAATTGAACCCGGCCTTTCCATAGCACAAAGTTGCTTATGAATATTTATAAAGAACTGAAAAAACACATGTTTGTTGAGATATTGACTGCACGCGAGTGCATCCGTATGGTCAGCGACATGAGACTATGAGAGGACTTGACCTGGCTTGCTAGCTAGCCGTGCATAGGATACTCGGCGAGAGGCCAACCAAGTAGCTCACTGTTGTGCAAAGTATGCCACTATATAGGATGAGTCTTCTATTTGGGTAACTGAACCGCCAGCTTTTTTGATTGATAGCCTCCAGGTTGATTGTAATTATGTGGATGCTGTAGACGATGAGTTTCAGACACACTCTTTGCCTAACCAGGGTATCGAAAGGCACTGGCAAGGTTTTAACGAGAGGGCTTCGTTTGACCTAAGATAAGTGTGGTAAAATTCAAAAAAAAAAGATACATGGCCTGCCGAGATGAGAAATGGACCTGATCAGAGCACTAATCATGCTGCTGGCCGTTAGGTTTGCGAATAAGTGTGCTCTGGAACGCTTCTGCGGCAGTTACGTAGTAAATGAGACGGTACACTTGTTCCTGTATACACATGCATGCATACTGGCTGCAGGTACAACGACATTCATGGTGACTGACGAGGATAGACAGAGCACGTCCTAAAGACACTGGCCGATCATAGATTCACAGTCGCCTGCGTCGTGTTTACAGGCTTATGCAGACCGCCTGTCGCCAAAGTTGTACACCAATTCAATGGCAGCAGTGAGGCTCGCTAGGCTAGGACAGTGGTGTTTTGGAGGATCGATGTGCTAAATTTAAATTGAGATTTGTTTGATTTCTTAAAAAAATTGGAAAACAATCATAGTTTAGATCATAGATAATGTAGATATCTATCGCTGTGCAAAAATCTGAAAGAAAAATTCGTTGCATTATGTGCATGAAAAAAATGTGTATCCAGATCAGCAAATAGTGTATAGTTTTAAAAACTTGAAATTTTACCATATTTATCATTTCTGTGTAGCATAATGTAAAACGAATTCTGGATTAAAGTTTGCACACTAGTTGATCTCGACATGCATGATTTACGCCTAGGATTTTTGTTTCTGAAACGTAAAAGGCAGATTTCTTGGGGCTACATAGGAATATAGTCCCAAGAGTTTGCTTACCCACACATGAAGTCAAAACAAACACTACTCATAAGAATATCAGGTGTAACTAGAAACATGTTGAAGACAACACTCACTCGGCGAGTAACACCCGTCAGCCAGTCGTTGATGACCCATGTATAACTAATAATTTAGAGTCGATGGACCATTCGTGCGGATGATGACAATAGTGGTGGCTCCTTGGAGTTTTCATATTTAGGCGTGTGAAGTTTGTGGTCCTGTGAGGACAGTTCTAACTGTGGTGTGGGCTAAATTTTAGACGGTTGTAGTTGTGCATTCTAATGGTTTTTCCTAATTCATCAGTAGACAACCGATCTTCTTAATTGGCGCAAAGTCACGCCAAAGTTTTGCCTGGTTATTAAAAGGAATGTCTATTTTTTCGTGCATGGGAGGCATATGGAAGAAACAAATGTGCAAATTGAGTTTTTTCCCATGATGATTTTGATGTAACTTTCAAGCTTTTCAACTTGTTTTCATGAAGATGATTTTCGATATGTTTGTGCTGTTTTTACGGCCTATGAAGTTCTCAAAAGTCGCTTGCTCATGTACAAGTCAACGATAGGCTATTAAACCTGGTCGTTGTCCACGATCCATGTACGGCTTCGATCGCATCGTTGACATACGGTGCTATCTAGCGATAAAATAAAGAGTATCAGTGCGCTGGATCGAAGACAAGACAAGACCGAAAAATAATCTCCTCGCGGAACATGCTGAGACTTTGACTTCCTGATAAGATCAGCCTATCCGCCAGCGAATCCGGTACAGTAGCGCACACAAGTCACAAAACACATACACCTGACTACCTGGGCTGAGTGTACAGTATCATGTACAGTATGGGCATACTTTCTCGGTTACGGTATCCAAGGCATAATTCCAAGTCTGATCATTCCTGTAACCACACCTACCTACTACTCACTCCGTTCAAAATTAGATTAATGTTATATATACATGTTAGAGAAATGCTCCTGCGCTTTCCCGGAAGTTTTTTTGCACGAATTTTAAACCACATCAATGGCTGTGATTAGGGGTGGAGATTAATCACAACCATTGATGTGCTTTAAAATTCGTGCAAAAAAACTTCTAGGAAAGCACAGGAGCACTTCTCTACATGTTATAAATCTAGATACCAAACAGATAGAATATAATTTCCGTTAAATGCATGCTAATTAGGCGATTTTCTTTGCCTCATGCTCGAACACCATGGAAACAAGGACGAGGGGAGGAGAGTTGCTTCCTTGTCTCCCTATCGCTATGGACGAGGACACGGAGAGGAGAGTTGCTTTTGCTAGTTCGTAGTGTGGATAATATAGGTAGTATCATGCATGTCAGATTGGTAAAAAAACTGACATGTCGAAAGAGATGAAAGTGGTATTATAGTTTGACCATAACATAATGATTTTTAATACTCCCTCCGATCCATATTAATGGACTCAACTTTGTCTAGATCCGTATGTATCTAGTTAAGTGTTTACACTAGATGCATTCGTATCTAGACAAAGTTGAGTCCATTAATATGGATCGAAGGGAGTATGAGTTTTTAAGTTAATAAATGTAATAACGTGTTGTTGTATGATAGCACAGCGCATGTTATCATCCATAACATAGCCTAATACATATATGCATGATACTAATGATGATACTCACTATTTTGACTAATCTTACATCTTGATTTGGAGTTAGAACCAATGCATGGTACGATCGATGTAGTGGTAGCCGGAATTGCTCGGCACTCTGGGCCTCATACAGACCAGCTAGCCCAAAACAATTCCAACATCTGACCTGCAGATGACACCATTGGGCGGCCCAACTGAAAAATTCAGCAGCAACTCAAGGATCGTTTGTTGCTCTCGTCGTGCAGGTCCACCGTGGAAACTGGAACTGGATGAAACAATGCGCATGCTGCGAATAATTTCAGTTCTCAGAATAGCCTCACAACCTGTCATCCCACTGCTGTATGGCAGTCACCGTTCTTTTTTGAATTTGGGGTTTATATATACCATGATGAAGACATAATTTGGTTAGAATCACGGTTAATCGTTCCATGCAGGCTGAGAGGATATGATCCAACCAAAACTCTGCCCATTCGACTCGATACTACCCAACCTAACTAGATTATGAGACGCTTCATTACCGGCTATACTTCCGTGTCTTGCATTACAACTAGTAGAGACTTTATATCTCCCTAACACCTGAAATTGTATTCTCTGCATTCTGTTGATCTGAACTATCATCAAGGCACTATCATTCTCCATGCAAGGACCCTGAATACACCTAAAGGATGACTCTCAAACTTTGCAACCTGCCCATCCTATGTTTTTTCAAGGAACTTGTCAGGCATTCAAAGTCGAAAACGTATATTGTGATGGCGATTATGGTGTTTTAGGGTTTTGAATCTAAAGCGGTTCAGCACATACTCCCTCCGTTCCGATTTGCTTGACGCGGGAGTGATCATAATTTGCACTAACGCATAGCTTACAGCTGCGACAAGTAAATGCGTACGGAGGGAGGACATGAGACGCAGTTCAACAGCCAAGCTACACAAACCTCACACTAGCAAATATGCTAACATAGAATACAAAAGAAATGTTTTTTCATCCTGGCACGTGAGTTAGTACTGTATAATTTTTTTCTGATGTTGACGGGGAAGATAACCGACAATTTTTGCTGATGTTGACAGAGAAAAGAACAGTACATATTTGACTTTTGCTAGTGTCAAAGCTCGTTCTACAGACGACCACATGTGCGGCTTCATCCTACCGAGATTGGCTAAAGACGAATGAAAATACCACAAGTGGACAATCACCATTGACCAAAAGACAGAGGTACACTTGTACTGTATATGAGATTTTGCACAAGAAGACCACTACTGAGGCACTGATTCAATGAACCCAGAATACCACAACGAAATAGCTGGCCCATACATCTCACCAACATCATAATACTGTATATGAGATTTTGCACAAGAAAGAAGCAATTTTTAACCTAGTCTTCGATTCGAGTTTCTTGTATAACTCTGGTTGACTGCCGTGCTAGCGCTAAAACGCTACTCTTCGGAACTGGAGTCCGTGAGGCCCTCGCCGTCGTAGTCGCCCTCCAACCCCTGTTGCAGATGCTCGGCGGCGCTCGCACTCTGACCACCCGATTGCTGGTCCTGTGACTCCCCTCCGGCGGCAAACTGCACCGGGCTGTAGCACACCTGGGGCTGGTAGCTTGAGAAGTTCATGGCCTGTGCGCCGGGGAAATTCATGAATTCGGGGTTGGTCTGGATCGCGATGTAGTGAGTCGGCTGGTTGGGCGCCGCGCCTGCGGTCGCGGGCTGCTGCGGAAACATCCACAGCCCCGACATCATCTGCTTCCCGTCGCCGGCCGCGCCGGTGGACGGAGCCTGTATGGTGAAGAACGGGATGGCGCCTCCTGCGGGCGCCGCCGCGGAGGCCACCGAGACGGGGGCGAAGCCGCTGGACACCGAAATCGCGCCGTTGCCTTGCAGGAGAGGGTCGGCTGCGAAGGGGTTAAAGGCCGCCGTGGGGGGCGCTGTGAGGAGGGGCGGCGCGCCGGCCGCCGCGCGCGTGGGCTGGAGCTTGCGGCGCCGCTTGGGGGCAGCCTGGTCCGCGCCGGCGGCGGATGGCGACTCGGTGGGGATGCTGAGCACGCCGTTGACGGTGGTGGCGATCGCGGGCACCGTCCCGGTTCCCGTGGCGGCGACGATGGCCGGCTCCGACTGCTGGAGCAGCCAGCGGATGGTCTCGCCGTCGGACTTGTGGCCCAGCTCGGCCGTGAGCCGGGCGACCCGCGCCGCGCAGGGCCCCGCCATGCGGATGCGCCGCCCGCGGCCCTCCACCTTGGTGTGCCGGTCGCGGTTCCGCGGAGGGAGCGCGACGGCGAGCACGGATTCCCCCGGCGCCTGCTCCGGCTTCGGAAGGACGGACCCGTGCGCCGGCGCCGCCGGGACCGGGACCATCGCTATGGCCAGCGCCGCATTGCCGGGGTGGAACTCCGCGTCCGCGTGCTGCTCGCCATTGCCCTGCAGCTGCGACTCCATGCGAGATCGGATTTTTGGGGGAGTTGTGCTGCGCTTGGGCTCCCTGGCGTGGCGGCGGCGGCGGCGGCTCTTGGCTTCCTCGCCGAGTTCCTCGGCTCAGAGTTATCGCTGGGCGGTGGGTCCAGCGGATAGGGTTTAAGGGCCACCGCTCTGCCGGGCCTATTGCTGGTGGGGACTCGGCCCACCACCAAACCTAGGATTACCATGTTTTTTTCTTGCTGAACTCTTTTATTATTTTGTGGAGTGGAGGGAAAATGCTAGGATGGACATGGGCCATATGCTGCCGGTTCAAAAAACCATTTTGGAAACGTTTATTTTTATGAAAAAAAGTCGCCCACGTAGATCTCTCATATACCAGGTGTGCGTAGAAAGTTTCATGGGGAAATGACTTTTTAGTTGGTCTATGTCTAAAAAGACAAAAATACGTCACATATATATACTGCTATATAGCATAATGTTTTTCTCATATTTACCGAGGTAAAGTCTATACCTAACTCTGCCCTGATGTTTTTTTGTTTGCTACTTTATGTTATTTTCTCGGATATTATGTGCTATGTATGTTCACTTATTGTGTCTACTCTGCAGCTGCATGCAGTTTCCATTCCGTTCTCACAGAGGTCTCAAAATCTAGACAATAAAAGAACTATGCATGAAATTTCACCACGAAACTCAGGTATGTGCACATGTTGAGAGACACATGCATGAAAATTTTGTTTAGTATTTTTTGGACATGCTTTTGACATTTCAAATAGGAGGGGCATATGCTCACATGTTCCATATATTCACTCCCTGGAGTGGATACGTCTCAAAGTGTTTTTTCCTTAGCCGGGGGCTTAGCCTTGTGGTTACATCTTTGGAGGAGCCCAACGCTGTGTGGCTGCCGTGAAGTGGTGGTGAGCAGCATGTCCTCTATCTGATGTTCACGATGACGGATTGGTGCTAAATGAAAAAGTCAACATAAGAACCAATGCACGTATGATGTTATTGAGGACTACGACAATATCCTAGAGGATATGACACCGCTTGGACGAATTTGTAAGGTGCAAATCACTTTAATTGTTGCGAAGGCAACGACAAAATGAGGCATGTGACCCGCCAAGCCTATCTAAACAGGTGATGCACATGCCGGCATGGCCAATACATATGCTCTACTCAAGAAGCTTCTCTGCAACGTATCGTCCAAGTACACCAAGGTAGGTAAAGCAGTTGAGGACCTCTTTCATCTAACACCCATGTCCATGGAGTACTTTGTGTGAAGACTCAAAAGGGTAGGTCATCTCTTGCCTTCTTTGAGACCAGGCAAGTGCAACACCACTTGTATTTCATATAATTTAGTGTGATACTTTTCTCAGTCGTATATATTAAACCTCTAGGTACTAGTGTATATCATACCATAACATAGTTTCTTATTTCCAACTCAGTCAGAGTCTCTAATCTAGCAAAAAATAGCGTCAAACTAACTTAATTGCTCAAGTTCAGTACGAATGTTCAAAATATATAAAATAAATCAAAATGTTTAATGGTATAAAAACAATCCGCTCTCATACTTAAGTTGTAGTCATGATATTTCGTATTTGTTATAGAACATGAATGTTTCTAATCACCCCACCCCAATTACCTTCCGCTTCAACATCTATCAATGCCCGCCAAATGTCTGTTTCGCACATTGATGGGAGGACGGAGCTCCATCCCCGCTACTACATATATCACATGAAGGAGATATGCCCTAGAGGCAATTAATAAAGTGTATTCTTTATCATATCTCGTTTGTTCATAATAGTTTTTTGTGTCATGCTATAACCGTATTAAGCGGAAACATTAATACGAGTGTGAGGTGATGCGTAAACAACCAGGTCTCTAGTAGCCTCTACTAAGACTAGTTTCGTTGCGCGATTGATAATCGAGGTTTCCCGATCATAGGGCATGGCGCCGGTCGGCAATGGAAGTCATATCATTGGAGAACGATGTGATGGACATACCCAGATTTGGAGGACGTAGTCGTTACGCCTTTGACCGTGAGATCAACTCTTATTGTTATTTCTGGAAGATACTTTGATCGCACCAAACGTCGTATCTTATATAGTATGACAATAACGGTGATACTTTTGGATATCGGAAAGGAATAGTTGAGGCGAGGGGTCAAGAGCGGGATTTGCCAGTCCGCATAGCAGGATAGATACTCTAGGCCCACTCGGTGAGATCATGTCTAATGAGCCTGCAAGCGTGTGACTAGGTCAAGGAGACATGAAATCATAGACGAGTAGAAGATAACGTTGTCGGTAACGAGGTCAAGCTAGGTATGGAGATATCTATGGAACGACGCTCGGACACGCTAAGTATCGCCATGGCAAAAGGTTTAAAACTTTGCGTTCAGGTTTGATAGATGAAAGTCATTCGTTATATCACAGGGATTAATTCATGGGGTCCAGGCCTACGAGTTAGTCGTTGATCATAGATGAGTCTTGATCATACCTGTTATTATATCGAACCGCTAGGGTAACACACTTAAGGGGTTTCGACAAGACAACCGGAAAGGAAAGAGATCACCGGGAATGTCCCGGGAGAGGTCCGATGGAGATCGGGCAGCGACGAAAGAGTTTTCGGAGCTAAAATAAATTAGATATAATATGTTTGATATTAATTAGTGTAATTAATGTGCAAATATGATTTTATATATTTATTTTCGCATTTATTTAGGCTGATTTCCCTAAATGGGCCTTCTGGTCGAAAGAAGGCCTAAGAGGGGAAAATTCCCTAGGGAATTCGGTGGGAGGCTTGGAGGCCAGCCTAGGTGGGCCAAATGGGGCCCACCAGGGCCGGCGCACCAGCAATGCCGCACCAGGCATGTGGGGTTTAGTCCCACATTGCCTGGTGAGCAGGTTGGCTCCCTCCTGGGAGACTATATAAGAAGGGGCACCCCTGGCCTTTTAATTCACCAATTAATTCCCCAATTCTCTCTCGATTTCGTGATTCCCTTTGTTGGAGTTGCGCCGAGTTGAGAGGGGGATCTCTTCCACCATAGCCCGCTGTCGCGCTGCTGGTGTTCCGGTCCAAGTCTTCCGTTGCTCGTCCTGGACTGGAGCTTCAGAGGCCGTCGTTTCCACCGTACGTGTGTAACGCTCTGCGAGGTGCTGCGCTAGCGGTACTCGGAGGTCTGCTTCCTCTACACAACCTTGAGGTCGACTTCGTCGGTCTTCATCGATAACGTTTGTGCGGGAACGTAATCCCCGCTTTCGGTCTACAAGAGTATGTATTCCGATCTCCGTTCGTACTACTATATCTGCATAGAATAGATCTTGGCATGTTTTAGGGATATCGTTGGTAGGATTTTTTTTGTTTTCTGCACCCGATCCCCTTCATCACATATACATGCGATTTTACGATCAATCGGATTTGAAGTTGGAGTCCCACATCTCTCCGAACACTGTAGAACTGCTAATTCAGTTGTCATTGCATTCCCGTTCAATTCGCATAACTACTAAACTGAAGATATCATTGAATGAATATATTATGATGCAAAAAACAAGTTTAGGCACACTAAGATTTGATTTTCACAGTGACATGATTGATCAAGTCTTTTTCTCTATTGGAAGTTGTAAAATGTTGCATAACTGGTATGTACTACCTTTGGGGTCATTTGGCATCCATCATTTTTATAGAATTCATTTAAGATTCCACACATAAACTTAAATTATTTGACCGTCACGGAATTGAAATGTCATCAATTGAAATTTCAGATAATGCCTCTAGTATGTATAGTCAATTCCAATCCCTAAAGTTGTCATTTCTCTAAAATTCAGTTTCGATAATAAAATGAAATGAACCGAAATGAAAGATGCCAAACGAGCTCTTAGATTTTTTATAAGCTAATGCATATGCAACCTTTTAGATTTCGCTGTGAATAATCTTCTCAGTTTTTACAGTTCTGATAGTTGACTCGATAGACGTGGCAGAGAATCCTGTGAGGGCTACAATACGATCAGCACCAAGATGCCAGCCGAGATACTCCGTAGACGGTACGACACGTGTCTCAAGTCGTAACGCCGTCAGGGCGGCGGCTACGCCCCTACAGGGAACCGGGAACGGATCGGACTCCGTACCGCCGGCGGCGACGCTACCCTTTCCTTTCCCCGTCCCACATTATCCGTGTTCGATTCAGTGCCGGTGGCTCGTCGGTTCCGCCGATTGCTATATACTCGGATCCCTCCCTGCTCTCCCCTCCCAGAGTTCATAGCAGCCCAAGAGAGAAATCGAGGTGAGCGATTCTTGCTGCTTCCGGGGACTCCGATCTGTATTGTTGTTGTTGGCCGCCGCGGATCGACCTGAGAGGGAGTTTGACGGGCGACCCTTGGAAAACAACAATAAAGTTCGCGTCTTGACCTGTCTGATCCTTTTGGGGAAGAACATGGCCGTGATAAAGGTGCGCCGGAAGAAGAAGGGAGGTGTCCAGGATAGCCATCCAAATGGGGCCAGTGGCGAGGCACCCGTTAAGAAGACAAAGGTACCACGAATTCGTCAGATTGCTTGAATTGCTGCTTGTCCTGTTTGTCTAGAGTTGCAAACGTTGCTGGTTATCGTGGATCTAGTGCTTCTGCACAGGAAGATCAGCTGTCATCGTGCTAATTTAGGTCATACATTGCCTCTATTATTAGCGAGGAGCTTATTCGGGTCATAAATTTACCGATTCCTTTGTTTTGAAAAACCTAAGCAAATGCCCTCACATGTGGCCATTTATTGGTTTGTTGAACTATTGGTGAAAAAAGGAATCAGAAAATTCATGACCTTATCGTGTTGCAAACTTGGGAGAACCACTTTACCATTTGGTCACAAAACATACTTTTTTGGGTTCATTCGAGAATGTCAATCCAACTTCGAGTAATAAAAAAATCACCACCGCAAAAATGAGTTATTCGGAAATGTCATTGCCATAGTCCAAAAATTCTATTGTTTGAAATGGTGTTGTTTCACACTGGTGAAATTCTCAGTGATACGTTCCAATGAATAATTTAACCGAAAGTCCCACCACATAAATGAGTTTCGGTAATGTCATTGCCATAATCCAAAAATCCTAGTGATTGAAGTGGTATTGTTTCGGACTGGTGGAATTCGCAGTTATACGTCCCAATGAATAAATTTAATCGAAAGTCTAAACTTACTAAGTTTGACCAAAAATATATGGAAGAAACATCAACAATATGAAATCAACATATTATGAACACATATTTTATAGTGAATCTATCCATATAAAATTGGTCTAGTAAATTTTCATATTTTTATCGATAACATTGGGCAAACTTATGTCTTGTTGACTTTTGACTAAATACTTGTCTTATTCATTGGAAGCGACAGAGTGTATGATATATCGTATTTATTTGTTTTCTTCAGCCGTATGCCTAGCTTTCTGCCTTCTTGCTTGTTCAAAATCTATATTTGCTTCACTGGAATTTATCTACAAGCTGTGCCATATTATTATTACAACATATTTGGCTTTTGTTAAATTAGTTATCAGATTCATTTTCATTTCTAAACTATTAACCAAGTTTGTTTTCTCCTGGTTTGGTTAATTCGGTAGCTAAGATATCTATGCTTTGTGCAGAGAGATATTTGTGTACTTTGCGACGATGGTGGTGATTTAATCTGGTAGGTGTTCACCATCAAGTTTCAATGGCTTCATCTTCTATAATAAGTGTGCATTTCCAGTCTCTAATTCACTTTCTTTCCTTAACTTTGCTCTTGCATTGATAATTTTACCAACTCTACATAGGAACTTATTTTGTTAACATATAAACAGCTAGTAATTATGTAATATTATAGTTAATGTGTATTCTGCTAGCAATAGATTTCATGTTTTGTCGACAAAACTAATGGTACTTGAAGATTATGCTGCATTTATCTATTCTGATAGCTTATCTTCATATGATAGTTGCTTCCAGGTATCTAGCACTTTCAGTATACTCTTTCCCGCAAAAAAAAGTATACTCAAGTTCTTCTACCATTCAGTCCCAGAAGATAGGCATCATCTTTGAAATGAAGGAATCTTTTTCAAGCTTGTCATCAAACATGTTTTTAGCACAACTTTAAGTTATGGTGTCCAGTGTTACAGATGCAACATGTAGTGCCTCCAACATGTTTCATGAAGTTTGTTAAAATTATCTGTTGCTGTGAACGAACAATATACCTCGCATCATCTCAGTGTTCCTTCTTACCTTGTGTTTTGTAGCTGTGATGGTGGATGTCGGAGATCCTTTCACCCAACCAAAGAGCATGGTGAAGACTCAATGTGCACAACCCTTGGGCTAACTGAAGAGCAGTGGCAATCACATGTAGCACTAGGGGTATATTTTGATTGAGTTTGTAGTTTCTTTTTATTTCGCGCTTGCTTTATTCATGCATACATTTACCTTTCATGTTTGTCTATGATAATTCAGGACGCGGCCTTGTATATCTGCAAGAACTGCGAGTATAATCAACATCAATGTTTTGCCTGTGGATTGTTGGGGTCTTCGGACTTAGCATCAGGACCTGAGGTATGCATAACAGATACATTTCATCATCTTTCATCGATACTTCCATCTTGGTAAATTTCAGAAGAGATGAAGAAATGAAATAATAAAAGTTAGAAGAAATTGAATGTATCTCGAGATGCCTTTTTTTATTTATATATTGTAACATCTTATGGTAAAACATTTAAGAAACTAGCACACTACCCGTGCAGTGCTGCAGATAAAAAATACAACATGTCTTAGAACTTCCTGACATACATGCCAAATCACAATATACATATCCCATCTCACCTCATGTGATTGCCTCAAATCTAACATGTGGTGTAACCAAAGGTGCATGGACCGCCAGCACAAATTGACATCTCTATACTAGGTGTAATGTTTGTGGGCTGGCTTCTAAAAATACTTAATTTTGTACCATCTGTTCATGGTTTT
This sequence comes from Poa annua, assembly GCA_026929855.1. Classification (NCBI taxonomy): domain Eukaryota; kingdom Viridiplantae; phylum Streptophyta; class Magnoliopsida; order Poales; family Poaceae; genus Poa; species Poa annua. The sequence continues at coordinate 84,521,991 of CM049432.1, forward strand.
TCAGGTGTTCCAGTGTAAGCAACCAAGGTGTGGGCACTTTTACCACCCTAATTGTGTTGCTAAACTACTCTACCCTGATAGCGAAAACCAGGCCGTCTGTGAGCAACGTGTTGCTAGTAGACAGGGATTTTTTTGTCCTCTGCATCGGTGTAAACGGTGTAAGGAAGCAGAGAACAAAGATGATAGGGAGATGCAGCTGGCAGTATGCAGGCGCTGTCCAACTGCATACCACCGCAAGTGCTTGCCAAGGTTTGTCTTTGCAGTGGAGAATGGATTGGTTATGCTTCATTGGTGTAAGCAATGATTCTCACAGTTACTTGTTTTGCAGTGTTATCTCCTTTGAAGAGAAAGGAAAGCAGATTCCACAGCGGGCGTGGGAGAAAGTTCTACCCAAGAAAATTTTGATCTATTGCATGTGTGTTAACTATCCTGTTTTCATCATTCGCACACACGCACTTGCTCATTATCTCTGTTTCCTATCCTGACCTGATGAGTTCTTAATATGTTTGCAGAAAGCATGATATTGACCTAAAGCTGGAAACTCCCAAGAGGGACCATATTGTCTTTCCAGATGCAACGAATGCTAGTGCAGCAAAACGGGCAAGAGGTGCACCTCAACAGCATGGTATGTTCGAAGGAGCTGAGCTACTCGACTGCCCCTCATCCTCCGAACCATCTCAGTCACCTCGGCCAGCAGATACAGGCCACTACCGGGTGATGCCCATCGATTCATTTGCACCAAAGCACTTGTTCCCGTGTCCTCAACCAGGCTCCTGCGGTTGGCTTGACGAGTGACCAGCATCGATTGATTGTCTCCCACCTGCTGCCACAGATAAAACTAGCAGGATAGGCAATAGGTTCCAAACTCAATTTATCTTTTTGTCAACTTATCTTACTTAACAAGAGGTGAAAATAATGTGAGCTTATGCCGATAACTGCTAGTAAAAAGTCAGAGGGGTCAAGAGTTCAAGGCTGCCTTGAACTCTTAATAATGGCCGTAGAATCTGTTCTACTCCTCGATCTGGAAATTGCAATGTTTTCTTTAATGGAAACATGTTTAGAATCGTACTCCGTACTACTAGTCCACTTGGAATCTCGATGAGCAGATCTTAATGAGCAGCTCAAGTCAATCTGCAGGCATGGTTTATACAATGCATGGGGACGACAAGCTTGGATTTAAGAACACTAGGGTGCATCATAAACTGTAATTTCTTGGAGACTGCTCGACCGACTTGATTTGATATCATTTTGGATCCAACAAATTAAGCTGGACTGGTTTTTCTCGAGGCTACGTTTCGTGCAGTCGAAGCAGACAATTAGCACGGCACTCTTAAGTAATGAAGTGTTCCCGAAGGAAGATAAAATTATCTGTACGTTTCTGTTCCAGGAGGTTCTAATTAGTACTACGTTTTAAGTATCAGTGCCACTGAGGTACTTAATATACACCAAAATGACAAGACACATAACCATCATGGTCAAAAGTCAAAACTTCAGGGCATCAATCCCCTACTAAACCCCTCAGCCAGATCGGCTGCCCATCCGCTAGCTGCTGCGAAGCTTGCTAGGCAGACAGACCATGGAAGCTCACTACCCCAAGTATGTCCTCTACAGCGTCCTCATCCTCGGCTCATGGCTCATCTCTTGCCTTCTCCACTTCCAGTTCATCCAGCTCTCCCTCTTTGCATCTCGTCCTCTCGACTCCGGTTCGTCGCTCCTCGTCCTGCCGCTGTCAGTTCAGGATGCCCCCCTGCGCCGGCTTTCGTCGGCGGCATCGCCGTCCTGCGAGGGGAGGCTGGTGTACATGCTGGAGGTGCCGTCGCGGTTCGATGTTCTCAGAGACTGCGTCGAGGGCTCCACTGCGTTTCAGGATGAGTACCATATGTGCTCCCTGATGGCCAACGCCGGGATGGGCCCCGTGTTCCCTCCGGCCACCGGCAACGGCAGCGATGGCGACACCGGCGTCATCCCCAACACCGGATGGTAAGCTCGTTAGCATTAGCATCCACACGCGCGTCTCATATGGACTATGGTGCTTACTAGCAAAGCTTCGCGCGCGCAGGTTCAACACGGACCAGTACTCCCTGGAGGTGATCGTGCACAACCGGATGCAGCGGTACGAGTGCCTCACCGACGACCCGGCCGCAGCCACCGCCGTGTACGTGCCCTACTACCCGGCGCTGGAGGTCGAGCACCACCGCTGTGGCTTCAAAGCCTCGGTGCGCAACGGCCCCTCCTCCGAGTTCGTCCGGTGGCTGTCGTCGCGGCCGCAGTGGGCGGCCTTGGGCGGACGCGACCACTTCATGGTCGCCGCCAAGACCACCTGGATGTTCCGGCACAAGGAGGTCGACGGCGACGGCAACGAGAGGGTGTGCGGCAACAACTTCCTCGAGCACCCCGAGACGGGCAACATGACGGTGCTCACCTACGAGTCCAACCTCTGGGCGCGCCGGGACTTCGCCGTGCCGTACCCGAGCTACTTCCACCCGACGTCCGCGCGCGCCGTGGCCGCGTGGCAGGCGCGCGCCCGGGCCGCCCGCAGGCCGCGGCTCTTCGCCTTCGCCGGCGCGCGGCGCGCCGAGAAGGAGCTGGCCATCCGCGACCGCATCATCGAAACGTGCGCGTCGTCGAGCCGGTGCGGGCTCGTGGACTGCAGCCACGGCTTGGAGGGCTTCCTCAACTGCCACTCGCCGCGGAGGATCGTCTCCGTGTTCGCCTCGTCCCGCTTCTGCCTGCAGCCGCCCGGAGACTCCTTCATGCGCCGCTCCTCTGTGGACTCCATCATGGCCGGATGCATCCCCGTCTTCTTCCGCGACGAGTCCACCTTCAAGGAGCAGTACCGCTGGCACCACCCGGACCCGGAAGGCCGCGGCCGGCGCTACTGGGTGCTCATCGACCTCGACGAGGTCATCCAAGGGAAAGTGGACATCGAGGAGGTGCTGGCCAGGTACACCGACCGGGAGGTGGCCGCCATGAGGGAGGAGGTCATCAAGATGATCCCCAGATTCCTATACAAGGACCCCAGGGTGGACTTCCAGGGGGACGTGAGGGATGCGTTCGACATTGCCTTTGATCAGGTGATGGCGAGGATGAGGAGGATCAAGAATGGGGAGGATTTGGGATGGCCTGTTGTTGACGATGATATGCATGGTGGCACCCAGAGATTCGTGACGCACTAGCTAGCTAGAAAATAACGTTTACTAGGTGCAAAATTTTGTTTCCGTGTTTGTACTATAACTAGTTTTGTTGTTGCGACATAAACTTAAACTAAAAGTAGTTATCTTATCTGCAGTTTACCAACAATGGCCCGTCATTTCTGGATGGCCGCCATAACCTAGGCGCTGACCCTACATGAACATGATTCCTCTCACACGGAGAGATCGCGATACAATACTCAACGTCATGCATAGAGCTAGGAGGACGGAATCCTATGAACCCAGGTTCATGGATGAGGGCCGGAGAAGAAAGAGTTCTTCCTACGAGTCTCGGTTACATGATATTCAAAAGTGGCATTTAAGCTTGTTAATGGAAAGAATAATACCAACGCGCGTACCCCTTCGCACCTGCCGGCTCCCAGAAAGGCGATCTAGGTCTCCGCCTCTTGCCGGCGGCGCCATCGGTCCGTCCGCCTCTGTGGCCTTAGTGTCATGGTCGCGTGGTGGATCCCGGTCCCTGCCGGCGGGAGGGCTCCATTCTCATAAGTTTTTTTGTTGTTTTGTTAGATTTTGTGTCTTACTTAGAGAGATCAGGCGGCGACTGTTCTCAGAAGATGGAATAAGGTCCTCCCACCAAGCCTCCGTTCTGACGGCGCCTCTAGCGTCGTTGGATGGTGTGTGGAGGTTTGTTTCAGGTGGATCTCGCCAAATCCGGGCAGTGTTGTCTTCGGTGGATCCGTTTGGATCCGATCTTTGTTCATCTTCGCTCGTTTGTCCTATGGGGCCGTAGCACGAGGACTTCCCGACTGTTTTCTACAACAATGTTCGCCCGACTCTGATCATGGAGGGGTGATGGCTGCGACGCGTATTCGGCTCGCTCTAGTGCTTGTAGTCGTCGCTAGATGGTGTTCGGATCTAGATGTAATTTTTATTGCTTCTGGTGTTTTTATACCGTATTGACAGTTGATGAATAGATTGGAAGTTTCTTTGCAAAAAAAAGGAAAGAAGAATGTCCATTTCTCATTATCAGAACATTTTAGGAAGTTCACTTTTAGTAGTAGTAAATCTTTTGGTTACTCCAAAATAAACCCCACATGCCCTCAATTGTTAGTTCTGCGACTTTGTCAGGTGTGAAGGTTAAACTCGGATAGAACTGAGCCAAGAGGCTGGGATCTAACTAGATGAACCAGTCTAGGCTGCTACCAAATAACGAGCTTAGTTAGCTACTCACAGTGTTGCATCTGATTTTGTTTTTAGCTCGTTGTGCTTGACGAGGACATGCAACTGAGCTAACGATCGCTCGCGGGCTCCTTGAATTTTGAGCGTATTGTCCATCTCTATTTTCAATACTTGGCATGGGACGACCCAACCTCTCAGTGTCTCATGTTCATGAAATTCTAACCAAAATGGATGAGCTAGATCTGTTAAAAAAATGGATAAGCTAGATGGTTCGGCACGAAAAAGGAAAAAATCAGAAAGAAAAAAATGAAAGAGATGGGCTAGCCCATTAGTTCAGGTGGAAAGGGAGGGAGAGAATGAGCCAAAGATTGGACCCAATTCAGTTTTCTTGATTTCCTAAACCTTTCCTAATTGTTAAATACTAGGAAAACGATTATGACATATATAATTACCAAAACTTCTTCAAAATACTAGAAAAATCTAATAAATCAAATAACCGTACTGGATAGAGAAAAATAAAATTTCCACCAAATTATTAGTTCGTAGGCACGGAGCGGATCATCGTCACGTGTTAGTTCGTTGTCATACATGTGTTTTGTACGGGCATACGAGAGTATGAGTTTAACATGGACCATGGCAGGCCAACAAAATTAATCTTGATTAAAATCTAATTAATAGGTAAAAACTACCCTTTTAAACAACATGCCCCTTAGTTGATACTCATATATGTTCATCTACATGCTTTGTCTTGTGATCGAAATTGAATTATCCATGGCAATCACATGGAATACCGTCATTTGGAATTTGTGGGTAACGTTGTTTCTATAGTATGCGTAGGAGCCGAGACTAACCAGGGAAAAAGATATCCAAAGGCCAAAGGAGATAATAGGGATTTTTTTAATCAACAACAAAGAATGGATTTTTTCCCCACAAAATAGACCCAAAATTCAAGGAAATACAAGAAATAATCCTATTTGACCACTATACATTACGAGCATCAAGAAATATGTGTTAGATTATTCGTCCGAGACATATCAAATTGAAAAAAACTGAAATCCAGTTCCACTATAGAAATTGGAATCAATTCTATTCTATGATAGAAAAATGCATTTGCGAATTCGAGAAGTAAAAATAAAGTTATGGTGATTGATCATTGGTTATTTTCTTCGCATATGCCATGATATTTCGAGAAAATTAGACAGATACAAACTCTTGGCTATGAAGACTCTAAACTATTACCCAGTCCTCCGTATAAACCTATGATCCAAACAGAAGAAGTGTGAAGCACTCGAAGAGCTACTGTCTGCTGTCAATGGTGACCTTCACTGCTCATATTATCTGTGGCACCGGCATGCCATGCCGCCACAGAGAAGGACCTCTACTGCACGCAGTGGTTGGCGGGTGATGGTGACATGCGTATGGAGTTTTATTTTTGCTGGCTCAGATCCACAACGACCCCAATCATTCTTGGCATGCCGACGATCCTACCCATCTCTGTATGTCCTTCAGCAATTTGTTTCCCACACGTGCACTATCGGCCAATTTGCATACATCAATCTCCTTATCTGGACCTTGGCTCCATCTGCTTCAGGCTGCAGCTCACTCTTGCTATATCTGGTACCTGGGGCATCGATCAGCTTCAGGCTGCAGCTCATTTGAGCAAAATGGACTTCACAACGATCTCACTGCTACTTTCCCTCTCACTCGTCCTCCTCAAGCTCATCATCGGCCGCTACACATCACCCACCCGCGGGCAGCGGCTGCCCCCCGGCCCATGGCAGCTGCCGCTCGTCGGCAGCCTGCACCACCTCCTGCTCTCCCGCTACGGCGACCTGCCGCACCGGGCCATGCGCGAGCTCTCCCACACCCACGGCCCGCTCATGCTCCTCCGCCTCGGCGCCGTGCCCACGCTCGTCGTCTCCTCCGCCGAGGCCGCCAGGGAGGTGATGAAGACCCAGGACGCCACCTTCGCCAGCCGCCACCTCAGCACCACGGTCGACATCATCAGCTGCGGCGGGAAGGGCGTGCTCTTCTCCCACTACAACGACCGTTGGCGCGAGCTCCGCAGGCTGTGCGTGCACGAGCTCTTCAGCCCCACCCGCGTGCTCTCCTTCCGCCCCGCCCGGGAGGACGAGGTCGCGCGCCTCCTGCGCGCCGTGTCCGCCGAGACCACGGACGACGGCCGCGCCGTCAACCTCAGCGAGAAGATGTGCCGCATGACCATCGACTCCGTCGTGCGCGCGGCCATCGGAGGGAGGTGCGACCAGCGCGACGAGTTCCTGCGCGAGCTCGACGAGGCCGTGCGGCTCACCGGCGGCATGAACCTCGCCGACCTGTACCCGTCGTCGCGGCTCGTGCGCCGGCTCAGCCTGTCGGCAAGGGACATGGTCAGGTGCCAGAGGAACATCTACCGCATCGTGCAGAGCATCATACGAGACCGCGCCGGCGCGCCGGTGCCCGAGAGGGACGAGGACCTGCTTGGCGTCCTCCTCAGGCTGCAGAAGCACGGCGGGCTGCAGTTTGAACTGACCGACGAGATCATCAGCACCGTCATTTTCGTAAGATCTTAACTATGATGATTCCACCAGTTCGGCTTTCAAACTGCAGGACATTTCTCTTTCGTAAGATATAATATATAACGTGGAACAACGGTAACGAAAACTGCAGGACATTTTCGGTGCTGGGAGCGAGACGTCGTCGACGACGGTGGACTGGGCCATGTCGGAGCTTATGAAGAACCCAAGAGTCCTCCACAAGGTGCAGTCCGAGGTGAGAGAGGCCTTCAAGGGGCAAGACAAGCTGACGGAGGACGATCTCGTCAGGGTGAGGCTGGGTTACCTGCACCTGGTGATCAAGGAGGCCCTGAGGCTGCACCCGCCGGGGGCGCTGCTGCTCCCACGGGAGTGCCGCGAGACGTGCCGGGTCATGGGCTACGACGTGCTCAAGGGCACCAAGGTCTTCGTCAACGTGTGGGCGATGGGGAGGGACGACATGTACTGGGGCGACGCGGAGGCGTTTAGGCCGGAGAGATTCGAGAAGAGCGCCGTCGACTTCAAGGGCGCCCACTTCGAGTTCCTCCCGTTCGGAGCTGGCCGGAGGATGTGCCCCGGCATGTCGCTCGCCATGGCCAACATGGAGCTGTTGCTCGCGAGTCTGCTCTTCCACTTCGACTGGGAGCTGCCCACCGGCGTCACGCCTGAAGATCTGGACATGACGGAGACCTTCGGCATTACTGTGAGAAGGAAGGCCAAGCTCTGGGTGCACGCAAAACGAGTAGTTAGCGTAAAACTACCACTTTACAGACTTAATCACAAAAAACTACCACTTTTGCCCGCAATCGCAAAAAACTACCACTTTTGGTCCGCTGATTGCAAATTGCGCTAAAAGTCGATTTGGCCACGGATTGACACGAAAACTGACTGGGCGGGCCCACCCATCAGAGATTAGTGGCAAGGGATATCGTTTCGTGCCCGCAATCGCAAAAAACTACCACTTTTGGCCGCAATCGCAAAAAACTACCAATTTTGCCCATTATTGCAATCTTACACAACAATAATAAAGATAGAAACATTATTTAGTCCTACACCAATAAAGCAATGGTAATGAGTAAGAAACATTATTGCATAACATGGAAGATGATGGGCAAAATTGGTAGTTTTTTGCGATTGCGGGCAAAAGTGGTAGTTTTTTGCGATTGCGGGCACGAAACGATATCCCTTGCCACTAATCTCTGATGGGTGGGCCCGCCCAGTCAGTTTTCGTGTCAATCCGCAGCCAAATCGACTTTTAGCGCAATTTGCAATCAGCGGACCAAAAGTGGTAGTTTTTTGCGATTGCGGGCAAAAGTGGTAGTTTTTTGTGATTAAGTCTGTAAAGTGGTAGTTTTACGCTAACTACTCACGCAAAACCTTATGTCCCACTCCCATGTGAGAATTATTGATCGGTTTTGCTACCACTAGCTCCACGGAGGGAGCCTGGATTTGGACAGATGATCATCATGATGATTCGATGAATTATACGTATATGTAGCTGATTGGTATCTCTGGCCAGTACTCTGATCGTGTGTCTAGAAGCACATCGTCGACGTCGTCGTGCTTGTACAGTACAATTTAGTACCGTATACATCTCGGTGGCTGTTGTATCATTTTTTTCATGGTAATATGATTCTCGTTTATATAAAAAGATCAAGTTACAAGATACGTACACACTGAACTTATAAATATGAAAAGATAGGATAAACCTATGCAAAAAAGAAACGAACGCCTACCCCTCCTTCGACGACACCAAAGTGACCACCAAATGGACGGAAGACAGATCACCCCATCATCTGAGCTCGATGTGGCTCCATAACAGCTTTACGTACCTCAAAATTAGTTTGCCAAAGGCAAAACCATTGCTGTTGAAAGAATCAGACCGGGGCAACAATATCCCCGGACACGCCATCAAACTCTAGAATTGACATCCCCGCACGACTACGACGTCGAACGGGAAATCCAAAACTGTCAACCTCCAAACACAAACCCAACACGAGATACACCATCTTCCAGTTGTCACCTGCGCAGACAACAGTCTGCGCGTACTCCTCGATGACACATCCTTCCTGCTCCACCATGACGCCGAAGAGAACGCCATAACAACATGCACAAAGCAGAAGGAGAGACACACCTGATGGGGTCACCGCCACCGCCTCACCGACACCATCCATAACCCTTAAAAGCACCGGTCTGAAAAATCGGCAAACCCACGATAACCTACAACTCCGAGGCGCCTCCATGAAGAAAAACATCGGTGTGGGAGTAGAGTTGAGGCACCATGTCAGAAACATCCAAACCCTAACTACCATGCAAAAGCGAAGAAAACGGGGTCCCCTCCCTCCTGCCGACAAAGCAGCAAGCGGAGGGAGAGGGCGCAGCTCGTTCCAGCTCGTCTGCCGGCTGGATCATTCGGTGGAAAAATGCTCCTTCCCTGCCGCCGGCTAGGGTTAGGAGAAAAAGAGACAACGCTTGCGATAAATAGGTCGTTTTGTTGTATCATTTGTTTGTTTGTCCAAGAGTTTTAGCTGTATCTATTTGAGAACCGGAGATAGAAAATAATACTATGAGAGCAGGTCTATTCGCTCCTCAATTCACACCCGTTCCAGCGAACGACATGTGGCAACACAGATCTTGAAGCACCATTCCGTTGATCCAATCTGCTATTCTGTATTCCTCTGTCTACGGCCGTCATGCATGGCCGGTGGTCTGGTCGTCGATGTTCCGTCGTCTGCCTATGTTCGGCTGCAACGCCAGCCTCGACGCCGACATGTCCCGTTGAACGCTTGACACCGCGACCTTGTGCCCAGGACGAAACACAATGCCCCTCTTTCCACTGTCCATGACGACGCCCGTGGCTGCGATCTCATTGGTCGACGACGACGAAACACAACAGGAGTCGCGCACATCTAGCCAGCATAAGGTCTCGCTGGTCCGTAGGTAGCAAGAAAGCCCAAAGCTGGATCCAGTGCGCCGCCATATGAATAATCTGTAAGACATGAAAAGTTTATTTCCTGTTAAAAACAATATTGTTCCTACAATTCCAAATAGACCAACAAATAGCTGAGACGCCGAAGCGAATCCTATTCTTGGTCTTAGTATCCAGCCCATTTAACCAATTCCCAAACATATTAGTGATATTGGTAGGAGGAGGGATATTGTAATTACAAAAAACAACACGCCAAAACAAGATGAGCAAAAGGGCAGGATATCAAAAGATGTTCTACTGATTCACTATTCCCACAAAAGGAGCAACGTGAATCACCCTTCTACTTTCTCTTTGCCAAGTTATCCTTAGTAAGTATTACTTTTTTATGCAGGAACCACATAAAAACCTTAATCTTTAGTGGGATTTTCAGTTTCCATAAATATTTTTGTAGAAATCTAGTATGTCCATTCATCATGTCTTCATACATAGATTTAACTGTAAACTTGCCATTTTGAGTCAAGTTCCAATGAAATATATCCGGAACATCATTCAAATTAATATCTATTAATCTAATACATAAGTGAGACCACATGTCCCACTTGTTCCCTACAAGAGCCCTTCGAAAGCCTATGTTCAAGGGAGGAGCATTGTGAAACACGTCATGGATCAAAACATTTCGTTGTTGCACGATGTTGTAAAGTATGGATATTGGTCTTTCAATGGTGTCTTACCTAACCAAGTATCTTCCCACAACCTGGTAGTTTCCCCATTGCCAACTCGGAAAGATCCTCTACTAAAGAAATCTTCCTTCACACGCATAAGACCTTTCCAGAATGGCGAATCATTAGGTTGTGCTTCACCTTGAGCTAAAGTTTTACTATTAAGATATTTGTTTTGCAGCAATTCCTGCCAAACCCCTTCTTCATTTAGAAGTTTAAACATCCACTTACTGAGTAAACACTTATTCCTTAGTTCAAGCACTTCCACTCCTAAACCACCCTGGTCCTTTGGTCTACAAATGATGTTCCATTTCGTTAATCTATACTTCTTTTTATTCTCATCACTCTGCCAAAAGATATGAGATCTATAGAAATCAAGTCTTTTTCGTACCCCTATAGGTATTTCTAAAAAAGACAACATGAACATCGGTAAACTTGTTAAAACCGAGTTTACAAGAACTAGCCGATCCCCATAAGATAACATTTTACCCTTCCAACATCCCAGTTTGCCTTCAAAACGACTCTCAACTGGGTACCATTCGGAATTCCGAAGTTTCCTATAATGAATCGGTACCCCAAGATATTTAAAAGGTAGAGAACCAGACTCACAACCGAAAATCTGTTTGTATTGGTTTTCCACCTCTTTTGCTTTCCCGAAACAAAATATCTCGCTCTTATGAAAATTTATTTTAAGCCCTGAGAGTTGTTCAAAGATGCATAGGATAAGTTTCATATTTACCGCTTTTTCTAAACCGTGTTCCATAAAAATAATAGTGTCATCGGCATACTGCAAGATATATAGGCCCCCTTGTACTAAATGAGGGATGAGACCTCCTATCTGGCCATCTTACTTCGCCCTTGCGATAAGAATGGCTAGCATATCCGCCACTATGTTAAATAGCATCGACGACAGTGGATCCCCCTGCCGGAGTCCCTTCCTCGTCTAAAAATAATGACCAATGTCATTATTTACCCGAATGTCTACGCTCCCCCCTTGCACAAATTGCGTAATCCAGTTACACCATTCCTGTGTGAATCCTTTCATACACATCGCTTGTTGGAGAAACGGCCATTTAACTTTATCATATGCTTTCTCAAAGTCAATTTAAAAAATGACACCATTCATGTTCTTCGTTTGAAGTTCATGAATAGTTTCATGTAAGACCACCACCCCTTCAAGGATGTGGCGACCATGCATGAATGCCGACTGCGTCGGTCTGATAATTTTTTGAGACATTTCGGTAATACGATTAGTACCTACTTTCGTGAAAATTTTAAAACTGACATTAAGAAGACATATTGGTCTATATTGCTGAATCTATACCGCGTTATCCTTCTTAGGTAACAACGTGATGACTCCAAAGTTCAGTTTGAATAGAGACAAATTCCCTTGTTTCAGCTGAACAAATAAAGCCATTAAATTGTCTCTAATCACCTCCGAAAAGGTTTTATAGAATTCTGCTGGAAATCCATCAGGCCCAGGTTCCTTGTTCATTTCCATCTGATAAATAGCATCATACACTTCTTTCAGTAAGAAATCAGTTGTAAGAATATTATTCTCTTCTTCGGATAATCGTGGTATATCATTATTTGAACTCTCAACCATCGTCACCTCACTTGGCAAAGCAGCACCATTTTTTTTTTGTAATACTCAGTGATATAAGTTTTTAAATTATCCTACCCTATGATCGTTCCTTCCTCTTGTTCTAACTGAATTTTTTTCTTCTTTCTATGGTTCCCATTTGCCACGAGATGGAAATATTTTGTATTGTTTCCACCTTGTATATGTTTAACTTTAGCTCTTTGTGCCCACTTAGTTTCCTCATCTCTCCTAAGACAACAAAGCCTACCAGTATCATATCTTAAAGCATCTCTCTCCGCCACCGAAAGCAGATTAATCTCGGCCTTAATATCGAGTTCATCAATAATTTTAATCAATTTCTCCTTTTTCAATCTTATATTTTCCACTCTCATTTTTATCCCATCCTTTGAGAAAATGTCGAAGGTGTCTTGTTTTATTTTGCCATATCTCAATCGGTGTAGCACCTTTAGCTGGTGCATTCCACTCAGCAGCCACCATCTGATAAAAACCTTCCTCTCTTAACCACGTGATGTATTCCCTACATGAGAATTAACTCCTAAATCGACTAACAAAGGAGTATGATCGGATCCCGCACAAGGTAGAGCCTGTACTGTCACTAGGGGATATTTTTGTTCCCAATCCGTAGACGTAAGAACTCTATCCAATTTCTCAAAAGTTGGATTTTCACGCCTGCTAGCCCAAGTATATTGTCTACCTGAAAGCTCAAGTTCCCTCAACTCAAGACTCTGAATAATTGCATTAAACATGATTGGCCACCTCGGATTATAATTGTCATTATTCTTTTCTTCAGGTTTTCAAATAATATTAAAATCGCCACCCACCATCATTGGTAGTGGTGCATTTTCACATAGACGAACTAACTCTGACAAGAACTGTGCTTTGTGTTACTCTTGGGCTGCCCCATAAACAGACAGTAACACCCAACGAAACCCATCTCCTCTAGACTTGAGGTATAGTTTTACACAAAACTCACCAACCTCTACGTCCGTGACCAAAAGTGTGCCAACATTAACACCTAAAAGCATACCCCCAGACCTACCTCTAGGTGGTAAACCGAACCAACTAAAATCGTGACCAGCAGCCAAATGATTTAAAAATGGTGTAGCAAAATTGGATCTTCCAGTTTTCGACAAAGCTAAAAAATCCAACTTTCTTTCCCGAATTGATTCTTGTACAAACAAGTGCTTTCCCGGGTCATGAAAACCCTCACTATTTCAGAATAAACCTTTTAAATTATGCATTTTAATGTTTATCTTTTGTTTTGATCCTAACACTTCAACGCTTTGTGACCCATGAATAATCTTTCCTTTTTTCTGGTCCTCTTGACCGAGTCTGATAAGATTGGAGAAACCGATTGATCCTCCAAATTCATATCAAACTCTTCATCCTCTAAATCCTCCGTTAGGGCTGAGGCTCTATTAAGACTTAAACAAAAAGGTTGTGCTTCCTCTCTATTCTTCAAATTATTATCCAAAATAGTAATTGTACGATTTGACTTGGAATTTTTAATTAACCTGGCAGAATTGATAATTTCTTTGTCTGTCCCCCCTAAAGACACTGCTAACTTAGACGCCCTTTCCGCAATTTTGTTTATCAGAGAAAACTAAAACTGAATGGGTTTTTTAGTACCTTGCATGGAGTCCCGTTGATCAGCCAACGCCCTGGCCCGATGTGAAGGAGATATGCCCTAGAGGCAATTCATAAAGTGTATTCTTTATCATATCTCGTTTGTTCATAATAGGTTTTTGTGTCATGCTATAACCGTATTAAGCGAAAACATTAATACGGGTGTGATGCGTAAACAACCAGTTCCCTAGTAGCCACTACTAAGCCTAGTTTCGTTGCGCGATTGATGATCAAGGTTTCCCGATCATAGGGCATGGTGCCGGTCGGCAATGAAAGTCATATCGTTGGAGAACGATGTGATGGACATACCCAGATTTGGAGGACGTAGTCGTTACGCCTTTGACCGTGAGACCAACTCTTATTGTTATTCCTGGAAGATACTTTGATCGCACCAAACGTCGTATCTTATTTAGTATGACAATAACGGTGATACTTTTGGGTATCGGAAAGGAGTAGTTGAGATGAGGGGCAAGAGCGGGATTTGCCAGTCCGCATAGCAGGATAGATACTGTAGGGCCCACTCGGTGAGATCATGTCTAATGAGCTTGCAAGCATGTGACTAGGTCACGGAGACATGAAATCATAGACGAGTAGAAGATAGCGTTGTCGGTAACGAGGTCAAGCTAGGTATGGAGATATCTATGGAACGACGCTCGGACACGCTAAGTATCGCCATGGCAAAAGGTTTAAGACTTTGCGTTCATGTTTGATAGATGAAAGTCATTGGTTATATCACAGGGATTAATTCATGGGGTCCAGGCCTACGAGTTAGACGTTGATCATAGAGTAGTCTTGATCATACCTGTTATTATATCGAACCGCTAGGGTAACACACTTAAGGGGTTTCGACAAGACAACCGGAAAGGAAAGAGATCACCGGGAACGTCCCGGGAGAGGTCCGATGGAGATCGGGCAGCGACAAAAGAGTTTTCGGAGCTAGAATAAATTATATATAATATGTTTGATATTAATTAGTGTAATTAATGTCTAAATATGATTTTATATATTTATTTTTAAATTTATTTAGTCTGATTTCCCTAAATGGGCCTTCTGGTCGAAAGAAGGCCCAAGAGGGGAAAATTCCCTAGGGGAATTCGGTGGGGGGCTTGGGGGACGACCCAAGTGGGCCAAGAGGCCCACTAGGCGGCCGGCGCACCCAGCCATGCCGCACCAGGCATGTGGGATTAGTCCCACATTGCCTGGTGAGGAGGTTGGCTCCCCCTGGGAGCCTATATAAGAAGGGGCACCCCTGGCCTTTTAATTCACCAATTAATTTCCCAATTCTCTCTCGATTTTGTGATTCTCTTTGTCGGAGTTGCGCCGAGTTGAGAGGGGGATCTCTTCCACCATAGCCCGCTGCCGCGCTGCATGTGTTCCGGTCCAAGTCTTCTGCTGCTCGTCCTGGACTGGAGCTTCGGAGGCCGTTGTTTCCACCGTACGTGTGTAACGCCCTGCGAGGTGCTGCGCTAGCGGTACTCGGAGGTCTGCTTCCTCTACACGACCTTGAGGTCGGCTTCGTCGGTCTTCATCGACAACGTTTGTGCGGGAACGTAATCCCCGCTTTCGGTATACAAGGGTATGTATTCCGATATCCGTTCGTACTACTATATCTGCATAGAATAGATCTTGGCATGTTTTAGTGATATCGTTGCTAGAATTTTTTTGTTTTCTGCACCCGATCCCCTTCAGTGCTATCAGAGCGGATATATCGTAGATATAGCTGTACGCTGTTAGAACCCGTGATCTGCACGGGGGCACCGTTCCTGTTATTTGCTACCCTCTAGCGTGCACTTGTGATTCCAGCGGCATCGAGTTGATGAGGCGGCCCAGACCGACTTTACACGTACGCGTACGCGAGACTGGTTCCACTACTGACATACGGCTTGTACCATATCTGTGGCTGACGGGTGTCAGTTTCTCTCTCTTCAGTTGGTCTTCGCATTTTCAATGGAGGATCCGAAAGGGATGCTTAAACATGCAATTATTGGATCGTTGTTGTGGTCATAAGGTTCGTAGGTATGAAGCGGTTCTATTTACGAAAGACCCAAGCCACATAAAATATGCAAAAGATAAAGTAGAAGCGTCTAAGTTTATTTTGCAGGGGCTATGTGATATGGTCAAGGTAGGTTTACTAAATTATTTATAAACTGCGGGCGCCAAGAAGACCATGGCGCAATGGACTATATCACATTGCATTACAATTAATGTTTTGTGTGCATCTTATATTGTGTGATTATATATATAGTATATATTAGTTACGCGGCGATAATTATATAAGATGATCCCTTTAAAAATACCACTAGTGTTCTTCCTCCAACGCGCACCACCAAGAAAGTTCTACGTTATGAGGCAGGCCGTGACGATCGGATGTCAGACATATCGTCGTTCACATACGGTGGGTGTAAGCCATGTTGCACAAGCGTCGGCGTGGAGATTATAGTGGCGAGCCTAGCATATGCAGAAATGGCCTCAGAACACGGAGACCAAAAGGTCGAGCACGAGTCACAAAATTGGTGTGGCGGACAGTTGTCTACTCTTCAAGTTGTGCCGCCGGCTCTGATGATGAGGGGTGGTGCAATGGATGGGGGTCGTGTAATCGCTTAAACGACCAGGAGGGATGTTCGTTTGAGTGGGAGTTATGTTAGTTATTTTCTAAAAATACTATAACTCAAAATTATTATGAACAAAGTCTTATGTTGTTGCAAATTCCATTGTAGATGTCTCGCCCCTCGTTTAAGGTATGTTCCTTGAGAAAGAAAAACTTAAGACCAATGGGTCAAACTTCATGGCCTGGTTCTGCAACCTGAGGATTCTCCTCACTCCCCATAGGGTGGCCTACGTCATTGAGGCCGCCATAGGTGACCCTCCCGCAGATGAAGCCTCTGAGCATGAGAAGAAGGTCTTCCAGACCAGATCAGAGGATTCTGCCTTTGTCCAAAGTGGCATGCTCTACGCCATGAAAGACGACCTGCAAAAGCGCTTTGAGAAGATAAGCGCCTTTGAGATTATTTCTGATCTCAAGGCTGTCTTCGCGCCGCAGGCTAAGGCTGAGAGATATGAAGCTTCTGAGCTTTTCTTCTCGGCCAAGATGGAGGAGCATAGCAGTGTGAGCGAGCATGTGGTCAAGATGTCTGGCTATGTTCAACGCATGAATGCTCTGGAATGCAAGATTCCCGATGAGCTGGCGATTGACAGGGTGTTGCAATCGTTGCCCCCTAGCTATAAAGGCTTCGTCATGAACTACAACATGCAAGGTATGGCTAAGTCCCTGGGTGAAGTGTTCGTGATGCTCAAGACTGCTGAGGTGAAGATTAAGAAGGAGCACACGCTGTTGATGGTCAACAAGACCGTCGATTTTAAGAAATCCGGTGGCAAGAGAAAGCAGAGCTGGAAGACCAGGAGGGAGGGCAAGATGATTGCCAAGCCCAAGACTAACAGATCTGGTCCCAGAGCTAGCGTGGAGTGCTTCTACTGCAAGGGAAAAGGTCACTGGAAGCGCAACTGCCCCAAGTACCTGGAGGATAGGAAGTCCGACAAGACAGTCGACAAAGAGCAAGGTATATTTGATATACATGTTATAGATGTGTACCTTACATCCGCCTGGAGCAACACGTGGGTATTTGATACTGGTTCTGTTGCTCATATATGTAACTCTCAGGAGGAGTTAAGGAATAAACGGCGGCTGGCTAAGGATGAGGTGATGATGCGCGTCGGCAACGGATCGAGAGTCGACGTGGTGGCTGTTGGCACACTCCCTCTACATCTACCATCGGGATTAGTTTTGGTTTTAAATAAGTGTTATTTTGTACCATCCTTGAGTGTAAACATTATAAGTGGGTCTTGCCTGTTACAAGACGGTTATTCATTTAAATCAGTATCAAGCAATAGTGCTATTTATATGAATGATTTCTTTTATGTTGATGCTCCCGAGAATAATGGTTTATTCTTTTTGAATCTCGATCGTAGTACTCACATCCATAACATAGAAGACAAACAGATTAAGTGTAGTGATGATACCGCCATGTATATGTGGCATTGCCGTCTCGGTCATATTGGTATAAAGCGCATGAAGAAACTCCACTCCGATGGAATTTTGGACTCGTTGGATTTCGGATCACTCGATATATGCAAACCATGCCTTATGGGCAAAATGACCAAGACACCGTTCAAAGGTTTCGTTGAACGGGCGTCGGATTTATTGGGGATCATACATACAGATGTGTGTGTACCGATGAGCGTTTCGACACGCAATGGTTATCGTTACTTCGTCACCTTCACTGATGACTTGAGTAGATACGGTTATATCTACTTGATGAAACACAAGTCTGAAACTTTTGAAAAGTTCAAAGAATTTCAAAGTGAAGTTGAGAATCATCTTAACAAGAAAATCAAGCACCTCCGATCCGATCGTGGTGGCGAGTATTTGAGTTTTGAGTTTGGCACACATCTGAAGAGTTGTGGCATTGTACCCCAACTTACACCAGCCGGAACACCGCAGCGTAACAACGTGTCCGAGCGACGTAATCATACTCTACTAGATAGTGTCCGATCTATGATGTCTCTTACCGATTTGCCTGTGTCCTTCTGGGGTTATGCGTTAAAAACAGCCGCATTCATTTTAAATAGGGCTCCGTCCAAATCGGTTGCAACGACACCGTATGAATTATGGTATGGCAAGAAACCTAAGTTATCGTTTCTGAAGGTTTGGGGTTGTGAGGCGTATGTTAAGAAACTACAGCCCGACAAACTCGAACCAAAGTCGGAGAAAGTCGTCTTTGTAGAATATCCGCGGGAAACCGTTGGGTACACCTTCTTCAACCAAGCTGAGGGTAAAACGTTTGTCGTGAAGACCGGTACCTTTCTAGAGAAGGAGTTTCTCGCGAAAGGAGTAAGTGGGAGCAAGGTAGACCTCGATGAGATCGTTGATCCTGAACTCGAGATTCCGAGTGGCGCAATGGAAGCAATTCCGGAAACGTCCTCCGTGGATGGAGTGGGAGAAACTATCGAGGAAAGTATTCTAGCTCGTAGGTCTGGTAGATCTCGGATCGCACCAGAATGGTATGGCAATATGGTTTGCACCGTCATGCTAATTGAAAAAGACGAACCTACAAACTATAAGGAGGCAATGGCGAGTCTAGAGTCCGAGAAATGGCTAGAAGCCATGAAATTCGAAATAGGATCCATGTATGATAACAAAGTGTGGACTTTGATGGATATTCCCGAAGGGTGCAAGGCCGTCGAGAATAAATGGATCTTTAAGAAGAAGACTGATGCTGACGGTAATGTGACCGTCTATAAAGCTCGGCTTGTCGCAAAAGGTTTCCAACAAGTTCATGGGATTGACTACGATGAAACTTTTTCACCGGTAGCGATGCTTAAGTCTATTCGGATTTTGTTAGCAGTTGCTGCCTATTACGATTATGAAATCTGGCAGATGGACGTCAAAACAGCCTTCCTAAATGGAAACATTGAGGAAGAGTTGTACATGGTTCAACCAGAAGGTTTTGTCGATCCAGTAAATGCTAACAAGGTATGCAAACTTCAGGGATCCATCTATGGATTGAAACAAGCATCTCGGAGCTGGAATCTTCGCTTTGATGAGGTAATCAAAAGTTTTAGATTTGTCCAAAATTTGGAAGAGACCTGCATTTACAAGAAAATGAGTGGGAGCTCGGTTGTGTTCTTAGCACTATATGTAGATGACATATTGCTGATTGGGAATGATGTGTAACTTCTGAATAGCGTGAAGGAATATTTAAACAGTAAATTTTCCATGAAGGACTTAGCAGAAGCTGTATACGTCTTAGGCATAAAAATCTATCGTGATAGATCAAGACGCCTATTAGCGTTGAGTCAGAGTACTTATCTTGATAAATACTGAATCGTTTCGGTATGGAGAAGGCAAAGAAGGGTTCTCTGCCGGTTATCAAGAATAAAACATTGCGGAAGGCACGGTGTCTGGTAACGGAACTGGATAAGTCCGATATGACTAAACATCCTTATGCTTCAGCCATAGAATCGATTAGGTATGCAATGTTGAGTACTCGACCTGATGTGGCATTAGCTCTAAGTTTGACAAGCTGGTTCCAGAGTAATCCTAGAATGGCACATTGGATTGCTGTTAAGAGCATTTTTAAGTATCTCAATAAGACAAAGGAAATGTTCCTTATCTATGGTAGCTGCGATGAAGAACTTGGCGTAACAGGTTACGTGGATGTAAGTTTCTGCTCAGACCCCGATAACTCTAAGTCATAGACAGGTTATGTTTTCAAGGTGAATGGAGGCGCCGTGTGCTGGAGAAGTGGGAAGCAACCCATTGTCGCACGATCTACAATGGAGTCGGAGCACATTGCTGCTTGCGAAGCCGCGAATGAAGCTGTGTGGCTGAGGAAGTTCGTCATTGAACTTGGAGTGTTCCCGAGTGGACAATACGGGTGCTATTGCTAACGCCAAGGAGTCAAGGTCTCACTCCACCGCCAAACACATTCTCCGACGCTTCCATGTGGTACGTCAGTACGTACAAGGAGGTGATGTGAAAATTTGCAAAGTGCATGCGGATCTGAATGTGGCAGATTCGCTGACGAAGCCTCTCCCGCTTGACAAGCATGAAAAACACCAGTTAGCTATGGGTGTTAATATTTTACCAACTTGTAATCTAGATTAATTTGAACTCTAGTGCAAGTGGGAGACTGAAAGAGATATGCCCGAGAGGCAATTAATAAAGTGTATTCTTTATCATATCTCGTTTGTTCATAATAGGTTTTTGTGTCATGCTATAAACGTATTAAGCAGAAACATTAATACGGGTGTGATGCATAAACAACCAGGTCCATAGTAGCCTCTACTAAGACTAGTTTCGTTGCGCGATTGATGATCGAGGTTTCCCGATCATAGGGCATGGCGCCGGTCGGCAATGGAAGTCATATCGTTGGAGAACGATGTGATGGACATACCCAGATTTGGAGGACATAGTCGTTACGCCTTTAACCGTGAGACCAACTCTTATTGTTATTCCTGGAAGATACTTTGATCGCACCAAACGTCGTATCTTATTTAGTATGACAATAACGGTGATACTTTTGGGTATCGGAAAGGAGTAGTTGAGACGAGGGGTCAAGAGCGGGATTTGCCAGTCCGCATAGCAGGATAGATACTGTAGGGCCCACTCGGTGAGATCATGTCTAATGAGCTTGTAAGCATGTGACTAGGTCACAGAGACATGAAATCATAGACGAGTAGAAAGTAGCGTTGTCGGTAACGAGGTCAAGCTAGGTATGGAGATATCTATGGAACGACGCTCGGACACGCTAAGTATCGCCATGGCAAAAGGTTTAAGACTTTGCGTTCATGTTTGATAGATGAAAGTCATTCGTTATATCACAGGGATTAATTCATGGGGTCCAGGCCTACGAGTTAGACGTTGATCATAGAGTAGTCTTGATCATACCTGTTATTATATCGAACCGCTAGGGTAACACACTTAAGGGGTTTCGACAAGACAACCGGAAAGGAAAGAGATCACCGGGAACGTCCCGGGAGAGGTCCGATGGAGATCGGGCAGCGACAAAAGAGTTTTCGGAGCTAGAATAAATTATATATAATATGTTTGATATTAATTAGTGTAATTAATGTCTAAATATGATTTTATATATTTATTTTTAAATTTATTTAGTCTGATTTCCCTAAATGGGCCTTCTGGTCGAAAGAAGGCCCAAGAGGGGAAAATTCCCTAGGGGAATTCGGTGGGGGGCTTGGGGGACGACCCAAGTGGGCCAAGAGGCCCACTAGGCGGCCGGCGCACCCAGCCATGCCGCACCAGGCATGTGGGATTAGTCCCACATTGCCTGGTGAGGAGGTTGGCTCCCCCTGGGAGCCTATATAAGAAGGGGCACCCCTGGCCTTTTAATTCACCAATTAATTCCCCAATTCTCTCTCGATTTTGTGATTCTCTTTGTCGGAGTTGCGCCGAGTTGAGAGGGAGATCTCTTCCACCATAGCCCGCTGCCGCGCTGCATGTGTTCCGGTCCAAGTCTTCTGCTGCTCGTCCTGGACTGGAGCTTCGGAGGCCGTTGTTTCCACCGTACGTGTGTAACGCCCTGCGAGGTGCTGCGCTAGCGGTACTCGGAGGTCTGCTTCATCTACACGACCTTGAGGTCGGTTTCGTCGGTCTTCATCGACAACGTTTGTGCGGGAACGTAATCCCCGCTTTTGGTCTACAAGGGTATGTATTCCGATCTCCGTTCGTACTACTATATCTGCATAGAATAGATCTTGGCATGTGTTAGGGATATCGTTGCTAGATTTTTTTTTGTTTTCTGCACCCGATCCCCTTCAGTTAGGTTGCGCCCTGATACGTTCGCTGGACCGCAATCCTAGCTCCTCGACGTCCAGGATGCCTCCAAACTCGATGACGCTCCGCCTAGACACCTCCTTCTCACTCGCACCGACATGCAATAACAGAGAAGGAGGCGTCGCGTCGTCTGCCGCCGTCGGCCTCGATAGCGGCGAAGTCAGTAGACTCGATCCCGCACCCCCACCCGGGGTACGCAGAGAGTACATGACCGCCGCCCCATTGCCACCTCCTATGACAAATGGAGAGTCATGTAGGGAGCACGAAGCTCCCACCGTCGCGACCTCTGCTAGTGAGTGCACCGCCGCCGCCAGGTGCATATGGTCCGGCGAGTGAATCTTCTCAACCGATGTCAAGCCGACACCCACCTCAGTATCTAGCTGCCCAACCGAGGCGCTGTCCTCAAAGATCATCTAAAGCTGTTTTTTGATCTCTCCCATCGCCTCCCTCTCTTCCTGTCTATGTCGTGCCTCCAAAAACTCTTTCCTTGCCTTGTCAAAAGAATTTTGGACTGATGGAGAGTAGACCACACCTCTTCTGATCCTAGTTGTTGGTGGTGCTGACACCGACCCCTCTTGCTTCTCCACCACTGTGTTGGACTTTGCTGTAGTTCCATCAACATTCTTCATGCCAAGATAGAATTTAGACACCGCCTCCCTAAAATCATCTCCGTGCTCATTCTCATCATCATCATCATCTCTTTTATCTAACTCCGCCATGTCCACATCAGGATTCACCATAGGTTCTGCTTCCTCCACCACAACGGTAAGATTGAAGAAACCAGTTTTGAAAAGCATCAAAATGACGAGGGATCTTGGCATGATTGAGACTGCCAATTTTAATTCTCAAAACCCCATGCTTCCTTGTAAACTCCATTTCAATCTCAATTGTCTTGCCAAACATATCACCAATTGCCCACAACGCTAGGAAATCCCCAATTTGAGGCCTTGGGATACCCGAAACTCTCAACCAAACCATAGGTAAAGTACTAGTTGGCTCCGGGTTTTGATTCCAGCAATCAAACGTCAACTCACATGGGCTGTTTGGCACCTTACAGAGGCCAAAAACCTTTAGTCTCTCAAGGTCATTTCTATTTGGAAATTGAATCTTCTACATGTTTTGTCCAACTTGGATGACATCCCAAACAAACTGTTCTGAAGGCACCAAACGCCGCAGCCGAGTTACAATATCAGGAATAGACATATTCCCTCCGGATACCACTAAGGATGCTAGATGGACATTCTCCATTCTCGGTTTATAGCTCGCAGTTCCAGGATAATCGAAAAAGATGAGCTCCTCATGTGCCAAACCATACATCCTTATTTGGGGTTTAGGCGCGGTCAACAAATGACATAGTCTCTCCCCATGAGCTGGTCCTTCACACATAACACAAACTTCTACGCTGCAATCGTTGGATCAATGTCCAGACACTCCGCACCTGTAACACTTCTTGCCTTTTTTTGGTTATGTT
Organism: Poa annua; assembly: GCA_026929855.1. Classification (NCBI taxonomy): domain Eukaryota; kingdom Viridiplantae; phylum Streptophyta; class Magnoliopsida; order Poales; family Poaceae; genus Poa; species Poa annua. The sequence goes on from CM049432.1 coordinate 84,545,551, forward strand.
GCTGCCAAAGCTTCAGCCAGCGGCTCCGCGGACACCTCTGCAGCTGCAACCTCCGTTACAGTCTTGGCCGGAGCGACTTGCTGCGTGCCCTGCCCCGGCCTGCACCATCGTGACAGGGGCGACCGTTGGTGCCACCACGATCGTAGCATCCGCATGCGATGGCGCCGCCACTGGCGCTACTGCTGCCACCGATTGTGTTACAGGAGCAGGCGCAGCCGGCGGCGTGACATGCCCAAAGCCGCGACCACCTTGGGCTCTATATGCACCATCACCGTAACGGCCACGCACCCCACGGTACTGATCCACACTTCCCCGTCCATATCCATATCCGCCGTGATATCCGTAGCTTCCATGTCCAGCAGCGGCGTTCAACACACCTGATATCCGTGATACCCTTCGACTTTAATCTCGGTGCTAAAGAGGAAAGTGTCGCCGTTCAACCGCATGGCGCATGCACCGTGGACCCGTGGAACGATATCCCATATTTCCTTCCATGCATGTCGGTAATTCACACACCTGATCCCGACTTGTTTTGTTTCACGGGTTGACTTGACGTGGAGCCTGTCAGGTCGTCGATCCCTCACATTCACATCAGGATATCCAGTCATCTAGCTAGGCAAAGAAAGAAGGGAAAATCTAGCTAGTGCAAACTTGCTGCTGCTTCCTCTGCAGGCTATAAAAAGACAGCAAGGGAAACGTAGAAGGCAACACCTGTACCTGTACGTCAAGCATAGGAGCAAGCCTAGACATATCAGAAAGTGGGAAGAATTCACAAACAACCATGTCTGCCGCCCACATAGATTTAGCACCCAGTCCCTATAGCTATCCAGATCTTCCATGTATTAACCCAGACAATGGTGGTAGGCTAGCACTCGCAACAGTCCTCATCGTCGTGAGCGTGCTCACCCTTTTTCTCCTCCATGTGCTCGGCACGCTACGCCGTATATCGAGCAGCAAGCCCCTGCACGCCGTCGTCTTGGGAGCCCACACACTCTCCTACTTGCTGGTGAGCTACACCCTCGGGCGTATGCAAACATCCGCATACGCCTTCCTCGAGTTCCCCGTGTGGGCGGTATGTCGTGACTCAACCCCATAACCATGGAAGGATACCGGTATGTCGTGACCGATGAGTATCGGTTGATCAGAAACTATGGCAAAAAATCCATGGGCGTGGGCGTGTCAAGGGACATGGAGATGGAAGACATGAAGATCACGACCGTGGAGCAGATCTGGCAGTGCAAGGGGAAATTATTATCCGAGCACAACAGAGGTTCGCGGCTCAAGGACGTGTGCCTCTCCATGGCCCTATCAAAGATGCTCCACCGAAGGTTCGCTGGCTTCGAGCTCGTTGAGGCGCATCTCAAGAAAACCAGTGACTTCGTATTTCAAGGTCTGCTCGTCGGGGACAAGGCATATGAGCGGGTATTCAGGGTCATCGAAGTAGAGCTTGGCTTTGTATATGACTTATACTATACAAGGTACCCTTATCTCTACCACAAGGGCTGCTACTTGGCGCTCGGCCTCCCTGTTGTCATGGTCTTTCTCTGCTCATGGCTCACCATCGAGCTCGTCAAGACATGCAAGCAACAACGAGAGATTGGTGGCTACGTCTACTGGAACACCACTCTCACAGCGTGCTTGATGGCCGTGGTGACATTTTTGGAGTTCTTCCAGCTGTACCTGCACATCGCCTCAGGTTGGTTCAAGGTGGGGCTGATCCGGAGCTATGTAAGAAATCCAACCCTTCATGGTTGTTTCCCTGGTACAATCATGGGTCTTCTATTGAGGTGGGAGAACAAGCTTGGGCAGTACTCTCTCCTCCAAAATTACGATCACACACCTTGGGGCAAAAAATGTCTTCACTATGTAACTCTGGGCCTGGTTGACAAGGCCAAGGAGGGTTATAAGAGAGGGAAGTCTGTAAAGGTGTCTCCTGTGGTGAAGCAAGCAGTTGTGGCACATCGCAACAACTATCTGCAAGCACGAATTGGATGTTGCACAGGCCAAACATGACAAGAATCTGCCGGAGCTCTCCAAAGATGATAATGCCGCGATCCACACAACCTCCTCGGTGGCCTCCAATCTGTCAGAGTACTGCGCGTACCTCGTGGCTTTCGCACCGGACCTCCTTCCTGGTCACAGCTTTGACTCCGTGTCCATGCTCCAAGAAACCATTGATGAAGCTCGCGGCGCCAAGACGCTGAAGAGGAATGGATGCCTACTTCCTTGTTGGAAGAAGAAGAAGACAGTGGGTGACAAGTGTGAGGAACTGCTGAACATCGACGACACTGGCAATGATGATGCTCACATCATTGTTCAGGGCGCGCGGCTTGCGAGGCAGCTTAGGAAGGAGATCCAAGACAAGAAGCGCTGGGACGTGCTCTCTGATTTCTGGGCGGAGATGATAGTGTACATTGCGCCTTGTGACGATGCCCAGGCCCGGGCTCACTTGGAGGCCCTGACAAGAGGTGGGGAGTTCATCACGCATCTGTGGGCGCTGCTCACTCATGCCGGGGTGCTGGAGCGAGACCACGTCGGACCAATATCTGCCGTGTGACCCCAACAAGGCCGGGGCAGTGAGCGTAGCAACTGACACATTTCGTGTGTGTGCATTAGGCCATGTATCTGTACTAGCTAGTATAAGGCTTGTGCGTTGCTACGTACGTAGTAAAAGGATTGTAATACGTGTATAAGAAGATTGTACTATCATTTGTATGCTTTTAGAAGTTATACTATTTGTACCCACTCTCATCCACAAACAGGTTGGGCCACCAGTGGCATTGGTCCATCCAGCTTGCTTGTTCAGGCCAACCGACAAGAGCGCCTAGTCTCCGCACAACGCGGACATAGGGAATGTCCGCACACCTCTATCCCCCAACTGACGTTAATGGACCGGCCCACTTCCTACCATGTGGTTGGTTCAACTGTTCTTTTTAGTTCACAAATGTTCTGAGAATTTGGAAGTTTTTTAAAAGTAAAGAAAAAGGTATTTGAATTAAAATATTTTTTAACAATTTTCTAAAAAATGCATGGAAAAAGTGTATGAACAAAAAATCATTTTGAACGGTTAAAAAACGGTTTTTCGAATGTGAAGAAAAAACATTTTTTAAAAAGTGGATAGAAAAAGCCTTTGACCGAAAAAATACTTTTAACAATTTTTCAAAATTGAACAATATAGGTATTTGAACCAAAATTAGTTTTGAACAATATTTATAAAAGTGCACCGAAAAATTCTATGAACGGGATATTATTTTGATCGAATTTTAGTTTATTTTTTTAAGAATTTTCAAATTTGAACATATTCAAAAACTATTTATGTTTGAATATTTTAAATTTAAATTTTTTCAAAATTTTAAAACATTACTAAAATTTGACTATTTCCGAAAACTAAATTATTTTTATTTTGATTTTTTTTTAAATTGAAATAATTTCAATTCTAAAACATTGTTTTTAAATATACTCATAAAGAATGAAAAAGAAAAGAAAAAGAAAAGAAACTCAAACAGAAAAAAGCAAAAACATTAAAAGGAATAAGATCAGACCTACCTAGGCCGGCCCACTCCGCCTAGGGTGGGGGTACGCGACAATTAGGAATTGCCCCAACCAACATGGCTCCTGCCTGGGTTGCCGATACACAATCAGGCTACACCGTGCCCACCACCCACTACATCCCGGAACTGGAGCCTGGAGGTATTAAATAATTACTACGAAATTCTAAAAAATGAAACAAAAGGTATTTAGTGGTAAAAGAAGTGCAACATTTACTCATGTAGGGAAACTCATGTGTACATTTTTAATAAAGCCTTAAAAGGTAATCATTTGAGGCAGTTTTGAGTGTCTAAAATGGTCCCATTTGAAGCATTATTGAGTGTTTCAAATGAGAAAACAATTTTAACTACAATTTCAAAATTGTAGTTATAGCAGGTTATCGGTTGATCATGGCGCTGTGCTAATCGACGTATTTTGTCGTGAAACTTTTGATGATTTCTTATTTTCTATTATTAATAATAATAAAATGTGCATGGAAAAAGATGTAGTTTGCTGGGTTATCCTCCATTCTGGAAAGCACGTTTCCTACAATTAATTTACAAGTGCCGCTGGCAACAACAAAAAACAGCCGTAATAACAATGCAAATAAAAAAGAAGTAGGGAGTACGGACTATGCTAATTTGTGAGTGTCATCGCTGGAGATGAGCTCGTGGGCTTCTTTGAGCTGGGCCAGAACGTCCGACATAGTGGGGCCCCTCCCAGCCGGAGAAGAAGATAGGGACACACAGCGTGCAGCCATGTCCGCGACGAGCTTCAGCGCCTTGAGCTGCCGCGGGGTCGGCTTTGCGGCTGGGCGGCGGTCCAGCACATCCCCCAGCTTCCCTGCCTCAATGCTCGGGAGCGCGAAGGACTCCAAGGTCACGTCCACCTCGCCCTTCTTTTCCTCCTTCCAGATGCTCACGACCGGCTCCCTCCCCGTCAACACCTCGAGCATCACGACGCCGAAGCCGCGCACGTCGCCCGCCGCCGTGTCGAGACGGCCCGTGCGGCTTCCGACGGCGTCCACGGCCGAGGCGCCGAAGCCGGACACGCGCGGCTTCCGGCTCGCGTCGAGAAGGATGTTGGAGGAATCAACGTTGCCGTGGACGATGGCGTGGCAGTGGACGTGCTCGATCGCGCGCGCCGCTGCCAGGAGCACGTCCAGGCGCGCCCTCCACGGCGCGCACTCTCCACGACGCAGGTGGTCCCTGAGCGTGCCGTCGCCCACGTACTCGTAGACGATCAGGCGCTTGCCGTCGTCCTCCCACCAGCAGAGCAGGCGGACGATGTTCTGGTGGCGGAGACCGGAGAGGACGGCGAGCTCCGCACGGAACGCCGCCTCGTCGCCGTCGAAGCTCTTGATGGCCACGTGCCGCCCGTCCTGGAGCGTGGCCTTGTACACCACCGTCCCGCCGGCGGCTTTGCCGATTAAGGTAACAGTGGACGCGGCCGCGACCTCCGCCCACGTAATCTCATCTGCAGTGACGACGAGCTGGGAGGCTGGCGGCGGCCGTGGTACGCTGGCGATGTGGCTGATCAAGGGGAAGACGAGAAGGTAGAAGTTGATCCTGCTCTGGACGTCGGCCAGCTTGCTGGCCTGAACGTTGGTGGTGAAGACGCGGCCGACCATGCTACCGCTCTGGCACGACTTGACGAACTCGAGCGCCTCCCGGAGTGTGGCGACCAGCCCGTCCAGCGGCGCCCGCGTGGCTTTGATCTCCTCCGGAACCTGCAAGTAGGGCAGCAGGTCCAAGATCATGCGGACGCGGCCGGCGAGCTGCTCGCACTCCTTCTTGTTCCGGCGGGCCGTCAGCGCCAGCTTCACGATCATGGATATGATCCCGCCGACGTTCGACGCGGACAGGTGCGACGCCGCCGTCCCCGCCAGCAGCGCAACCGTCGCCACGGTATCCAGGCCGGCGTCTACGGCGGCCATGACAGGCGAGCGCATGCAACACGTGTCCAAAAAGGATGAATTGGCTTGTTTCTTGTCTTGATCGATCGAGAAGAGGACACTGTATGTGAGGGGAAGGATCAACAAGATGAATTGGCTTGTTTCTTGATCGAGAGGAGTTTGTCACTTGTCAGGGAAGGAAATTGAGAAGAGGACCAGACCGTAGGACAATTTATACGTACTGGGACTGAAGCCAGGGAAGTGCACGGTACTTCAGTTGAACTAGGGTAGAAGCTTCTTCCACATGCATGCCGATACGCGTATCCTTCGTCCGCTGATATGATAAGCAATTGATAATCAGTTGCTCCCAACTAAAACTTCGATCGACCCTAAACGCGTAACCAACACCGTTTACCTTGGCGCCCAAGTCCCACAGGCCTAGCTATACGTACGCGTCGCCCACGCGTTGCGCTCCCTTCTCTTCTCTCTGCTTCAATTTCTTAGAAACCCCACCCGCCGGCTTGTGCAATCCTCTGCTGACACCTCACCGGCCGGCGAACACCGGCCAGCTGACACGGTGTCTAAACCATAAAGCTGTTTTTGAAGTCTCCGTGATCCGAAAAAACAAGTGCAACTGTAGTTAGACAAAAATATAACTCTGTATTATTGCACTTTCCCACCACACGTTACAATTTTCCATCTTGACTGCACTTTAGATTGCACTTTTGTCTGAACCGTTGTTGCACTTTTGTTAGATGATTGAGCCTCAAGACAAGCTTAGTCACCTGAGATTTATAAAAACTTTTCGTTCATAATAGTCTAGTTTTTATTTCACCACCCGGTTTTAGGGTGACTCATATTTCGCGCTCGTCGAGTTCGACACGACACAACGTGTACCCCCGCCACCACTGGATCAGCTAATTAAGCGGGCATGCCAGTAGAAGATCTATGGTTTCTTGTTTCTTTCGATTTTTGGAAGATTCTAGAACCGTTTGGTTGGTTTTTTAAATTATGTTGTACTTACTGTTTTCTATTTTTTTACTCTATTTAAATTCATGAAAATCTATAAAAAATAAAAATCAATTTATTAAGCATTTGAATTCATGATTTTTTTTCAAATCCACGAGTATTTTCATGACCATTTTTGAAAAAACATGAACATTTATTCAAATCCACAAATACTTAGTTAAATTCATGAACATCTTTTTTCAACATTCAAGATTTCTTTTCTGAATTCATGAATTTTTTCCAAAATTTTGGAACATCATATTTTTTATGAACAACTTTTAAAATGCAAAATATTTGTAAAACATCATTTTTTTAATTTATGAATACTTTTAACAAATTCATCAAAAAAATAAATATTAGTGAACTTTTTAAAAAATCCTGAACGAAAATTTATTTTAGAAATTTCTCAAAATTAAAGATAAAATGTCTTGTTTTCCTCTACCAGACAGAAAGGTAGAATGAAAAAAATTACGCAATGAACAGAGCGAGGGAGCTACCGTGCAGGTGTGTCATGGGCCGTGGCGAACGCTAGAAGCGCTGAATAGGAGGTCCCCATTTTGAGACACGCAATGTTTCTTTTCTTCTTACGTGGGCTTACGTGCACAATAGCAGAATGTTGTTGGAGGCCTGGAGCGTGACCTGGGCTATGTCCCGCCCAAGATGCAGCCCCTCCTTATCCTTGCTGGTCTGGCTTGCCAAGACTCCTATTTTGTATGGAAAAAGAACTTGTGTGGCTACCCTTTAACAAAAGATCTTGTGTTGCCGTAGCTTATAGGAAGTTTGCCCAACATTTTTTCTGAAACTAGCAAGGTGACCTTCTTCACAAATACGAGGGCACCATCTTTAGCATAAAAATATATATTTATGAACTAAATTTACTTACGGGGATACGGCAAGTATATGTATAAATGCATAAAAAATCAGAAAACTATTTTTGAGAATGAGAAACTGACTTCAATGAAGTAATCTTATTCACGTGATCTGAATAAGCGCTGCTACTTTTGCAAGTCTCTTTGTATGCAGTATTTGTATTCCTTGCAACTACAAATATCATACAACAGGCTGTAAGTCTTGTAGAAACAAGGCCCGTAAGTATCCCTGGTGTATCCCCTATGTGTCCCAGCCGTTTTTCTATTTCTCTTTTGTATTTTAATTCAAAAATATGAGATACGATCTAATACATGTATCCCACGCGTATCCCTGTGTATCCCCGTCCCAGTGCAGTATCCTGCACTGATACGGCACATCCCAGCCATATCCCTGCAACATAGCGCATGCCAGCAGCTCACGCCCGTTGAGCCTTGATGTTCCTGCTATCCAAGGCATGCATGCGAGCTTAACAACATGGCTGAGGTACACGCGTAGAGGACGCCCAACCCCGTGTGACCATCCACTTCGACGGTGCCGGCCGCCATGGACGCCCCCTGCACAGATGCGGCCACCATGCTCGCCCCCTGCCCCGTGCTCATTAGATGCGTCCGCCATGCTCGCCAAATGTTGTCACCGTGCTCGTCTTGGCTGAGGTGCTCGGCGGGAGCGAAAGATTTCCATTGAAAAGTGAATTGGGAGAAGAAGAAGATAGATATGACATGTGGATCCCACTGTCATTGAGAGTAGCCTGTTATCCCGGTCGGGATGCTCTTTTCCCGGTGTGCCAAACATGTCCAAGGTTTATATTAGACCGAGATTGCTAAGTTTAGGGTTCAAACGACCGGGATTTCGACTTTGAGTTTCATTTCGCCAAACCTCTACGAGTTCAAGGTTTAAAATGAACTTTTTCCTTGCTAAAACCTGATCTTTCAATTTTGTTTTCACTAAAACGAATTTGTTTTAATCTTCGCCAAGCTCCGTTCACCCTTACAACAGATAAATACACAAAGAAGTGAGTGTGGCACTAATCAATATCCAAAATGTAATTTTAGGTATGTTATGTTGGTGCGATTTTCATGAAAATGTCTTAGGGTTGGGATGGTGTCGTAAGAAATAAAAGCCTATTGGCTCCGTGTAATTCCAACTGTTTTTTTTATAGAATACCCATTACTCAGATTGCACAGCTAAGATAGTTGGCAAGTAAACCAGATACACAAACTGGGGCATCACCTTCCCATCCTGTACAAGAAGTTTCAGCATGCAGGTCAAACTGGGCAAGGGAGTGAGCCACCATATTACAGCTACGAGGAGCAAAACAAAACGAGTTTGCCAACGTATACTCCGATAGTTTCACGTGCTCATGTGGCCCCGCCTGACCCCGAGTGTCGTAGCAGTAGGCTCGCGGCAAAGCCTCAACTCCCAGCGGTCGGCAAAGCGCAACGTGTCCTCCACAAGAAACTGGGGCTCGACTTTGGACATATGCCCCTGGTGGAGGCTATGAAAGAAATAACGAACTCCTGCAAGGAGAATCCGTTCTCTGTTTTGCAAGTCAACGGGTTGAGGACCCTCCTAAGGTGAACATGCCGTCCATAACGGCAGCGGATGAAGCTTTGATTGACCTTGCTGGTCCAGGGGGTGCGATTTTCCGCCACCAATGGCGCTAGACGTGGCCTGACCGGCTTCCCGCTCCTCTGATCGCGCCGCGTTGTAGTGTTTTGAAGATATGACGATATATTTTTCTAAGAGATTAGACGGTGTAGGATGAGATCCTTCGCCTAGTACGCCCTGCTTTGTATGTCTTTTTTCTTTTTGGCCTCGGCCGTATCATGTTTGCTTCTCCTATATCAATATAAAAGGCAAAGCTTTTGCCTCGTTTCAAAAAAAAAACGAGTAAGAGTCGAATGAGCCGATACAAACGCTGCATACTTCTTATAGCAGTACACTAATATTTGCCAACTCATAACTTCTTGATTGAAGAGGGTGAATCAGACTCAAAAACCACTCAATGCAATCCAATCGCTGCTGCTCCCTCCACTGCTGCGGCACAGGCCTCCGCCTCAGCCTGTAGGGCATCCTTGACGTTGGGTAGTTTACCTGCAGCTGCTGCAACAAAATGGCCAGAATCCGTCCTCGCTATGAATCCCCAGGCTCCTTCCCGTGAGCCCTGAAGAAACGCAACATCAAAGTTTACATTAACGAAATTTTCAGGTGGTTTCGCCCAACAATTTAGCTGCTGGGGTTGAGAAACACTGACTGACGTATTGGGGTTGGGTGCTAGGCTTTTTCAAACTGAAATCCAGGACATGTTTCTGAACTTTATGACATATTTCATCGGTCCTACGATCCTTCCCTTCTGCATTTTTCTTGTTGCGGACTGTCCACCAGTCCCAAAGCAGAGTGAGGATCAGGTCACACCTTTCACTTGACTGATCATAAATCATCTCGAACATGGCCATTGGAGAAGGGGCGGCAAGGAGTGACAAACGCACATCCTTAACCAATAAACTACGCCATACTGGCTTCACCTGTTTGCATTTTAGGAACAGGTGGCCACCGTCCTCGTCGAACCTGGCGCACATCGGACACCGAGTATCTAGCTCCACACTCTTTCTCTTTTTATTCATACGTGTTGGCAAACTATTATGACACAACCTCCAAATAAATATTTTCACTTTCGACGGCAGCTTTAAACTCCAATTTCCAGAGCGTGTTACAGCTAATATGAGTGGATGAAGAATCAGTAGCTCGACATCCTTTTTTCTCCTTCAGACTGACTCCCAGTTAGCCGATAGGCTGATTTAATTGAAAACACCCCTTTGGAATCATAATGCCAAGCAACCCAATCTTCCATGTCTGGCCGTAGAGGAATAGACATAATTTCCTTGACATCATCTGGATGGAATATTGCATGCACCAACTGCTCATCCCACGTACAGTTATCATGGTTAATAAGATCACTTACCTTCATTGGCTCATCCAAACCATTTGGAGTGCGAGGACGACGTGTACTACCAAATGGGATCCATAGATCCCTTAAAATATCAATATTGTCACCAGTACCCACACGCCAAATTATCCCTTCTTTCATCGATCCCTTGTAATATACTCCTCCAAGTATATAAAATTCCTGGTCTTGGCGTGGCTTCTAGAACAGATGAGTTTGGAAAATATAGTGCTTTCAGGACTCTACAGCAAAGGGAATCAGGATTTTGCAGTAAACGCCATCCCTGCCTCGCCAACATCGCCATATTGAAAATGTGCAAGTCTCTAAAACCCATACCCCCATCTTCCTTCGTCCGGGAAAGTTTCTCCCAACTAATCTAGTGACACTTATTTTTCTCATCTTGTGCATTCCACCAATACCGGCATATCATCGCACTAATTTCATCACACAAAGTTTTGGTTAAATGGAAACATGACATGGCATAGTTGGGAATAGCCCGAGCAACCGCCTTGATCATTATCTCCTTACCCGCTTTAGACAACAACTTTTCTTTCCAACCCTGAATTCTTTGCCATATCCTCTCCTTCAAATATTAGAACTCCTTTGATTTTGATGCACCAAGATGGATCGGTAGACCTAGATAGCGTTCATTCCGCGACTCTCTAGGAATACCAAGTACTCCCAACACCTCTTGTTTGACTCTATCTTTGGTTCCCTTACTAAACGTAGTTGCAGACTTTTCCTTATTGATAATTTGGCCCGACTAACCCCCATAAAACACAAGAATTTCTTGGAGCTTTTGAGCACTAGCCACATTTGCCTTCATAACAATTAGAGAATCATATGCAAAGAACAGGTGATTTATTCGCAGAGCTTCTTGACAAAGCTTGATACCCTCCAACGACCCCTTCTCCTCTGCATGCCTCAATAAAGCTGATAGTCCTTCTACACACAGGATAAAAAGGTATGGGGACAAAGGGTCCCCTTGTCGAAGACCCTTCTACGGTGAAAAACCATCTTGTAAAGATTTGTTCACCTTCACCCTGAATGACACGACCGCACAAATCTCATGATCAAATCTATCCATGTTTGAGCAAAACCCATCTTCTCCATAATCTTCTCCAAAAAGCACCATTCAACCCGGTCATAGGCTTTACTCATATCCAATTTAACCGCCACTAAACCATCACGTACACCTTTCTTGCGATGCATGGAGTGGGTAATCTCGTATGCCAACAAGACATTGTCTGTGATCATCAGTCCAGGAACAAAAGCGGATTGTGTTGGGGAGATAATATGTGGTAAAATAATTTTCAGCCTATTTGCGAGCACCTTCCTAGATAAGCTTATATAGAGCATTGCACAAACTGATCGGCCTGAACTGCGAGATTTTCTCCGGGATCTTTACCTTCGGTATCAACACAATAATGTTCACATTCCAGCCCCGTGGCATTGGTCCGCCATTTAGCACCCCAAGCACCTCACTCTGAATTTTGGCATATGATTGGTAATTCCAACTGTTTTCTCAAGGAACGTTGAGTTATGGTCCGAAACCAATGATTATTCTGGCGTGTATTTTTACATTTGGCATCCTGAGGTGAAATGGGCCAAAAGTAGCTCATATATAGTCAGCCTCTACAGGTCCGGCCCTGCCGGGCTGCCTGCAACCCCGTGCCTCCATTCCCTCTCCTCCAGCCCTGGGCCGCCGCCGATCTGGAGGACTTCAAGCGCGTGGTGGAGCACGAGCTCAACCTTGTAGAGGCACTCATGCTACCCCACCTTCCAGTAGCGGGGATGGAACGGTGCCGCCATCGTGGCTACCCATCATGACGCCGATGGCATACAATGTGCTCTAAAACCCCAACTCGGTCGACACCGCGAGGCGTATTGATCATGTGCAGATGAATGTGATCGACCTGGCTGCCATCACCCTGCGAGTGCAACAGTTTCTGCGCTGCATCACGCGCAACTGCGAGTCATCGTCGAGCCGTGCTGGATATGTGAGAACCGCCACAATCCACACAATTTTGCACCGACCCTTCAATCATCCAGGACCAGGCAGCCGCAATTAACCCCCATCCATGTCGACCGCGCGAGCGATCTATCTCTTATTTTTGATAGTGTAAAAAGGAGAACCGGGCTCCCTACACGAGCATCACCCATCCTATTGAACGGAGTAACGATTGATTTCAGTATTGTACATTGATATTACAGAAATATAATAGAATTACATATTTTACACATCCCATTTCCATTCACTTATTCTGATGTATGTTTGATGATGTTTCTGCTATATCTGTGAGAACTTGCCCGTGGCAAGATGGTTAGGAGGATGGTTGTATCCCCAGCCCACCAGAGTTCAAACCCTAGGTTTGACACTGGTTTTTCTCATTTAGGCGGAATATTCTTTCAGTGGGAGGTGACGTTCCCGTCGACAGCGAGGCACCTGTGGTGATTTCGTCAATCTGAATCCCGTCGACAGCGAGGCACCCGCCGGCTCAGTCTCTCGGAGGTGCTCAGAGGGTTAGGGTGTGTATGTGTGCGTTCATAGGGGTGAGTGTGTGCGCGTGTATATAATCGCTTGGGTTGTACTGTGTTTCTCAAAACAAAACAAAAAACAGAATTGCTAGCCAGATGTGAGTTGATTGCTGTTTCAGCTATGTGGAGCACCCTTGATGATGCTTGGAATAAGTGAAGACAAGGATATGGCTCCAAAACAGGAGTGATGAAAATAAATGATGTAACAATTCAACTACATGCATTTATTTGAATTTTCGTTTTCATTCCAATTCCTTCTAATTTTAAAAATCTTGGCGTAATAAAAGCTTTTGTCAATTTTTTTAATATGGGTAATCTAGTCGATTTTCATTATATGGGTAATTAGTGTAACACATGCATAATTAGAGGTAAAATAGTGGAATTCACTTAATCAACCACCCATTCTGTTCATGTGTATCGCTCGTTCTGTTCATGTGTACCGTTGAGATTCGTTACGTCAAAATGTCAACTGAAGGTTCTTTCTCAAAGTAGAATGTCATTACAAATTATTCTTACGTTAGCTGGGAATCTTTCTTGACATCATGTCAGTTAGGCATCAGTTTAAACGATGCCAATAGGCCAGTTAGCCACATGACTCAATGTCGTCGATCTTGCGAGGCGCTGAAGTAAACGGTCTCTAAAAATAAGGTTCTGAAAGAGCATTTTTCCTCATGTGTGGTTTTGGTAATTGAATGACAATCTCTATGGACTAATGTTTACATTGAGATATCCTTATAGATGTTGTCCATGGAATGGTGGAGTTCATGTGTTGAACTCTTGAAGCTCTTGTGTTGAGTGAAGCTTATTGCAAGCATGTCTTGAAGATTCAAGACATCATCTTAGTGAAGAAAAGATGAGTTGTGCAAGACCAAGAGAAGCTTTCTCGAAAAGACCCTATGCTTGGTGCTTGCAATGGATACATGAAGACGAAGCTTAGCGAGACTCTCCCATTGTGAGCATGGGGGAGTATTTGGAGAAGTCTTCATCAAGCAAGTGTTTGGACGCGCAATCAAGAAAGATGATCCACTTGAAGAGATCAAGATAGTCATCATCCAACTCAAGTGGAATGCTCAAGGCAAAGGTATGATCTTGATAGGGCTATAGGATAGATAGGCGTACTATCAAGAGGGGCTCTCAAGTTAGTAACTTGATCGCATTCTTGTGGAGAGCTCAAACCTTTGCATACTTGGCATATCATATTTCTTGGTTCTTATTTGGCTTTTATGTTGGTGAGTAATTAGAGCTTGGTTCATCTCCATGTCAAGCTCTAGTTCATCGAAATCGGTTTTACTTTGTACAACTTGTTGCGTTTTCGGTGGCGGAAATATTGCCGGTTCTTCCTTGAGGAAAGTCCCACACCTTGCCATGTGTGGAGATTTTACTCTATTTATGGGATGCAATATTTTTGTTGGGTAGTCATCGTCGCCATCTTTCCAACAAAATTGGTCTCACCTCTTTTGGAGTTCATTTGCAAAAGTTATAGCAGTTTTCGTTTCGGTGTTCTGCTGAGTCGGATTATTGGGACCGGATATTCCGCCCTACCTACCGGAATTTCCGGTTCCCCAGCTCATCCAAGAAAACGGCTAAGGAAAGGAGAAAAAGGGTTCTGACTCCAGTCGGAAATTGTGCTCGGAAATTTCCATATACCGGAATTTCCGAGTGTCCCCAGAAAAGTCCTCCAGAATTGGCTAAGGAAAAGTTTGGTTTTGCTTCTGACTCCAGACGGAATTTCCGTGCTCTCTTAGACCGGAATTTCCGGGTGACCGGAATTTCCGGGTCTCTCTAGACCGGAATTTCCGGATGACCGGAAAATCCGAGTCTAACTTATACCGGAATTTCCGAGTGTCAAAACTGCCAACGGCTATATTTCCTGGAGAGGTATAAATACCTCTCCCCTTCTTCTTCCTCAGCCAATCCAAGGCAGCACGACTTTCCCCTCTCCCCTACTCCATTGTTGACCTTGGAAAGCTCACTTCCCTCTCAATCCCTCCATTGAATCTTCCATATTCTTTAGGGCAAGTTGAGAGGAGATCTAGATCTACAATCCTACCGATCAATCTCTACTCTAAGTGAGGAGAACTTAGTGGATCTAGTTCTTGGAGTTCCTTTGTGGTTCTTCCTCTTTATTCTTCCTCTCTTCTCCCCCTTTAAGCATTAGTTGCTTTTGGTGGGATTTGGGAGTGAAGGATTTGACTCCTTTGTGGTTTCCTTTGTTCTTCCTCTCTTATTCCCCCATAAACATTTGTTGTTGTGTTGGAATTTGAGAGTGAAGGACTTGAGCACTTCGTGTGCTCTTGCCATTGCATTTGCATCGGTTTGAGCCCTCCACGAGGATTCGTGGTGGTGATACTAGTGAGCTTGTTACTCTTGGGTCTTTGGACCCTAGACGCCTTTTGTGGCCGGCCTTTTGTGGCCAAGACCTTTTGTGGTCAAGACCTTTTGTGGTCACTTGAGAGCCCCCAATTAAGTTGTGGGTGTGTGCCTCAAGACTTGGGAGCCCCCAATTAAGTTGTGGGTGTGTGCCTCAAGAGTTGTACGGGATTCGATCTCCGCCCCAAAGGAGATCAATAGTGGAAGGTGAACTCGAACCTTTTGTGGTTGAGTTCATCAGGAGAAGAAGGTGAGCCTTTGTGGCGTTGCGGCTAACCTGTTGTGCTTGCGCACACCTCTCCAAATGAGACGTACACCTTTGGGTGGAACTCGGGAATACATCCTCGTCTCCGCGTGCCTCGGTTATCTCTATACCCGAGCTCTTTACTTATGCAATTTACATTGTGATAGCCTTCGTGCTTGAAGTCATATATCTTGCTATCATCTTGTTACTAGTATTGCTTAGCTTAAGTTGTTGGTGCACATAGGTGAGCCTAGTTTATATATCTAGGTTGTATGCTTGTTAAAGTAAACCTCTAGTTTTATTCCGCCTTTATCAAGCATACCGGAATTTTTGGGTCATTTGTGTACCGGATATTCCGGCTACTCGGAATTTCCGGTCACTATTGGACCGGATATTCCGGCTCCTCGAAAAAGTTTTAAATCGCCTATTCACCCCCCCTCTAGGCGACGTCTATCCGTTCAGGTTCCCCCTTAATCACCACACCAGTCGATGCAAATAGGGCCACATGACTCAAAGTCATCGTGTGAGGCGCTGAATCAATCGGTCTCCAAAAATAAGCTTCCTCCATTAGTTAGTCAACCAGACCATGTGTTGCAAAGCTGTATTCTGGGAATTAAAATGCTTGTCAAGATTTTGCAGGCTCATTGGTAAGAGATTCATCGGTGATCGGTTCTTCTTATTTTGGAAATATTGGTGAAAAAAAGCTTTTGGGGAAAATTATAATATGGGTAATCTAGTTGATTTTTCACTATATGGGTAATTAGTATAAGAAATGCATAATTAGAGGTAAATAGTGGAATTCACTTAATCAACCGCCCATTCTTTTTGAAACGATATCAACCGCCCATTCTGTTCATGTGTACCGTTGAGATTCGTTACGTCAAAATGTCAACTGAAGTTTTTTCTCAAAGCAGAATGTCATTATAAATTATTCTTGTGTTGGAAATATGGGGATTTCTAGTAGTGCATTAGCGGGGAATCTTTCTCGACAACATGTCAGTTAGGTATTAGTTTTAACGATGCCAATAGGCCAGTTGGCCACATGACTCAATGTCGTCGATCGTGCTAGGCGCTGAAGTAAACAGTCTCTAAAAATAACGCCACACACACAATCAGCACACCAAGCGATGCAAAATAGGCCACAGGGCCACGTGACTCAAAGTCGTCGTGTGAGGCGCTGAATCAATCGGTCTCGAAAAATAAGCTTCCTCGATCAATTAATCAACCACACCATGTGTTGCAAAGCTGTATTCTGGGAATTAAAATGTTTGCGAAGCTTTTGCAGGCTCATTGGTAAGAGATTCATCGGTGATCGGTTCAGTGGACAATAGAGAAGGTGTAGTGCTCGGAAATTCAATCACACAACTACTTGCGACCGCCCTGTCTATCTGAAGCGTTCATCGTGAATCTGACGGCTGTGTGATATTTGCAAAAAGACCCCCACTTAATAAAATAAACAGAACGAGCTACTTATAAAAATAACCAATAAAAATGAAAAAAAACACAATATGTTTACATTTTCTTGAAATCTTTGGTCACTTTGTTAATAATAATGCGTTTATGAAAATGATTTTATTCATGAGCTTGTGTTGATACAAAAAATATCCGGAAAGTAATATTACATCCAAAAAAATGTTATTGCATCGGGAAAATGTTATTACATCCGG
Source organism: Poa annua (assembly GCA_026929855.1). Classification (NCBI taxonomy): domain Eukaryota; kingdom Viridiplantae; phylum Streptophyta; class Magnoliopsida; order Poales; family Poaceae; genus Poa; species Poa annua. The sequence goes on from CM049432.1 coordinate 84,562,614, forward strand.
AAAAATACCTGGATAAATATGTAATTTTGTATATGTAGATATATATACAAATATGTAATTTTTCTATACATATATAAACATGATTTCAAAAATGTGTTAGTACATATTGCCATATTAGAGTACAATGGAAACTATTTTGTTATTACATTAATCCGAATTATAGGGACCAAAAGAATTATGTCAGTGCGGAAAATGTATTTTGCACTTATTGATGCTAATGATGAAAAGTTAAGTAGGTATCTCAGTGTAAGAAACCTTTAAAGGTAAGGGGGTTATATGCAAGAAGTTAGCACGAATCTCAACGTAAAACGGACAGTTTAGATGGAAGGTGTGGTCGCATATAGTTTCGCAAAAACCGCGTTCGTGTAGTGCTAGTTAGTACAGTCGCTTGGTGGGCACTTTTGGTTTAACGACGCCAGTTGGCTTGGCTAGTTGACGCGCGGGGCCAATCAGGTCGAGGATCCCCCTGATCTCTCCCTACATCACGTGATGCAGCTTCTTCTTTGCAGGCTATAAAAGGCGTAGCAAGGGGAATGTACAAGGCAACACTTAGCCGGATAAGCTAGCTAGGAAGGAAAAGAGAGAGTGAAGAAACCATGGCTGCCGATGAAAGCGAGGGCAATCACATCCTTAAGCTATTGTACATAACTGTCCTCATCATAGTGGCCGTGATCGCCCTCTTCCTCCTTCATGTGCTGGGTTCCGTACGCCGGAGGTCGAGCCACAGGGTCATCCACATCATCATAGGGGCCGCCTACACGCTTTCCTACGCTTTGGTGAGCTACACCCTCGGGCTCATGCAAGAGTCCAAGTACTACTTCAACGAGTTCCCGGTGTGGGCTGTGTGCCTGCTCATGCTCCTCGGCGGAACCGACAACCTCATGGCGCGCAAGCTCAACGACGTCGACGACTGGAAGAGCTTCCACGTGAAGCACCTCCTAAAAGGAGCGCTGGTGGTTTACATCGTCGCGGCCTACACCAACAACGTTAACACGACGTCCGATCCGGACGACCCGGGCTACGATGCGTCCAAGGACGCGACGCAATACAGGTGGCCGCTCTGGGCCATCTTATTCGCCAATGTCCTCCAGTCATGTTTGAGGATCAAGTCCATGAAGATGGCGAGCAAGTCCAACCTGCTCGCCAAGAATGTGAAGCCAATCATCGACTACATGAGGGGTGGGGACAAGCCGCAGCTTGCTTCGGCCGCAACCATGAAAGGTTGTAGGTATATCGTCGCCGGCGAGCGGAGGCTTCGCAAGCAGTCCTTGGACGACATGAAGATCACCACAGTGGAGAAGATCTGGCAATCCGAGGGGAGACTGCTACGCTCCGACTCAGAGAGGGGCATGCGGCTCAAGGACATCTGCCTCTCCCTGGCTCTATCGAAGATGCTCAACCGAAGGTTCGCCGGCTTTCAAATCCCTGAAGCCGAGGTCCAGGAAGCCCATGACTTTGTGTTCAATGGCCTGCTCGTCCAGGACGAGGATGGGGTCAAGTCGTGCGAGCGGACCTTCAGGGTCATTGAGGTGGAGCTAGCTTGGTTTCGTATATGACTTGTACTACACAAGGTATCCTTACCTCTACCACAAGGTCCGCCACTTCGCACTCTGCCTCCCAGTCGCCATGGTTATCTTCTGCTCGTGGCTCACCTATGTGCTCTTCAAGAAGCGCGAGTTATTACGAGAAAATAACGCCCCTCTGAGCACCACTATATTCTTGATGTCCGTGGTCACCTTCTTGGAGGCATTCCAGCTTTACCTGCACATGGCCTCAGATTAGTTCAAGGTGGCCTTGATCCGGAGTTATGTCACCAGGCCTGCCTTGCAAAGAAGCCGGTGTTTCGGTGTTAGGATCATCAGTCTTGCTTTGAGATTGCAGGCATTCCGCCCCTGGGAAAAAAAGCTTGGGCAGTATTCTCTGCTCCAGAGTTACAACAGGACATGTCGCGGCAGCAACTGTTTTCATTATTTTACATTGTGGCTGTATGACAAGTCCAAGAAGGGGTGCAAGAGAGGGAAGCTTGTGAAGTTGTCCACACAAGTGAAGGAAGCAGTCATTGGTTCTCTGGTCAGAAGCAAGGACGACTTGAAGGACGGGGTAAGGTCACCGCGAGTCCGCACAGAGCTATCATGGGCGTGTGATGGGACGGTGACCCACACCATTCTGGTGTGGCACATCGCCACAACCATTTGCAAGCACGGATTTGATGATGCACTGGCCAAAAATGGCAAGCAAACGGCGGTTCTCTCCGAAGAAGAAGATAATGCGGATGTGAAGGAAGATAATGCGGCTGAACCGGCCAAAGATGGCAACAAGAATCTCTCCGTCAAAGAGAAGGATGCGGTCTTCACAGCCTCCAGCTTGTCACAGTACTGTGCCTACCTCATTGCTTTCTCCCCAGACCTCCTGCCTGATCACTGCTTTGACTCAACATCAATACTCGATAAATGCATTGAAGAAGCATGTAGCTTCAAAGCACTCAAAGGCGCCAAGACAATGGAGCAGAAGTGCAAGATACTTACGGAGCTAACCACTAGCGAGCTCAACGACAGCGCCGATGCTTCCCTACTCATTGTCAAGGGCGCTCGGCTTGCGAAGGAGCTGGTGAAGGACAAAGACAGGTGGAAAGTGCTCTCAAAATTCTGGGCAGAGATGATGCTCTACATCGCCCCGTGTGCCGACGCCCAGGCCCGGGAGCACCTGGAGGCCCTCGCGAGAGGAGGAGAGTTCATCACGCACCTGTGGGCGCTGCTCACCCACGCCGGCGTGCTGAAGCGTGCCCCCTTTGGCTCAGAGGCCGTCTGATCGATGGAACCGGGGCATATGCATGCCTCTGTGGGACACAACATACTTTGCAGTCTCACAAGAGTTGATGGGTAGTCTAACTGCCCAATGTATGTTTCTACTTCTTATTTAAGTTTGTCAAGTTTGAATTCAGTTAGTGCTTGAACTATGCTGCGTTGCCAAAGACGTGCGTGAAAAAAAGTGGCTGAGCATTGTAGTTTCGTAAGAGTTTACTGGTATGTTTTACATTTGTGTGATTGTTAACTTGGTGCTCTCAGCAATCGTTTATTGTCTTTTCAAAGTTACGCTTAACCAGATACAACAATGCAAATAGGTTTAGAACGCTGCTACAATGGGCAACCTTCACAATGGCAAAGATTCTTAAAGCAGACTCTCTAATAGAGGAAATGAGAAAAGAACTGAATCTCGTGCTAACAGTACACTTCTCTTCCAATAGCTACACAATAACATATCCAAATTTCCAATGGGAGAATAGGAAACGGAGGAAATCAATTGGAGAATGCAGAAACATGCAAAACTGGGTGGTTCTCTATAACTACTGTCAGGGGCAAAGCCAGGATTCAGATATAGGGTTGGCGAAAAGGCGACGATCACCAAAGAGAATAAACATCATATATATTAAGTCTAAAAGTATACTATTATAAAAAATTCCATATAAATATTCTAATAGATTTATTATAAAAAATCCATATATATTAAGTCTAAAAATATATTATAAAAATCCATATAAATATTCTAATAGATATATATGTTCGACGTTTAAACTCTATTAGCTTAAACTCTACTTTACGGCCACGGGTGTCGAATAAGTTGATAATCTCATCAAAAGTAATCTTTAAGCTATTTTCTTGTCAATATGGAGAAGTTGAACTAATCCGCTTGAAAAAGAAATCTACTCGCCTTTCTTTTGATGGTCCCTTTCTCTTTATTTTTTAAGCAAAATAAAATGATTAAAATACACACATTAATAAACTAATCTACTGGTTCATTAAAGTATATACTCTCTCCGTCCATAAAACAATATCTTACTCTTAGCTAAATTTGTATCGTACCTACAGTCTACACACTAAAACATGCCTAAACGAATGAAAATTTACATAAACGCTAAGAAATATTTCAATGGACGGAGGGAGTACTAACAGGGAGCCAGGTATGAATCAACGGCTTCAGTCGTAACGGAATTACCAGGCGTCAGGGCGAACGCAGAACGGCAGCAGGCAGAACGGAGCCGCGGAATTACGCGGCGTCGCAGCGAACGTAGAACGGCCGCCGGCATCAGATAACCCTAGGCCGTAGCAGCGAGATTGGAGGATCATACGTAAGATGGATTGATCGATTGCCGGTTGGTCTACAGTCTACACGATGGCCTAAGTTGAAGAAGCTTGGTACGTGGGCTGTGCCGCTATGGAATATGGGGCTTAGACGCTTAGTTTTCTGTGTGTGCAATGCAATAGTGGAGCAGATAATTGACAATGCGCTTTCTTGTGCTAGTATATGTAGTATTACGTACGGAAATTACTAATAAAATGTTTCTATTTGCAAAGTGAACTTTACCATCACCCTCGTCATGACGTACGGGCGGGGGAGGGGGTCCGACCCCTGCTACCCCCCCCCCCCCCCCCCTTCCCCCGACTTTTACGTCTGTAGAGTGTCGTGATTTTTTTCACATCTGAAAGGGGCTCACGCTACCTGTTTTCCTTTTAACTACTCCTCAAGACAGGCTTTCGTCCCGCTTTAGAAATAAAGCAACCATCCACAGTTTACAACACAAAACGATCAGGTTCCAAACACAGAGAATAAAAAGTTTTGCTGGGGCCACAACACTCAAAACTAACACTACATGTTCTGATACAAACTCTACCACGTACATCTCAACGGCTGGTAGGCGAAGAGAGTAGGCGAGCCACCTTCAGAAGCTCCTCCAGCATGTTGTCCAACCGCTCCCTGTCCCGCTATCTAGACAACGGATGCCACTCACACAGGAAAGCCAATAATTTGAAAACTGAGTCAGCATCCCGCCGCACAAATACACGCTCGAGGACCATCTTAGTACGTATCGTCCATAAGGTCCAGGTCATTGCCGTAAACACCAACCAGATCCTCCTACCGGTACGGTTCGCCTGCACTTACAGGAAGTCTGCTAGATCTTGGACCTGCCACTTAGGACCCAAATATCAGAGGAAAAATAAAAAATACTGCTAAAAAAATTCACGTGGTTTCTTAACAGAAAGGTCTTACACACAAAAATAACCTAGCTAAAAAGAAATGGCAAGAGCGTACTAAATGTTCTTCCGTGGTTGGGAGGAGACAACAAAAGCATTTGTTCATCTCTTGTCCTTTTGATAAACTGATTTGATATGTTGATATTTCTTGTTCTTACAATATTCCTCCCTTAGCTAATGTCATTTGATATTTGGTATATGGTTCAATCGGTAGACAAGAAGACCAAGAATATGTTGTGTATTAGCGTTTCAGCTATTTGTTGGCCTATGTGGAATTGTCGGAATAAGCTTGTTATTAATAGGGGTGCATTTGTTTCCAGCTATATATGGGCTTTCCTTCTCATGCAATATGGTTGCAACCGACTCCTATTAGTGGCAAAAAAAACTCCCAACATATGTGGCAACATATTAGTCGAGTTCAGTAGTTGCATCATGTTATGTTTTTGTTGGTTGATATATGTTACGTGATCATTGAGATGTAAACTCTTGATACTTTTAAAATTGTGTAATAAAAAGTTGTGTGCATCAGGGAGACCGGGGGGTTTATCCCCATTTTGGAAAAAAAAATTATGGCCGTGGCTCGTACTTTGATGGGAGCTATTTTGATTGATCTTTAAAGTTCATATAGATAAATCTATCTATTATATACTAAAAGCAAAATAAGTTAGTTTTTTAAGCCACCACGTTAAGCCACATAGGTTAGAAATATATAATCCATTGATTTTGGGTGTGACGGTTGAGATTAAAAGATCAATAAGTTACGTACAATATAAATCAGGTACACACAAGTTGTTTTAACCACGTGATATGTCACGTTCCATATTTTTATCTACCGAGTCTGGTAGAAAATTAGAGAGATGTACCACGGCAGGTTTCAGTTGAGGAGATTACCTTGATGGAGTCCAGGCTGGATACAACTAACTTTATGAAGTCCTCCAAAAAAAATGTACAAGCGGAAGCTTAGATTCCGCTTCGTAATGTAACAGCTGATCGGAAATTTTTAGAAAAGAGTGTTTTCAAATTTAAAAACAACAAAGCTGATGTACGAACAACTACTAGCTAAAACACACAAAAAATATATGAAAAAAGCTGGTCGGAGTGATCAGCTATTACTAGCTAACGCACACATATGTACATGTCTTAAACAATAATACTACAATAGAACATTGTGGCGACATGTAAATGTAATATGATTTGTACGGGAAAAGTTAATTTGGAGATGTTGGAATATATGCTTCTGCACTGATTTTTTTTAAATGCCAAACAAATTGAACAATCATTTGACGCATATCTCTCGACATTCTATGTGTGCATGTCAAGGTTCGTGGGAACCGACATTTTTTATGGCGTCTATAATTATAAAAAGGTAAAAAAGGTTTCATGAAAAAAAAATTCTAACACCGACCTATGTTTTTTACAAACAACGCAAAAGAAATAGGTTTCTGTGAGATGACTTTGTTAGCCTATAGAATGTCAGACATGTGAACGAGAATTGCTTTGTCCAAATTATCAGATATCTCACATAACGTTTAATATGCATTTTATAGCCAACTGCACACAGATGTTTCTTCAAGTGTCAGAATGTCATCCACGAATATATATAACTAAATACATATATTGCAAAATAAAAAATAAACAGGGAGATTATCATTGTTGTTGGAAAAACCGTGTTGAGAATGTAAATACCATACATACATAGTCGGAGCATAGTTTAAGTTAGGTGTGGCCACTGCGCTTAGGTTTAGACCATAAATTTAGTATTTTCCCAACCCAAGCACCACGATAATCCACATCATTCAAATTATTTTAATGGTTATATGTAAAATTCATGGCCACCATTTAATTAAAAATTAGCCATAACATGTTCCATACCGTCATGTTTCACGCAACTCATTTTTGTGGTCTTTATGTAGACAGTACGTGTCAAAGAGAAAATAAAACACTGAGAAAACATTTAGGACGTCCAAGCGGTTTTACCTTGGGCATAAGCTTTATGTAAACATCGTCCGTATGGATAGTCGGAATAGTCTGTGTCTTCCGGCCAACCGTAAAAAAGGAAGTCCATGTTACGTTTCAAAAAAGAAGACTTCATGTGAATCAAGAAGATGGAAAGGAAATCATGTAGCTAGGAGCAATACTTTTTCTTAGGAAAAACAAAGGAAATCGTGTAGTATCAGAGAAAAAATTCTTTATACACAGAAGAGATATTTGGTAAGTGTCTACTCCTACTAGAGAATACAAAAGAATGGGACTTCGTGCATAAAAAGGGGAAAATACATATATTTTTTGAAAGATGGTTTATTTATTTTTCTCCTTTTGTACGTCTTATTCTTTTGAGAGAGTGGGAGAGAGATTGAATTTCAATAGTGATATAAGTAATATGTTTTACAAGTATCAACATTATGCAGAAAGAAATATTATAATTATAAATGTCTGGCAATCTTTTATGCCTTACATTAATCATCCGTATGATAAGGGATTCTTTGTGTCTACTCACTTCAAGTAAGTTGCAAAACAAAGGCGAGCACTACTATGCGTAAGAAGATGAATACGTCGTTGTTCCAAACTATTTTATTTCTTTTAAGAAGTAGCTTGACATTAGCACTTGATTGAAATAATATTCATAAATATTTAGAAGAAAGTGCATGTGTGTTGGTTCCATGTCTAAACTTTAAAATATCAATGTAGACTAAAACTGGGAATCCTGGCATATTTCTCTCAAACATAATAACCCTTTGTTCCTGAATGTAAGAGCTATAGTTTTCTGCATGGATATTAAGATATGAATATTTGACATACTATGGACTCATTTGTTTTAGACAAAATTCAGAAGATATGACTCTCTAATAGACAACAAATGAAAATAATCCATAAAATCACTCCGTTTGGGAATGAAACTCACTTTTTCATCGGTAAATTCATCCAAAAATTGTTGTAAACCATATATTTTGGATTTTTTCTAAAAAAACCATAGCTCTTACATTTAGGAATGGAGGGAGTAGTTGCTAAGAAAGTTGGTTGACTTTACAATAATTTTGGAGCTACACTGTCGTTTAGTTCTCTAGCAACATTATCCATAATTTAAATGTTACAATGTAGTCATTGTGCATGTAAGATTCCACTTTTTTTGCAGCTAAGACCATAATATAAACCGCCAAAACTTTAGATCATATAAACTATATACATGCTAGGCGGAATTTCTAAACCCATACTCAAAGTTTAAGCTATGTATTTTGAAATGGATAGCAAAAACTATCCGTATACAGTAGACCAGAGTAAATGGGGGGAAGAAAATGTGGAGGAGGTAAAAAATTCTCATTATTTGTTTCTCCTACCTATTATGTGTTGTGTTTTAGATGTCATGTTCCACATGGCAGGATATGTTGACCCCATATAAGATCAACCAAAAGGAAACTCAAGGATGCACATAGCCAATTAATTCAAGAAGAAGTAAATGACACCTAATTGTACGTTCATTGAGAGCATCAAAATGAAGCAATGATCTTCAACGGAAAAAACCTTCATTAACAACGTCCAAGTAACACAGTGGTTCTTAGAAAAGAAGTTACCTCACATGAACACACCCTTTGTTGTTGCATCCAAAACCTGAAGAGCATATCAAGGGATAACACTGAGTGTTGCAGCTATATAACCGTATTTGTGTTCTCATGTTCGTAAATATATTTGAAAATATGAACTTAATTTTCAAATACACAAAAATGATGCCCTCGCATTTGCGAGGGCCGCCATGCTAGTTATATACTAAAAGCAAAATGAGTTAGTTTTTCGAGCCACCACGTTAAGCCACATCCACTTAATTAATTTTAACAGTTAGATCTAAAATTAGTGGTTAGGATTTAATGAAGCAATATTAATTGCGTAACCCTGTACGAACGTTCATACGGGTCCAATCCCGTTTGACATGATCCATATAGTTTTTTTAAGTGGACTCCCGTAATAAATTGAAAGGCGTACTGTTTTACTTAAACTCTTAGCCACTGTTATAATAAGCAAAGATATTTCAGTACGTAACCGTTTCCAAACACGACTACATGCATGCATGCGATGCCATGCAAAATCCAGTTAATGTTAAGCTGTGTTTACAGGCACTCACACACGAGTATAGGGCGACTTGCTGTGAGAATAAAATTCAATTACTTTTGCGACGGCGATTTGCTGATATTTACTTCAGCCCATGAATCAGTGGCTCAACCATACACGGATCGTGTCGAGCTGGAGAAGATCAATGGTGGACTCCAATCCAAGGAGCACAATATTTCCATGCATAATAATGTTCGATTGCTGCACTAGCTCTGTAGTATGAACTAGATGCGGGGACGACTATCGCGAAGGAACGAGTTAGTACTTTTTGGTTAGATGATACATCAACAAGGTTGCAATTTTATCTCAGTTTTTTTGGGCCAAAATATGGATAAAAATGTGTGTCTTTTATTTTTGGAATAAATAATTTGAAAAGATATTTATGGAGGCAAAACTAAACATGGGATTTTAGTTTTTTGGAGACACCGAAGATTGGAAGAGTCGAACGGATCACTGAAGATAGGAATGTAAACTTATAGTCAAATTTTAGATTCAGCTATATTCCACCTCACTTTGGAATTATTGATACTATGCCGTCTTCTATGATGCTGGCTTCATTAGTTCCACACACTCCAAAGAACCTGTATCACGAAGGTAACGAGGTTTAATAATTATCTCTCAAGATTGCAGTTTTATGAACAAGAACATTAAAATTTGGATCAGAATGACTCCAAAATAAGCAATTCTTATAATTAATTTGAACAAGAACATGAAATTTTGGAACATGAAAATTTGGTTGAGAATTCCTGATATCAGAATGACTCAAAAAACAAAATGAGTTTACTACATAAATGTACATGGGAGGCAATATTATATGGATTTTCTTTGTAGCTCAAGAAAATATTGTTAAGAGGGTGCATGTAAGAAATTCATAATGCTGAACTATCCCGGTGAGAGTTCATGATATATATGTACATGTTAGTTTTAAATTTGATCTGCCATCAGAATGACTCATAAAAAATATATTTTTATGACATAAATGCACACGAGAGGCAAGATTCCTCCGTACCTTTTGAAAATATTGTCGAGAAGGTGCATGTAAGAATTAAGAAACAGACTGACTCAAGAAACTATAAGTTTTCTAACATAAATGTACATGAGAGGCAAGATTTATATGTCTTTCCTCTGTAGATTAGGAAAATTTCGTCGAGCGGGTGCATATGAGAATTTAAAAATGTTGAGACATGGATATTATTGTTCATGATATCTTTACTGGTTAATTTCAAATTTGTAATCAAAATGACTCAAGAATTAAAATGATTGTTATCATAAATTTACATGAGAGGTAAGATTATGCGTATTTTCTTCCTCCCTTAAGAAAATTTTGTCTAGTGGGTGCAAGTAAGAAATTTAAAATGTCGAACCATGGTGATGAGAAATCGTCATATGTACTGATTAATTTTAAATTTTGAGATCATTATAATCAATGACTCAAGAAAAAAATGTTTTTTTATTCCATAAAAGTACATGAGAGGCAAAGATCATAATGGTTTTGCTCGTGGCTTAAAAAATGTTGTTGAGAGGGCGCATGTAAGAAAATAAGAGCCGTTCACCGTATTTATTTTGTATATATCCTCATGATAAATAAGATCCTACATTTTTTAGTCGACCTTACAATAGGAATATTATGATCTACTAAAGTCGTATGTGCCAGTATGCAATATGACTATATGAATCATGATCGGAAAGGTTAAGACATTTAATAGAAAAATAATAATATATTGTCAATAAATTGTTTTATAATAATTATTTGTTATTTGTAAGATATATAATCAAGTGGAAAATGGCAAAGTTTCCTTAGAAACCAGATAATTCAAGACTTGACTAATATTTAATATATTAATATACGGGTTTATTATTTGCCATAAAGGTGATTTATTATTTCTTTCAAATCCAAATCAACTTTCATATGGACAACACAAATTATTTTTAATGCTTCAACTCGGAGAGTCAAATTTGTGTTATAATTCTGAACAAAGCAAGCAATATTAGCATTTATCAAAAAAAAATCTCAACATTAGTTTATTATTAAAGCTTGAAAACTTTAAGATGCATTTGACCTTGCAAATTTAGTCATCTAGTATTAATCTAATAATCTGATGGTTATGTGATATAAAAGGACAATGTAGAACTGAAGTCATACCCATTAAGAGAAATGCACTAATCATGGGGGTAACATTGCCATGATTTAATTTGGTGCAACAAAGGAAACCATATTTGCTTAATTATGTCTGAAAAATATTATTCGTCGGTTAATCCAATATAGTGAATAATAATCTAATCATAAGTTAGTTGCCTTACGAATGATTAGCATGATGATCATGGACTAACGAGTAAATGTTGCAGTAGCAACTAAATGCATTAGTTATAACAAAAAAATTGATGCTCTATTGCGTTTTCATATATTGGTCACTGAAAAATTACTCCTTCTGTATTGTAAGTTTGGTTTAGGCATCTTTTAGTTATCATCTCACCAATTTTCCTGCCATATAGAAAAAAAACACGAGACATATGTATCACTCTTATGTATGGTTTGAAGATTAGTGAGATCTCTCGCCTCCTAGAACATTATAAGTTGTTGAAAGTGAAGGGAATCATATGAAGATTCAAAATGGTACTTGTAGAAAATATTAAATATTTGTATAAAGGCGGGGTTGGATTTCCCTCTATAGCTTGATGACATTGTCATAATAGGAGCACAAGAAAATATAGACATCAAGTAAAAAAATGAGTAGGAACTTTTGGCTCTAGAGATCAAGCGGTCCCTCAATTTGTTTTTAGTATAAAACTACTGAAAATAAATATCCGGGTGAAACCAATAGTGCATCCCACAAACATGAAAAAGTAGCAAGTTCAAAACCATTGTATTTTAAACTGCATAAAATGAAAATTGCAGATCTAAATATGCATATTATAAAATATCTAAGTTTTACCATATTTTGGTTTTTTGTAGCCCATAAAATAGAACATTTCAAGATGAAATTTTACACGTTTATGGGATACCCATTGACTACATCCATAATATTTTCAGAATTTATTAAAACTCCCAATAATATCTTTCGAATTTCTTAAGCTGAGGGAGCACTCGATCTCAAGAACAAAGAACACTTTCCAGTAAAAATGCACTTTGATGTGGAATATGGGTAGTTGGTTATTAGGCATGTTGTTGGTAATACCAACAAATTGATTTTAAATTTGTTATAAAAGCATTATACGGACGTATTCCCATACAATTATCATGATCTAGACTTTGCTTTTCCTTAACACACTTTAAGTTTGGGAATTACTCCCATTTACAAAAATGAGGGTACTCCTAATTACTTATGTCAGATCTAAGTCCGATAGAGAGGTACGTCAGGCCCCAAAAGTGAAACCATATAATGACTTAGGACAATGGATTCAAAATAAATAAATAAATAAATAAATAAATAAATAAATAGTTGTAAACCTACATCTTCCTGTCTAAAATACCATGCATTAAAAATGGACAGTGAGAACATCATTTTATACTTCACACAACCAATGAGAAGAAGAAATGTATCGACGAGGTAAAATGAAATTCTCCTATTTTATTGTCCTAACTAATGTGTTGTGTGTGTTTGTACGTCAAACTATTTATTATACATAAGATCAATTAAACTATTCATGACAAATTATTTATTATACATAAAAGCTACAAAAGAAAATTAAAGGATGCACAAAACACTTACTTTAAAAATGAAAAGAATGACAACCCATTATCCATTACTAGAGAGCTCCAAAACGAATCAATGATGTTCAACTTAATTAAACCCCTTCTGTTTTTAAGACAAACTTAAACTCTGCTCTTTCGACAACATCTAAACAACACAATGAGCCTCCAAAGGATGTTTCCTAACACAAACAACTCATATGCCCTTTGTTGTTGCATCCAACCATTGAATTGCAAGTCAAGGACTACCACTCATATGTTGCGACTAATAACCATATATTTGTATCGCCAAACATACATTAAATATCTATAAAACTATGCAATTATTTCTCAAACATAAACAGACAATGCCCTCGCATTTGCGAGGGCCACTGCGCTAGTGAAGAAAAAGAGAAGTCACAAGTTGAGAGTGGAGCAAATCATCCGCGTTCATCTCTGTCACTACTGTGTGTTCGTTTTGTTCTCCATGTTTTTTGTTTTGGATACTACATGTAGTTTACCCCTCCTCTTTCTCTCATGCGCTCATTGCCAGCCTACACCGCTCCATCTCCCATGCGGCCTCTGTGCTGCCTACCGAACGACTACCGTCGGCTCAAGTGTCGCAAGAAAGATCATTGGCGCAGGGCGGTGACTCCCTGTCTGGGTGCTCTACGGCTTCATGGTGTTGTCTCTAGAGCTGAGACGATCTGGCAACTGTCGACGGGAAGGCAATAGAGATTAGTCCTTGCTCTTATGTTCATAGTACATAGATGTCCGTCCCTACACATGAAAACATACATTTTGTCCGAGCTTTTTTAGCAGGCTCAAGTTGCACCTTATCACCATTCAAAAGTTGCATTTTCTTATAGAAATCTGCGATCGAGACTTAAAAATATCTCCAGTGTCAGCGCCCTGTATAGATGACCACCACGATGAGAAGGTACCGTCATCACCATGACACCATCCAAACTATCACTCCAGTGTCAGCGCACTCATTCCGCGATTCAAGTCGTCGTCTGCCGCGGTAATTAACTAGAGGTGTCCATAAACCGGTTTCACTCGAACCGTACCCAACTTGTGAAACTGAAGCCTGACTGCCTGACTAAGTGACTATGATATGGTCGCGCTGCCGGTTTTGGCTAATAGTGTCATTTTTTTAGAGGAAGCCACTAGTGGTCTAGTGTCACTTGACCACTGTATTTTAACAAGGCAACTGGGCCACTCGGCTAGTAGGGCCTGCATCCCGTTTGATCTTGGATTGATAGTGTTGTACAAACAAATCAAAACTGAGTTGACGGGCCATATAAGCGTTAAGTCGTCGTCTGCAGCGGTGATAAACTAGAGGTGTCTAAGTCGTCGCTGCCACGGTAATTAACTAGAGGTGTCCAAATTCCACACAAAAAATAAATAGACATATCCATAAGCTGTTTCAATCGAATCGGCGAAACCAACATCTAGAAATGGAGGCTCTCCGGTGGTCTGCCAATACTTCTGATTTTACTCCCTCCACCTCCAGAAAAGTGGTGTATATATTTGGTCAGAAAGCTAAGTATTTCTATGTTTGATGAAATATAAAGAAGATAATAACAAGAATTACATCATTAAATAAAAACATATTCGAAACATATATCTTACTGTCAATCTAATGCTACCGGTTTGATATTGTAAATCTTAATATATTTCTATGTATACTTGGTCAAGTTTAGAAAGATTGAGTTTATACTCAATGTGTACACCACCTAGTATTTTTGGGAGAGAGGGAGAATGTTGCAGAGCTTTCATTGGCCATGGACGCATCAGTCATGCATCGGGGCCGTTCTAAGCCTACAACGACTGCAACAACCATGCGGACAACAATCACGACTAAGGAAGTTAATGAAGCACCAAAAGGTGGAACCAAGGGAATCGATGAAGAGGGGGTCGGCGGCACTAGAGTCGTGTTTGATTACTCACATTGATCTTGAGGCTCCTGTCTACGTGACCCTTTTGGGACTGGGTCTGCAAAACGTGATCTGAGTCATGTTGTGCATTTGGTTTGGTTGCCCACAATTTTCTAACTGCATTGTATGAGAGCAAACGAGTTTTCAACCCCCGTGTTTGGTTTTCATATGGGTCATGTGTACTCTTACCTCATGTCTATGTGGTAAACTTACCTCACACCATCACATCACCATGGAGAGCGACCACGACATGGCGCAGCGGTGGTGTGCGTTCAGTTCATGCACATACACCAAGCCGGCCTAATACAGCGACAACTAATTTTATGGCTACGAGCTACAGCAAAAAGAACAATGATGCAGCGACATTGTTCACGGTGGCAACAACGAGGGAGACGTTGAAGAACACCTACACCTAGCACAATCTAGCAGTAGCAGCAACAGCGGAGTTCACCGCAACGGCGAGCGGCAGTGACAGAGGCTGAAGAACATACTACATAATACATGAAGTCTAAATACGTGCATACGCATACATATAGTACAAAATATGCTCGTTTATGACCATCGAAGTACATGACCATCGAAACAGAAAATTTACAACATGAAAGTTGCGTGGAACATTAAGAGATGACACTACAAGTCAAAGGATATCGCAAACGGTAGATTGAGTTGGACGAATTTGACAAAATTCATCCAAAAAGAGCAATTTTCGGTCCGATCTTGAGATGCTACAGTCGACGAATCTCAAAACCATGGGAATGGAGCTTACTCGTCGACTCGCGTAAACTCATGTGTACACCATATTTTGAATCGAGCAATATTTAGATGAATTATGGAGGCACTAAGTGGAGTGAGTGGAGTAGTTTGACTGAGTTGATCAGACACACGCTAAAAACACCTCTTCACAAGCTGCACCGAGGGAGACCGGTGGGCAACCAAACTGTTGAATAATTAGGCGATTTAGCATATAATTTAATTCTCAATAATAGTGAACATTTCATGACTAGAATAATATAGATTAAACTAATCATGTGATCTACGCAAACAGTAGATAAACAGATGCAATCTAGAGCATATACTATAAGTAAGAACTCTAGCAAAACTTCATATAGGAAGATCAAGAACACGTACGGTGCAGCGGCAGTCGCACCACTGGAGTTCCCCGTGTCGTCACCCATGTTGTCGATGAAGAGGCTGACGATGTCGGGGAAGAAGTCGTCATTGGGGAAGAACTCGAAGCCAGTAATTAATGCGTCCGTTAATTACTAATCAATGACTCATTGATTTTTCCGGACTGCAAAAATATAACCTCGGCTCGGCGAGATTCCCGCAAGGCGCGGCGCGGCGCGGCGCGCCGTGACGTGACGTGTCGTGTCGTGACGAGGCGAGGCGTGGCGAGGCGAGCGAGGAGGAGGAACGCGCGTATGGCACTCTTCATCTTCTTTTGTTCTCACTAGCTCATACTAGTACTAGAACATCCCACTATATAAAGTGGTGCAGCTCACTCTCCACTAGCAGTATGGGACTAAACATTAGTCACGTACATGCACAACCAGCCAACTAGAATGGGCCATGAGAATTTCGGATTTTAGTTGGGCCTTAGCCCAAGTACACTAAAATTCCAGCAATCCCCCACAAAGTCTCATTGGCACATTGTACCACTTTGTTCCAAAACATTGTTTTATATACCGGTGCTTAGTGGGGACTGTTAAGTTGAACTCCACTTAGAAACTTATGCTATGTTAGGCCACAACTTGAATAGTGGACGATGCCTTGAACTACAAGTTTGCTGCGACCTAATTTCACACAAGCCCTTGACCGATACTAGGCTACCGCAAGGCTTCCCCGCGGTGTGGAGCTTATTCGTCATACTCCAAGGTCTTTCATGAGTTTACTAAAGAGCACCCGACCCTCATAGACTGCGACGTTTAACAGTCAGACTCATATAGGTGTATTCCTCAAGAGATGCTCTGCAGGATAACATCTCCGCTTATAAAAGTAAGCCACTTGGAACACATTAAGATAAATATCAACCTGCCATGCAGATCAGGAGAGTATTGCATCTTTACGGAGTGGGATAGTAAAATGTAAGGATACTCTCCTCCCAGCCGACCAACAGTTTGTCTCCCACTTCTAATTCACGGGATCTCCGATCACATAGAGTAGGTTACCACTGTGGACAACTCATACGGTGGGTCTCAAACCCATCTCCCTCGATGCATTATCTATCACGTTATCCTTTGTGAAAGGATCTGCCAAGTTTTTAGACGTTTGGATATAATCCAACGCAATAACTCCGGAGTTCTTCAATTTTCTGACAGATTTCAATCTCCTTTTCACATGTCTTGATGACTTCAAATTATCCTTAGAACTTTTAATCTTAACTATCACAGTTTGATTATCATAGTTCATAAGGATAGCGGGTATGGGTTTTTCAACCACAGGTAAGTCCATCAAAAAGCTCTCGAAGCCACTCTGCTTCAATAGTGGCTGTGTCTAATGTTGTGAGTTCTGCTTCCATAGTTGACCTCGTTAAGATGGTCTGCCTGCAAGACTTCCAGGAAACAGCTCCACCACCGAGTGTAAACACATAACCACTCGTGGCCTTAATCTCATCAGCATCAGATATCCAATTGGAATCACTATAACCTTCCAGTACTCTAGGATAACCAGAATAGTGAATTCCATAGCTCACAGTGCCTTTCAAATAGCGCATAACTCTCTCAAGCGCATGCCAATGATCATCTCCCGGGTTGGAAACAAACCGGCTCAACTTGCTTACAGCAAAAGAGATGTCAGGCCTCGTGGCACAAGCCAAATACATAAGCGAGACAATGATCTGAGAATATCTTAGTTGATCTCTAGCAATGCCCTGATTCTTTCAAATCAACACACTGGGATCATATGGTGTCGGAGAAGGCTTGCAGTCGTCATACCCGAAGCGACTCAAGATCTTTTCCACATAGTGGGATTGAAGCAGTGTAATCCCACCATCACCATCTCTCAGCAGCTTGATGTTTAAGATTACATCAGCTACTCCAAGATCTTTCATCTCAAAACAGTGAGATAAGAAATCCTTAACCTCCTTGATTAAATCAAGATTGGTTCCAAATATCAGTATGTCATCGACATACAGACATAGAATAACTCCCTCGCCCCCACCATGGCGATAGTATACACACTTATCGGATTCGTTAACAACGAAACCTGCAGCAGTTAAAGTTCTTTCAAACTTCTCATGACACTGCTTAGGAGCTTCCTTAAGGCCATATAAAGACTTCAATAGCATGCACACCTTTGCTTCCTGAACCGGTACTACAAAACCATCATGCTGATCCATATAAATTTCCTCGTCTAACTCTCCATTTAGGAAAGCTATCTTAACATACATTTGATGAACGAGAAGACGATGCGAGGCAGCCAATAAAAGTAGCACCCGAATCGTGGTCAGTCTAGCCACAGGTGAGTAAGTATCAAAGAAGTCTTCTCCTTCTTTCTGGGTATAACCCTTGGCCACAAGCCGCGCCTTGTACTTCTCAATAGTACCATCAGGCCTAAGCTTTTTCTTGAACACTCACTTACATCCTACAGGTTTGCACCCATAAGGACGATCAGTAACTTCCCAGGTTCCGTTAGCTAAGATGGAGTCCATCTCACTACGGACAACTTCCTTCCAGTAGTCAGCATCAAGAGATGCATAAGCTTCTGAAATGGTACTGGGAGTGTCATCCACAAGGTACACAATGAAATCATCACCAAAGGACTTAGCAATCCTCTGTCTCTTGCTCCTAACAGGAACTTCATTGTCATCCTCCATGGGATTATCAGTGTGTTCTATCGGAATGGTAGGATCAGCAATCTCAACTAATTCCTGACTAGATGTATTAGGTATATCCTGATTTGATGAGCTAGACAAACCCTTCATGGGAAAAATGTCCTCAAAGAAAGTCGCATCATTCGACTCCATAATCGTACCAACATGCATGTCGGGTACCTCAGATTTGATTATCAAAAATCTATAGCCAATGCTATGAAAAGCATAGACCAGAAGAACACAATCCACGGTTTTTGGTCCTAGCTTGCGCTTCTTGGGAATTGGAATATTGACTTTCGCCAAACAACCCCAAGTATGTAAGTAAGAGAGTCTCAACTTTTTCCTTTCCCATTCCTCAAATGGAGAAATGGTTTTGTTCTTTGTGGGAACTCGGTTTAGGACATGAAAAGCTGTCAATAGCGCCTCCCCCCACCGTGCCTTGGAGAGACCCGAAGTGTCTAACATGGCGTTAACCAAATCAGTTAGAGTTCGGTTCTTTCTTTCGGCTACCCCATTTGACTGAGGTGAATAGGGAGGCGTCCTCTCATGGATTATACCATGTTCCGCACAAAAAGAATGAAACTCATTGGAAAAGTACTCTCCACCACGATCAGACCTTAGCCGTTTTATTCTTAGATCAAGTTGGTTCTCTGCCTCAGCTTTATAGTTTTTGAAGAAGTTTAAAGCTTCATCTTTTTGTTTTCAGGCGATACACATAACAATATCTAGTGGAGTCATCAATAAGCGTCATGAAATATTTCTTTCCGCCTCTCGTCAATATACCATTCATCTCACAAAGATCTGAATGTATAAGTTCCAGTGATGCCAAGTCTCTTGCCTCCGCAGCCTTATGTGACTTGCGAGGTTGCTTAGCTTGAACGCACACTTGACACTTGGAACCTTTCACATTAGTGAATTTCGGAATTAAATCCAAATTAGCTAGTCGCGTCATGCTACCAAATTTAATATGACAAAGTCGTGAATGCCAAAGATTAGACTCAATTTCGTGGCAAACATGATTAATAACTTTGGAGCAAATATCCGATAAAGATAGGCGGAACAAGCCTCCGCACTCATAGCATTTTCTAACAAATTGTCCATATTGAGATATTACAACTTTATTGGACTCGAAAACCAACTTAAAACCATCTCGACACAACAAAGATCCGCTGATGAGATTTTTATTGATGGCGAGCACATGATGAACGTTCTTCAGACGCACGGTCTTCCCCAAAGTAAACTTCAGATTGACTGTACCGACTCCACGAACAAAATCATGTGACCCATTACCCATCAGCACGGGGGAAGTCCCTGTGATCTGGTAAGAAGAGAACATCGAGGCATCAGCACAAACATGTACATTGGCACCAGTGTCAATCAACCATTCAGGTGAATGACAAACTGAAAGGATGGTGGGAAATATTCCGTACCCTGGATCCTTCATCTCAGTATCGCCAATGACAACATTGGCACTCTTGCCATTGTTCTCAAGTTCGCGCAGCTCATGGCGGTTGGGACAATGGGGTGCCCAGTGACTTGGATCGCCGCAAACATGGCATGAACCCTTCCTCGGTTTATTGTTCTTCTTCTTGAAGTTGGTAGGCTGTGATGGCTTGAACTTTCCATCAGGCTTGCCCTTACCCCCAGAATTGTTCTTGTTAAACTTGGGCTTGTGGGGCGGCTGGTAATTCTTCTTTTGTACCACATGGGCACTAGAACCAGCCTCGGTAATTCGAGCACGTGTATCCTTCGCTCTCGCCTTCTCTTCCACATCAAGTGACCCAATGAGATCCGAAATGGAAAACTCTTGTCTCTTGTGTTTCAGAGAGGTAGCAAAGTTGCTCCACGAAGGTGGAAGCTTGGCGATAATGCCACCGGCGATAAACTTCTCCGGTAAGATACACTTAAAGTGCTCAAGTTCCTTAGCGAGTGACTGTATCTCATGAGCCTGTTGAACAACAGGGCGCTCATCAGTCATCTTGTAGTCATAGAAAGTTTTCATGACATACAGCTCACTTCCAGCGTCCGAGACCCCAAACTTGGCCTCAAGCGCATCCCACATGTCCTTGCCGTTAGAAAACGACATATACGAGTCCACAATAGAATCGTCAAGAATACTCAAAAGGACACTCTTAAACATATTGTCGAGCCTCTCGAAAGACTCCTGTTGTGCAGGGTCAAGCTCGCCATCAGGCTTGCCTTTGGTGGCAGCATAGCAGTTCATGTTCTGAAACCATAAAACTGCTCTCATGTGCCACCGCTTATAGATAACCCCTTTAAAGGGAAACGGTCTCGTTGACGCGATAAAGCCAGCAGTTGCTAATTACCTATAATCAGGTTTTTAGATTGTTGAATAATTAGGCGATTTAGCATATAATTTAATTCCCATTAATAGTGAACAATTGATGACTAGAATAATATAGATTAAACTAATCATGTGATCTACGCAAACAGTAGATAAACAGATGCAATCTAGAGCATATACTATAAGTAGAACTCTAGCAAAACTTCATATAGGAAGATCAAGAACACGTACGGTGCAGCGGCAGTCGCACCACTGGAGTTCCCCGTGTCGTCACCCATGTTGTCGATGAAGAGGCTGGCGATATCGGGGAACAAGTCGTCGTTGGGAAAGAACTCGAAGCCAGTAGTCGCGCGAGTGCGCTCCCCAAAAACCTGATCGCCCCTCTCCCGTACAGGATCACAAGAGGCGGGGTTTTGGAGGCCTACTGTCCCTTCAACCGGTGCACGCCGGAAGACGGGATGGAGAAGGCTTGGTAGACGGCGGCGCAATGTTCTGGAACAGTGTGAGACCATGTATCTCGTGGTGGCGGCTAGGGTTTGCCCCGGTCTGTATATATGGAGCGAGTCGGGTAAGACGTGGGCTGTCAGCCACGATAGAGTCGGTAACGCCCCACGATCCCATTGTAATCGGAAACGGCAAGGTAATTAACGCGTCCGTTAATTACTAACCAATGACTCATTAATTTTCCCGGACTGCAAAAATATAAGCTCGGCTCGGCGAGATTCCCGCAACCCGCGGCGCGGCGCGGCGCGGTGCGGCGTGACGAGGCGAGGCGAGCGAGGAGCGCGCGTGTGGCACTCTTCATCTTCTCTTGTTCTCACTAGCTCATACTGGTACTAGAACATCCCACTATATAAAGTGGTGCAGCTCACTCTCCACTAGCAGTATGGGACTAAACATTAGTCTCGTACATGCACAACCAGCCAACTAGAATGGGCCATGAGAATTTCGGATTTTAGTTGGGCCTTAGCCCAAGTACACTAAAATTCCAGCACAAACAGACCCTAGAATAGCCACGGTCCGAATAAGAGAACATGATCAGCTGCTTGGACTAAACGCGTGTTTACACGTTGTACTCAGGCACTCGGCCTCTCCTTCTTGAACTAACTAGATGATACCCCGCGCGTTGCAGCGGGACCATTTAAAACTGAATATGTAACATTGGAAATGTTGATATATTACACAATAAAAACAAAGAAAATCTAAGATAATAGAAATATTGCACAACTCGATATAGTGTTGCGGAATAACATAGTTTGGGAGGTTAATGGAAATAAGAGTTGGACAAAATCAGTACAACCTGTATTGGTCTAGAGCAATATATTGGATTTGTAACAACTTGGTATATTAATTGTAGCGAAAATGAAAAAATTAGTTGGAAGTAACATGAAGATAGAAATTGTATGTCCAAAATATGCATTGCTGAATTATCATTTTCTATAGTCACGAATTCTTATTTCAACTGCCATTAATCCATCGGTCGACTTTATAGTTCCGTATGTGGATCTTCTCGTGTGCATTGGTTTGGACACACTGAAAGCTAACCATACAATGAACATATATTATGAGCATATATAATTGAGTTATATAAGGACATTATCTGAAAGAGCAAACACCATGTATTAGTAATTGATCAGTAGTTGGAGCTTGTTCAGTACGGAGATGATGAATATGAAAGTTATGCACCTGAACATGAGCCCACACTATTACCAATGTCGAGGGAACAACAAAATCGAGTTCAGATCTAATTCCAATTCCCTGCAAAAAATGTGAACATGAAACCTCTCCAAGCAAATCAATTCTGCCTCAGATGTTGTATTCATTAATTCGAAAAAGGGACCTTGTAGTCATGGACACCAGAACATATGAGTGAAATTCAGAGGTGCAGACAACACCGACCTGAGGTGACGATTGTCACAAGTGAAGGAGGATGCCGACGTCAGGAAAGAGATCCGCTAGGACACAAAAATGACGATGATGGCCGGCGGGTCCTTGCTCGCTAGAGCTGAGTTTGGCGAGCAAAGGGTTCCTTTTCTTTGAGAGGTGAGGCAGGTCCGCGGGTCAAGCACATGGCCGCGCAACCAGCGCCCATGTCCCACCTGGGCATGTCGCTGGCTGCTGGTGGTTTCCCAAGACGCTTGTGTGGTCGCCACGGCTGCATCTTCTTGGGGACTCGACGCCATGGGTGTTGTTGATTGGTGAGGGTTAGCTACTGAGCTTGACGAAATGGAAACGATGCATTGTCTGGACAGACAACTGGATTTGTTTTAGCTGACGGTTTATAGAGAGCGTTGGGAGGGGAGAGGAGAAAGCACACGCAGAGAGCCGAGAAGACGACCTGCTACATAAAAGTTTTAGTTTCCTTTTGGGCGATCAATTGTCTGCATTTAGCTCTCCAACAAAACTTAATTCAAAGTAGCTGGTGGAGGAGGTAAAGGAGCAAAGGGTGAAGAGGATGAGGTCCAGGAAGCTCGCGTAAAGAGAAACGAAGAGGCATGGAGTGATGGTTGACAACGTGGACTGCCAAGAGTATTTTTGCGTTGAGGTGGCTCAGTTGAAGAGATGTGGCAGCTTGGGATTGATCGGAGATGATGAGTGAGTGGATACCTTGCATGTTGAGAGAATTGCTTGTAGTGGGTCATTCCTATTTAGATATAGAAGATACGTGTGTTGGGACGACGTATCTTTTTTTTTAAAATAACAAGATCAGAGGCCTAATCATTGGATTGATTTGTGGGCAAAACTGCAGGTATCGGGGGATGTAAAACTGGAACTGCAGCTGGGCGCAATGGTGCTGGGGCAAATCGCAGATGAAGCCTTCAAAAGTGCGGGAGGATGGGCGACCTGGAGATCGAGGCTGGGAGGCTAAGAAGACTCACTTTTAGCCTGTTGTTGGTGGTGGTGGATTGTTCGGCTTGTTTCTTCCTTTGGGTTGAGTATACCTTAGAAGATGTTTCACTGGTGGTTTGATGTGTTTTGGTGCTGTAGCTCTTGGTTTCTATTAATGAAATCGGGGATTGATCCCTTTTATTCAAAAAAAAAGAAAGATCAGAGGCCTAATGAACGATTAGGTCAGTGAGTCAGTCAGATTGCTGAGTATATCATTCTCCATTGAGGTATCAATTATGCAAAGTCCATCAAGGTTTGATTACCATTGAGCTTTGATTACCTCTTGTAACACCATCTTTGCACGATCATGAGACGTGAAGAAGTGGATTAGATAAACCGTTCAAAAGCCACCAGCGTTAGAAGTGCCACTTGAGCACTGTATTTTACCGATGCCACTGAGCAACTAGACCAGTTGGCCTGTAGCCCGTTTACTCTCAGTAAACATATTAAGGATTGAGTTGACGGGCCTTGCCTATCCCGGGAATCCAGCTAGTGCAGACCGGAGCAGCTTCGTTTCTGCTAGGTCTAGAAAAAAACAACTTCGTCTTCGCGGGCTATAAGAACGCATCAAGGAGAAAACCTTAGCACGCAACAGTTACCCCTGATAGCTAGGTAGCAAGGAAGACGTAGAGCCTGCTAGGATCATAGACTCATAGAGCTAGTTCGTCGCAAGAGAAAGATCATAGGGCTAGTGTGAAGAAACCATGGATGTGAGCGACAGCCCTCCCCCAACAAAATCACACCACCAAATGTTGACTCGTCCTCCAAACCCTTTCATTCGAATAGATGAGGGCAACAAGTTACATCTCATAACAGCTCTCGTTGTCTCGGGCGTGGTCGCCCTGTTCCTTCTACACGTATTGGGCTCTCTGCGTCGGGCGTCGAGCCATAAGCTCCTCCACGTCGCCGTGTTGGGAGCCTACACGCTCTCCTACACATTGGTGAGCTACACCCTCGGGCTTATGCAAGCTTCCGCCTACTACTTCGTCGAGTTCCCTGTGTGGGCGGTGTGCCTACTCATGCTTCTTGGTGGCACCGATAACCTTATGGCGTGCAACCTCAACGACGTCGAAGATTGGAAGAGATTCCATGTGAAGCAGCTCTTTGAGGGTGGATTGGTGATTTACATTGTTGCAGTCTACGGCACCTTTTCAAGGGAGGCTGGGGCCGCTGGGCAAGATTACCAGAAGCCGCTTTGGGGCATCTTGCTTGTCAATGTCCTCCAGTCATGCGTGCGGATCATGTCCATGAGGATGGCAAGCAAGTCCAACCTGCTCTCCAGAAACGTGAAGCCAATCGTCGATCACATGAAGCACGAGCACGAACCTCTTCCTGGGGAGACCCGCAAGGCCCCCGACGCCAAAACCATGGAAGGCTACCGGTATGTCGTCGGTGGTGAGCACAGACCAAAAGATTATGTCAAGTGGATCAAGCATGCGTACGATAGGATAGAAGAACCAAAGAGGAGCATCATCACTGTCGAGGAGATCTGGCGTTGCAGAGGGAGCTTGCTGCACCCCGAGTCCGAGAGGGCCCTGCGGCTCAAGGATCTGTGCCTCTCCATGGCACTGTCCAAGATGCTCAACCGGAGGTTCGCCGGCTGTGAGCTCCACGAAGCAGCGCTTCAGAAAACCCGTGAGTTTGTGTTCGGAGTCGAAGGAGTCGGAGGACTGCTCGAAGGGGACAAGGGTTATGAGCGGCCATTCAGAGTCATTGGGGTGGAGCTTGGTTTTGTGTATGACTTGTACTACACAAGGTACCCTTACCTCTACCGCAAGATCCGTTACTTCGCGCTTTGCCTCCCCGTGGCCATGGTCATCCTCTGCTTCTGGCTCACCTGCAAGCTCTTCAAGAAACAC
This sequence comes from Poa annua, assembly GCA_026929855.1. Lineage (NCBI taxonomy): Eukaryota > Viridiplantae > Streptophyta > Magnoliopsida > Poales > Poaceae > Poa > Poa annua. The sequence continues at coordinate 84,588,219 of CM049432.1, forward strand.
AGTCAATCTGACAACAGTAAGGACACCTCTCTCAACACTACTCTCTTCTTGATGGTCGTGGTGACATTCTTGGAGGTATTCCAGTTATACCTTCACATCGCCTCCGATTGGTTCAAGGTGGCGCTGATCCGAAGCTACGTCACAAGGCATGAGCCATATGCCTCGGGAGGAAGCAATTGTTTTTCTCACGGAATCATCAGCCTTCTTCTGAGGTTGAAGAGATTCCGACCATGGGAGGACAAGCTTGGGCAGTACTCGCTCCTCCAAAGTTACAATGCCACACGTGGCATTAGCTACTGTATTCACTATGTGACACTCTGCCTAGTTGACAAGGTCAAGAGGGGGCGCAAGAGAGGAAAACTTGTCAAGTTGTCTCCACAGGTGAAGAAAGCAGTCATTGATTCCCTCAAGAAAAGCAGAGGCCAGTTGACCATGAAGTTAAGCTCGCTGCAAGAACACAAGGAGCTCGTATGGGCGTGCGATGCTAGTACGGTGACCCACACCATATTGGTATGGCACGTCGCCACGAGCATTTGCAAGCAAGAGCTTGATGCTGCAAGAGCCAAAGATGACGAGCAGATTACGGCGCTCTCCGTGGAAGATAGCAACACAGCCTCCACTTTGTCCCAGTACTGTGCATACCTCATCGCTTTTGTGCCGGAGCTCCTGCCTGAGCACAGCTTTGACTCGGCATCTGTGCTCGATAAATCCATGGAAGAAGCACGCACCTTGCTTGGAGGCGCCAAGACGATGGAGAAAAGGTGCGAGATACTTAGGAGCAACAACGGAACCAACAACGGCGATGCTCCGGCTCCAATACTCGTCGTCAAGGGCGCTCGGCTTGCCAGGCAGCTGATGCTCATCCAGGACAGGTGGAAATTGCTCTCAGATTTCTGGGCAGAGATGATGGTCTACATCGCCCCGTGCAACGACGACCAAGCCCGGGCGCACCTAGGGGCCCTGGCCAGAGGAGGAGAGTTCATCACACACATCTGGGCGCTTCTCACCCACGCCGGCGTGCTGAATCGTGTCCCGACAGGGCCAGAGGCCACCTGATCGATCGAGCCGGTGCATATGTCCAGGGCCGAATATGTTCGAACTCCAACCAGTGCATAATCATATGCATGCTCTGTGAGACTGCGACGCTGCGTCACCAAAAAAGAGAGTGCCGAAGGTTGGTGAGCACTGTAGCCTCACAAGAGTTGATGCCTGGTCTAGCTTTCCCAATGTATCTTCCTGCTTTAATTAATTTAGTTTTGAATTCAGTTAGAGCTTATTCTCGAAAAAAAATCAGTTAGAGCTTGAACTAGCAGCTTGTGCGAGTCTTGACTAGAAATTAAAGAAAGGAAATGGCTGGCTTGGGTGTCCAGTACTAAACGCTCCGGGCGGTCGGTGGAATATAGCGTTCCGCCGCACATTTGGACCTTTGGAGGCACGTAGTTGGGAGGGCCTGCTAGCGGTCCTCCCTACTTCCCTTTCGGACCACCCAGACACTGTCTCTTGGGCCCTCTCGCCCTCGAGACAATTCTCCGTCGGCTCCATGTACCGGGCCCTATTTCGTGGGCCCGCCCTACCTTGGACCTCCCACCTGTGGAAGGCTCCCATGCCGCTTAAGATCAGGATTTTCACTTGGCAGCTGCTTCGTAACCGCCTCCCCTCGGGGGTGGAGGTGGTCAAGCGCTCGGGCCCGGGGGATGGGCTCTGCCCCCTATGTGGGGTTCCGGAGACAGTGGCTCATATCATGTTCTCCTGCTCCGCCGCTCGCTTCATGTGGAACTTCATTGCCGAGACCCTTGGGCCTGAGTGGCAGGCCCATGACCTGGTAGGGTTCATTGAAGTGCAAGCAAACCATGCCGGAAGGAGGAGGCGCCTCTTCTGGCTGTTGTTTGCTGCGATGACCTGGACGCTATGGAATATTCGAAATAAAATGGTTATCGAGCATGTCTTTATACGACAGGCCTCTGACTCGGTGTTCAAACTTTTGGCTTTTCTTCAGGAATGGAACCCGCTATGTAGGCAGCGGGACAGGGAGCGGCTGGATGCGATGCTTCACGACCTCCTACGGGCGGCTCGCCGTGTTCACTCTTCCTCCAGTCGTAGGGCTCCTCCTTAGGGACTGAGCGTGCTTTTGGTCTCTGTTTTCTTTACCTGCCCCTAGGCTTGTTGTGTTGTGGCCCCTGCTTTTCGGTCACTCTAGGCTTTGTACTTTATTCTGCTACGCTTGTAACTGTGGTGGTTGCTTTATTTATAAAGCGGGGCGCGAGCCTGTTTCGAGAGTACTAAACGCTCCTTTTGTGATAACATCGAAATAGCTAACCTTTTCTTCTTTTCTTGTGTCACGGCCAAATTAATCTGGGGCATCCTGGGAGCTCGTGTTTGGGCACTGCATGCACTTCTTTCTTTCCGTGTCTTCCAACATGTTCTCAACGGAAGGTTTTGCTGATTTTGAAGAGAATTTTTGGCCTGCTTGAGATGTTTTTGGGTCTATGCTCATGCTTTTGAAGCTGATTGAGATGTTTTTGGGTCCAACGTCGCTGGCCTGAATTTTTTTTTTTGGTAGCATTGTGTTGATTGTTGAACTATGCTGTAATTCTCGTATGGCACGTTGCTACAACCATTTGCAAGCACCAGCTTGACGAAGCACGTAACTTCAAACCACTCAAAGTCAAAGGCGCCAAGACAATGGAGGAGAAGTGTGAGATACTTTTATGAGCTTCAGGCACACCAACAGCCATGATGCAGTACCTCACCGTCAAGGGCGCTCGGCTTGCGAGGAAGTTGATGGACATCCAAGACAGGTCCCTGCGCTTGAAAGTACTCTCAGATTTCTGGCCCGGGCACACATTTGGTTCTCAATATAGTCAGTAGTCTTACCGGATCTTTAAATTGTCTGTTCACTTGTTTGATCACGTCCTTCATGCCTTCAAGCCTCCCAAGCATTGCATCCTCGTTAAGTTCATCACCAAGACCCAAAAAAGTTGTAAGGCATACAAATTTAGAGTGTCCGTGTGTATTTTACACTGTCAAAAAAAATCAGTCGGTGGTTCAGCCCACATCTATATATATATATATATATATATATATATATATATATATATATATATATATATATATATATGTAGCGTGCAAGTATAGAGGTGGTCATTGAAATAAATGTACTACTACTACATGTCTCTCCACCATGGAAGACATGAATTTAAGAGAAGAGACTAACACCTAGATACATTATACTCCATATCAACTAAAGGTTACATCGATAATTACTATACTAACAACTTATAAAACCCTGATTAACATGAACTAGCACTACTTCTCTATGGGCAGCGGGCTGCCGTGACTTTGGAGGCGTTGGACTCGGTGGGGTCATCAGAGTCATCAACGTACTTGTTAACAACATTGGTCTTGGGTCTTGGCCACGAACGCAATGTCAACGGGTATAGACTATTTATCGACACAGGCCACATGCTCCTAGAAGGGCTCATATGAGGACATGATGCCCCGTACTTGTAGACCAGGATATGTGGCAGAAGATCTCCAAGCTACTCATCGTAGGGAGCGATGGTGTCAGTGTCGGCGGCGTTTGTCTTTCTCCTTGTTATCGTCCTTTGAATCTTCCTTCTCTTCCATTGTTTCATCAAGGTCGGCTAAACCTTGCTCCACTACGAGAAACTCAGCCCAGCCCGACGGCTATTTCAACGCCGACGGCAATATGTCGGGGCCGTCGGCGTCACAACGTGAAACCGACGAAACAAAAAAACCGTCGGCGTTGTTTTGCCGTCGGCGTCCTAGTTGTAAGGCCGACGGCCACCGTCGGACTCACAGTGCCGTCCGTGTTCATTTAGTGAGACCGACGGCCACCTTCAGGTTTACAGTGCCGTCAGTCCAGCTAATCACATAGTGAGCCCGACGGCATTACCGTCGGGCTCACTATACTGTTTTTCAGTTTTTCTTAAAAAAATATATTACATTCAAAAAAATATGAAAAAGTACTAAAAAAAGAAACCCTTTGGCATGTAGTATTTTGACGTGTTCTAGTTTTTAGAAAAATGATAAATTTGAGTTTTGGCAACTTTTCAAAAAAAAAAATTACAAGAATATCAATCATATACAAATATGCATAAGTTTCAACACATATGTGTGACCATTATCATGTCATAGTTTGTGATAAAGTGCTCATAATCAGCATATGTGTGTCATGGTATGGAAAACAAGCGATTTTCAAAAAAAAAATTGAAATATCATTTTCCATTTTTTAAGTGCCAAAAATAAAAATTTTTGTGAAGCAAGTACATAAAATATGGTTCAACAATGATATTCATTTAATTTTCAAAAATAGTATTACATTTTTTATGGATAATATCTGAATATGAGGATTTTCCTTACTTTCTATCTAAATTCGCCTCTTTAATTGACTTTATGTAAATTTTCCGGAAGTAATTCAAATTTGAACTATAACTGTGTGATAGTTTGCTCTGAAATTTTTATAAAAATAATCTTAATATACACAAGTAGTGGTTATAACATAGAACGTCAATAGTTTTGAAAAATTCGACCACTTTTGATGAATAGCCATGCTCTCCATTTTGACCGTTTTTTGAAACAATGAAAAAATATGAAAAAGTACTTAAAAAAGAAACCCTTTGGCATGGAGTCCTTTTACGTGTACTAGTTTATAAGAAAAATGATAAACTTGAGTTTTGTTAAACTTTTCAAAACAAAACTTTATAAAAATGTCAATCATCTATAAACATGCATAAGTTTCGAGACAAATGACCAATGTATGACCATTATCATGTCATAGTTTATGATAAAGTGTCCATATTCAGCATTTATGTGTGTCATGGTATGGGAAACAACGTCACCCAGCGATTTTCAAAAGAGTGCGGATTTGTTACCGTCCGTGGGCTATACCACCCCATCGTCTGCCGCTGGATCAGTACCTGGAGATTCGTTCTGAGGGCTCTGAAAAGTTCTTTAGACGAGCTTGTAGTACTTATGAAAGGTGCTAATGATAGCCTTTATCCTAATCTTACGCTGGTACGCAGGGAAACAGGACAGGGGAGTGCATAACGACAGCATGCAATGCAGTGCGGCCGCCGGACCAAACGCTGAACAATATTTTGCATGCACATTAATTATGACATCGGGTGGTTGTTGTCGTTAGTCATTGTTTTCAGATAACCACTATGATCGATGTGTACTGTGAGCCATTGCATGAAACGTTCCTAGGTTCTTAAAGTTAACGCTACGCTATATGGTGCAGCACCTAGTTTCTATAAATAAAATTACTTATCAAGTGTCTTGATCAGAACTTGACATTGCATGAAAAAGATTATGGAGTAGGGTAGGGAGTGTGAGTGCAGAGTGCGACAATGTCATTCGGTGTTCTTATATAGATGGACGAAAACATATGCGTGGCATTACGTGGAGCGCGCGCGGGATGGAATGGCGCCAATCCAAAAGAACCAAAACTCCAAGGATCGCAGAGGGCATCATTTGCATACAGGCGTAAAAGTCTAAAAGAGATCCTAAATGCCACTGCATCGGTGCATGCATATGCATAAGCCGGCGGGGGAGACGGATACGCCCAAGCATGCATGCATGGTCCTCTCCAGTTTGGGTCTTCGTTTGTGGCCGAAAAAAAGGAAGCATCCCACATTTAGGGTGTGTTCGTTTTTGAAATGGGTCGGAATGAAATGGAACGGTTCCACACCCAGTACCCATTCATGTGTTCAGTTTTTAGGTGGAATGGAACGCACCCGTTCCTTGAAATGGCATATTCCCCGTAGATGCAGAATTCACCCGTCCGGCCGATTCGGTCGGACCGAGTGGAACGGGCCCTAATCCTCTCCTCGCTTCCTCTCTTTCCCCGTGTCTCTCTCACCTCCCTCCCGTGCTCGCCGCCCCTCCCCATGCTTGCACCCCTCCTCCACGCTCGCCGTCCCTCTCTCCTGGCTGGCGGAGGCGAGGCGCGTGGCTGGCTGGCTGAGGCAGGGCGGATGTCGGACGGTGGAGGCGGAGGTCGGCGGGGTCGGAGGGCGGAGGGGCGGAGCACGACGGTCGGGCGGAGGCGGGGGTGGAGGTCGGAGGGCGGCCGGCGGGGTCGGAGGTCGCCGGGCGGAGGCAGGAGGAGGGCAGGTCGCCGGGGAAGCAGGCGAGGGCGGAGGCGCGAGGCGGAGGGCGGAGGTCGCGGACGCGGGCGGGAGGTCGCCGGCGGGGGCTGGAGGTCGCTGGAAGAAGGAGCCAAGCGCCCTCCGTGCGAGGTTGGGTGTTGAGGTCGTCGAGCAAGCGAGCGAGGGCGGAGGCGCGAGGCGGAGGTCGCGAGCACGGGCAAGAGGGGTCGCGGGCGGGGGCGGAGGACGCCGGGCAAAGGCGAGGCCGGAGTTCGCCGGGCAGAAGGCGGAGGGTGGCCGGAGGTCGCCGGGCGGAGGGCTGCCGGAGGTGTGGCCGATACTGAGCGCTCCATTCCATCGGGGGTGTTTAGACTAATTAGGGGAATAATTAGATTTATTAAATAATTAAATTAAATTAGGGTCTAATTATGCTTGCTTAGACTAATTAGCTTCCGTTCAATTCCACTGCTTCAGAAATCAAGTGAACACTTGGATGGAATGGAATGGGATGTGATGGAATGGAATGGAAACATTCCGTTCGATTCCACTCCATCCCGAAAACGAACACACCCTTACTGCCAATGAATTCACAACGTCGTTCATGCCATCCCAGCATGGACATATCATTACGTTTAAGTGGTTGTTGCCGTTCAGGAAAAGCATAATCTAAACATACTGTTTTCAATGCGGACAAGTTTAGTCTTTTTAGATACTAGTAGGTTTGCACGTGCAACGCATGATTTCTTGTTAATCTAAATTCATTATAGACCTATTATAATGGATGCCTATTCTAAAATTAAGATGTTTGTGTATTTTCTAACACTTACTTCGTGTCTATAATGGATGCCATTCTAAAGCTGAAAGATGTTCGAACATGGTTTGAATCTGGGGTGTGCAATCTCAACATCTAAATATTGCGCGTATTTTTTCTGGTCGTTTGCAAAGTTATGTTCAACAATCATAGTAGTCCAAAAAACTGTTATAGAAAGTAATACCTCTTTAACGATAGTCAACATCATCTTGTAAGCTGAGTGAATGTCTATGCATTATGTACCTACTAGTTTGTCAGGTTTTATATCAACCTACTAGTTTAATCCGTTCTTTGACCATCCGGTCAGGTCATACTACAGTGCGTATTGTGCTTTCCCGTAAATGGTGGCTGCCATGTCTGATTTGTGTGTCAGCCCGCTCAGCTGATTTGCACAAGCTTGGCTAATTAGGAAATGAGGATTTGTACGCTGCGGGAATCTAGATGACCAATCGGACGACAACTAACAGGGTGGTATAGACAACCGGGGGCACGAGCACTTTTCTGTTTTCAAAATTCTTTTTAAAAATATCATTTTCCATTTTTTAAGTGTCAAAAATGACTTTTTTGTGAAGTAAGTACATAAAATATGGTCGAAAATGACACCCGTTTAATTTCTATAAAGAGTAGAACATATTTTATGGATAATACCTGAATATGAGGATTTTCCTTGCTTTCTATAAAAATTCGCCTCTTTAATTGACTTTATGTCAATTTTCGGAAGTAATTCAAATTTGAACTATAACTGTATGATAGTTTGCTCTGAAGTTTTTACAAAAATAATTTTAAGATACACAAGTAGTGGTTACAATATAGAATCGTCAATAGTTTTGAAAAATTTGACCATTTTGATGAATAGCCATGCTCTCCATTTTGACCGTTTTTGAAAGAAATGAAAAAATATGAAAAAGTACTCAAAAAAAGAAACCCTTTGGCATGAAGTCCTTTTACGTGTACTGGTTTATAAGAAAAATGATAAACTTGAGTTTTGATAAACTTTTCAAAACAAAACTTAATAAAAATGTCAATCATCTATAAGCATGCATAAGTTTCAAAACAATGATCATTATCATGTCATGGTTTGTGATAATGTGCCCATATTCAGCACATATGTGTGTCAAGGTATGGTAAACAACGTCACCGAAGCGATTTTCAAAATTCTTTTCCGAAATATCATTTTCCATTTTTTAAGTACCATAAATAAATTTTTTTGTGAAGCAAGTACATAAAATATGGTCCAAAATGACACTCATTTAATTTTTACAAAGAGTAGTACATATTTGATGGATAATACCTGAATATGAGGAATTTTCCTTACTTTTTATCTAAATTCGCCTCTTTAATTGACTTTATGCTGATTTATGTTGGTTTTTGTTTGTTCTAAAAGACATCATTCATTATGAAAATGATGACATGGATGTCATATTTGGATTCCTCTCATTTTTATGATCGACTATAGACATTTTATTTATTAAATTCTGATATACAAATATGAAGATATAAATTATTTCTTATTAAATGGAAAAGACAAACAAAACTAAAATAATTGATTATTATTATTATTTAAGTATTATTAAACATAGTTATTTTGTTCATTTAAATCTTATTTTTTAAATTTTAAAGATTAAAAAGTATAATATCTCAAATGAGGGTTAATATGATTGCTATCATACTAATAATAGCAAGGTATGACATCTCAACTGGAATCTAATTTGAATAGAACTCAATAGTTAAGCGTGCTTGGTCTGGAGCACTCTAATAATGGGTGACCGCCTGGGAAGTTTGACTAATGGTGAATAGTTTGAGTTAAGATTATGATTAGGTGTGTGATATGAGATTAAATATATGACTAAATTGTAGTTGAAATAATAATAAAAAAGTTGAAAAAAATCTTTTTTTTTGAAAAATTGTTTCAAAAATATTTGGTAGAGCAGACGGCATTGCCGTCGGAGCCAGACGGCATTTGCGACGCCGACGGCAACGGCGTGATCCCGATGGATTACACGTCGACGGCCTTAGCCCGGCGGCCACCGTCGTGTTACGTGTACGCAGACGTTTCCAGCATGAGCCCGACGGCAAATGTCGTCGGTCTAGTATGTTACTCCCGTAGTGCTCCTCGTGATACCCCTTCTCCTCCTCCCGCAACTCCTTGTAAAAGACATCCTAGGCTATACTTGAGAGTCCGACCAAAGTGACGACTACTCGTGGTGCTTGTGAGGCTGCTCTGAACCTTTTCATGGAGAGGGAGGGAGAGAGATAATGGTCAACGTTGCTTGATTGCAGCGTATGGCTCCTTTTATTTTTTGTTACCGTGGCGGCCAGTTCGAGTTGCAAACTAAAAGCTATAACGGTGGGGTCCACATGTGATAGAAGGCCCCACATGTACGATCGGGTCCTACTTGTTAACATTTTGTAGTCCTGCTGTTGCACCATACATATTTAATTGACCTTTTCACATCGCCGCTGACGGGGCAAAGCGGCAGGACCCACATGTAAGTAAAATTGTTAAAGATATTTGTTTAACCTTTGCTAAATTGAATAAGATGCGAGACCCACATGTTAAAAAATAAGCCGTTTAATTAGACGTCAAGTTGGTCAAACTTAACTATAGCCGACGTTTATGGTTTAGAAGTAAATTATGTCACTCGAGTTGAAGGTTATTCACAATTTAGTGAAAACTACTGGCGTCAGAGCGAGAAGGTGCAGTCGTAATTTCCTTTGTACTCCCTTTGTCTGTCTCAACTTTGTCTAGACTTACATATATCTATACATGGTTCAGTGTGTCCATGATTATAAACTTAGACAAAGTTGAGATCTCCTTTCATGTACAGAGAGTATTATATATAGAGATAATGTATATTCCTTCGAAGGTACCATAAAAGAGCTTTAGGATCAATATAGAGTGAGGTACCACTCGTTCTGTTCATCTGTACCGTTCAGATACGTCATGCCAAAATGTCAACACAGAGTTATTTTTCTCAAGTTGCTGTTATGTTAGCTGGCAAGCTTTGTAGGTATATCATGTCAGTTGGGCCGGGCGACAGTTTGTCTTTCATGACTCAAAGTCGTCGTGTGTGGCGCTGAAAGGAAACGGTCTCCCCTTGATCAACCACACCATTTGTTGCTGTGTTTGCGAAGCTTTCGCGGGCTCATTGGTCACATAAGCATCGGTTGGATGTACATCATTTCTTGTTCCACGAACCAAGAGGGGGGTTGGTTCAGTGGACAATAGAAGATGCAGCTAGTACAGCAGTGCAGCAGCCACTTGGGCACTTTTGTTTTAACGATGACAACGGGCCAATTGTCCAGTTGGCTTAGCTTACATAGTTAGACCATTTCGTCTTGAAATTACAATAAGTTTACCGTTTTGAGTTGACGCGACGGGCCAATCAGGTCGAGGATCCCCACTAACCACTGTGTGCATGGTTCCGGGGATGGGAGCTTCGTCTTCGCGGGCTATAAAAGGCGTAGCAAGGACAACGTAGAAGGCACCAGTGCACCACCACCAGTTAGCCGGATAAGAGAAACCGACTAAGGTAGGAAGGAAAAAGGAGAGTGAAGAAAAACCCATGGCTGCCCACGATGCAGCGGTTGCAGCCCCCGCTCTATCTGCCTCTATCTTTAAGTTAGTGTACATAAATAGCCTCGTCCTCCTCGCCGTGGTCGTCCTCTTCCTCCTGCATGTGCTGGGTTCCCTGCGCCGGAGGTCGAGCGACAAGGTTCTCCACGCTGTCCTATTGGGAGCTTACACGCTTTCCTACGCCTTGGTGAGCTACACCCTCGGGCTTATGCAAGCATCCGAGTACATCTTCAACGAGTTCCCGGTGTGGGCTGTGTGCCTGCTCATGCTCCTTGGCGGCACCGACAACCTCATGGCGTGGAAGCTCAACGACGTCGACGACTGGAAGAACTTCCACGTGAAGCACTTCCTAAAGGGAGTGCTGGTGGTGTACATCGTTGCGGCCTACACCAACAACGACTCGCCTTACAAGGACTCGTCCGACAAGCGATACGATGCGTCCATGGATGCGACGCAATACAGGTTGCCGCTCTGGGCCATCTTATTCGTCAATGTCTTCCAGTCATGCATGAGGATCAATTCCATGAAGATGGCGAGTAAGTCCAACCTGCTCGCGCAGAGTGTGAAACCAGTCGTCAACTACATGGACTACATGAATAAACAGGGCAAGCAGCAGCTTGTTTCTGCCAAAACCATGGAAGGCTGTGGGTATATCGTTTCCGGCGAGCATAGGAGGAGAAAAAATGCCAAGCACATCAAGGACATGTCAAGTGACAAGGAGGTGGAGGACATGAAGGATCACCCCCGTGGAGGATATCTGGCAAAGCGAGGGGAGCCTATTGCCCTCCAACTCCGAGAAGATGGCGAACAAGTCCAACCTGCTCGCAAAGAATGTGAAACCAATCGGCGACCAGCAACTTGTTTCCGCCGCAACCATGAAAGGTTGTAGGTATGTCGTTGCTGGCGAGCATAGACTCAGAAACAATCCCGACGCGAAGGACGCGAAGATCACCACCGTGGGGGACATTTGGCAATCCAAGGGGAGTCTATTATGCTCCAGCTCCGACCCCGAGAGGGCCATGCGGCTCAAGGATATCTGCCTCTCCATGGCTCTATCGAAGATGCTCAACCGAAGGTTTGCCGGCTTTAATATCATTGAAGCCGAGCTCCGCAATGCCCGTGACTTTGTGTCTAATGGCCTGCTCGTCGAGGACGGGGACAAGCCGTGCGAGGTCATCGTGGACGTGGACAAGCCGTGCGTGCTCGTCGGGGACAAGGCGTGCGAGCGGACGTTCAGGGTCATTGAGGTAGAGCTTGGTTTCGTATATGACTTGTACTACACAAGGTATCCTTACCTCTACAACAAGGTCCGCCACTTTGCACTCTGCCTCCCAGTCGCCATGGTTATCTTCTGCTCGTGGCTCACCTATGTGATCTTCAAGAAACATAAGGAAGCAGTTAAGAAGGGCAACGACAGCATCTCTCTGTGCACCACTTTATTCTTGATGGCCGTTGTCACATTCTTGGAGGCATTCCAGTTGTACCTGCACGTGGCCTCAAATTGGTACAAGGTGGCGCTGATCCGGAGTTACGTCACCAGGCCTGCCTTGCAAGGAAGTGTATGGAGTATGATTATCAGTCTTCCTTTGAGATTGAAGGCACTCCGACCATGGGAAATTAAGCTTGGGCAATACTCTCTCCTCGAGAATTACGACGGGACACGCCTCACCAGCAATTGTATTCATTATGTGACATTGTGGCTGGTTGATAAGGCCAAAAAGGGGTGCAAGAAAAGGAAGCTTGTCAAGTTGTCCAAAGAAGTGAAGAAAGCGGTCATTGATTCCCTCGAGAAAAGCAAGGGGCACTTGACGAACGGGCAAAGGTCGCTGCGAAACAATGGCTTCCACGCACAGCTATCATGGGCGTGCGGCGCTGGCGACGAGATGGTGACCCACACCATACTCGTATGGCACATTGCTACAACCATCTGCCACCAGCAAGAAGGTAAAGATAGCAATGCGATCAGCACAGCCTCCAGCTTGTCACAGTACTGCGCGTACCTTGTGGCTTTCGCGCCAGACCTCCTGCCTGGTCACAGCTTTGACTCGGCATCCATGCTCGATAAATCCATCGAAGAAGCACGTAACTTCGAACCACTCAAAGACGCCAACACAATGGAGGACAAGTGTAAGAAACTTCTGAGCCACAAAGACGCAGACCTCCTCATCGTCAAGGGCGCTCGGCTTGCGGGGCAGTTGATGGACATCCAAGACAGGTCCCTGCGCTTGAAAGTACTCTCAGATTTCTGGGCGGAGATGATATTGTACATCGCGCCTTGTGACGACGCCAAGGCCGGCGCACACCTAGAGGCCCTGGCGAGAGGAGGGGAGTTCATCACGCACCTGTGGGCGCTGCTCACACACGCAGGGGTGCTTGAGCGAGACACACCTCCCCCAGCTGAGTCAGAGGCCGAGTGTGCCCCGACTGGTTCATAGGCTGTTTAATTTCTGTGAGACTCCAACCAGTGTATATGTGTGCCTCTGTGAGACTGCGACTATGCTTCGTCACCAAAAACGTGAGTGGCAAGAGTGGCTGAGCATTGTAGTTTCACGAGAGTTTACTGTCGTTTTTACATATATGTTGTATACTTGTATGTACGTAATAAATTTGTGGCTCTCAGCAGCAATCGTTTAATGGCTTTTCAAAGTTATGCTTAACCAGATACAACAGTGCGAAGAGGTTTGTAGGTAATCAATTCCCATAAAAAAAAACAGAACAGCTCCTTCCCGGAGAAAGTCGGAACTAGGACAACCTTCATAGGCACAAAGGTTCTTAAAGCTCACTCCCTAATGTAGTCTAGAGAGGAAAGAAGAAGAAAAATGAAACTTTATCACGTGCTAACAGTACACTTCTCTTCCAAAGCTACACAACAACAAATTTAAAAGTTCCAAATGAGGGAACGGAGCAAATCAACCGGCCGGAGAATGCAGAAACATGGAAAACTGGGTGGTTCTCTATAACTTGTGTGTCTCCAGAGTGCTGTCAACCTTTCAAAGGACTCATGCTACCTGCTCTCCTTCCCTAACTCTATTTAGTTCCAACTCGGTTTCTTGCAGTAACAATTTTAGTATAGACACTCTCCCTTCTAGCTCCTCAACGCCGCCCCTTTTCAGGGTGGCTGTGTATGATTCAAGGAAGTGCTTGGAAAAGTTTTGTAGAGCATGAATACCACATACCTGAAGAACAAAAATAGTTCATCATCTTCAGCTACTAATTGGCGATAGAGGTTCCAAATGTCAAGTGGTGGATTTCTTGCCTCCTCTGGAAGCAAGGGAAACTTGGTGATGTTGAAGTCGTCATATAACATATGGGACTTATCAACATACTTCTGCTGCATCGATCTTTTACCTGTGCTTTTAGCAGTTTCGACTCAACAGCTGCAAGGTAATAACACATGAGTAATGCAAAGATGCAATGAAAGGTGTTCGGCATGATATGGAAGTAGAGTCCTTGTCTTGTCCTATACTTCAAAAGACCTCTTTATGCGCTCTAACTCTGCTATTACGCTGGTCTGGTGGATGATATGGAAGGAGTGCAATGAACGTGTTTTCAACAATGTGACTGTCACACCCTCAACGGTATAGCTCTCTCACATGCAAGTTATCTCGATACAGAAGGTAGATTGGTAGCGATACAAGATGAACCTCACACGGAATTGGGAGAAGCAGAGATAGAGGAGTCTAGAGAGTAAGAGAGAGATAGAGACGGGAGCAGGTGAGGGTTCCAGGAAGTAGTTCATTCATGTCGATGAGTCGATCCCGAGGTAGTGTTGCTTCTATTTGTACTCACTGCGTCCACTCTTCTCCAGCGTAGCGGGTCGTGGGCTTGCGAGTGCGTCTTGTCTGTTGGGTCGGCCCAACTGTAGAGCTCGGTGTAGTCGGGCCCATGACATTCCTCCCCCCATCAACAACATCTTGACCCCAAGCCGGCGCCCGTGGAAAGCGAGCTCGTAGGTCTTCGGTGTTCTCCCATGTCGTCAGCGATCCTGGCATGCCTGACCAACGGATCAAGGATTGATCCTATAGCTTGTGACGGCATCGTACCTTACGTGTAGTGAGCACCTCCTTCGGAATCTGATGTGGCGCAATGTGGTCCTCAATCACTGGTAAGTCTAGATGCACTTCCACCGGTGGTTTGCCCGCCCGCAGTTGAGATACATGAAACACCGGATGCAGTTTACACCCTACCGGCAGCTGGAGTTTGTACGACAGTTCTCCCACCTTTTGCATGATCTGGAAGGGGCCGAAGTAGCGGAAAGCTAACTTCGCATTGGATCGGAGCGCCAATGACGTTTGCACATAGGGTTGCAGCTTCAGATACACCCAATCTTGAATGTTGAAGGTTCGGTCAGATCGCTTGGCATCAGCAAAGTGTTTCATTCGTGCATTTGCCCTCTGCAGGTGCTGGCGTAACACCGCTGTGACCACTTGTCATTCCTGAAGCCAATCATGTATGTTTCGTGCCACTGGCACCGAAGCATCGGTGATCCCCAGATAACGTGGTGCATGTCCATACAAGGCCCTGAACGGCGCCATTCGAATCGCTGAGTGGTAGGATGTGTTGTACCAGAACTCGGCGAGTGGTAGCCACTGACTCCATTTCATCGGGCATGTGCTGATGAAACAACGGAGATACGTTTCCATGCACTGATTAACTTGCTCCGTTTGCCCGTCTGTCTGGGGATGGTAGGCCGTGCTCATCTTCAGTTCTGTTCGAGAGAGACGAAACAGACTCTGCCAGAAATGGCTGGTGAACACTTTGTCCCTGTCTGAGATTAGTGACTCTGGCATCCCATGAAGCTTGAACACATGATCGATGTAGAGCTGAGCTACCTGGACAGCTGTGAACGGATGGGCCAACGGTAAGAAGTGTGCGTACTTTGTCAGTTTATCCACCACCACTAACACTGCATTGTATCCTGCCGAGCGTGGCAACCCTTCCACAAAATCGAGTGCTACCACTTGCCACGCCGTATCTGGTACCGCCAAAGGTTTGAGCAGTCCAGGGTATCGCACATGTTCCGGTTTTGCTTGCTTACACACGGCACAGTCGTCCACAAACTGTTGCACCACTGCTTTCATTTTTGGCCACGCGAACAGCTGACGCACTCTCTGTAATGTGGCCTGCACCCCCGAGTGGCCTCCTATTGCCCCTGCATGCAAAGTCTGTAATATCTTTTGTTGCATGTGTGTGTTGCCGCCCACCCAGATGCGCCTCGCAGTAGAGATCCTTCCCTCTCCAGGTGTTTGCTGCGTGTGTCTGAATTTATCATCCGCTGCAGCATTTTCTGAGTGATCACGTCCGTGTCGTAGACTCGTAGCCTGTCGTGATCTCCTGCAACCAGTCCGCTGTACCCATGGTAATAGCCAGGACCTCGCCCACTTCGATCGTTGGGTGCCGGGACAGTGCATCAGCAACCAAATTGCTACTCCCCTTCTTGTACTCAATACTGTACTGCAACCCAAGTAATTTCGTCAGTGCCTTCTGCTGCCACAGTGTCGTGAGGCGTTGTTCGTCCAGATGCGACAGTCCCCGCTGATCCGTGCGGATGACAAATGGTGATTGTCGTAAGTATGGACGCCATTTATCCACTGCGAGAAGAATGGCCAGGCTCTCCTTCTCGTATGTTGACAGTCCTTGCAGTCTGGGGCCCAACGCCTTGCTCAAAAAGGCAAGCGGGTGATCGCTCGCATAAGCACTGCTCCTATTCCTTTGTCGCTTGCATCAGTTTCCACGATGAATGCCTTTTTGAAGTCTGGTAGCGCGAGAACTGGAGCCGTAAACAACGCTAAAATCAATGTTGCAAACGCCTGTTGATGATCCTCTGTCCAGACAAATACTACACCTTTCTTCAGTAAGTCTGTCAGAATACGACTGATCAGGCCGAAATCGCGGATGAATTTGCGGTAGTACCCTGCCATGCCCAGGAACTTGCGCAGATCACGCAAATTTGTTGGTACTGGCCACGATCGCACGGCGTCAATGTCGATGGATCAGTTGACACTCCTGCCGCTGAGATTACATGGCCCACGTACTTTAGTTTTTGCTGCGCAAATGTGCATTTTGACTCCTTCACTTTCAGACAGTGTTCCGAGAGCAATTGGAATACTGCTTTCAGGTGATCTCTGTGTTCCGTAAGTGTATAAGGATATCATCAATGAAAACCAGAACGCAGCGTCGCAGCAACGGTGCCAGAATGGTGTTCATGGCGTTCTGGAAAGTTGCAGGTGCTCCAGTAAGTCCGTACGGCATAACTGTGAACTCGTAGTGACCTTGGTGTGTCTGAAACGCTGTCTTGTGTTCTTCCCCCTCCGCCAGCCTGAATTGGCGATACCCTGCTCTCAGATCAAGACTTGTGAACCACGCCGCACCTGATAATTCATCCAGAAGTTCATCGATCACCGGAAGCGGATAGCGATTCTTGATTGTCAACGCATTTAAGTAGCGGAAATCAATACATAATCGTCATGTACAGTCTTTCTTCTGCACCAACAGCACTGGCGACGCAAAGGGACTGGTGTTGAACTGGATGATTCCTTGCTTCAACATTTCCTTGATTTGTTTCTCTATTTCATCCTTCTATTCTGGGCTGTAACGATACGGTCGCAAATTCACTGGCCTAGATCCTGGCAGCAGAGATATCTTGTGATCGAACTCTCGCCCGGGCGGCAGTCCTTGTGGTTCGTCAAACAAAGATGCGAACTGCTCTCGGAGGTCTTGAATCTCTACTGGACATGGATCCAAATCAGCTGCCTCTTTAATCTCTCGCAATTGCACGATGTGACACACTGCATTTGATTCCACCAATGCTGCCAATTGATTCACTGAGATGACGTCACAAGATGACGTGTCCACTCGAATGCCCTGTAACTGAACTGTGTGATTCTGATACTGAAACTGCAGCTGTTTCAATCCCCAGTGCACCACCATGGAGCCAATGCTCTGTAACCAATCCATACCCAGAATAATATCATAGCACCCCAACGGAAATAACCTGAGTGTCATCGAGAATTCCTCTCCTTGTGCTTGCCAGACGCAGTTTGGAACCTCCAGATCACAGCGCAAGGTGCCATCGTCAGCGATCTTCACCTGCATCGGCTTGCACACACTTCAGGCCAGCTGCTTGCAATTGTCTCTGCAATAAAGTTGTGTGTGTTTCCTGAATCAACGAGCATCAACACCTCCCGGTTGTGTACCCGTCCTCGTAGCCGAACTTATGCGGAGGTTCTGCACCCTGCAGTGCGGCGTGCGATGTCACACAGATCTCGCCCGTGTCAGTTGGTCGACGAGGAATCTGTTGCCCTCTCGTTTTCTAACAATCCCATCAATTCTTCCACCACATGTAGTTGTACCGTTGGTGCGCAGACATGATCCCGTCCCCAGCGTTCGCCGCAGGTGAAGCACAGACCACGCGCCCGTCGGTAGGCGCGCATGGCATGCACGCGCTCGTCCATGCTTGGTGGCGGTGTAGATGGCGCTGCTGCTCTTCGCTCGTCCACCCATGGAACCGCAGGTGGCCCCGACGGTCGTCCTATCGGAGGTGGTGGCGGAAGTGGCATCGCTGTCTGCGGCGTCGCCCGATGGTGCGACGTCGTGTTGGCCCCCGGCCGCCAAGCTTCCCGGGTGAGCTCCGTCGCCTCTTCCTGCAGTATGGCAAGGGAAACAGCAGAATCCAACGTTTTGGGTTGTTGAATCATCACGACGGCGCGAATGTCATGTCGCAGGCCATCCACGAAGTGCGTGACAAAGTACAGCGGATTCCACGATTTGTGGTGTCCCAGCAAACTGTTCATCGCGGTGTTAAACACCACCCCGTACTCCGCCACTGTCCCAGTCTGACGGAGTCGAGAGAACTGACGCAAAATCTGCTCAAATTCTCGCCGACCGAATTTCTCGCACACCTTGCCTACGAACTCCTCCCAGGACCGCGAGGTCATGTGAGTGTCCGTACACTACAACCACAACGCCGCCTCCCCAGTGAAGTACACCACCGCCGTGTCCACCCAGAACTCTATGTCGATCTTACAGACACGAAAGTAAGACTCGCACTTGAGTTTCCACTCTAGTGCGCTCTCTCCACTGAACCCCGGGCAGTCCATGCGAGGTGTTATGCCTGATCTATCGTGCTCACGCGGGGATGGAACAACAGAGGAAGGAAAGTCGAACGTACCCTTGGCCGGGGTCGTGAAAGGGAGAGGTCCCATCAGCGATCCCCGTTGGTGTTGTTCGACGCGGAGGCCAATTGGCCCGTGACGTCCTTCGTCACCGTGGCGCACCGTGCTCGATTCCGGATGGGGATCGACCACGATCGGAGGTAGGTTGGTGCAGCGCTCGATTTATTGACGAAGATCTCCCAGATCCGCACGCAGCGCCCCCACCGCCTCGTCCACCGATGGCCGCCATTGCGCCAACTCCGCCAACGCCGGTCGGATCTCATCCAGCGCCTCCACCCGAGCCGAAATCCCCTCGATCTTCGACGTCTGCTCACTGATCTTTGCCATCGCCGCCACGAGACTCGCGATCTGATCTTTGAGCGTAAGATCGGCCATGATATCTGCCAGCGATCGCGTCCGTGGTGCCAGATCGGAGGCTCTGATACCAGATTGTCACACCCTCAACGGTATAGCTCTCTCACACGCAAGTTATCTCGATACAGAAGGTAGATTGGTTGCGATACAAGATGAATCTCACACGAAATTGGGAGAAGCAGAGATAGAGGAGTCTAGAGAGTAAGAGAGAGATAGAGACGGGAGCAGGTGAGGGTTCCAGGAAGTAGTTCATTCATGCTGATCCCGAGGTAGTGTTGCTTCTATTTGTACTCAGTGCGTCCACTCTTCTCCAGTGTAGCGGGCCGTGGGCTTGCGAGTGCGTCTTGTCCGTTGGGTCGGCCCAACTTTAGAGCTCGGTGTAGCCGGGCCCATGACAGTGACGTCCACTACTTCTCAAGTTTTCCAGGACTATAGACGTTGCATCCATTTGAGATGTCGCTTAGAGCAACCCCATACGGGGTTCAAAACCACCTTTTTAGCCCATATAGGGGGCGCCCGGCGCATTCGAGTAGATGGGGGCAACCAGCTCCCAGCCGTGCCACCCCCCCCCCCCCCCCCCCCCCCCAATTCCAAACAATTTAAAATTAACAAAAAAATTATAAACATAAAAGAAATTCATAGATAGTTTGGCGATTCAACGATATTTCGTATACAAAGTTAAAGCATTCAAATTAAAAACGCCCCCCACGGGCCGATCTCGAGGCGGTAGTACATCTCCGCCGTGTCGTCCTCAGGCTCATCCTTGGGCTGCGCCTGGTGGCGGCTCTAGCCCTGGCCAGGGTTACCGCGCCCACGCGGCCTGCTCGGCGTTGCGAAGGGATCCTCCTCCTCGTCCACCATTTCGATGTAGAGGCCCCGGTGGCGTTTCTCTCGTAGCTTCTCCTGCTCGTGGCGGTGCTCGGCCTCCGACCACGCCACGGTGAACTCGTCGGTGGCCGCAGGCACCTCGTAGAACGAGGCTTGCATGACGGCGCGCTGGCCCGAAAACTCCTCCGGGTCCTCATCGAGCTTGAGCTGGAGGGCCGCCTCCTTGTACTCCGGAGGCGGCGGCCACTCCTTCACCGGGCGCGACGACAAGCCGAGCCAGAGGCGGCCACGAGGCGGTGAAGGCGGGCGGTGAGGCTGACGCTGCGGTGGCAGAGGGGCGTGTTGTCCTCCTCCTCGTCCTTCACCGGCGCAAGCGCCTGGTAGAAGCTCGGGGACGGTGAGGCGTACGGGGAGTAGCGCAGCGACGGGGACCACGATGACAACTACCCCGACGACATGCGTCGGGGGTCGTCGGGGGCCCCATTGCCGGGGATAGGGATGTCGTGGACGCGACGACGACATCATCAACAGGGGCATGTTCCCGTTGGCAATGTAGTCCATGATGTACGCCAGGGTACGTCCTGGTGCGCTCCACCAGCGCCGCCGGCTGAAGCCGTTCGTGGCGGCGCCGTCTTCCTCTGAGCGACCTGTCACCGTACTGCACATACCTTGTCGCTTTCGCGCCAGACCTCCTGCCTGGTCACAACTTTGACTCGGGCAGCCATGCTCGATAAATCCATCGAAGAAGCATGCACACAACTCGAAGGCGCCAAAACAATGGAGAAGTGTGAGCTACTCCCTCCGTTCTGAATTAATTGACTCAGATTTAGTACAAAAACTACTAAATCTGAGTCAATTATTTCAGAACGGAGGGAGTACTTATTAGCATCAGCCACACCAACGACAATGATGGATACCTCATCGTCAAAGGCGCTCGGCTTGCGAGGCAGTTGATGGACATCCAAGACAGGTCCCGGCGACTCCCAGGCCCGGGCACACCTGGAGGCCCTAGCGAGAGGAGGGGAGTTCATCACGCACCTGTGGGCGCTGCTCACGCACGGCGGCGTGCTGAAGCATGAGCCAACTGGATCACAGGCCGTCTGATCGACCCAACGAGAGTGCATATGCTGCATCACCCAAAAACTTAGTCACAAAGGTGGCTGAGCATTGTAGTTTAACAAGAGTTTACTGTTTTGCTTTGTTCTCCGGTTAACTTGCTGCTCTCAGCAATCATTTATTGGCTTTTCAAAGTTACGCTTAACAAAATACAACACTGCAAACAGGTTTCTAGGTAATCAATTTCAATCACAACCCAGAACAACGCCTTACACAAGGATGTCTGAACTAAGGAGAACCTTCAGTGGCAAAGATTCTGAAAAGCAGGACTCCCTAACAGAAAGGAAAGAAGAAAATAAAAATAACTATATCTCATGCTAAGAGAACTCTTCTCTTCCAATAACTACAATAACAAATCTAAACTTTCCAATTGAGGGAGCAAGAAACGGAGGAAGCCAACTGGAGAATGCAGAAATATGGAAAACTGGGTGGTTCTCTATAACTGGTGCTTCTCCAGAGTGCCGTGAAACTTTTTTTTTTTGACATGTGAAAAAACGCTCATGCTACCTGCTTTCCTTTCCTAACTCTATCTAGTTCCAACTCGGCTTCCTGAAGTGACGATTTCAGTGTAGACACTCTCTCTTCTAGCTCCTCAACGCTGCCCCTCTTCAGGGTGGCTGTGTATGGTGCAAGGAAGTGCTTGGAAAAGTTTTGTAGAGCTTGAACACCACATACCTGAAGAGCAGAATAAGCTGGTCATCTCAACTACAAATTAGAAATAGAAGTTTGAAAATGTTTGTTTAGTGGTGTATTTCTTGCCTCCTCTGGGAGCAAGGGTAATTTGGTGATGTTGAAGTCGTCGTATAACATATGGAACTGAGAAACATACTTCTGCTGCATCTTTACCCGTGCTTTTAGCAGTTTCGACTCAACGGCTGCAAGGTAATGACACATGAGTAATGGACAAATGAATTGTAAGGTGTTCGGAATTAATTATGCAGAATCCTTGTCTTGTCCTGTACTAAAAACTTTTCTTTCTATAACACTACAGAATCCTTATTGGGCCAAAGTTCATCAGAATATTATTCTCTGCTTAAGCAGTGTGTTTATGATATTCAATTGACGACCTGGTATACTTTCATTTCCAAGAAAATCAACAGTAGATTTGCGAGATACCACAATTTTTCACTAACCTTCTTCATCAAAGATAACTTGATTGATTATAATATTGTGTGCGTCGATCTCGAATTTCGCTAACTCTTGCACCAATCTCTCAGTTTCATACAATGAAAGAAATTCAGGAATACAAACACAAACGAAGGTTGTCAAGTCCTGAGAAGAAAACCAAACATGAGTCATAAGGGGATAACATCTTTAACATTAGGTGTTTCAATTATCTATAATGGTAACATTATGAGATAATCTAGCATGGCTGAAAATTCTAATCCAGAAGAACTCTCATGTGCCTAAGTTAAGATAACTGAAAAACATCTGACAGGTTACACAGCTACAGATGTATGAAAATATATTGCATATACCATGTTTTGCAAGGAACCAAAAGCTACAGTTACAGCTTACAATTGCTCTACAACCTACAGTAACTGTACAAAGTGTTTACGCTGAGCAGACCGTGAAACAGTTCTACCCCATACAAACAAATTTAAATTTGATAATCCCACAGGAGCACTGATATATCATTCTGAATTCAATCCTAGATACCATAATTCATATGGGCTGTAGCTGACTATTATTAGATCTGTACGGTATTGGCTTGTTATCCATTGTGTTGTCAATTCTTTCATATCGGCTATAGCGGTCCATAGTACATTCAGGTTATAAATGATGTGTGGAGGCTGTGAGTGCATCCTTGAAAGCATACCGAATGCTCTAGGATCACGCAGCCAGCTGCAACAAGAGCAGTTTACAAAACATCAAATCTGGCATAAAATTTCCAGAGCAATACCAGCACCATAAAGCAAACGCCATAAAAGTAACTGGCTATACTTTTACAATTCCTAATTGAGGGGGCAACACAGAACAGTCACTGAGGTCAAGTAATAAACATCCTAGCATGTTAGAGACAAAATACATTTGGTTATCTATAAAGTCAGTAGTCTTACTGGATCTTTAAATTGCCTGTTCACTTGTTCGATCACGTCCTTCATGCCTTCAAGCCTCCCAAGCATTGCATCCTCGTTTAGTTCATCACCGAGACCGAAAAGTCGACTGGCCTGCCATGGTCATATATTGTTATGTTCATCTCAGTTAGTCCAAATACAAGTTTTTACTACATACGGAAGTACATATCAAGGGCATATTACCACTTAGTTTCAATACAAACAGTGGAACAATGCCAAGTTGTCACAATATTGTTTTTCTTTGTAAGACTCAACAAATCAAACAATTAAGTAACCACTTTTATTCAGGATGCCATTAATATCCTCTACATTTTGGTACAACCGTACAAGCGTAGAAAACAGACTTCCACTCCTATTTTTTCCTAAGTCTGTACTGCCATGATGGAATGAACGAACATAATATGTTACTTAGTTCCCAGAAAGCTAATTAACATCAGCAGAATAAGAACAAAACCCTGGGTATACATGTGAGGACGATACGACAACAATCGTAGTTTTCCAACAAGTTGAAATTTTCTACGATTAAAGAATACCTGATTTATCAGACCACCAAATCTATTTTTCAAGTCCATCATTTTCTCTAGACCCTTCTCCAGTGTTGCTGGGAACTGCAGCAACCGTAAAGTATGCCCTGTAGGAGCAGTGTCAAAAACTACAACAGAGTAATCCATTGTTTGAACTAACCTGCGGTGTGAAAAAAAGTAGTTAGACACCTATAGTTGCTGCCAATTAAAACGTGGCAGAATAAGAAACTTCTTTTCCAAAGGAAGAAAGTGAACACCAAACTGGAGGCTATAATTACTTCAGCATTTCAGCAAAACTCATAGCTTCATCGACTCCTGGAATTGCATTTGTTAATTCTGAAATAAATCCTTCCATTCCTTCATTGCCAAAATCATCATTTTCTACCTTGGGATCAATTTCCTGAAAAATAAGTATTGAAGTGAAGGAGATTAGCCCGAAGATCTTCTCTAGTAAAAGAACAAAAGTTTTTACAACAGAAGTGTCAAACAAATGAAGTGGAAAATCCAAATGACAAAGAGACGGTGCGACTAAAAAACAGAACAAAATCAAGAAAGCAGGTAGTAGAAGGGCGACTATAGTGCGCACAAGAAATTATTTCTGGAGTAGAACTTATTTTATATCATGTATTCCAGTTAATAATTGAATATCTTGTAAAATAGCTTTGTAAAGAAAAATTTCTAAGATGCAGGGACTATATAACATGGACCATAAAAGTTATGACTCCTGATGTGATAATAATGTTTCCACTAACCAAAGCCCTCTTGGCAATGACTCAAAGTCGGTAAACGGCAGAAAACTGTATTAGCTTTGTAAAGAAAAAGTCAGCACCTTAATTTCTATACTGAAAGTTGGTACACAGCAGAAAATTTCTAAACAGCATATCTATTTCCCACTAGTCACGGACCATAAAAGTTATGACTCCTGATGCAATAATAACTAATAAGGGTTCCACTAAACAAAAACCCTCTTTGCAATGACTCAAACTTCTTATTTATATTTTCCCTGGCTTAATAAAAAGGAAATTGCTAGATGATGGATACTTTTTTTTCTAAAAGTCAGCACCTTAATATCTATAATGAAAGTCGGTACACAGCAGACAATTTCCAAACAGCATATCTATTTCCCACTAGTCACGGACCATATCGTCAACTGTCGTCTTCGGAGTAAGATATAAGATGAAATCACCATCGTCTCATTCAAGCAGATGGAACTTGCATTCGGAATGTTCGTTGAACATACAGGTCCCATCACTACGCAACCACCCACATATGACAAGTGGTAACAGAAACCCAAACCAACCCAGAATTGGAAATTTCCAGTTTTAAGTAACAGCCATCACGACTTACGAGGGCCTCCGGCAGAGATAGGACCTCTAGTACTAGTTTCCTTACATAAAAACGTAAGGACGTTCTACTGACACACTCACTCGTCTTCCACAGTGTCATCCCAGCCCATTGCCCCATTCTCCCACCCCGGATTGGGTGAGCCTACAAGCCGACGGAATCACCAAGCCACGGGCATGGAGTCTATCTATCCAATCCACCGAAAAAAACCAACGAATTGGGCTGAATCGGGCGAACCGGCGGCCGGCGCGGGGCGTAAGGAGAGAGAGAGAGGAGAATGTTACCATGGCGTATAGGTTGGAGAATCCCTTGACGAGGGTGGGGAACTTGGTGAAGCGCTGCTGGAAGGCGTCGCTTAGGTTGTGTGCGGGGTCGGTGGAGATGACGAGCACGGACTGGCGGACGGAGGCGAGGAGGATGGAGACGATGGAGCTGCAGGTGGTCTTGCCGACACCGCCCTTGCCGCCGACGAAGACCCACTTCAGGGTCTCCTGCTCCAGGAGGTTCCGCACCGTCGGGTCCGGGACGTCGCCGGCCTGCACCGCCAACGCGGACGACATCGTCCGTCGCGCTCCTCCGATTCCGCGGGAGGGAGGGAGGGAGGGAGGTTCGAGGCGATGCGAGGGAGATCTGGAGGGAGGTGGGGAGGCGGACGACGGACGCCTTGGTTGGAGGTGGGGGACAGGTGGAGGTGGTGCACGTCACGAATCGTCTTCATCTAGGTGGAAATTCTTTTCCCCTTCTCGACGTTTTGGCTTTTTTAAAACGTACAAACTCTTATAAAAGACAATTTCAAAAAAAAAACTCTTATAAAAGACACCACAAACGTTCTCACTATTAACGGATACATCACCTAAAATTGATTTGAAAGAACATTTTTTAATGGAATATTACTCCCCCGAGTGTCGTGACATGTAACTTTGCGAAATATTACTCCCCCGATACACGTCAACCGCTCCCGCACCACACTCTTTGCTCGATACCTTCACTTTCCCTCGCTCTGTTCCGACGCCGAGCTCCCCTCGCCACCGATTTCCAATGATTTAATTGTACTATATTAGAGCAAGAAAGTGATTTTCACCGATTTAATTGTGTCGGTACAATTTTCATATGGTGTGATTTTTGTGTGTTCGTGAACATTGTTAATCTATTTAAATTCATATGATATTCTTCTTCCTTATGTAATGGATTTGTGTCAATTGATTTTATCTAGTATAATTCTCATGGTCACCTTTGCATCAAGGTATCAAGTGATAATGTGTGTGTCACTATTGGACTATAGATTAGAGAGTTATTTAGCATGAGTTGTTTGGTGTTGGATGACATTATGAAATTGTAGACGGTGTCTGTTGGTGATGAGGCTACCCAGGAACATGTAATGGCACCTAATTCCGATACTCTCTTCACAAAGAAGGTTACTGGCTTGCTCGCCTAGCCTTGAGGTGGCTCTTCCAAGAGTTTGCAAGTCAATCACTTTCTTTTTTACGGGAAATATAATGAGAGAAAACCCCTTAATGGTTGGCACTCAATCACTTGAATCGTACTCATGGTTTGCGAGATGATTATCGTGTTTCTTGCATAATGGACATGGTTATCGGGTTTACCATGCAGTGGGGTTTCATGTTTTGGTAGTAGTCCGCATATGTTTTATTTTTGACGATTTTTACCCAACTTTGTTTCAATTAACTAAACATCTATAATTCCTAGTTAATAGGCTGGGACAAAGATTTTATTTCCGTTTTAAAAGAAAAATTAATAAGATGAGCCAAAACTGTTAACTCTGTTTTGAGAAAAACTCGATGTGCGGTAATAAAGTACACATATTTTGATCTGTATCCCTCAATGGTAAAAAAACATTTAAATATTTTTTTATGAAATACGTACAAATGTAAATGCTCACATACACGCGTACACTCAACCATATGAACGCACACAACACATCCTTCCATATAAACAACTCTGAAATACTGAGCCTATCGTCTGACTCTTGAGATTGACCACAAGCGTGCCTTGCTATCAACATGAACCAAAGAAAAAATATTCCGCCTAAATACCTAAAAACAAGCAGCTCAGGCACAGCTCGGTTGCCAGTTGCCACTAACCCACACGTCACAGCAAACACGAACCTGAAGTCACACACGAAAAAACAACTACGCGCCACACTGGCTAGTAGAAGAGCGAGTTGTAGGTGGAGAGCGTGGCGGCGATGGAGGCCACGCAGATGAGCAGCGACGGCAGCAGCGTCACATTCAGCAGCATCCCCCGGCCGAGGTACCCTGCGAGCGTGATAGTCCCGTCGGCCGCCACACGCGCCAGCGTCCCGGCCTCGGTGGACAGGAGCCCGCCGTTCCAGGTGCCGCGCGACAGCCGCGCCGGCATCACCTGCGACAGCAGCGACAGGTTCACCCCCTCCAGCACCTCCGCCGACACGAACGTCATCAGCGCCGAGCTCACGTACTGCGCCGCCGTATACGTCGTCCCCACCAGGTTGAAGCTCAGCAGGACGCCGGCCAGCAGCACGACCTCCGACGCCACGAGGATCTGCCGGTCCTCGAACATGTTGCTGATGTAGGTGCCAACGACGGCGTTGACCGGGAGCACGGTGAGGCCCAGCGTGGCCAGGAACACCGCCACCGTGCTCGTCGTCCACCCGAAGTAGAAGCCCGTCACCACACTCGACTCCGAGAGCAGGATCTCCATGGAGAACTTGAGCATGAAGTAGATTAGCAGCTGCACCTTCACCGACGGCGTGAGCAGTCTGTAGGCCTCTACGACTGAAGGCGCTCGTGCTGGACTCGGTGTCTCTTCCTCCTGCTCACTGTCGCCCTGAGCGTCTTGCTTCAGCAGATGCTCACCTGCAAGGCCTTGCTTCAGGTATTCTGCACAACAGAATTTATCACTCCGTCCGTAAGCAATGATTAAGAGTTGACGTCATGATGGTTACATTTATTTATCATAGATTAATATATTCTAGAATAATCCTGCAAGGCTTACTCGTACTGGAGGAGCCAGATGAGGAACCCTGACGGTGAACTTCCTCATCAGTGTCACCGAGAACAGGCTCTTCGAATGAGATCCACAGCCAGATCAGGTAAGCCAGCCAGCCAAACGCCATGACCCACCCTGGCAACGTCTCCTGGTTGATGGTGAAACCATACAGCTTGAAGTTGACCTGAAGTAGTCCTGCGATCGCCGGACCGGAGGCCATGCCAAGGGCGCTGGCACTGACGAACGCCGCAGAGGCCTGCATCCGGATCCTCGGAGGAACACAGTCGCTGATGTATCTTCTGTTTACAGCCCTCGCTGATCCCATTCTACAAAGCAGTTAGATCACACATCAAACTCAGAGAGATCAGATCTTCGATTCACATGAATTTCGTTGCAAGCAGCTCTTCTTAGTTCTTACCCACAGAGAGCACGGCCAACGAGGAGGACGGTGAGGGAGTCAAAATCATAGGCCATGGCGTACATGACATTGCCGAGGAGGAGCACGACGCTGCTGAAGAGCAGGGGCCGGAAGTAGGACCGGTTGGACCAGGCGCTGAAGTAGACCGAGGAGAAGACCTGCGCGACGGGCATGGACCCGATGATGATGCCGCACACCGTGGCGGCTGCGCCGAGGCTGGTGGCGTAATCGTCGGCCGTGGGGACGACGATGTACGTGTTCACCATGTACAGGAAGGTGTTGGCCAGGTTCAGGACCAGGGATATGAAGTGGTACTTCTCCTCCGCCGCCGCCGTGTGCTCCTCCTCCGTGCCGGGGGTGTCGTCTTGCTGCGCGATCAGCGCGTGCTGCCCCAAGAACAGCAGGAAGTTGGTCGAGTTGGTCAGCTTGTCCGCCGTCGCCTTGATCATGTCGATTATGGGGTCCTTCAGATGACCAAGAGTATGTCACTGTTAGCCACATATGATCGCTCAAAATTTGTACCGACAGGAGAGATACAAGACTGAAAGACCTTTGGAATGGCCAGTGGGGACTCATCATAGATATTCAGGTAACTTCCTTCGCGTTCCTCGAGATCGGCAAGGTTGCGAGACAAAGCCCCAACAACAGCTCCAATACCCTACTCACAATTCAGATTTAAGAACTTATATGTTCAGATAAAAATATTTTTAAATTTTAAAGTTCAAATTCAAATTTGAAAGTAGCATGGTTGAAATGTTGGGCAACTCACCACGTGCTTGAAAACCTGCTTAAGCTGAGAGAACGGGTGGTTCGACCTGCTTCTGACATAATAGTCCGTGAACTGGTACCCCAAACGCTCATCGAACTTCTTCAGGATCTTCCGGACCGCGTTGGCGTTGAGATCGACAAATTTCAGGAGCCTCACAAGATCCAGGCCAACTGCCCTGTAGTCTTCTTTCAGTTCTGCTATCTCCTGGACCAATGGAATGTCTTCGAGCACCGCCCTTCGCTTCCCTAACTCCTCTAGGCGTGCCGCGATCAGTCCTTGTTGTCCTATCATGAACAGCACTATCTTTTCAATCTACAAATAAGGGAGAACTTCATGAGATCATCTCAAAAGAGTAACTTAAGGCGCGCAAAGCCGAAAGGACTATCGAGAATTTGGAACCTCATCATCGAGCAACTTTGAGAAATCTTTCAGAACACGTCTTCGGTCGTGATTGCCTTCCTTTGTCTGCTCTGTGTACACCTTCACTCTAGCCTTCAGCAGCCTGTAGTTGAAGTAGTACCTGCAACAAGCAGAAATGTTGTTTTCAGAACTAAAACAAAGTAGATCAATAGAGGAGGGAATTCTAGCTGATAACAAAAATGAGGAAGTTTCACGTACTCCTCCCATCCTGCAACCTGGTCTTTGGTCAGCTTCTTCGAGAAATTCACCATTTTTGTTCACAGCTAATGGAACCTAAAGGACAAGTGCAATATGCGGTATTCCGTCAGAAAAAACTAACAGAAGAATCAGATAAGAACCTAGAAACATGGCAATGAGCTGAACCTCACCAGGATGCAACAAGAAAGCTGATCAGTTCTTGGATTCCTCCCTGGACAAATTCTTGGCCATAAAATGGATAGGTGGTGTGCTACCATGTGCTAACTATATATAGCTTTCCGTTGGGGAATGAGTCTAGCAAGTTGGATGAACTGGTTAATTATCAATGTTGAACAAATCCATGAAAAAATAGATGAAAATCAAGTTTGATACGCAAAGCTGTGCAACGGATTAATATATATGTGTCCTCACTGTCATATCCTATTAAATCTCCATTTGATTAAACCGCCGTACAAGGCCAGCTGCATAATCCGAAATAAAAGGAAAACAGAGACCTCCTTGTCTGACTTTTATACTATTGTATGTTAGTATTATGCGAATCTTTTCACTTATCCTCTTTAGAAAATTTCAACTGACCAGCAACAGATTAGAGATGTGTCTTTTAATTATTTTTATTTTCTCTGGACAGGATGCATAATGTGGAGGACTACTACTTGACTGTGCAACAGATTAGAGATATGGGGAGGGGAGTTGACAAACCATTTTTTTTAGTTTTTCAGGAAACGAGTGGAATTGACGATGCATAATCTAGTGTTTCAGGGAAGGATAACAAACAAAAGTCAACCGTTTCTTCTTGAGGGTAGGAACAGAAATGCTACCAGCTTACACAGCAATGATCCAGTCAGTTGCAAGCCCAACGTCTTCCTCTTTAAAAAACGAGACCCTCTTCCTCTTGCCACTAGGCTATTGATTTGTTCCCTCTTCCTCTTAAAGAAGGCAGACACGCAATGCAACTCACTTGTTCTGATTTATGAATTCAAATTCAGAGAGAGCAAGCCATGGTTCTGATTTCTGACCAGTAGGAAGGAATTGCAAAAAGATATCGGCACACAAAGATGAACTCCTTCCCAATCCATAATAAGTATAGAAACATAAGGTTGTGACATTTTTTAAAACAAAAGATAAGGGCAGCGAAACTTATTCTGGATCGAATGTAGCAATATTTTTGTAATTAAAAAATAAAGGCTGGATTAAACTTCAAAATTTATAGTTTAATTTCCTGAGTTTTTGTTTGTTTATGAAACTGTTTCATTCTTTTTAGCGAACAGGCACAAACGCAACTGCGTCAGTTGCTCTTTTTTTTTTGGGGAACAACTGCTTCAGTTTCCTTGGATCCGTTACGCGACATCGTTTCGTCTCGGGCAGGAGGCCCACCGTACATAGGCCCATTAGCCGCAACGGCGAGCGAGACACCCGCCAGTCGCCGAACCGGATCGACCCCCACCCCACCCCGCCGTGGCCGACGACGACGCCGGCGAAGAGAAGGGAGGCGAGATGGGCGTGGGCGGGAGCTTCTGGGACCTCCTGAAGCCGTACGCGCGGCAGGAGGGCCCCGGGTACCTCCGCGGCCGCCGCGTCGCCGTCGACCTCTCCTTCTGGATCGTCTCCCACAGCACCGCCATCCGGGCGCGCTCCGCTCACGCGCGCCACCCCCACGTCCGCAACACCTTCTTCCGGACGCTCGCCCTCTTCTCCAAGGTCCGTCGCCGGGATCCCCTTCCCCACCTTCCCCTCGGTGTCCCTCATCCCCCCCTCTCGTTTTCATCGACTGCCTCTGGATTTCGCGACTCTTCGCTTTCGCCGCCTGCTGATTTTCGTTCCCCCACCGTTGGTTTGGTGTCTTCTTTCGCCGGTCCGCCGGTCCGCATTCCGCACTGGACAGCTTTCGCTCTTCAAGTACCAATCTTGGAGATGCGACATTTCTGAATCTTTGTTGGGGGGATTGCCCAGCTGTGTTTGATTCCTCGATTTCTTTGAGTGCAGAGGCTTTTTGTTTGCGATTTTGACTCAGTCGTGTTGGTCTGTCTCTTGAACTGCTGCAGATGGGGGCTTTCCCGGTATTCGTGGTGGACGGCCAGCCGTCGCCGCTCAAGTCGCAGGCGAGGGCTGCGCGCTTCTTCCGGAGCTCCGGGATTGACGTGGCTCCGTCGACGAGCGGGCAAAGGGAGCCGGAAGGAGAGGCCAGTGCCCCGGCGACGGTGAAGGGGAGAAATGCCGTGTTCACGCGATACGTGGAGGACTGTGTGGTTAGTGCCAAGTCTTGTTTTCACTATTTCACGTTTTGGAATTTAGTTTAGTTCAGACGGCTCACTGAAGTACGATGTGATTTTCCGGATTGCTATTTGAAGCCGATAAAAGGTCCTATCTTTGATAGAGTTTTAATTTTCTGTAACGTACAGGAATTGCTTAAAAATCTTGGGATGCCAGTATTGCGGGCAAAGGGTGAAGCTGAAGCCCTTTGCGCCCAGTTGAATAATGAGGGTGAAGTGGCTGCCTGTATTACTTCAGACAGTGATGCTTTCCTCTTTGGAGCCAAGACTGTCATAAAAGTGCTCCGGTCGAATTGTAAGGTAGGCATTCTCTTATAATTCTGATACCACAGTGTTTGATTTGTTTCACTTTCCCTGTACCATGGTGCGATGATCACGGAATTCCTTCAGGAACCTTTTGAGTGCTACAATATAGCAGATATTGAGTCTGGCATTGGGTTGAAGAGGAAACAAATGGTAGCCATGGCACTTCTTATTGGCAGCGACCATGATTTGCAGGGGGTGCCTGGTTTTGGTGTTGAGACTGCACTTCGGTTTGTGCAATTATTTGATGAAGATCATATTCTCGAGAAGTAAGTTGCATACTTTCCTGAGAAATTCTTGTTGCTTGTTAGCATAATGAGTTGCCCAACATTGCATTTCTGAACCTGATTTTGCTTTTTACTTCTCCAGATTACATGAGATTGGTAAAGGAACATATCCATTCCTTGAAGGAGTTGACAAGACCCATGTTGATGATCTGCCTTCATCATCCACAAAGAGCCCACCGGCTGTGAGGTCCCCTCACTGCTCACACTGTGGCCACCCCGGCAGCAAGAAAAATCATACCAAGACTGGGTGTAATTATTGTTTGGTGGATTCATTGGAAAATTGCATGAAAAAACCAGCCGGTTTCATCTGTGAATGTCCAAGCTGTGAAAAGGTAATCTCACTTTATTTACTGTGGAGCATAACTTTGTACCTTTGCAAGCCTTCTCAGGATTCTTAATATTAGTATTTGTTTTAATGTGTATTGTACAGTTCAGCACAGTTATGTTGTAGAATTTACGATGTCTGATTTGGATGAATACATTTGCTTAAGCATGTCATGTCAAGGTTTTATTATGGCACGATTCTGTGCTGCTTTCATGCTCTTGCACCTGTATTCATTATTGTAGAAATTGGTTTGTTCGTTCACTGTCATAATGCTCTAATAAAATAATATCTACTAATAGTATATTTTGTGGAATCAATATTAGGCACGTGACCTGAAAGCACAGAGGAGACACGAGAATTGGCAAATGAATGTCTGCAAAAGATTAGCTGCTGAGACAAATTTCCCAAATTCGGAGATAATTAAATTATATCTATGTGATGACAATTTGGATAAAGGTAAAAGTTAAGAACATTGCTTTATTAATTTTCTCCATTTCACCTGTAGCTCCGAGTGAAGCTTCTGAACTTACTGCCAGTGCAAGTCATACTGTCTTTACTTTGTTCTTCAGTATTTGCCTGCATTAAAATCTGTTGATGTCCTCATTGATGTATACTAAGTCCGCATCGTCCTGTCTGCAGAAAGTGGTGTTCCATTGCTTGTGTGGAATGAGCCCAACGTTGAGGCTTTGGTTGACATGTTAACTTATATGCAGAACTGGGAGCCATCATATGTCCGACAGCACATGCTCCCTATGCTATCAACCATATATTTACGCGAAATGGCTTCGTCTCCATGTAAATCGTTGCTTCTTTGTGAACAGTATGAATTCCATTCAATTCAACGGATTAAGATAAGATATGGCCACCCCTATTACTTGATCAAATGGAAGAGGGCCACTCGTGGTATGCCTTCTGGTGGTGTATCTGACAAGAAGGCAGAATTAGAAGGGGAGAGTCAGGCTGAGGTGATCGTTTTGGATGATGACGATGACGACGAGGAGGAGGAGGCAACAGTGAATTGTGAATCTGCTGACTTGTTGGATGAGCCAGAATTGCCACAAGTACTCAGGGATGATAACCGCATCTTTCTATTGACTGATGAAGATATTGAGCTCGTGAATGCTGCATTTCCTGATGAAGCACAGCGGTTTCAGAGAGAACAGGTGTGTGCATTGACTCCTTTCTTTACTACGATGATAAGTTAAATTATAACGAGGTTCTGAAACTTATTGTATTTACTTGTTGAGTAAAACTTTTGTTCGCTGTGATTAACAAACCCACTGAATTGGTTACAGAGGCTCAAAGAAGAGAAATCAAAGTCCCGGAAATCCAAGCTGAACCCAGCAATCAGCACATCCGAGACACCGAAAGGGTCTAGACCTACCGGCGTGCAGCTCAGCATCAAGGAGTTCTACCGCTCGAAGAAAGGCGCGGGAGCGGGCGACGAGGCCGGCAGCGGGAAGAAGCCGCACGTCGAAGCGGGCCAGTCGTCGAAACCCGGGTCGAGAAAATCCTCGCCAGTGGACCTGAACAAAAAACTACCCAAGTCTCTGCGACGGCGCCTGCTCTTTGACTGAAACAACAGCCCGCCGCAGCCCTCCTGAACTACGGCCTTGCTGCCACTGCTGTACATGCTTCCGGTGGATGTGCTAATTGTTTCTTTTGGGGGCCCTTAGGGTGTAAATTTTGTAGGCCTTGTCTGTATAGTGAACCAGTAAAAAAGAGAGAGCATGAGTTTGTTTTAGCTTGAGTGTTGGAATCTGACGTGTCTGTAATTACCCACTGTTGACTCTAATTTTGTTGAGCTCGAATACGATACAAGTGTTACTGTAGTAAATCCACACAGCAATGAAGCATAGAATAGAAGGAGCAAATCTTCAACGCTGCTGTACACGGCGTGATTGCGACAGACAAATGCATTGCGGTCTCAAAATGATGATGAAGATAAATGCATTACGTAGGAGTGAAGAAGATGAAATTGTCAAAGGAGGGAGGAGGTTTGGGATTCCGATATCTACTCTTTCAACTTGGCGATGCTTTAAAACTTGGTGATGCTTCGTGTCAGGTTGCCTCGGTGTGCACTCAAATATACTTAAAAAGCAAAAAAAAACATGTTAAAATTGAGAGGGAGAACATCCCTTATTTGGGCCTCCATGACACCTAGTCACTCTTTGTTTTTTGTTTTTTTGAAGGTAGACGCTCTTTGTTTAACGCTGCAAACCGCCACGCGTCAGTCGATGAGCCACCACGCGTTTGCTTTCAGCGCGTCAGGCGAAACTATATAAGCAGCGCACTCCACACACCACAGTGAGTTACCAATTGCTCCGAGCTCGACCTCGACAAGCCAAAGAAGAAGCTCATCCACAGTTACCTTGCCATCTCACACTCATCCACGGTTGACAATCCAGCATACCAGACTAAGCTTCAGCCAGCAGTGGACATGGCTGCCGCCGCCGAGCAATGGAGTTCCAGTTCCCCTTTCTCGCCGTCTTCGCACTCGCACCCGAAGCGCCCCGCCGGGCGCACCAAGTTCAAGGAGACGCGGCACCCGGTGTACCGCGGTGTGCGGCGTCGCGGCAGCGCCGGCCGGTGGGTCTGCGAGGTGCGCGTCCCCGGCAAGCGCGGCGTGCGGCTCTGGCTCGGGACCCACGCCACCGCCGAGTCCGCCGCGCGCGCCCACGATGCCGCCATGCTCGCGCTGGGCGGCCGCTCCGCCGTCTGCCTCAACTTCGCGGACTCCGCGTGGCTGCTCGCGGTGCCGGCCGCGCTCGCCGACCTGGCCGACGTCCGGCGCGCGGCACTCGCCGCCGTCGCGGACTTCCAGCGCCGGGAGGCCGGCAACAAGTGCGTCGCGATCGTGCCCACAGACGATGCCGTCTCCTCCAGCGCGTCCACGTTGTCGTGCTCGGACAACGCCGGCTCGTCGGCCACCTCCCGGCCTTCTGAACTGGACGGGCTGTTCGAGGTGCCGACGGCTGCTGCAGTACTGGGCTGCGACATGTTCGACTTTGAGTTCGGCATGTCCGGGGAGATGGACCTGGGATCGTACTACGCGGACCTCGCGGAGGGGATGCTCCTGGAGCCACCGCCGCCGCTGGCGCCGGAATTCGCCGAGGTGTGCTGGGACGGCGGAGCAGATTACGCCGCGCTCTAACATCTGACCTTAACTGAACTTAACTAAATTACATGCCACACGTCCGAGCAAGTTTGGCTGAAGGAAACAATTGGAAGAACACTGCTGCTGCTGCCTGTGGATCGGCTGAAGGTCACCTGTTTTCAGAGTTCAGACAGATCGATACAAGACAACTTCTAGAAAGAAAAAAAACTGTCAATTCATGTGTGGAGGCAATAGAACCCGAAAGATGAACGCTGGGTGATCCAACAAGGTGGTCCTCTCCGAGCACGCGAATCCTGAAGATGTGGCCGAGAACGCATCCGAGGTCGAAAAGCTACCGAATCCTCGAGTATTTTCCCAGTTTCCTCAAAGTCCTTGTAGCCACGCGAGCTAACGCGGCGACCTGATGTGTCTCGCTCTTTGATGGCTCCTTCATGAATTATGTGGCCAAGAGGACAATATGTCTAGATTTTATGGTGTGTCACTTTTTCAATGACGTGTCACCACAGCTTTGGCTAGGTGCGATGGCACGGGATCCGGTATTTTAGGGCCGATTATATATATACCAGTAAATTTGCCTGTGCGTTGTACAACGGGTTGATTTCAATCGAATGTGTCATAGACTGAAAATAATTTGATTCCTATCAATGCACTTTACACAATCCAGCTGTTGATTTGGGCCGTCAAAGCTTTTATATATATGATTTCAATGGGTATGATTTGAGCTACGACCAGTGTAAGAGCAAAATGCAGGAATTTGAAAGAGGCAGGGGATCGGTCCCCCAGCTGCAGGTTCAGTAAAAGTTCCAAACCAGCCTCACCCAGGTTTTGTAGATCGAAACAACAAGTGCGAGGTCCAATGACTCCTGATTTAGAAAATGGTTAACTTCCATGGCCATGTTAGCTACCATGTCAATCCAAACAACACAAAGTAGGAGGTAAAATTAATTCATTCTAATATATAGTATGTATATATTACAGAGTATGCAAAGAAAATGTCAGGAATGACTCACATGGGATTTCTCATACTCGACTTGGAGGGGGGGGGGGGGGGCAGTGGCCCCCTCGGACTTGCTATATTTGGCATGATATTTGACTTACATGAAATCCATAAAGATATGTATGCATGTGATTTTCAGTTACTATACTACTATTATAAAAGCCATATTTTTGTTTGCCCCGAGCCTCTCTTGATCAAGGCGGCGTTCAAGCTGTCGACGCGCCTGCTGCATGTAGGCGTTCAAGCCGTCGCCCTAGTGAAGTTGAAGGTACGCATACGAATTGACCGTAGTGTTGTTTGATTTTCTGTTATTTGGGCCGAAGTCCTTGGTTTGGGCCCTAGTTCGCCTCTCCCGGAATTTTGACTGGGATTGAGTACATGTCCCTTCTTGGTCCCCTTCATGGAAGTCTGAGACTGCAACAACACACGGTAGTCCGGAGGTTTTTTTAGACGGAAGGCACCACAGTGCCCAGATTTAAACTAATAAAGCCACGAACGTCTGCGTACATCAGGTGATGTTGCTGTTTCACTCTCCTGAAATGATACAAAAATCTTTTAATGAAGCGATTTCTCAGTGACAAATATAATTCTTGCCTAGTGGCAAATATAAATATGTGGCTCTCAACTTCAAGACTTTTCATATTGGCATAATCAAACATATATTAGCGCCAAAATCCTAAATACAATGTCCATTCATATGGGGGTTTAGAAGTATACCATTATATCCTCTGTGTGCCATGTCATGATATACGACACCCTCCCTGGCGCCGCCCCTAGATAGGTATGGGGGAGGCCCTTATCAACACTTCTTTGAAATTTTAATACAGTATAATGTTTTAGTTTAAATTTTGTGGGTACTTTTTCTGAAAAGTGAATTATATGTAATTAAGTTCCCGTATTCCTTTGATTTTTCTTTCAGAAATTTCCAAATCATAGTTCACATTTCAGGGAGCTCAAGCGCATGTAACTGAAATTTAGAATCTTTTGAAAGGTCTAGATATGGTTGACTTTTTTTCCGAAAGAGGTGCAGTATGGATGTCTAAGTGAGTGCCACAAAATCCAAGACCTCTTCTTCAAATAAGGAGAAACAGAAATGGAACAAGATTAGATTATGATCACTGCAAATCCTGAGCAGTGTCGTCTCGGGTTGCCTCCGTAGACAGTCTCAAATAACGCTGTTATTACAAATTATTTTTGGGCCTCCATGCATGGGTTGCGTGGATCCCGATCAGTTCATCACCACTCGTCCAATTTGGGCAGGAAGCTACCTTTTGCTTGACGTTGCAAAACGCCACGCGTCAGGGCTGTCCCGTGCGAACCGGCAAGGCGCCGCCGCCTCTCATGTGACCGCACTCTACACACCACACTGAGCTACCCAACACTCAGAGCTCGAGCTCAACAAGCTCGTCTTCCACCTCACACTAGTCCATAGTTCATAGTCCAGCAAGCAAGCCATACCAACTACCAAGCTTAAGCCAGCACGGAGCCGCCGGCAGCAAGCCAGCAATGGACATGGGTGACGCCGAGCAATGGAGTTCCCTTTCCTCGCCGTCTTCGCACCCGAAACGCCCAGCGGGGCGCACCAAGTTCAAGGAGACGCGGCATCCGGTATACCGTGGTGTGCGCCGGGGGACACCATGTTCGACTTCGAGCTGGACATGTCCGGCGATATGGATCTGGCTGGGATCACACTACGCGGACCTTGCGGAGGGGATGGTCCTCGAACCGCCGCCGGCACCGGAGTTCACCGAGGCGCACTTGACGCCTCACTCTGGAGCAACTGAAACAGGCGACCATGGTCTCTGAAACCATATGGAACAAACTGAACCTGATGAAATTAAACTAATGAAATTCCATGACAAACATCCGAGGAGACTCAGTTCTCAGCCACGGAGAGGGATACCAAGATAATTAAAAGGCGCGTTAAATGATCGAATAGTCAATGGTGGTTTCAGACAAACCATGAAATGGAAAAAGGTTACTTCCACAAAAGGGTAATATCACCTCATGTGTGGTGACTATAACTAGTAACCAGACGCTAATCCAGAAGATGTGGCCTAGGAGAACCCATCCAGCTCAGCCGGTTGAAGCAACCAAAAACAATGGGTTTCCTGTCCAAGAGGTGTCTCGATCCGTAGGGCCTAGTTGCTGAATCCTATAGCCATGATCGAGGACAAGATGCCTACACGTGATGTGTCGTCCAATCACTTTTTTAGATACGTAGTGCAAGTGGTGCAGTAAAATAGGTACTCGATCTGGCGAAATAAATGAAAAGTTATTTTGTTGTGTGCCGCTGAAGTTTAGTACTATAAGGACTGATTCTCACTCGTCTCAGAATTAACATTCTCAATGGATTGAGAACCCGGTGAGATGATGTCATTCGAATCACGAAGCAACTTGACGACGATTTGAAAATATCTATGTTGCAACACAGGACTAGCATGAATACGATACAATCCAACTGATTAGAAGACAATGGAGAATCAACAAAACCGTCGATTCTAGAATGAAAGAGCTCTAAATTCCCTAACTAATGAGAATTTGTAGAACCGAAATTGAAGAAACAAACCCACCCAGCTCAGGCGGTTGAAGCTACGAAAAGAATGGTTTTTCCGTAGTGTTTTGTCCAAGAGGAGTCTTGATCTGTAGCGCCTACTTGCTGAATCTTGTGGCCAAGATCGAGGACAAGATGCCTAGACGTGATGTGTCGCCCAATCAGTTTTTTTGTGATACGTGGTGCAAGTGGAGCATTAAAGTTTGTAGTCAGTGTTAGAATTTTGATATGTCGAAATAAACGAAGACATTTCTTTTGTTGTGTGCGACTCAGAAATAAGATTCTCAATCGATTGAAATCCAGTCAGATGATGTCATTCGAATCACGAAACAATCCAACAACGATTTGGAAAAATCTCTGTTGCAACACATGACTCACACGAATCACGATACAATCCAACAAATGAAGCCGAAGAAACAAGCGCCCCCCCCCCCCCCCCCCCCCCCTCCCCACCAGTCTAGTGCAATGTAGAACAAACAAGTTGGATAGACCTGGATAGTTTCAGCTGTTCCACCGAAAAGGTGTGATGCAGCTCACAGATCCACAACCCGCTAGAGCGCGACGGGAGGACGACAAGTTGAACAAAGTTGACAGCTAGTAAAGGCAAATTCAAGACACAATGTCCACCTTCGGGGAAAGCTTCTAATTTCTACTTCCGGTTGTACTTTTTAAAGCGTTGAATGAAAAAAGATAAATAAGAATATTAATTAATTAACAAAATAGTCAGGCCTCACGACAAAGACACACCAGCTGCCATATAATTGGTTGGGGAAAAAAGGAGGTCGCTGACCACTCTGTGAGAATAACAATTCCACAAAATAGGTCATGTCCGTTGTTGTGGGTGGAGTGCCCGAGAGGTGACGGTAATGGCAGCTTTGATTGGTCCACGTGTATGGGGGCGGTCCAAATCACGCTTAATTAATCCTGGATGGATGGAGGCCAAGCGCGAGCAAGATCTTCTTCCCCGATCGATCTCGCGCCAGAAATCCTCGTCACTCTCACTCCTGAGTGGAGGCCGGTGGGCGTCGCTCTCTGGGCCACCCAATATCCTATGGCCAATCTTTCCCTAATCTGGAGGCAAAGATCCAAGCTTTGCCATTGCAAGAGTAAGCCGTGCGTCACTTTGGCTA
The DNA here is from genome assembly GCA_026929855.1 of Poa annua. Classification (NCBI taxonomy): domain Eukaryota; kingdom Viridiplantae; phylum Streptophyta; class Magnoliopsida; order Poales; family Poaceae; genus Poa; species Poa annua. Next base: position 84,628,915 of record CM049432.1, read on the forward strand.
GATATTATCAGTGCCAGTGCTGACTGTTGTTCCGACAAGGATTGCTTACTTGTAAATTGGAAAAGGAAGGCGCCCGTATATATGAGGCTGGCACGCCACGACGCGCTTGCACTGCATCAGCGCGCGTGGGCTCACCCGCCCAATTCCATCTCCACCATAGCGACGCGCCGGGAAACCGCCGCCGCTTGCTTTGCCTATATATCCTCCCCCCGCCGCAGTCTTCTTCCTCTCACCCAAGCTAGCTCCACCGCCGCTCAACACACAGCAACGCGAGTAAGCAGCAAACAGCAAGCTAGCACCTTCTTCACAACCTCTCAGCTCGAGATGGACGCCGCCGCCTCCACGTCCACGTCCGGCCAGGACCGCCACAGGACGGTGGGCTCGGAGCCGCCGAAGCGGCCCGCGGGGCGGACCAAGTTCCACGAGACGCGCCACCCGGTGTACCGCGGCGTGCGGCGCCGGGGCCGCGTCGGCCAGTGGGTGTGCGAGATGCGCGTCCACGGGGCCAAGGGCGCCAGGCTCTGGCTCGGCACCTTCGCCACCGCCGAGATGGCAGCGCGCGCGCACGACGCCGCCGCGCTCGCCCTCTCCGGCCCCGCGGCCTGCCTCAACTTCGCCGACTCCGCCTGGCGGATGCTGCCCGTGCTCGCCGCCGGGTCGTTCGGCTTCGGCAGCGCGCGGGAGATCAAGGCCGCCGTGGCGCTAGCCGTCGTCGCGTTCCAGCTCTGCCCGGTCGCGACGGCCTCACTCTCACTGGCCACCGAGGAGGAGGGCTCGCCCACGCCGAGCGCCACCGCCGCAGCTCTGTTCTACATGTCCTCCAGCGACCTGCTGGAGCTCGACGAGGAGCAGTGGTTCGGCGGCATGGTCGCCGGGCCGTACTACGAGAGCCTAGCCCAGGGCATGCTCGTAGAGCCGCCGGACGCCGGAGCGTGGCGCGAGGACGGCGGCGTGGTGGAGACCCCGCTCTGGAGCTACTTGTTCGAGTAATAATCAATCTAGTAGGACTGTAAAGTTTAGGCTTTTTCATCGTTTCCTTCCGAATACAGGAAGAAACAAGAGTAGCTAGTGTGTTCGTCGTTGAATTGAATGTCAAGATTTCTTTTTTGGCAATTCTTAGTCAAGATCCCAAGTACTCCATTACTGTTGATGAAGCGGGTGTCTATCGTGCACTCCATGAATCGGAATAATACTGTACATTTTATGATAGGAAAATGACAAGAACCGTCACTGTTGGTTCACAGCTTGTGCAAATGCTGGACATTGACGCTTGCAAGTGGATCGAAAAAAGTTTGCACGTATTGTTCATTCATGCGTTGTGTGGTCACCAGAAATAACGCAAAACGATCAGTGCATACTATTATCGTCAGGTTATAGTTAGAGCCTAGCTTATATGTGGTCGTTTATTCGTTAGTCTTGATGATATGATTGTTTTTTTTGACATTTTATGATATGATTGTATGTAGCTCAATTTTATACAGGTCATGGGACTACCCGGTTAACGCTACCATATTTTTTTTAAACTTTTCTGCTGTAGGGGAGCCCTCCACAGCTTTACCTCGCTTTATTAAAAATGCTACAAGAATCTTGTTAACTATAACTTCTTTCGAAGCCTCATCACCCAACCAGCTGTCCTTTTATTCTTTTTTTAAAACATCTTGCCTCTTCACCCTTCTAACAGACGAAAACAGAGTGGATGCAATTCCTCTCGTAGAAGATACGAGAAACTCGGTTGATATTTGTCAAGGAGGATGTCCCAATCACTGATCTAACGTTGAGTTTTCACTGTATCTCCACCGACACACCCAAATAACTCCAAAAGAATAATGACGATTTGAGATTAAAATTGAAAGCAACGACACTTTCCACTTGTCCGAACCGATTCATATTCCTGCAGACACACTTAAGGCATCTTCCAAAATTAGGGTCTACTCGGTAGAGCCGGACAATGACTGAAAAAGGCATTCGACGTGCATGACCCCCTTATCATAGGCATGTGGCGGCTGAGTTATGTGGTCATTTAACCCCAACACCGTCCTCCACTTTCACATCATGGCCACCACACCCATGTCGTCCACTCATGGTCGGGAGTTCGCCACAACCAGACATGTTGACTTGTCGCCTCTCATCATCCTCGTTTGGCGAGCCTTTGGTGTGCTCCAACCCTAGTTTGATTTTGTCTGGTACCCTTCTCTATCATAGTTGCTACTCGCTAGATCGTATATGCGAGATCATAGATGCTTGAGCTATCATGAATAACATGATCATTGGGAGTAAGTGAAATCTTGATATGGTGCTCGATCAGCCTTGAGTACACTAGGGCCATCTTGCCGAACAATATTAGGGCGTGCCGACCGAGTTTGCTGATTTCTCACCATTCATCAGTTAAATTTGTAATGAAACAAGAAAGCACATAGTTATTTGATTATGACTTGGCTTTATCTCAAAATTTTAACTGGATGTAGTAACTATATTGGTTCTATGTTTGAATTATTATTGGACTATGCAATAAGTTTTATTGGGTTTAGTTGTAGCATTATGACATATTGATGACGATGATAAAAAATGGATAGACACGACCGTTTTGGGAGAAGGGGGAATACCGCTGGAGCTGCCTCCCTATTGTCTCGGACACTTATCTGCCACCCCAAAGCAGACACACTTATGGTGGCCATAGGTATATAATGTTCCATCTGCGTTCCATGTACAATTGCCTCATGAAATCATGTGTCCATAAGATAAGAGCATCTCCTAAAAATAAGGAACGAGGCCAAAGTTGATTTTCTTGAAAAATACCCTCACATTCATGTTGCTTCAAAGTTGTCATGAGAGATGGATGGAGAGATAATCGATGTTGAATTTCAACAAAATAAGCCCAAAGCATTGTGTCACGGTAGACAGACCAATTAGTCCTTAGTCACGCGCCATATCCAAACGGCGATTGAAGAGAAGATTGTGCCGCTGGTTTTCGTACTTGGTTGTGAAATGGGCAAAGCCCGCTATAGGGCCATTCTCGTCTCACGCTTCAAACCGGGTTCTAAATAATGAGCCATACGAAGAACCTACATTTTGGTGCGGCCAAACTTTCCAACCAATGCTCTTCATTATATTGTGGAAGACGTCGAACCCGAACATCTGTGTTCGAATATTTTGCCAGGAAGGAGAACTTCAGATGATGGGTGTCTGGAGTATCAAAATATCTAAAGCAAGGTACGATTTGACATATTTGCATCTTGGACATGGCATTTCATTCGGGTAAGGAGGGGCCGGTGAGAGTGTAGCCGCTTCCCCACCACATCCATGAATCATGATCCACCCACCGTCCCACACCCGCTGAATCGACCGAGGATTTGACATGATATGATATCTGGAGACAAGATTAAGGGCCCGGCTGCACCAATGGCCAGCTGATCGGCCACCTCGATGGGTCTAGAACCACACGACTTGAGCATTAGCGTACTAACATAACATAGGACGAGATATTTCTCGACATGGTTGCCTGTTGTGGTCAGCACACGTGAACGAATAGGACCCCCGGTTTGGAACCATTCTGCAGGGCCCCTTGGCACCATTTTCTTTCAGCCAACAGTGACACCTGCCTTTGTTTATTGCGGTTTAATAACTTCGCTAGCTTACGTGGATCGTTTTTTGAAAAAAAAAATCAGTTCATGATGCTTGAAGCAGTTTCAATTGCTTCCACAGCTGAGTGATTCTATACGCAGGATGCCCTGCTTTTGCATTTCAGAAGAGGAAGATAACCCAAAGTTACACCGATTTAAAAACTAGGGGCGTACCCCAAAAGAGAGAAAAAACACTTGGCGCCGAGGCATCGGACAATCACATCAAAACCATCTTTCACTCAAAACTCGTCTAAAGGAAGATATTCCCCCAAATAAAGATCTTTTCACAGGAAGATCATCGTGGATCGATATTCAGTAGCTCCAGAGCGCAGCGTCGCCGTCGCCGCACTCTCTGTTCTCCGAGTACGGCGTGGGCGGCGGCTCCAGGAGCATTCCCTCGGCAAAGCCCGCGTAGTAGGTATCCAAGTCGATTTCGCCGGACATGTCGAGCTCGAACATGTTGTTGCGCAGACCGGGGGCAGAGTAGGTCGGCACCTCAAACCGAAGTTCGTCGTCGGCATTGTGCAGGGACGGCGGATTGAAGGACGCGACGGAGGAGGTGGCCTCGTCTACTACAGGGACCACGGCGACGGCCTCCCGGCGCAGGAAGCCCGCGACGGCCTCGACGGCAGCGCGCCGGACGTCGGCCAGGTCGGCGAGCCACGGGGGCACGGCGAGCAGCCACGCGGAGTCGGGGAAGTTGAGGGTCGAGAGGCCCGAGCCGGAGCAGCCGCGCAGGGCGAGCATGGCGGCGTCGTGCGCGCGCGCGGCGGACTCGGCGGCGACGTAGGTGCCGAGCCAGAGCCGCTCGCCGCGCTTGCCGGGCACGCGCACCTCGCAGACCCACCGCCCCGCGCTGCCCCGGCGCCTCACGCCGCGGTACACCGGGTGCCGCGTCTCCTTGAACTTGGTGCGCCCGGCGGGGCGCTTCGGTTGCGGCGCCCCGAGCTCGTGCGTGGACGCAGACGACGAAGGGGAGTCGATTCCTGTGTCCATTGCTAGCTTCTGAACTATCAGTTCCGATCGCTTGCTAGCTTGGTGGTATGGTCGCAGAGCGTGGAGCGTGAGCTTGCTTAGGTGGAGAGATTGTTCGGTAGATGAGTGTGGTGCGCAGAGTGTGCTTACTTATAGAAGCAGTTCGTTAGGCTTGACATGGTGGCGCTAGTCTGCGAGGTGGCGCGGAGCTGGTGGCCATGGAATTATTTTTGCGTTGCTGCGATGCTATGGAGCCGACGCGTGGGAGGCAGGATACGTTTGATATTTTGTCGTGTGACTCGTCAGGCTGGACACGCGGCGGGTTTGCGGCGTTTAGCAGTCGTAGTTTTTATTTTATTTTTTAAGGGGGTGGTAGCTTCCTGGTTGAGATAGCAATTGGGCACGTGGGCCTGACCCTCCACCTGCTCAGCCTATGGAGGCCCGGAGAGACGGATGTAATTGGTCATATAGCATCACATATTTAGATGGACGGTTTAAAACACGTTTTGTTTTCTGAAAACATTAACTAATAGCTTACTTATATGGGATTACATGGCGTCATACATTTGAACATTTACATCCCTACCCGGAAAATGGATTCCTCCTCACGGTCCCATGATTTTTAATTGATATAGAGTTCTCGCTATTTTTATAGAGAAATCAAATATTTTATTAATCGAAGTAACACATATGTAAAGCAAAACACAGACGGGGTAAAATGATAATCTTGAATTTACAGATAAAATTCTAATAGACCAAGAAATACAATACTATTAGGCACGTATAAGTGCAACCCGGGAATGTTGCAGCGGGAAATTTGACCATGCATTATCGCGGACACTAGTTAGTAGAAGAAAATTGGATATAATCCAAAGCTAATATTATAAGAAAATTGCATCGCATGTTGAACAAGTCTAACAATACTTAATTATCAACAGAAACTTCAGGACGAAGTTACACACTTCTCAAAATGAATGTCAGATTGAGCTGAAGCACGATAAACCCTGGTGGTGTGACTTCGGAAACAACGGTCGAATCCTTCGGTATGGTCTGCTTACGAGGAAATTTTACTTTCCACCACGAACAAATATGGTAGCAAACAAACAAGTGTTGTAGTGATAAATGCTATACATTAATAAATCTAAAATAATATGAACATGAGACGATATACTCTGTACCTATGATTTTTCAGCTCCATACTCAATAGGAATTTAAAGTTAGAGTATTTCTTTATGGAACACTGAGACAAACAATAAACTCTTCATGTCTACTTAGATGGACATATAGAATTTAGGAAGTTCTTCTAGTTGTCTTGGTTGAAGAAACATTTGGTGTTTGGTAGGACTGGCATACTTGAAAGAACCTCTTACATAAAAGAAGTGTAAACTACTAATCATGTGTCATATTGAACTTTGCGATTGTCATGGAATAGTAACTGAAAAAACGATAAAAAACAACCCAATACAAAACATGAATTGTTCAACGAGGATCAGTTATTGCGTTAATTGCATATTGACCAGTTACATGTAATAATTTTATTTATAAATTTTGTTTTATACACACATGATAACTATCAAGATGTTATTTTGGCATCCCACGTAAAGATCAACAACAGCACTCATCCATACTTGCAGTGCATTTAGATCTAATACTGTGGGTACCAAATCCTCTTTATCTGCAATTATCATTGCATATCACATAAGTGCAGTTTTTTTAAAGCCTCGTATTTCCATCCTCTAACTACAAATGCAATATATTAAGTCATTAACAATATAATATTCTATTAAAAAGATGAAAATAAGAATGTAGGAAAAAATTGTGTGACATATGCAATATGGAGAGTAAACAAGGAAATTGTTGCATACTTGCATCGCATGGCGGTGATATAGAAGATATCAGCACAATAACAAAGAGAGCAATCACAGTATTGTACATAACCTTCCTTGTTTTGTCAGTGATGAGTACCATTATATGAGAATAGAATACTTTTAGTTTTATGCTTCTTCTCACCTATTTGGATAATTTCTACCAATTCATCTATGTGTATATATAGGGCCAACATAAAAAATGTATTTCCATTTTTTTGTTCATGCATATCTTCAATTTAATGTTCACATATCTTCAATTTAGTGTTCATCTATCTTTAGTTTAATGTTCACATATCTTTAATTTAATGTTCACATATATAGGAGCAAGCACGATTAAATCTCATGCATTGATTGTTCAATCTCATGCACTAGCTATATCTTGCATTTATTTCTTCGCATCCATATTGATAGCAGAATATTATTGTAAGATATGGTATTATGTTAAGTTTTCACAAATTTATATTTGAATAAATATTTATTTTGATATTTATGTGGCATCTAAAGTTATAAACGGCGGAAACTCTTGACCGCACCACAACGATTTGAGCTTTCTGGCCGTCTAATTTGCTCCGCTCCATCTGATCACGATGACTCGTGGGAGTCGGGATGAATATAAATTCACCATATTTCTAACCTTACCAATCGTGCACTCATTCTCGCTAACACCCCCCTATATGCCCCTGGGAGCCGGAGCCCGAGGGCCCACCCGTTTGCCATACAAAACGAGTTTAAATGGCTCTAGTCTGTGTGGCGGAGGGGCAAAATTTGAAGCGAGTTCGTCCCATTGGCTGATTTGTTCAGCCAAAACATGAATCCATCTACTGACAATAAATGACCACAACAACAAGATAAATGGTTCACACCTTGGCGCTTTCATGACCATGCCCGAAGAGTTGGCCACAGAAAGCTGACCTACCGCTTTTGGATGTCGTTCGCCACACAGTCAGGGAGTCGCTAAAGGCGGGCGTAGCGTTCAGGTCGATGGCCGCCTCGTCGGACGAGGAGATGGACATCTGCGAATGTTGTGTCTTGTAGACGTAGCACTCCTCGAAGAAGCCTCGGGTAGACGGCGACCCTTACAGGGTGAGGCTGCGCTAGAGCTTATTTGGCTCATGACGATCAACATCTCGACGGTTTCTCTTGTCTCATACGCCGCCTCTCCTTTGTCCTTCAATCGTCGGAGTTGCCGAAGTTGGGAAGCGGCCTCGCGCAGCTGCTCTGGACTCATCGACGACTTTTAAGTGAGCTCCAGCGGCTCCCGCTTCAGCGTTATCTTTTTCTGCTGCGTTAGAAGCGACGGCTTGCAAGCAACCTTTGGTTTCGCAAGGCCGACGAGTTTTGGCAGCATGGTTGAGGAAGGCGAGGAGGTCCCGGTGGGGACGCAAGGGTTTTGGAAATGGAGAGAAGATTGTGAATTTTAACACCCGGGGAGACAATGTAGAGGAAGATGAACTGAGCGTCATCGTTGTGTGTATGACGACCCCTGTCAGAGGGCCTCTCAGACTAATTTCCAGCATCCCCTGTTCAGCGGTCCCGGACACAAAATGACTTGAAGAGACCTTTGACGGCCCCGTTTGGAACCCAAGAAGTAAAAGCGTAGGAATAGGAAAAACACAGCAATTGAGGTGTCATGTTTTCTGAATTCCTGTAGGAATCAAAACCACAGGAATTTTTCTAAAGTATCGTTTGGATGTCACGCAAGAAAAACACATGAATCATAGGAAGATTAAAACATGAGGTGAGAGTGACCTCATGTTTATTTTCCTTCAAAATTCCTATGAAATAGCCTATCTCCTCAGAATTTTAAAGAAATCCAAGTTCACATTCCTTTGTTTTAAACGGTACCATAGGAAATTTTCGTATGAAATTTCCTATCCTTCAAGATTTCTACTGTTTGATGGGTATTTTTTCTTTCGTTCAGAGCCCGTTGGGCCTGTAGGGCTCCGGTGGAGTTGCTATTAACTCTGTTGTTGGAGTGAAAATAGTTGAGCTCCGGGGATATTTTCAGTAGCTGATACACTTGATAGTACTGGGCCGAGAGCGTGACGTGCCGTACGCAGCGGTCCTAGCTGCCTGCTTCCTCGCTCACAGTCACACACAGTCACAGTGACCCTCCCCCACTGAAGCGGCAGCACGCGTAGAGTGACAACGATTTTGAAAAAGATACTCCGTCGTCCCCACCGTCGCTGAGCTGGATGGCTATCCACCACATATCTTCTTCTATGACCTTGCGGAAGTTGCCCGTTATGGTGAAAGGTAAATCGCCTATTTCTGGACCATGCATTTTGCGACTCCATCGTCACTCCTCGGAGAAATGCCCGTTATTTTCCAGTTTTTCTTGATCATGTTTTCAGCTAATTCATTCAGAAATGCGCTTGTTGCTTGTCCGCTGCGTTGTGTGTGTTAAGAGATCGAACGATTTCATGCTCTCAGATGAGGATCCATGTCCACTGTGTTCTCCACGGCCGGGATTCATTCGGAGCTGTGCTTGCTTGTCCATCCATGTCCACTGTGTCGTGTGTGTGTAAGATGAGACCAGAGTCCAGACGATTTCATGCTCTCAAATGCTCCACGGTTTTATTAAGCGGTTTCCGGAGCTAAGCTAGCTAGTTTGTGGCCGGGGTATCGATCTCTCAGTGGCTCCATAGCGACGAAGAGTCGCCTCCGCCGTCGTTGCAGTCCCCGTGCTCGTAGCTTTCCACGGTGGCCGGTGGCGGATCCAGGAGCAGCCCATGGGCGAGGTCCGCGTAGTAGGTGCCCGGGCACATTTCCCCGGCGATGTGGAGCTCCAACATCTCGCTGCCCAGCGCATCCGGCACCTCAAACTCTTCCCTCGCACGAGGCAGCTTGTTCGCCGACGAAGTGGCTGCATTGTCCGGCGCCGAAGCTGCAACGGTCACCGCCCCCTCGTCGAGGGCCGCCTCTCCCGTGGACTGCCGGCGCAGGAAGTCCACGACGGCCCCGATGGCGGCGCGGCGCACGTCGGCGAGGTCCGAGACGTTGGGCGGCACGGCGAGCACCCACGCGGAGTCCGGGAAGTTGAGGCACGCGGCGGCGGAGGCGGCGCTGCCGTGCAGCGCGAGCATGGCGGCGTCGTGCGCGCGCGCGGCGGCCTCGGCGGTGACGTGCGTGCCGAGCCAGAGGCGCTCGCCGCGCGTGCCGGGGACGCGCACCTCGCACACCCACCGCCCGTTGCTGCCGCGGCGGCGCACGCCGCGGTACACCGGGTGGCGGGTCTCCTTGAACTTGGTGCGGCCCGCGGGGCGCTTGGGCGTGGGCGAGGTGGGCGACAGCGGGATCCCCAGCTCCTGCGAGGACGACGAGGAATACGAGCTCAAGTTGTAGTCGGGGCCCGTGTCCATGGCCGCCGGCCGGTCGCTTGCTGATGCCGTTGTTGGTGGTGCACTAGGGCTTACTAGTATGAGCAGCCAGAGTGGCTAGCTGGAGTACTATGAGTGTGGCTAGCTGAGCTCAGTAAATGAGTGGAGTGGCTGGAGTGGAGTGTGCTTACTTATAGTTTTGTACGACGCGGTGTGAAAGGCGACGGCGGTGTTGCCCGTCGGCGAGGGGACAGCGCGAAGTTTTGCGGCACTGGCCGCTCTCGATTTGACGCGTGGCGCGTGACTCCTCTGTGTAGACGTGGTGGGGGGCTTGCAGCGTTAAGGAAAGAAAAGGTCTCGTGCCCTTTTAGCTCAGCACTTGGTGCAGAATACAAGTAGTATACTATATCATTTTTTTTCGTACCCTAACCGCGTTATCTGTTGTCGACTGGATGGGGTAAGGCGACCGTGACGGTGAACTTTGCTAAATATTATCCATTCAATATCCACGAGCGCGAAGGCTTCACTCATCCTCTAAACCAGGACAACATTAGCAAAAGTTTTGATTTAGCCTACAATTTACACTAACTAAAACACTTATCATGAAATTGGCCGAGGTTTGGTTCGATTCTAGGTCCACCACATGGATGCAACCCATGTTGCAACTCATGTCTAGCATGTATCACGAAGCAAGTCTAACAGTTCATGACATGTTTCTTAGTTGCAAGCCCACCTACAACTAAGAATATTCAAAACTGCAATCCAACTTGCAACTTTTCTTGGTTTATAGGGAGTGACGGAGCTGCAGTTCAACTATTGGTTCAAATGAACCAAGTGGATTTTGCAAATCCTTCATTAATCCTATCTCTTTTCCTATAGACTACACCATTAACAATGAACTGAACCCAATAATTTTTCAACTCAGATTGTGCTTATAGGTGTACGAATTGCAATGTAAATTTAACGATAAAAACCCTATTGAGAACTAACTGAGAATTATGAAGAGCAATTTTATGCATGCGCTTGCTTAGACTATAGTGTAGGTTTGACCAAATTTTAATAATTTCGACGTAGTTCAAGAACAAGAAGAGCACTTATTCGCAGACGGATAGACTAAGAGATCTGACCCAAGTAAGATTATTCCGGTAGCAGCTAGCCGTGTAACCCCTGGTCGACTACGGTGTCTTCAGCATACGATTTCAATTATGCATGCCAGAACTTTTCTTGGTTTGACGTAAATAAATATGGAGTGATATAAACTACTATGTATTAGTTGGTATGTTTGTATACGCAACGATATGTAAACTAATAATTTTTGTAGAACAATGTAAACGTGCAATCCACTTTGGCTCCCGGATGTATATGCACCCGACATTTAAACACCATTTTTTTTAAAATTAGAAACAATTAAATAAATTTCATGAGTGCATATTTATATTCTATATGTTTATAAAGTCGTTTCGTGGAAATATTTTTTTTATAGCCTATGCAAAAACACTAAAAAAATCCTCACGAAAAAGCATATTTTAGCATCAAAATTTGTGTTATTTTACCCAAGCAATATAAAAATTGGTTTTTGTGAAACAACTTTGTTAACATATAGGATGTTGTAATCTAAGCGTTTATATTTTTATATTTTCTTTGAAATTTAAAAGATACTTAAAATGTATTTGTTTTACCGGAAGGCATTTGTTTTCTTTATAAAAAACACCCGGAAGACAAAACGCCTCTCTTAATGTAAAGTCTATATTAAAGCTAGTATTTATTTGTGTTCATCTACACGCGCGTAGTGGTCCAATAACGCGCGAACCGGTGAAGTGAAGTGCAAAATGAGAACTTCCCAAAAGTAGAAATATCCACGATGCTACTACTCTACTGGGCAATAGAACACGTACTAGGTAAGACCTGCCCACGATGCTACTCTGTTTCTTCCCAAACGTGGTAGAACAGAAATATCCAAAGCAAACGTAACTTTACACTGCTTAGTTAATTATTCGAATAAATGGCACCACAGCAGCGCGGGCGCCGTCTCGACTCCGTTGTACTCGCCGCCGTCCTTCCGCCACGCTCTGGCGGCCGGCGGCTCTACGATCTTCTCCTGTGCCATGCTCGCGTAGTATGACCCGGCGGCGTCCATGCCGCCGAACCAGTGCTCGTCCAGCAAGTCGCTTGACGGCACGCTCGGCGTCGGCAAGCCATCGTCGACCTCCTGTGCCGGCGAAGACGACGGCGCCTGGGACACAGCCGCGTGCTGCCGCTGGAACGCGACGACAGCGAGGGCCACGGCGTCCTTGATCTCCCGCGCGCTCCCGAAGCCGAAGGACCCGGCCGCGAGGACGGGGAGCATGCGCCACGCCGAGTCGGCGAAGTTGAGGCAGGCGTCGCGGCCGGAGAGCGCGAGCGCGGCGGCGTCGTGGGCGCGCGCGGCCATGTCGGCGGTGGTGAAGGTGCCGAGCCAGAGCCTGGAGCTCTTCGTCCCGAGCACGCGCACCTCGCACACCCACCGCCCAGCACGGCCGCGGCCGCGGCGCCGGACCCCGCGGTACACCGGGTGGCGCGTCTCCTTGAACTTGGTCCGCCCCGCGGGGCGCTTCGGCGGCTCCGACCACACCGTCCTGTACGACCCCGGCTCCTCCTGACCAGACGGGGAGGCGGCGTCCATCGGTCGCAGCTGCAAGAGCGTCGAGAGCAAGTGCTCGGTGTCTCTTGAGTGTGTACCACTACCGCGTGAGTAGCTGAGCTTAGAGAGAGATATGGAGTGTGGCTGGAGCTGGATGAGTAGGGGATGCATATATAGGTAGGCGGTGGTTCGCCGCGACGGCGCTCGGGTGGAGACCGGAGAGCGCCGAAAGGAAGGGATTACTCGCGGAAGGAGATAAGCGCGGAGGTGGTGGGGTCACGCGCTCAGTGGCTGGCAGGCAAGCTATTCATAGCGCGTGTTGTCCTTGATTATTTCTTCTCTATCTTGTTTTGTATGAGGTGTACAAGAAAAATCCATTAAAGATCAGTGTATTTGAGGTAATTATTCACCAAAATTACCGTACATAACTATACGATGAGTTACGATCACTGAATACGTGCACATATGCCATCAGAGGTGACTGGAACATGTACAACTACGTATTTGCGGACGCGGCGCTGCGTCAACCCCACATGTAAGGTCGTATTAGACGGGCTCTAAACCCATGCATCACCGGGTACCGGAGCGAGGGATGCTTCTGCCCTAGCCGCCGCCGGTACAGCTCACAAGTGTGCCGCCAGAGTCGGGTGTGGCGTCCACTGAGCATCATCGGCACACCACACGCCCGAGTTACAAAAGCACACGATAATGCCGCTCCTCCTGCTCTGTTTTCTACATGGATCCCGGAGGCGTCCAAACCCTCGCCCCTACCAGCTAAGCCTAAGTTGACCAAATATATAGCAAAATTATGAACATCTATTATATAAGTTTAATATCATTAAAATGATAAATATATACCCATCAAATAAAAAAAGAATTATAAATATACTTTCATACAATATTACATTTGATATTGACATTTTTATATATATTTGATCATACTTTCAACATTTCCTTCAAAAAGATTCCGAAAGCGATGTAAACAAAAACATATGGAGCATATTTTTCTTTCGAGATTTATTGGGTGCATCTAATAGCAGTTAGTAGAAGAAGAATAAGGCAAAAGCAAGTTTTGCACTACACAAGTATGCTAGCAGATCTTTTTTGCGAAGGAAAATATCTAGCTGGGCGAGACATCACATTGGCATATTTGTTGCAAGAACCAATAATAAACAAATAAACATCTCGGCTTCTTTATGGCATTGTTGGCCATAGGATTCATCGAGGAAGGCCCAGAGAGCGACGTAGCGTACCGCCGCGCCCGTGTGAGTGCGGCAGGCGGCAGCTGCCTCCAAACAAGTCGTCAGAACAATCACAATCGCCCACACCCCCGGTGAGTCACTCAGTGAGTGAAGAGAGTGACAACTCCATCGCTTAGCGACAAGCATTTAGCCATGAAATCGGGGAAAGATTGTATAGCTTCAACCAGGTGACCTGGTTGGGTCTGGGCCACATCTTCTGGAGGATTAATTAGCGTCATAGTGTGCTTGAACCATCTCTGTTTACACGAGCTTAACAGAAGTTACCCGTTACAGTTACCGTGCCTGAATGAATATCACCTATTTTTGGAACACGGTTTCTTCGTCGCCAGCAACCATTTTCTTCGAGCCGACATCGACGTCTGTTGGTGTGTATTTCTCTCTCTTGTTCTTGTTCGTATTTTTAGCTGTTTTTGCTTTGTACGTGAAGCTCTGTTGCCATAAGATTTCATGGGTTCAAGTCAAATTCAGGTTGTTTCTGGATCTTATCGGTAAGGAATTAGTAGCTCCATAGAGCGGCATCACCAAAATCACAGTTCTCCGAGCACGCGGAAGGTGCCTGTCGGGGACGGCGGTTGCAGGAGCAAGCCCTCAGCAAGGTCTGCGTACTACGTGGTCGGCCAGGTCCATGTCGCCGGACATGTCGCTGCTTATTGCAGTCGGAACGTCAAACATTTCATACGCAGTAGCTTCGGATGACGTCGCCGACCAGCCGCCATTGTACGCAGAAAACGGCGTGGTTACTGTTGCCTGTTGGCGGCCTCCCGGCCAGGTTGGATAGCGCGGACGGCAACGGCGAGCAGCCACATGGAACCCAGGATCCAAAACACCTCACAACATAAATATCTTAACTATAAGGTGACATGTTACCACATACATGTTCCTTGCCTCTTGGCCATACGATTGAGGAAGAGGGCTAGATCGAGATCAAGCCGTGGTTGTGCTTCCCCCACCCAGTCCGCATTTCACCAAGCCGAGAACGCGACATCTCATGTAGCTGAAGGGGATTTCCACATGAAGGCGGAGAAAAGATCCAACTATCCTGTTGCTTTAACCAGATGGATGTGCCTTTAACCACCTTGAGCCGATCGATCCAGGCCACTTCTTCCCAAGGGTTAACGTGCCAGGGACCAGCTCGGATCGATGTACGTGCGCATGAACTATGAAAGGTACGTAGTACCCATCTGGCCATGATACACACGAGGGAGTATATAATACGGAGTAGGTTTTGTTGGGACTTGGGGTCGTTTTGGTGCTTTCTTCTGGTGTTGATAAATGTTCGAGGAGAAAGGCGAAGCCGATCACTGTTGGGTGAGGATGGAATATGGATGCAGCACCCTATAGCTCATAGGTAGGAGAGAGCATAGTCCTGGCTCTTCATAATCGCAACCAGTGGAGCTTTTTGTCTTGTCACAAAGAACGCGGGATAGAGAGAATACGCCTCTCGAACCTCCATTGGCTGAGCCAGCCTAGTGGTACCCAATCTGACTGACACTCAGGGGGCAGCCCACACAGCTAGCCCCTTTCTTCGGAAATTCAACTCCATGTCTCCACCCTTTCTTCTACCTCTGAACTCTCACAGAGAAACAATTAATGGAGACAATAGATTTGTGGTCTCTCGCTGCCCAAACAGCCGAGCTTTTCTCTTACTATTTCTGTTGCAAACCAAACGAGTAGTAAACCTAAATAGGCTAGCTAGTTTGCTGCCTGCATGCAACACAGACGCATCCCATGATCCACTCCTACCCGTTCGACGGACGCCCAAGAGAAATTATCTTTTTCTAGCCATGCACGCATGCGCAGTTCCGAGTCTTCACTCTTCAGCTGCTGCAGTGCTGCTTATCCGGCTACACCCATACGCGCCAATGGCCAGCATGCCAGCACTGATCTGATCAACTACGTACATGACCCAACAGTTTTTTTTAGAAATGGGGATGCCCGGCCTCTGTATCGAGTGATACACACAACCATTTATTAACCAAATATTCAAGTATCAACTTATTACAACTCAACGATCACATAACGTTGAGACATGAATTAACCAACGAAAAATCAACATAGTTTTAAACTACAAAAGCACAAACTCGTGCACCTACAGACACAACACAAACACGATACTCTTGTGATTTGTTCCCAACAGAAAACCACTCACACGGGACGGAGCCAGAGGGCTGGCTGGGGCCATGGCCCCCTCCATGGTGGATTTTTTTTCGAAAACCCCCTGTAAATTTGCTTATTTGACCCCATATTCAGCTAAAATTACTCATATTGCCCCCTCCAAGCTGTTTCATATGCACTTGACCCCCTTTGTGTTTGGATCCTAGCTACGTCCCTGACAGGACGTCCCTCATCATCCTACGTGTGTGCCCCACGCATGGCGCGCATGTGGCTGCTCGCCGACAAGGGTAAAGCCAGACTAAATGGTCGCTGGGGTCAGATCATGAGAAACACAAACTTACATCCATTTTAATGGGGTCATTTTTTGCTTCTGCATTATAGATACAAGGGATTTTCACGGGGTCATCTGACCCCTGTCATTACGATGTAGCTCCGACCCTGCTCGCCGGTGCCAAGCTCGCTAAAATTCCACGCCGACTTCAACGTGCGGCGCTCGACGCTTGAGCGGACCTCCGGCGTAGGCAGGCTGCGGACAATACTCTTATGCTAGTTGAACATAGCTGAGAGAGTGAGAGTACTCCATACCAACAAGCGAAGAACTCAAAGATACCATCAAACCAAGAACCCAAAAAATACCAGCAATCTAGGATTTAGGGTTTAGGGAGTAGCTCGTTGGGACTTTCGCGTTAACTAATAAATTCCCTTTATTGGAAAAATACCAGCTAACTAGCTCAAGAACTTTGAACGTTCATGCAAGCTTGGAAGAGCTAGCAGTTTGAACCTCCAAAATACGAACAAGAAAAGTCGCCGAAAGGACGTCGCTTTTTGTCTGAAAACGATCGCATAATCCCGTAACAAGGCTGGTATTGTTAGTTCATGTGCAGCAGAAAATGTAGCAAGGAGAGAGAGCATGCATGCGCTGGTAGAAGATGTGGCCCAGATATCGAGTACGAGTACGCTGATCCCAAAGATGTGGTGGATGAAGCTACACCCAGTCGATCGATCTGGAAATGCCAATAGGATCACTGAATCATCATCAAAATCGCTGGTAGCTAGGCCCAGCCGCGCGCGATGTCGCATGAGAGTGTGGTCGGGGGAGTGACGGTTGAGCAAGCAGCAGCCACAGTATGTAGTACGATCACGCGGTGTGGTACAGTACAGTCACGCCGTATATGAGCCTAAATCCCATGGCCAACAGCGCAAGATCGATGTGACGCGTCCCCTAAATCATGTGGCCGAGAGAGAGATCAACATGTAAGACGTCGCCTTCATTGTGCTAGATATTTATTTAGGTGCTGCGCTAGTGAGTGAGTGACTCGATATTTTGCACTAGTTTGCAGGCACTCAATGTTTTGCTAGTACAGTACTATTATTGTTGCGTTGTATTCTAGAAGGACCGGTGTTATAGGAGTTGCATTATTATGATGTGGAAGTTTCCTTAAGGAATGATGGATCCTTGTGGGCAACATTAGCGGCACGATCTCAAAGTGTAAGAGAAATATAATCGTAACAAGGAATATTGTATGAGCAATTAATATGGCAAATAATACGCACCTCTTAAACATTTTATTGTTTGGTGAAAGAGTTCTTATATACATTCCTTGCTTCTCTCATACTTTCAAATTAATATGGCACATATATATGTTCCTCGTACATACATTGTGTGTCGCCTTGTATGTCATGGATTGTCTACACACCATTTAATTGTATCTTTCATCTTTCTAAATAACCTAATTCATCATGTTGGTGCATCGTGATTGGTGAATATCCCAAATCTTTGTTACGTGTGCCAACACTACTATCGATCAAGTAAGAAATTCCTAAATTTCTTTGTCCGTCACAACATGGACTCTATAGGCGCACATTAAAACTTTTACATGCAATATGGAACCTGGTTTATGTAGAACCTTCATCATAAATTACATTTTTAGGCATCAAAATAATCTTGACGATATGGACTAATGTAGTAACATGTGGTGTTAAGATCCCTGTATATTGATTTTAGTACTCTCTACTTGCCCTAATATAGTGCACATGAGATTTTTCTAAAATCAAGCCGTTTAAACTTTGCCCAAATTCGAAGTAACTTATCTACTTCACACATGCTCTATTAATTCCATGGATCTTGGATCTTTTTGGCCCCCGCTAGAGAACAAGATAACGCGGGAAAGAAAGGTCTGTCTCTTAGGCCTCCATGGCCCAGTAAAGTGGAGCCCAATCAGCACCCATGCCAAAGAGTCGCCAACCCCGTACGCGTCACTTGCCACTGGCCGCTTGCCCACACCGCGTCAAGCAAAACTATAAAAGAGCACACACTACACTCACTCTAAAATACTCCAGCTCAACCTCAAGCTCCTCATACTCCACAGTCCCCTCTGATAAGCTAGCAAGCACCGACCACCTCCATCAAGCCATGGACATGACCGGCTCCGAGCAATGGAGCTCCCCTTCCTCGTCGTCATCCTCGCTCGAGCACGGGGCGGCGGGTTGGACGGCGCCGCCGAAGCGCCCAGCGGGGCGCACCAAGTTCAAGGAGACGCGGCACCCTGTGTACCGCGGCGTGCGGCAACGCGGCAACGCCGGGCGGTGGGTGTGCGAGGTGCGCGTCCCCGGCCAGCGCGGCGAGCGGCTCTGGCTCGGGACGTACCTCACCGCCGAGTCCGCCGCGCGCGCGCACGACGCCGCCATGCTCGGCCTGCTCGGCCGCAACGCCTCCTCGTGCCTCAACTTCGCCGACTCCGCGTGGCTCCTCGCCGTGCCTCCCGCGCTCTCCGACCTCGCCGACGTCCGGCGCGCGGCCCTCGCCGCCATCGCCGACTTCCTGCGCCGGGCCGAGGCCGCCACCGTGCCGGCCTACGAGGACACCACTAGCGCGTGCGTGCCATACTCCGCGGACAATGCGGACAGCTCGTCGCGGCGTTATGCCGGTGGGACGTTCGAGGTGCCGGCCGGGATGGGCAGCGACATGTTCGAGATGGACATGTCCGGGGAAATGGACCTGGGCACCTACTACGCGGACCTCGCGGAGGGACTGCTGCTGGATCCGCCGCCGCCGCAGCAGCCCACGGGCGGCGCGTGCTGGGACACCGGAGACGGCGGAGCTGACCCCGCGCTCTGGAGCTATTGAAGTACTCCTCTCCACCTTCTTACAACGGATGGAGTAGCTGCTTTGACAGTTGACACTACACTATGCATGGATCAGAGCACTGGAGCTAGCTGTTCCCAGTCAGCATAATAAAATTTGTGGCACTTTAAACGCATCAAATCCTAGCAAGCAGATGGAGTTGTAAGCATTACACTACACCGGAGTGAGTAGGAAAATGAGCTCAGTGCTGGATGAATAGTGGTGATGGCCCCCGACGCCGACAGACAGCGAGATGATTACAAATAAAGAGTACCATGACTCCATGTGCGGTGACTATAACTGGCAAGCAGAGGAGAAAGATCAACGCTTGTTAATCAGACATAGGTGGTCCGATCCGAGTACGCTAATTCACAAGATGTGGCTTGGATCCAGCCAGGTCCTAGGTTGATCTCTATGGATCTTTTCCCGGTTTCAGGTCGAAACCCTCGTGGCCACGCCAGCTGACGCGGCGATTTCCAGCTATATAGGCGCGTCTCACTTCCTAAATCGCTTGGCCACGGGGCGACCTGGAAAGGGCTGCTGATGTGTCGCATATATACCTTTTTTCTTTTTGCCATGTGGATATGGTCGACTTAGATTTTTAATGATTTAGTGTCACTGTGGAAATGACTAGTGTGCTCTCCAACAGTAATAGCTTTGCAATTACGTATACAGTGCAAGGATGTGTTTTTGCCGTCTTCGAGTTGAGAGTCCAACCACCGCGGAGTAGTAAGGTAGGACAACACTGTTGCAATTATTCTTGTCCACGGTAATAATATGCTATGACCTCTGTTCTAAAATAGAAGATGTTTTTTTTTATATTTTTCAGACTGGGGTGTACTTGGAACATCTCCACTCCACCAAATTACCACCAGAGCAGGTGAAGCTCCGACTAACGCAAAAACTTCATTGTCGAGACGAAGCGGAGTTGAGACCATGTATGTTCAGTTTAACGGAGCGAAAGAATAGGTGCTTCGAACGCTTCGGTTCAGGCCCAACGAATCCCTAAAACATATATGCCCCTAGAGTTTGGGAGATATTACCCACCATTGCCATTATAATACCTGCCTAGAATCAATCGCTTTTCTGTTCAGTTCGCTACAACCCCTCTCGATAGAATCCTCCCTCAGCACTCGCAATGGCGGGAGACTAGGCCGTACCGCTGCCAACGAAAAATAATCCTATACGACCCAACCTTGTTAGACCGAACGGGTGGACCACATCCAGCACCAACCACATGGCTAAAACATATTTTCATTAACCATATCACACAGCTGGACATGCTTTAGAATGTGGGTGGTGAAATCATATTGTGCTATGCTAATCTAGTCCACGTTCGGGTCCAACAAGGTTGGGTCGTAGTTGATTTTTTTTCCGCCATCGCCACCCTCTCGATCGCAACTCTCCCCTACAAAGCTTCCCGACGACCACCAAATCTACCTTCATCTCCCCCCTCTGTCTGACCCCATATCCTCAGGAAACCAGCCAGTCGAACTTTTCCCCGTGCCCATGGTTTATGTGAGGCGACTCGCCGGCGATTGGAACAGAGACTCGTCGCCGGCTTCCTGCAGTTGCAGCCCCGCCATCCCCTTCTTCTCGTCAGAGTTCCAATTGCAGCAGACTAGACGCCAGGTTCTTGAAAGTTGCATCATAATCTCCGACGCCCTTGTAATTTTCTTCCAGTAGCTCTCCATCAAGGCTGAAGGCATCCATCAAGTGTTGACCTTCACATGCTGAAATATGTCACAATTCCCTATTGAAAGGAAAAAATGGAAACAATTCTTGTTACGTGAGCCAACTCACTTTCATGTGATATAGATCGTTAGGAAAAAGCAAAACCTAAAGGTAAATACGGGAACGCTCTACATGTACTCTCTAAGCTGAATCTGGAGCTGTTTTTATAAGCCAAACAATTTTTAGCTGCTCTGGAGCTAGGGTGTGGAGTGGAGTTGAGCGGGGGAGCGGAGTGGATTGAAGTGGAGCTTTCCCAAACACACCGCGCTCTGGAGCTACTGAAATACTCTACCCTAGTACGTGCTTCTTTGACTCTATGCAGAGAAAATTGCAGATAACACCAACCTTTGGTGCAAAAGTTGTACAAAACATAGAAATCAAACACCTTTTGCGGTTAGCCCCGGTTTTTCGCTTAATAAGTTGCATCTAGCCCAAAACATTCTTTTAGGGGCTTAACATTTAACTAACATGAGTATTTACATACACATATCATAATTATTGGAGAATTTACATCATTTATAATATTTGATAGTTGGATCCAAAATTTATGGCTAATAATTAACAAAAAAATTATAGATATGTTACCCAATAATCTAGATTGGCAGGATTAAGTTGGAATACTGTCAACATGAAAAATCATTATGTATATAATAATCATGTACGCGTATGTTTTTTTATTCAGCGGTCCATTTTATCCATTTTAGACTATCAAATTTTTTGTTACAGAAAAACTGATCAGACGTGAAGAGCGTTTATGGATATTATTAAAACTAGTGTGTCAAGATAATATACAGTATAATGATCATGGACCCACACGTCACATAATATCATATAATTATGATATACATTGTAAAAATACAGTATTAGGATCATGGACCCACACGTCAGATTCATGTTAAGCTCCTAAATCAATGTTTTGGGCTAGATGCAACTCATTAGACAAAAAACTGGTGCTAGCTGCAAAAAATGTTTGATTTTTGTGTTTTGTGCAACTTTCGGTTAATATGGTTATTTCGGTTCGGTTTATACGGTTATACGGTTTTGATACTTCGGTAAATACGGTTTTATACACAAATACGATTTGGTTTCGGTAATAACCATTTTAATTCGGTTCGGTTTCGGTAATAACTATATTAACCAAAGTTGACGCGATTTTTCCATGAACGTGCATCTGGTATGCTAATATATTTCTGTTTTATATTTTATATGACCAAACTATAGATGCGTTGTAAAAATGAGAGACAGAAAAACTAAAAAATCATCCAAAGTGCAAAACTGAGAATTGAACACGTGAGCTACAGCTAGAAAAACAGCTTCGTTCCTAATAACCACTAGATGCGGTGTGATTTTGTGATAATTGCACTCAATATAGTGATAATAAACGATTACTCTATGCAGGTTAGACATTAAAACGTGTTTTTTTAGCTAAGCTGGTATATTCGGTTTTATCGGTTTAACCACTAGTTTTTCGGTTATTAACTAAAATAACCGAATGTCATACTGTTAGTAATTTTGCTAACTGTAACCTAACCACTAACCATGAAAAACCATAATTTCGGTTGCGGTTAAGTTTTTTTGGTTCGGTTTTTTGTTTCGGTTCGGTTATGCACAGTCCTACTTTCGCACCAAAGGTTGGTGTTCTCTGCAATTTTATGGAACCAAGCACTGGACTACGTGTTCCCGGTGAGCATAATAATAAATTGTGTGGAACTTTAAACGCATCAAATCCTATGACCTCCATATGCATGCAAGCAGATGCAGTTCTATTCTAAGCATCGCACAGGAGCAAGAAAGACACACATGAGAGGACACCACGATGAATAGTGGTGATGTCCCGAGATATTCCAAGAAAAGGTGTACCATCACTTCATCATGCATGTGTGGGTGACTATAACCGGCACCCATACGAGAAAGATCAACGCTTGTTAATCAGACAGAGGTGGTCCAAGTACGCTAATTCACAAGGTGTGGCTTGAAACCCATCCAGGTCAGCTGACTACGCTACTGGATCTTTTCCCGACTTCATGTCGAAAACCTCCTGGCCACGCCAGGTCGCCAGCTGACGCGGCGATAAAGGCCAGCTCTACGCGTCTCACTTCCTAAATCGCTTGGCCACGAGCCGAGATGCACGGAGATGATGTGTCGTCTACCTTTTCCTTTTTGGCATATGAAAGTCGAATTAGATTTTTAGAGATTTAGTGCGAATGTGGTAGTGTCTAGTGTGCACACCTACAATAATTGTGTTGCAATTATGTGTACAGTGCAAAACTTTTGTTTCTACCATCTTCATTTCAAAAGTCGAACATCAAAAAAAACTACAAAGTAGAAAGGTAACATGCAATCTCGGCACACGGCGCTTACGCAGTTTTCGTATAACAAACTGACAAGGCCACGAGAGGAAGCTGTCGCCTCCACCTCCAACCGCACCGACTTCAACCCCCATTTACGACCAGTGGCGCCCACGGCCGCCTCTCCGTTGTCACAAATCGCCCCCTCGGCATGTCCGTCGCCACCGCCAAAAAATACCTTACCCCCCCCCCCCCCCCCCCCCCCCCACCCCCACCGACCCACCCACACACATGCATATACCTCGCACCCCTTTTCTTTGGTTCTTACGCTAAACCCCAATCAATAAGACCAGTGGCCGGTTGCTGCCTCGCTCCATCATTGGCATCGTCTTGTGTTCCTGCAGCTCCCTGCCGATCCGGTGACGCCGTAGGGTGTCGTCTCGGTGGTGTGAAGTATGGGAAGAAGAGTGGTCAAAGTTAGGCCATCATGTTGTGTGAGTGTGCTTATGTATAGGTTACACATAGCTGTTGCGACCATGCAGATACAGTGCCTGTAGACGAAGGTAAAGAACCACATCTGATGGCAACACATATTCCAATTGGTTAAAGTGCATGGTGTTTTCAAGGAGATAAACTAACTACCATATGTTTTCCGGACCGGTACCTATGAGGTAAACAAGCGATCCTGAGGCGATCAACGGTTTTCGTCCTAGCCACCGGACGCCGTTGCTCTTTTGCGCCTCCCATGGCCTTCTATGCCTTGGAAGGGGGCTGAAACCAGTCCCCTCACTGGCGGGATAGTTTTTGTTTACTGTTTTATCTAGTTTTTGTGTCTTTATACGGACGGTGAAGTGGTGACTATATCCTGGTGTCAGAATGAGGAACTCCCCACCCTATCCCCCGTTGGTGTGTATAGCGCTAGTAGGGGTGTGTCATGTGGAGTGTGTTTGGCGAATCTCCTGAGAACTTTGTCCGTTTTCGTGTTCGTTTATGTGGTTGCAGGTTAAATTATTCTGATCTACGGTTTTTATCTTTTACGATAGTTACTGTTATAGTGTGATGGCCCTGACTTCTATATTATGTTTTTCAATATACATTTAAAAACCAATACACGAATTAAATTAATTTGAAGAATAGCACACCGTCGGCAGATCTGTGGTGTTTTTTTAAAAGAATGTGCATGGTGTGTTCGTCATGTGGCGGAATTGACAAGAAGCCCTACTGATCACTGCGTAAAGCTAAGACAGTAAGGAAAAAAAAAGAGGACGGCAGCTTTCTGCTGAACCGTGGTGAATTGGCCTCTTGAATTGGTTTTCACCGGTCGACGGAGCCCATGTAGGCCCATAGAGTCATATTCGTTTTCTATCCCGCGTCATCTGTTCTTCAGAGCATTCTAATGTTTTTTACATCCCTGGAAACTATAGCTGTGGGTCGAGATCGTGGTTGTGGTTGTAGAATAGAACCTCCCCGGATAAGGAAAAGATGAAGATTGTGAAGAGGCATGCTCCGTTCTAGATGAACCTCGGAGTATAGAGTATAGACTGAAATCACACTTACTCCTTTTCCTTAGGCCACGCTTGGATGTCGGGTTTTTTTTTGACTTGGATGTCGGGTATTTTGACCAGAAAACGACGTATAATTTCACGGTTCTGGATAGACACTCCAAAAAATTCGATGGGTTCAATTCAACGCCACATGTGGACAGGAAATTTAAAGAAATTCCAAGCGAGCCTTTAATCAATAAGTACTCCCTCCGTTTTAAATATGAGTTGTTTTAGCTATTGCATGTTTTGTCTAGATGCGGACTAAAATAAGTGAATATAGACACTAAAACATGTCTAAATACATTTGAATGTGAAAAAGGCTAAAGTAGCTTATATTTAAAAACGGAGGAAGTACAAGGCAATGTCGTATTTTGGGTCTAAATTTGATAAAGTATATTTTTCATAATTTGGTTTCTCTTGTTCTAAAGATCGTAGTAGAGGACCAGATCATGATTCAATGAGTGAGTATTACAATGTTTGTCAAACGTACGTCAAATATATATCCACATCAAAAGTTCTAATGCTTAACCACATTTCTTCGAATTTTGATCATCGATTTGGCCAATAAAGTATACTTGGATAGTTGGATTCATATTTAAAATAAGTTTAGGGTGACATACTTTTCGATGCCCCACCAATCTGAACATCGCGTGAACGCAAACGATCTTCATTCTCCAGTTGTACCACATACACAAATGCATAACACAATCCAAGAAGATTTTGCCAACAAAGATTTTCCTTAAAAATAATACTACAAAAGGCCACAAAGAAAATTATGTACAGTACTTCCGGACCTCCTTGGAAAATCTAGTGATTAGTGAAGGAGCGTGCTAAGAGAAGATTTAGGAATTATTGTGCACACAGAAAGTAGCTACACACAACTAAATATCTAGCAAGTTGCAGGCTATGGAGAGGGACACACAGCATCATGCCTTCTTCGACGCAAGATTTATAGGAAGATACTGAGCGCGATTGCACCGCACATCATCACTGAGCGCGTGCGAGAGTGTGTGGTTGCCTCTTCACCTCATTCCCACCCACTGAAATTTTCGCTCAGCTACAAAGATCAGAACAGCAGGCACTAGTAAGATTCAGAGCTCGTTTCGCTTTACCAAGCCTGTTGGGCCCGTGATTGGATCATCGACTCTAGACCACAGCAATACACGGACTGCCTCAGGCCACATCTTATGCGTTGCTCGTCGATGTCGACGGTATCAACAGGTTCGCTGACCCATGAAAGTTACCCCGCTCTCTCACTCTCACTCTGATCGACCTGGTTCTGTGCTTTGCCTGTTAAGGTTATGGAGGATGAAACAATGGTTCCTTTTTGTGGAATCCCTTTGCAAGCCGTCCCAACCAACAGCAAGATAGTGTGTGCTTTGATAGTTTGGCGATTTCATGTTCCTTTTCATAGCTTGAATTTCACACCATGAAGTCAAGGAAGGGAAGAATCGGATGAGAAACCACGCTTGATTTGGAGCATAATTTCAGTCACAAGATTTGATGCTACAAAAAGTGTTGTTCATAATTTCATCATGCTCGATTTGAAGCAGCTTCAGTTGCTTGCTACAGGCTACAGAGTCCCCCGCAAATATCAAAAAAACTCCGCAAGAGGGAAAAAATGCTACATAGTACAATCTGTTGGTGCTGGGGATTATCGACAGTAGCTAGGTGCCTAATAGCTCCAGAGAGCGACATCAGCTCCGCCGTCAAACCAGTCTGCGATGTCCCAGTAGGCGCCAGTGGCGCTGTCCGCCGCCGGCGGGTCCATGAGCAGCGCCTCCGCGAGGCTCGTGTAGTACGCGCCCAAGTCCATTTCCGGGAACATGTCAAGCCTGAACATATCGCTGTCCACTGTAACCGGCACACCGAACTCTGCATCTGGGGTAGGATCCGACGTCTCTGACGAACCGGCATCGTCAGCCGACGGCGGCGTTGAAGAATCGCTACACGAGGGCGCCTCCGCAGCGGCGTCGGCGAGTGGGGCGCTGCTGGAGGCCTCCCGGCGCTGAAAATCCGCGACGGCCTGGACGGCGGCGCGGCGGACGTCGGCGAGGTCGGAGAGGGTGGACGGCACGGCGAGCAGCCACGCCGAATCGGCGAAGTTGAGGCACGCCGAGGCGGAGCGGCCGCCGAGCGCGAGCATGGCGGCGTCGTTGGCCCGCGCGGCGGCCTCGGCGGTGGCGTACGTCCCCAGCCAGAGCCGCGCGCCGCGCTTCCCCGGAACGCGCACCTCGCAGACCCATCTCCCGGCGCTGCCACGGCGCCGCACGCCGCGGTACACCGGGTGCCGCGTCTCCCGGAACTTGGTGCGCCCGGCGGGGCGCTTCGCCGCCGACGCGTGCTCGGGCGACGACGACACTGACGAGGAGGAGGCGGAGCTTGAGTCCATGGCTAAAAGCAGAGTGCTTGGTGATCAGATCAAGTTGTGGGCTGGTGAAATCCTTCTTGAGACGATGAGCTTAGCGAGGAGTGAGAGCTGCTGCCTGTGAGATGGTTGAGCTTGAGTGAGAGCTGTGTCGATAGCATCTATGGAGTGTGTGTGGGACTTATTTATAGGTATGCGTTCGACGTGTGGGAGCTTGAACGCGCTCGAGACATGGGTGGGGATGAAGGCGAGACTGACGCGTGGCAGAATACAGCGTTAAGCAAAGACAGCTTGCGGCTATATTTTTAGAGGGAAAAGGCAGCTTCGTTTTTGGAAGTAGTGAGTTGGGCTCCACCGACAGGCTCAGCCCATGGAAAGCCCAGAGAGGCATATTCGATTTTCTTTCCCGCGTTATCTTCTAGAGTACCTCGAAAATCCTTGAGGATTGGAAAACAAAGAATTGAAAAAACACAGAAATTTGAAAGAGTTGTAGGTGCCAAACAAAGTATTACAAAACCGACAAAATATATAGGAATGGTCATTTGGATGATACGTAGGAAAACATAAGAAAAATATGTCAATCATGCGCGCGAATGAGTGTGAAAATGAGATTAGAGTGATGTTGAAATTCATATTAAATTGGGGTGTAAAAATGCAGTCCAGAGGATTTAGAGATATCATTACTTTGATCCAAATGGATTTCTTAGGGAAAAAAATTACGGATTGAAATCCTCCAATATTTCTTTAAAATTCTTTCAACCCAAAGAGGGACTCAAAATTTGTAAGTATATGATAATTCCTGAAATGAGTTCCGTGGAAATTCTGCAGACCATATATAATAATCTGGTTGAGAGAAGATATAGAAATCGTTGTGCATGTCTACAAGTCAAGTCAGTATTCGCAGGTAGCAATACAAAAACACTGAGAAGAAGAGGAATCAGAGCTCTGTGTTGCTCTAACCTGTTGTGCCAGATCGAGTCCATGCCACATCTTCTGGATCGCTCGTCGCGATCAACAGAGAGAAATGCTCCTGCGCTTTCTCGGAAGTTTTTTTGCACGAATTTTAAATCACATCAATGGCTGTGATTAGGGGTGGAGATTAATCACAACCATTGATGTGCTTTAAAATTCGTGCAAAAAAACTTCTAGGAAAGCACAGAAGCACTTCTCATCAACAGATCATTCCGCTATCGTCCGATCCTTGAAATTAACCACCCTCTGCTCCGGCTCTGCTTTGCTTGTTAAGGTCATGGTGCATGAAAGACTACTCCCTTTTTCTGGATCCCTTTGCAAGCCATCTCAACCAGGCAACCAGCTGAGTGTGTCTGTGAACTTTCATTTTCCTTCTTGTTATTCCGAATCACATTCACAATTGGAGGGATTTAAAAAAAAATAGCGCAAGGATTACCAGGAAGTGAAGAACCAAGGCAGAAACCAGTGGCATATGAATTTGGGGAAACTCGAAGCTGTTTCACAACTCAATGCTAGACTTGAAGCAGATTCAGTTTATTTGCTACAGAGTCCATCTCCTCGCAATAAAAAACATACACTTTCCAAAGTGAAAAACTAGAGTGAAAACGTAGTAGAATCAGCTGGGACATCGTGTATCAAGCCTCGAAGCTAGCTAGTAGCTCCAGAGCGTGAAGTCAGCTCCGGCATCGCCGCAGTCTGCGTTGTCCCAGTACGCGCCAGTGGCGGTCGCCGGCGGCGGGTCCATGAGCAGCGCCTCCGCGAGGCTCATGTAGTACGTGCACGTGTCCATCTCTGGGAACAGGTCGAGTCTGAACATATCGTTCGCCGCTGCAGCTGGCGCCGTGAACTGTCCATCGACCGTAGGCTCCGACGGACCGGCATCGTCGAATCCAGAAAACGATTGCGCAGGAGCACTAGAGGTGCCCTCCTCGTCCTCGAGGGACACGGCTGGGGCGGGGGTACCGTTGGCGGTCTGACGACGCCGCTCGAAGTCTTCGACGGCCTCGACCGCGGCGCGGCGGACGTCGGCGAGGTCGGACAGCGCGGTCGGCACCGCGAGCAGCCAGGCGGAGTCGGCGAAGTTGAGGCACGCCGTGGCGGAGCGGCCGCCGAGGGCCAGCATTGCGGCGTCGTTCGCGCGCGCGGCGGCCTCGGCGGTGGCGTAGGTGCCGAGCCAGAGCCGCGCGCCGCGCTTGCCGGGGACGCGCACCTCGCAGACCCACCGGCTGGCGCTGCCCCGGCGCCGCACGCCGCGGTACACCGGGTGCCGCGTCTCCCGGAACTTGGTGCGGCCTGCCGGGCGCTTCGCTGGTGCCGTCCTCGCTGTGGTGCTTTGATCGGACGAGGACGAGGAGGAGGAGGCGGGGGAGTTGAGGAGATCGGCCGTGCTAGTGTCCATGGCTAGCAAGCGGCCGAGTGCTTGTTGGAGTTGGCGGTGGCTTCCTGAGCTCAGTGAGGACTGAGGAGCGAGAGCAGTGAGATGGTTAGGCTTGAGCTGAGAGTGTTCTGTGTTGTTAGCATCTGGGGAGTGTGTGTCGAAGTTATTTATAGGTATGTGTTGTGTGGGAGGTCGAAGGTGTATGAACGCGCTGAGGACATCGGTGGGGATGACGATGTCCGAGCAAGCTGGTGACAGTGGGACTCTGGGGATTAAACTATGATGGTGGTGGCGTTGATAGTGTCATGTGACTTTTCTCCTGGTGGGGATTTGAGGCTGTGGATGCTTTAGCTCTGGCTTCGCCGTGTTAAACAAAAGGCACCTTCCTGCGTCCCGGTTAACAGCGGTGATTGCTCTGTTTGATCCGTCCCTTTCGAGTTGGGATGATGTAGTTGTCAGTGGAAGGGGCCTTTTCTCGGGTGTCGGACATTGTTCGGACATGCTCTCTGACAGCTTTAGCCCAGTCGTCAAGGACTCACAGTGAGAGCAGACGTAATTTAACGCGTCGCTGGAGGAACCGTGCACAACGTCGTGTCGGGGAGGAGGTGACGGCGGCATCATCATTAGCAAACGCCAGAAGCCGTGGTGTTCGCAACCGTGAGGCCGCCTCTACCTTCATCAACGGTCAACCCGACGGGGTACCATGTGTCATCCTCCGTTGTGGAACGAGTGTGATGGCGACAACCCTGTGTTCTTGGCGACAATTGTTGTCTCGGTAGCCACCATCGAGCGGAACTCGTCAGGCCTCATGGCAACCCTGATGGTCAGCACGACGCAGATGGTGGCCTCCTCCTCGTATAGTGGCGCCTCCACCAGTCGTGCATGTTGCCTCCTCTTCCAATTACGTGAAGCTCGACGGTGAGAACGACTAGAACAACAGCGTCAGCTGGGATGACCGCAGGGAGCATAGGGTACAAAATGTATAATATATAATTAAATATAAATATAAACTAATTTTTTAAAAATTAAATTTGTATTCTGTACAACAACAAAATGTTTGGAGGCGCCGATGTGGGCTGCACTCCCGATATGCCGATCGCAGATCCGACCCCCCAAAAAAGACCTATGCCCGACGAAAAATTAGCTACTTCCGACGGATATGCTCTAAGAAACGTGTTGATACCGAGGAATTGATGTGTGCAGGACAACTGAATTCCAGGTATACCAAACCATTTCCAAATATTTTAAATTCCACGCAGCTGAAAAGCAAACTGGACACAGGGCTACATCTACACAGTGAAGCATAAAGCAAAACACGCACATCACATGCCACAAATCGTAGAACCAAACCCGGCGCCGCATATTCCATGGCCCTGGTTACAGAAAGGAAAACGATTGACCGCACGTCACGTGCCAGCCGCATCCAGCTCTTTCAGCAGCAGCCACTCATCAGCGCGGGATAAGGTGGATGACGCGCCGTGACGGCGGCAACGCAGCAGATATCTGGGGGCCGCCGGGCTGATCTCACATGATAAGCGCGGCCTTGGTGGTGGTGGTGGACGGCGCGCCCACCTTGTTTGTTTATTCACGGCCCGTCGCGGCTGTTGCCTCTTGGGAAGAGGCCGCTCTTGCGGTGAGGCAGCTTCCGTCCGTCTCTTCTTTCTTCGCGGCCTCACCGTGGTCGGTCGGTCTGTCTGACTGCCTGCAAAGAGGAAGGAAACTTTCATGGCTCCTCCTGGACTTGTGGAAGGGTCAAGCTGCCAAACCGAGTGACGTGAGTGAGTGAGGTTTCTACCATGCCGCTTTGACCACCACACTGAATTTAGAACATCTTCTACGGGGGCTGCTCATTTCTCGATCGATTTGGTCCGGATTTTATCCGTTTGACCAGCCGACCGCGGCGTGACTGGAGCCATGCGCCCTACGGGCTGCTCAAACTGTATGAGTTTTCAAAGTACACATATAGGGAAATACTAAAATGCCCTGGAAATACCAAAAAAAAACAAAATTGGCACATGCAAAAGGAGGCCACGGTTCAGCCCATGCCGGCCACGGGGTGATGGACTAGTCTAGATGTACAAAATAGGATGCCGGCCACTGGTTCAGGCCATGTCGGGCACGATCAGGGCATGCCGATCAGCCCTCGGCCTCCATGTACCGCTGCTGCTTCTTCTCGTAGTAGGCCCTCTTCCTTGGGGTGAAGCAGGTCAGGTACATGGCTATGATCTGCGCCTCTTGGGCGGCCAAAGCGAGCTCGACCTCCTTCCTCTTGTTCTCGGCCTCCATGGCTCTTGTCGAGGCTTCCAAGGCCCTGGTCTTTGCATTCTCCTCCTCTATCTCGAGCTTTTTCGTTTGGACGAGGAAGAAGTTCTTCGTCACCTCCTCTCGCTCCCGGCGCTTCTTCTCGTCTCTCTCGTCCTTCTTCTCGGTCTCCTTGTCCTTCTGGGTGATAAAGCCTTGGAGGGTCTCCTGCAGCGCGATCGTCGTGTCGTCCCGCTTCAGGTCGAGCTTGGAGTTGACCCGTCCCCTTGGCCTTTCGCTTTCCGGACCATCGGCGGAACCCGTCGCCATTGGCGGCACCCCTCCGGGCACGGGCACTCCTTTCTTGAGGGCGCTGTGAAGCTCCTTCCATTTCTGGTTGTCCTTGAGCTTCCGGTAGCAATGGGCGAAGTTGAATGACTTGCCCCCATGCTCGGCCTTGTAGACCTCCAACGCTTGGAACGCCTACACAAACGGCCATTAGAGGACATGGAACGACTACATAAACATCAAATGGACAAGGAAAGGAAGGGAAACTCACCAAGTCGGCGATGCCGATGCCACTTTGCGGCCGGGTGAAAGAACATTTCTTAATCCCTAGTGTTTTGTGTGTTAGTTACCAATACCAATGATATACTAATCCTATTGCTAAGTATTTCAGTTTGGGTGAAACTCATATCACAAATCTTAAAGCCAAATTGTAGAGAAAAAGAGTTTCTGGAATTCTTCAGGGACTCGGATATTCCGGTTCCCAAACCGGATATTCCGAGTCGACCCCAGAAATTTGGCTAAGTCAAGTTCAGAAGTGGCACTGACTTCAATCGGAAAATCAGCCCGGAAATTTCAAGGACCCGGATATTCCGGTTCACCAACCGGATATTCCGGTTCACCAACCGGATATTCCGAAGCAACCTCAGCAAAATTGGCTAAGTCAAGATTCAGAAGTGGCACTGACTTCAATCGGAAAATCAGCCCGGAAATTTCAAGGACCCGGATATTCCGGTTCACCAACCGGATATTCCGAGTCAACCGAAGAAAATCGACTAAGTCAAGTTCAGAATTGGTTCTGATCTCAACCGGAAATTCAGCTCGGATATTTTCAAAGACCCGGATATTCCGGGGCACCGGAATTTCTGGTGGTACTTATACCGGAATTTCCGGGTGACCAAGACAGCCAACGGCCAGATTTTGAGGGGGAGTATAAATACCCCCTCACTCACTCAAGAACATTGAGCTCTCAGATTTTCTCTCTCCTACTATTCTTGAAAGCTCAATTCATTAAGATCTCCCAATCCCCCCACCCAAATTCATAGATCTTTGAAGGATTGGAGG
This sequence comes from Poa annua, assembly GCA_026929855.1. Lineage (NCBI taxonomy): Eukaryota > Viridiplantae > Streptophyta > Magnoliopsida > Poales > Poaceae > Poa > Poa annua. The sequence goes on from CM049432.1 coordinate 84,661,694, forward strand.
AGAAGGCCCAGATCTACATCGTCACCGAAAGGATTTACATTTCTCCCCCATTCATTTGGGGATTTCGTGGCTAGGGTTTCCGGTGGGAAAACCTAGTTCACCATTGTTGTACTCTTGGTGTTACCTTGACCTTTTGTGGTCCTTGACCTGTTGTGGTCCTTCTTGGGAGCCCCCAATTCAGTTGTGGGTGTGTGCCTCAAGCGTTTGTAAGGGATTTGATCTCCGCCCTAAAAGGGGATCAATAGTGGAAGGTGGACTCGAAACCTTTGTGGTTGAGTTCATCGGAGAAGAAGGTGAGCCTTTGTGGCGTTGCGGCTAACCTGTTGTGGTAGCGCACACCTCTCCAAACGAGACGTACACCCTTGGCTGGAACTCGGGATTACATCTTCGTCTCCGCGTGCTTCACTTGGTTCCCTTTACCCTTTACTCCCTTACTTGCTTCTTGTTATTGCTTAGATTCTCCTTTAGGTAAATTCACCGTAGTTGCATATTTAGAGAATTTACCTTTGAGTTGAGCCTAAATTTGAAAAGACCTAAAATTTGTAATAGCACCTATTCACCCCCCCTCCCTCTAGGTGCCGGATTCCCGTTCAGCGGGCCGCGGCGTGCTCGAAGGAGCTGGTGAACTTGCTGCACTCCTGCGAGATGAGCCTGAACCTCTTTTGGATGGAGAGCTCGGTCCGTGTGGTGACCATGGAGTACGGCTGGAGGAGGGCCCGTTCATGATAGTTCCTGAACATCCTCGCCCAATACGCGGTGCCCTTCATCTCGGCCCCGATAATGGTGTTCTGTCCCACCTCCATCCATGTGTCGCAGAGACACTCATCCTCCTTCTCGGTGAAGCCGGCGCCCCGCTTGACGTTCCTCCTCGCCGTCTTGGCCTGCTGGGTGAGCTCGTCCATGAACAACGGCATGTCGGCGATGTGGTGTTCGTCCGCTCCGTCCTCCTCCAGCTCGTCACCGGCGTCGATGTAGCTCGCACGGCGATTCTCGTTGATGAAGCCGTTCATGTACGCGTCGCCTTCCTCAAACGTCAGCCCCGGAGTCGCCTGAGTCGACGGGACCGGCGTTTCGTCGAACAGGTTGCGGGGCACGGGAAGAACGCCCGGCGGAACGCGGATGCTGCGGGGCGCGGACAGCCCAGAGCCCGGCGCGGTGTTTAGATCGATCGAGCCCACGGCGGGGCCGCGGAGCGGCGACGAATCTTCCATTTCAATCGAGTAGAAGGGTTGCGGCGTCGGGTCACGGCCGGGCAAGTACCCGTACGTCGGCGCGGGGGATGCGTCGGCGTCGGGGGGGGGGGGGGGGGGGGGGGGGGAAGCGCGACCGGGCCGCGGACGTGTTGGAGCTGGCAGCCTGCGAGGGAGGCACGTACGTCGTGGTCGTGGTCGCCGGACGCATGCTCAACACGCTCATCGCCGCTTCCGTCGCCGCCTGGGCGATCCTGGTACGCTCGTCGTCCATCGGCGACAGCTTCTCCTCCTTCGCTCTCCTCCTCCGCCCTGTTGGCCGACTGCTCCCTCCTCTCTTCGTCCGTGAGCACCTTCGGCTTCTGCATCGGCTTTGACGGCGGGGCGACGGGTTCGGCTGGCGGGGCAGGGCGGGACATGGATAGTGTTTTTGGCGGGCGGAGGCTGGGGGTGGGAGAGGAAAGGGCAAAATGTGTACCTCTTTTTAGCGGGACAGGGCGCCAAGTAGTGGACACGATTGTGTCCAGAGTTGTCCGGGAGGCTGCTCAATCGTAGACCAAATTTAGTCCAGATTTGAGCAGCCGCGGAACAAAAAACGGACAGCAGTCCGTTTGAACAGCCCCGCAGGGTCTTGGTTTTGTCCGGGGCTGCTCAAATCCGGACTGTCTGGGCCAATTGAGCAGCCCCATAGGAGATATCCTAACATCCTCATGCTCCAGCTAGTACGGGTGCTAACCAAGTGCGCATCACACATCACACAATAACTTGCAGGCCCCCTTTGACTTTGACCTGGACAACTTTTCATACTACCACTCTCTCCAAGCCTCCTATTTGAGGTGTTCAAGGCAGACAAGAATTGAGGTACAATTACCAAAACAATAGCGGAACTTAATTTAATCCCCAATACGTCCTCGGAAAATATCAAGGGATGCGGCCATGACTTCAATGGTATCATGATACAGTCTTCTCGTTTTCAAAAAAAGAAACAGTCTTCAAAAATCAAATCTATAATTGGCAAAAAACACGGAGAAAAAATGTGATTGCGAGAAGGATGTTTACATTCTCTATTTTTTTGAAACCAAATTCAAAATAGACAGACAAACAGATAATACGAATTTCTATGCAAATGGTGTCATTTTGGGTTTCTTTTTTTGAGGTACTATGTATTTCTCTGTGTCTATTTCGCTTTTGCTTCCACGAATTCGAGAACTCGTAAACATACAACTTGTGAACACTCACAAATTTGTTTCATGTTTTTTTTAACTTATAAATTAATTTTTGGGGAAGTGGTTTCATGATAGCCCTAAAACAAATTTCTCGACAAAAAGGGATTTTTGTCTACTTGAGCAGCTGATGGGACAAGATTCTCAGGTCGTTGTAAGCCAATGCGTATCACCAACTGTGGAAAGTCAATAGTCAAAAGCCATGCTCTGTTTATCCCATCACATTACCATAAACTGCAAAGCAGTGACCGTACCCGTACAGCATCAAGATTTGTCATCACGCCAAGACGACAACCAAAAAGAAAGAAAATCTAAAATTCCTAGCTCTGGTAGCGAACTTGCTAGCTCTGGTTAGTAGCTCCAGAGTGGCACGTCAGCGAGGCTGGCCTCGCCGTAATCACAGAGCGCCGCGGCCAGGAACGGCGGCGCCAGGAGCATCCCCTGCGCCAAGCTCGCGTAGTACAGGTCCCACCCCATGTCGCTCAGGACGTCCAGCTCGAACGGCGAGGACGAGGACTCCTCGTCGTCCTCGGTGAGCGGAGAGGAGGGCGTCGACGACGAGCACGTGCCGGACAGCGCGTCCTCCTCTGTGCCGAGCGCCTCGCGCCGAGCGAAGTCCTCGACGGCCTCCAGCACGGCGTGGCGCACCTCGTCCAGGCTGCGGTAGGAGGACGCCGGCACGGCGAGCAGCTCGGCGGAGTCGGCGAAGTTGAGGCAGGTGCTGGCGCCGGCGGGGGCGAGGGCGAGCATGGCGGCGTCGTGCGCGCGGGCGGCGACCTCGGCAGTGTCGAAGGTGCCGACCCAGAGCCTGCTCCCGCGCCTGCCGGGGACGCGCACCTCGCACACCCACCGCCCGGCATTGCCCCTGCGCCGCACGCCCCTGTACACCGGGTGCCGCGTCTCCCTGAACTTGGTCCGCCCCGCCGGCCGCTTCGTCCACGGTGTGGTCTGCTGCTGCCCCGACGAGGTCGACGGCGAGTGAAAATCCCCGCTGAAGAGCGATCCGGAGTCGCCGCTCATCTCCTTCTTGATCGGACACATCTTCGGAAGGAAGAAGAACAGAGTGTTGATCCGATTCCCTTGGCTCTGAATGGAGTGATCGAAGTGGTTTTGCTGTGCGATGAGAAGTTTGAGCGGAGTGGTTTTGGGAGCTGGTACTTTTATAGGTGGTGGTGTGGAGGTGCAAAGCGCGGCGAGTGAGCGAGAGCCTGAGAGGACACAGCTCGGATACAGAGAGCCAAGGGGGGATGCATCCTGGTAAGAGCTGCAAGGGGGAAGAGGAAGATGGAGACTTCGATAGCGACCTCACTGTTTCATATTTTAATATCAGCGATTCCACTTGACGACCAGTATATCTTCTACTAATCCTTTTGCTTTGCTCTTATCGTTTTCTTAGCCTGCTTTGGCTCTTGCACCCTCGTGTGTGGCCGTCTTTACTAATCCTGTCTTGATAAAATATCAGAGGTAGCCGCAGTTTGCAAGTTCGGTTTTTGGTGTAGCACTGCAGCTGCTTGGCTAAGATTCTTGTGTCTCTGGATTAAGAGGTTTTGGATTTTGTAGATAAAGAAGATAATATAACCGTCCATATATAACTCCAAAAGAAATTGAATTTGCAAACATACTAGGAAGAGTGAAACGAAATTCTTATGTCAGTTTATTGTATTTGTTTTCACTTGCTATGATTTTCAAACATTTGAAGTAGTATAAATTTAGAAATAATACAAAGATGATTTAGCATAAAATCTATTTTTTGTAGTTCACCCAGACTATTATAAACATAGTAGTGTTTGTTTAGCATTCTCCAAGTACAGATTTAGGAGCAACATTAGTAATTATGATCTAACATACAATTTTCGTCAATTAACATATGAATCCTACATATGTTTTCAGCCCACCGGTAAAAATATTACTAGAGTCGGGTGACACATGTGTATTGAATTAACTGTATTGTGTATTTATACCGAACTTTTTTTCTTTGTAGTAAAACATTTGATAGTAGAAGAAATTTAACATATATCATTACAAAAGCCCTTCTAGTAAATTCAAACAATTATCTTCCTAAGCTAGTTCTTTCTCTCTTTCCCATCTAGCATGCAACTCAGCCAACATCCTAACATTTTGATCAATTCAAACTTGAATGTCATTAATTTTAGCAATGTCTTAATCTCTTTAGTATCATTAGGCATGACATTAGATTTTAAAAGATCAACATCAACAACAAGACTATCAACTTTAGAGCAAGAATATCAATTTTCCCAAATTTTTCCTCAATATTTTTATTAAAAGTAGTTGTGTAGTGATGAAATCTTTTAGCATGGTTTCAATTTCAGAGGAGGTATTCCTATTATTGCTATAAGAATTATCATAAGAATTAACATAACCACCACTATTATTACAGAAGGATAAGGCTTGTAGTTATTATTACCATGATTGTTCCTATAGACATTATTGTTGAAATTGTCATTTTTAATGAAGTTCACATCAACATGCTCTTCTTGTGTAACTAAAACAGCTAAGGGAACATTATTTGGATCAACATGAGATTTACCATTCACAAGGATATAAATAATAATATCAATCTTTTCACTCAAATAGTAGGTTTATTCAACATAATTTACCTTCTTATCTTCCCACCGGTAAAGAGATTTCTAGAGCCGGGTGACACCATGTGTATTGAATTAACTGTATTGTGTATTTATACCAAACTTTTTTCTTTGTAGTGAAACATTTGATAGTACAAGCAATTTAACATATATCATTACAAAACCCCTTCTAGTAAAAAGTTTTTGTGTGGAAATCAACCGAGTTGTCCTCATGTCCTATCTCATGCACAATTTTTTTTCTCTAAAAAAACCATCCATTTACTTGTCTTGGAGTAGGTTTAGATTTACGTCGAACGTCTACTTCCACGTTTCTCGACTCGCCTACTCTATAGAGGGCCCCGCCATGCCCCAAGCATCGATGCGATCATCCGACAATGCCTCTTTTGTGCGGCCGCGTCATGCTATCGCCACTGATGGCAATGGTGCCCACGTGTTCGATGGAGTGCAGACCGAGACATACGACAATATGGTAAGAAATCTAGGTCATTTGCCTTACATCTTGTGTTCGTAATGGCACGGCCAAGTTGGAGACGTGGAGGATGATAGGGACCAAGAAAAGATAAAAAGGAGGGCAAGACTGAGGTCAAGGTGCACGACATGGAGACTAGTAAGGTCCGTGAGACGAGGAATAAAAACATTAAAGATAAGAGTTGGAAAATCTAGAAGGACAAGTGGCTAAGTGACACATGAAAGCCTGTGACCTACGACGAGCACGACGCCAACGCCAACACCGAGCACGACACCCCCGTCAACCACGACGGCGTCAAAAAATCTATTTAAAGTGTTCTATGGGTGAGTTGCTCCCGCTGATGCAGAAACGTTAGCCGTCACTCCCAGTAATATTTGAACGGCACCGTTGGCGGATGAATGGTCTGACGTCCCGCTAACGCTCTATTAAAAACGTCGTGTGAATGGTCTGACTTTGTAGCTTCTTTGGCAATCACATGATTTGAAGACAGAGCAATTGCAAAATCACAAGAATTTGATAGGAATGCATGTGTAAAACAGAAAATTATAAAACATGAAGGATCATTTGGACGATACGCAGAAAAATACATAAAAAATGTCTCGATTCTTCGCGAATGAGTGTAAAAAACATGTCAGCATGGATGTTCTAATTCCCATGAAACTGGGGTGTAAGAATGCAATCCAAATCCAAATGGATTCGTTAAGAAAAAAATTGTATAGATCAGAATCGTGTAATATTACTATGAGAATCCTTTATTAATCAATCAAAAGAGGGCCTAAGATTTTCTGCTGCTGTGGATGTGTAATCAGCACTTTGGTCCCATGCATCCGGTGACGGCGACGTGCCGGAGGCCGGGAAACCGAGACCGCCCACCATTCCATATGCACCCCCGGTATCGGCTGAATCAGGGAAGCTGAACCTGAAGGCCGTGCGGCGAACCGGTCGCCGGCCGTCCCAGTCCCGTACCCAACTTTTTCAAAACATCCTCACATCGCCTTGCCCAACTTGCGGGAGATGACGACAGAGCATTCATGCATCCCATCCCCTGCAAAAAGTCGCCGGCTTGTGAGTTTTAATACATTACCAAAAAGTTTATAGATCGTACGGTTCGTGCTCGTTCCCACCCTGGCTCTCTGTTGCCTGCGAGCCTCGATCGGTTTACTCTATTTTAGTGGTGGTGGTGGTTGGCGCTTGGCGGGCGGTCTGGCCTCATCTCGTTGGTGACTGCTGGCTGTCCTGTCGGATTAAAAAACATAGTAAGAGATGGAGTTTGGTGCATCTTTACTGGCCCGGTAGTAACGGAAGACAGGGACGTTCTTTGTTTTACAGCTGATGACTCTTGCTGCCAGTCTCCCGGCAGCCAGCTAGAAGTAGGAGGTGCACGCAGTTTTCATTTTCTTTTTCTTCAGCCAGTGGAATAGCGTCGACTGGAATAGCCTCGGCGAACAGCGGTGAGGCCGCTTTTGTTTATATTCATTCAAACTTGGGAACCTTGAATGAAATTTTTGGATATTCTTATTCACAATTTTTTTTGTGTTTGGGTGGGGGTGCCGGTGTGGAAAGCTTGTTGGGAACATCTCCCTAGCTTTCTCCTTTCCCCTCCCTTCTTACTCCTCAACCCACACTCTCCATTCAAGCATGCTAACCATCCATCCCCTTTCAATCGCCACAGCTCTACGTCGGACCAGCCCGGTCGCCGCCGCCCCGTCTTTCCTTGTTGTGGCCGACCGACTCCACAACGTGCGCGACATCACCACGAGCATTGTTATGTCGTTGCATCGGTGACTCTGTGACATGGGTCGACGCGTTCAAGGGAGTGGGCAGGTGACATGTGGGACCAATATGCCCTAGGATATTTGTTGACTTGCTATGATTTTCAAACATTTGAAATTGTATCAAAATTTAGGAATATGTAAAAATACAAGATAGGATAAATCAATCCATTGTACCTGTGTGTCATCAATAATATTACAAATAATGCAATGTTAGTTTCGCATCATTCTAAAGAAAAAGATGTTTGTTTAGCATCCTCCAATGAAAAATTATGAGAAATGTAGTATATGAGGCCTCCCGCATGCCACGAACCAACGTGGGTAGAGCCCCATTCTCCTGCCCCAAAAGTTCCGCGGGTGCAAAACCCTTGCGATGTTCCACTCTCACTCCCCCTGACACCAAAATCAGCTGAGTCATGGCTTGTGCGAAATCCGCGTGTTGTTTCCATGTCACTCCACCACCCACAAATCTCCACCGAGCCATGGCCGAGTAGTTCTTTGGTTCCGAGAAAGTTATTAATTAGTAGCTAAGTGAAAATATTCGTCTAAAAATATATGACTCTTACATTTGTCTACTACTATACAATCACATTGTGCCAGTTTTTATGTTAGATGATTAATATTTAATGATGATTCATATCCAAACATGGAGGGCGAACTCTTATCTCCTCGATCTCGAGAACCGCAAAATAGATGACATTTTATTGTCTTCTTAGCCGACGTAAGACCTTCATTCGGCAACAGAAAGCATTCCTTTCGAGCAACTGAAACGTCTTCCGGGAAAGAGACATATTTGACCGCTAAAACCATATAAATATCAACCCCTATGTTAGTAAAGAGCTTTCTAAAGCTGCATGACACGATGCGTGTTAAATTGATTGAATTGCTTGTTTATACCAAACTTTTTTCCTTGCAGTGAATAATTGGTGGTGGATTCAGTTTAACATGCATTGTTAACCACTTTTATCAAATTTAAAACAATACTTTTACGGAATTCAACCCGGTTGTCCCCACATTCCCCTGTGAGTGATTTTTTCACAACCCGTAGTTTTTTTTAGAAATGTTCCATTTACTTAAAATTCCACAAGAATTGGTTATTTTTAATAGGATCCAAGCATAACTGTGTTGCACCTACTACGTACATGAATAGGATTGTGTAATTATTCACGGCAGTGTTTTTTTGAGTGTCTTGGAAAAGATCTCTAAAGATTGCATATAACGAGAGTACTAAGTGGTGTTTCTAAGATGTACTAGTAGGGTTTTATATCTCACGTGTAAGTGAAAAAAGAAAATTGTAGAGTACATTGTTAACTGCTGGATAATATTTATCACCGAGTTGTTCACCTTGATCGTTGCAACTTACGATTTTCTTCTTTTGTTGATCTGTAGTCAGCATGCTGCTCTCAACAAATATCCATTCAAGGCGACGTGCTGGAGGCTTGGCGAAACAAAGAGCGGTATCTGTGCAGCAGAAAACGCAAAGCAGCGGCAGCAGGGGGAGATGCACCTGAACCCGTACCGGTACTACCACGACTTTTTAAATCGTCACATCGCGTTGCTGCCCAACTTGTGGGAGTGAGGCAAGAAGCATGCTAAAAGTCGCAGGGCTGAGTTTTAAAAGGTTGTGGTTGTAATTGACTATATATGAGCCTGGCAGATAATGCAAAATATTTGGAAACCTAGCGCAACAATATGCTCTGAGCATGGTGGAGTCTGCAATTTCCTCTAAGGATTCATATCTTACATACTGGTTCATGAAAGTCAAACTTCACTAGATATGACCGAATTTATTGAGAGATGTGTTCATATTTATAAAACTGCATAAATTATATACATCATAATGAATGCAATGGCATTGATTTGGTATTCTAGTTGTTGATGTCTTTTTAAGTATATTACCGAAATCTACACGTTTTAAATTGAGAGAAAATCACATATACACTATATGTGAAACCTAGTACACGTATTTCAATACCATTTCAAACCAACTTACAGGCTGCCTAAGCAAAAAAAAAAAGATGCAGCCATGCAAAATAAGTATTTTTGTTCTTACGGTGATGATATATATTATGTGGTTCACACTAAATTATATATCTATACGGAAAAGAATGCCAATGTCTTCGATCACAAAAGCTCCACCCCATTGCCAAAGAATCTGAAATCATTTGTAGTATTTTTTTGCATTCTCTTTCATCGGCTAGTTGTACCACATGTTGTTTTATTTATGCCTTCACCCTTACTGTTGATATGATATAATATATTATGCAATAATTATTGTACTAACGAGTTGTAAATAATATAAGCGAGCTACAAATATTCAAAGGTTATAAACATATCGGTAAGTCTCGCTCTTTAGATTAATCATATTTTGTGTCCACCAACACATAATTTGTCAATATTTTACTTTAGGGTTAGACTATTTATGAGATATTTCTCTTTCTTGCTGAATGATTGATAGGGAACAGTTTGAGTGTTATTGACTATTTGTAAAAAACTTTTTTACTTTGGTTAGTGCATATATGATATCAGATGCAATATTAACATATCTTGTTCATAAACTTCCATACAGTTAAACACTACTCTAGCGTGAAAGTAAAGGGAATGATCTCCCTTGTGATACATGGGTTTTGTGCACATCTTCCATTTACTCGGATACTCCGGATATATGAAGCGTGTACCTCCTATATTTTGTGTGCGGAAGATGACTAAATAACATTGTGTGTGTAGACACTTACATACGACGTGACGGTTTTATATGTTAGACATAATTTAGTGTGTAGATTCATCTGATCAGTTTGTATCATGAAACAGCGGGTGCATACACTTACATGAGAAAAGGTTGGCCTGTTCCGACACTGTACGGATAACGGAATAATATCAGTGAGGCTCTGAATCTGGCGATGCCTCTTCAGGATTACTTCGTCAACTGTCTACATGACGTGACGGTCGCTGTTACGAAATACGATCAGCGATGACATCACGGCGACCACCGGCTGCCAACAAAACAGGGGCAAGAACTCGCTCGCCTGTTTGAGCTCGCAGTCAGGCGGCTTCTGGTGGCCTCTGAATGCCCAAGTGGTACTGCCACTAGTGTTGAACGCCTTGACCGGCTGCTGGACGTGACCTCAGAGCGTGAACGCATGCTTCTGAGTTGATTGACCAGAAGATTGGAATTCAGCAAGTGGTAGAGTGTAAAGTATGTACGCTGACCTTTAACTGGGAGAATAAATTAGGCGCTGACCTTTTGTTTTGTGTACGGAGTGGCTGAGCTTGTTTACGTTTTGAGGGAGCCGCTGACTCTGCTCAAAAGTCAGAATTTTCTGGGTCAGAGTTTCAGGCCCCCTTGCCTCTCGGGTGTTGCAGGGGAGATGGACTGGTGTGGATGTCAACGGAGTATCATACATTGATGATGTGGAAGGCGAGTTGCTCTGCCTGAGTGCCGCCGCCGCGGCTCAGGTGTGGGGTCATGTTTGACGGAGTATCCCTCCGGCGTCTGAATATTGATGTATCAATGGCGTGCTGGTTTCTTCTTTCCAACTGAGTATGCTGATTTTTTTCGATCGGGCCATGGCTGACAAACGGCTATAGGAACACAAGGTTGGGGCTGGATAATATGGCCTGATCTTATTTGTTTTGCAGAATGAGCCCCACAATACTGACCTACTCCAAGGCCGACGTATGGCCAGTAGTTCTGCTGCGGCCTACGGGACTGCATCCATCGCGGGCGAAAACTATTTGACGCCCAGCTTGGAACAAGCCCCACCTCTTCTGGGCCAGGCCCATTAATCTCACCTCTGTTTCCTTTTCTATCACGTTATTTTAGAGTGTTTTTTCCCGTGCCTGTTTTCTGGTTTTACTTAATTTTTGTACTATTCATTTTTCTTATGTTTCCTCTTCTCTTTCTTCGTATTTTTTCTTAGTGCATAGAAAATATCCTGTTTCACCATAATTTACCCACTAAGTAAAAACCATAATGTACCACATGTCATTTAGCAACGGAAATTCATTACCCGATAACCGGTGGTTAATTTACGTATTAGGGGATGGTTTTGATTGCATATTACTATTCGTGGGAATCTTATCAGTGATAAAACACTCGCCAACGGTTATTGCGGTGATTGATCTGATACACCAGTATTCATACCCTATATGACATGTGGGGTCAGAATTCAAGAGGGAGTTAGACACATCACACATGTATATATGCACAAAAAATTCTAAATCCCTATCATTTCCCCTCTTCAGTAGCCGCTGCAGCGCGCACTCTCTACTCGGCCACCACTCCCCAGCCGCCGCACGCAGCAGTGCAGCATGCCGTCCTCGCCCCGTCTCGTGTCCTCCCTAGCTCGCGACCTCGCGGCGCCTCTCTCCGCCGCACGCATCAAGTCGTCCTCGCCCCGTCTCGTGTCCTCCCTAGCTCGCGACCTCGTCGCGCCTCTCTCCGCTGCACCCATCACGTTGTCTTCGCCCCGTCTCGTGTCCTCTCTAGCTCGCGACCTCGCCGCGCATCTCTCCGCCGCACGTAGCATGTCGTCCTCGCCTCTCACCATTGGATTTTTTGAGTATGGTTATCCGTTGATTATCCGATAACCTGATGGCGATGGGGATGGTAGAATAGTTATCCCCGTGGTAGTTCATGGAGACGAGGATGGGAATTTTTTTATTGTATGGGGATGGCTATAGTTAGGCAATAACCGGTGGTTAGTGTCCCCGTTGCCACATGGAACCACATGTCGAGTGGACATAAGTAAAAATCAGCAGTCTAGTGAGAGCACATTTCTTCTAACAAATCGTAAGAGGCATGAATATATTTTTCGTACCATGGTAACATAACAAATCGTTTTTAAATACAAAATACACATTTTGTAAAGCGTAGAAACCTTTATAGACGTGTCTAAACGTTTAATTTGATATATGCGAATATGTATACCGTACAACATTTTATTTCCAGTTGCTAACTATTTTCTTTTATTAAGTACCAAACGTGTAAAATATAATTTGGCAACAGCACCGGAAAATACACCAAACGGCTTCATGGGTAGCTCCAAATGCGGCCCAATAACATGTATTGTAGTTTTTTTTTCTGTTTTCTGTTTTATATTAGTTTTGCAATAAAAGAGTGTGTTCCATGTTTGTGGAGAAGGAAGAAAAATAATGAATTGTTTGTAAAAAATACTAATATTTTCTCATAAGTGAAAAGATTAATTAAAACATTAACCTTTAAAATGGGCCAGAAGTTTGTTGACACTTCCAAAAATGGGAGGGAGATATCTACGCTCCCGCATTAGGCGGTAAATAGGACTCGACCTGCGTTTGTTGGTCAGAGTTGTGAAGGATATATAGCAGGCCGCATCTGATGGACTGTACAAGCCCATCTTCACATGTTCTTAGCGTTTGATGTGCTATATCTTATGAAACATTTCTGTGCCTGCAGTGGTACGAGAGCAGAGAGCCGTGAAATCACGCCTATGCTGCTGAAACCGCCTACACGATCACGCCCAACCTGCGATCTGTAGCTTCAACTGTTATTCGGCAGCGACACGGCAATCTGCGGTGGTAGCTTAGTAGGACGTACGAGAGACAGCAGTTTACTTTACGAAACAACTGAAGCCGCGACCAAGAATAAAACGGAGTTTATAACGTAAAAATATATGTGGACGATAAGATCTTTGAGTGCAAGTACCATTGACTATGCATGAGTGCAGCTCACTTGAGTCAGTCGCGTCATAGTTGACGCCAACTTCTTGGAGAAATTTCTAAAAGGAAGATCTCGCCGTGCGCACGATCGAGGATCACTTAACAAGGTCGACAGAGAGGAGACCCCGGTGTCCGCTCAATTAGCTTGCTAGGAAGCGTCCAAATATGACTACTCTAGTGCGGTCATCGATTAGCGTACAATTGACAAAAGTAGTAAGTAGTAACACAACGCAGCGTGCATTGAAGCCATCGCTGGTCACCCTGAATTCAGAAGTGTGTGTCTGTGCCTGATACTGATACGATGGGGCAAATTGTTCACTAATTAAACTAGCTCAATAATGGCTCTTCGGCTCCGAGATCACAGGCAGGGACCGGGGAATATATTGGATTCAGGAGATCTGCTTCCAAGTTCCGATTCGATCGACGGGCCGAAGGGCCAGGGTCAGGCTGAGATGCTCAGAAGTGTAATAAGTCCTCAATAATTATGCTTATGCACTTCGATTCGCTCAAGATATGGGCAAGCACGAGAACTTGCGTGTGGCAATGGTTAGGAGGATGGTTGTATCCCCAGCCCACCAGAGTTTAAATCTCAGGTTTGGTGCTGGTGTTTCTCATTTAGGCGGAATTTCTTTTAGTGGGAGGCGACGTTCCCGTCGACAGCGAGGCGCCTGTGGTGACTTCGTCAATCTCAAGACCCGCCGGCTTAGTCTCTCGGAGGTGCTCATAGGGGTAGGGTGTGCGTGTGTGCGTTCATAGGGGTGAGTGTGTGCGCGTCTATATAAGCGCTTACGTTGTACTGTGTTTCTCAAAAAAAAAATATGGGCAAGCACGTACTTACCCAGGTCAACACTCCATGTATATATGAATAGGATCGGACGATCGATCGGACTAGCGGAGTGATAATCTACTCCGTAGCTACCTAGTAGGGGCATCCAACTATTGAGGAATGACAAGGGGCAAATATGTTGTGTGCACAATGCATGCATGTTTATATTCAAGGAGTCAAATCTGAAGATACCAAGTGAGAACAATGCAGTAGAGGCGTTCCTTTGATTAATGGTTACTATGCAAGCCAAATAGCATGACGATCCATGCAACAAACTTGTCTGCAGCTAGCTGTAGCTGCAGCATATATATATATCAGCAGTCAGGAATTAACTAAAATGAGAGACCCTGATGATCGATGAAGGTACGTCGACGGCCGGTCAAATCAGGCGGTGCTGGCTGGGCCGCTCTCCTCCTCCTCGATCGATCTCCCCCGCGACACGACACGGCTGGTGAGCTTCCTCTTTTAGCCAACAGTGCCGCCCTAATCACCCACAGCCTTGAGTTGTTAGCTGCCAATGGCCGGCGGCATTAACGAATGAACGACCCGGCCGGCCGGTCCCTAGCTAGCTAACACTAACAGTGCTTTAAGCAACCCCCTCCCTCATGTGTGTGTGCTGTGTGCATGTAACGTAACCACCACCACTGATGCGTCGTGTTCATGGATGAATTAATGGTCCCTCGCGGCACTATACTCATCTCGCCGGTTGGTGGCTGGCCGGCCGGCCGGTCTGGAGGGAGGGGGGGATAGATCTGCTCGCGCTCGAGCTTGTTTGGGTAAGTTAATAATGGTTAGATGATGTCTCCTCTTGCACGCCCGTCCGTCGTCCGTGCATGGTGGCGGGGGCGAGCGTGGGGGATGCCATTGCCATGGCATGGCATGGCCGGGGGGCGCGAGAGCCCCCCCGGCGGCACTGTCTGCTTGGGAAACGCCGACACGTAAGGCAGCCAGCCACTCGTGCGCCCATCATTGGTTTACGACAAACTTTACTGGGTTTTACTGTGTACTGGTAGCTTCCAGGACCCCGGCCGGCATGCATCGCAATTCGCATCGCATGCTGTACCCGGCCGGCATGCATCGCAATTCGCATCGCATGCTGTACCCGGCCGGCCTGCTGTACGTCGTCCAAATTACACGCCGAACAGAATCGGGTACGTACGTGCGTGCATGCATGCTCAGGGACCTCGCATGCGTTACAGGGTGTCCAACGAAGTCGATGGATCCATCGGGCGCAGGCCACCGGCATCTGCCAACAGCAAGAATTTAAGCAGTGGCCACTGGCTGGCCAGCCCTGCATGGATGCGATCGCGTTCGCGTGCGCATGTGTTAGACGCTGCGTCACTCTCGTAATCTGCCTGTCGTCTGTTAGACGATCGATCGAGCTAGCTCTTCACCATCTTTTCGTGCATGTGCGCGCGGAACACGGCCTGCACCCCGGGGCGGGGCTACCTTGCGCGCGCCGGCCCCGGCATTGATCGCCCGAGCGACCGACCGCCCATCCGCCGGTCGGTACGTCGCGCGGTGCCGCTGCGCCTGTCGCCGCGCCATTGGCCGCGCCGTGCCGCGCGTGTGCGTGCATGGCCCCTTTCCGTAGCGGCTTTGAGCTGTTCGGTTCGATCGGGTCGGTTTGGCCAGGACGTAGACGAGACGTGCCACGCGCACTTATCTGGCAGTGCACCGTGCCGCGATCGGCATGGTCCATCCCTCCGTGGGCGCGGTCGCGTGCACGCGCATCAGCATGCATGGTTAGTGGCCGGCGGGCGGGCCGGCGTCGACCGCATTCCATGTCCAAAACTCCAAAGCACACACGAGTACTCCGAAAATGCATAACCACAACTGGTTGGACTCCACCACTTATACTAGGCGTCCAATTGTGATGTAGATTCACGCTAATTTTTTTGCAGTAAAGTGCCTCACTTCAGAAAATTTTATAGTTGGGTCCTCACTGCTTCTAACAAGGAAACATTCAGATCATGTTAACATCTCTGATAAAAATATTTAATGTGTTAACAAGATTTTCCAGTTTCTGCATTAGCAAGGTTTATGCATGATTTTTTGTTGTTGCAGAAACAGGGTTTTTTTCATCATCAAGATTGTTGTGTTAACAAGATTTTGTTTTTGCACAAACAAAAGAGGATCGAATTGTATTTTTGTGTAATTGCAAGGACCTCTTTGCAAAAAAAGTCATAACTACTGTCACTGCCCGTCGAATACAGAATGGACGTCCCAGATAAGCGACGGACATCGAGATAGTTGTGGAAAAACCACTCTTCGAGCATGCATGTTCACCACCAAACTGGATGCTAGCCAGCTTCGCTGGGTACGAAAATTTTGACCAAAACTATATGTATCATATAGTACTTCAACTAACAAACTATCTTAGTACTGCAAAAAAGTGCCATGGCAAGCTACTCCTCCGTTTTGAATTAGATGACTTTCATTTGTTTAAAAGTGAATGTATCTATAGTAGTAACATATTTAGATATATTCATTTTTAGACGAATAGAAGTTATCTAATTTAGAACAAATAGAGTAACTAGCTAGATGTTGGTTACCAATACGTACTCCTCGTCATTGCACTCCAAAGCGGACCCAAGTATAGCTTAGTGGGGGCTGGCCTAGCCCCCACTCAAAAATTTCAAATCCCTTCGAATCAGTTCACATTTGAAGGAAAAATTGTTCTTAATACTTTTGTCGGGGAAGTTGGGTGTGGTCTTTTGAAAATTATAAAAAAGTACAAATATTATAACTTGTCTAACATATGTATTCGTTGGCCGAAATTACTGAATCCTAGTGGATTTGCGAACTACACGTGTAATTGTGGGGCACCATTAGCGATCGTCTACTCTAGTGCCACGTCACCTCTAGCACTGAGACCCGATGCCAGAACGCGGCTTAGCGGGGTCAAATTTGAAAATCAGTGCCATTTGGGAGAACCAGCTCAATTGTGCTGGAATTTTGAGAAATTACTAGCAACTGGAGATTTACGAACTTTCCGCAGCATTGTCGTTTTTTTATTAACTCCGATGTGGTTTACGTTTACCGGTTGGTATGCAGATTAACTATTGTTTCGAGGGCCGGGGTTCCGGAAGCAGCGACCCGTGGCTGATCGGGGAGCATGGATGAGAGCCTGAGCGTCGTGGAATAGCATGCACAAACCCGGGAGGAGTAACCACGGGGAGTAGTTTATTAACGCAGGTGCAAGTTCCCGTGCATGATCATCACACAGTTAAACAAGTCCGTTGACAGAGGGTATCAGGGGAGCATGCACGCAAAGCTCTCAAGAACTAGTATTTCTTTGACTGCCAGTTCAGTGCCGGTGTGGCACTCATTGGAATCGAGCTTCAGTTCGTTCTGTACTCCCAGCCTCTCATGCGTGCAATTAAGGTTGGGTTAAACTAGGAGTATCAAAGTAACTAGGGCATCTAATATTTATTCTCTTTGTCCTGCAGCTAGCTTACATGCGGCCTTTAGGGGCATTGTGGAGGAACCAGAATATTCCTCCAAACCATCGAGGATGATCAGAGCAAGGTAACGGTACCTCAATATGATGAGGGGGCTTTCCGTATTAAAAATGCCCGTTTCCTCTTGGAAACGATCATGACGTCTCGGAATCTCATATGCCGATTTGAGCTTTGCTCATGTGGTGCTCATGAGTGCAAACGCTAACGGCTAATCACACATGATGCTCCTATGTTTCCTTTCTTTAGTCATAATACACGTAGCTGCTTGCAAAGTTGCAAGTCATGACTTGTGTACCTTGTGTGTTTTTTAAACGCTGATTCTCTTGCGTAATCGCAAGTGGGAAGTTCAAACACGTAGGCGTAATTTGGCCGTGGCAAATTGTTTCTTGTCCAGTCCAGGAAAGGAGGCCAGGTACATGAACCTCGCATTGCAAGTTTGCAACTTATTTAGCCAGTGGATGCGGTACAAACCAAAGTACCGTGAGGTTTTGCACCCACGAGAGCTTTGGACCGATCAAACAATTCAGATCACGCGCAGTCACGGATCGTTTAGCTAATAAAACCAGTGAAAGGAATCACTTTCATCCAAAAGTAGCACGATCACAACTTGGAGCCACATATATAGTGGAGGCAGTGCACGAGAAAGAGTGCAACAGAGTCTTTCTAGAAAGACTTTAGAATCTGATGAATTTAGCATTTTTTCTAAGGCCTCCCTTGGAATCGCGTTTAGTTCTCCCCTCCATAAAATACGGTCCTAACACTTCCTTAATTTACAGAGGCTCTCATGTCCGTAAATTATTACCGGCCGTAATACCCGCAATCCAAGCGTGGCCTAAGAGTTTTTGTAGCACTATGAACAAGTCTTTCTAAGTGTCGATTTAAATATGTCAGATATGTAACTTGAAGTTGAAATGGAATCTAGAATCAAACACTAACTCATGCTAGGATAACCGATATTCACATAACCTCATACAAAGGACAAATGCATGCAAATGTAGAAACTAGTCATGTAGAGGAGAAACGGTAGCCCCGGCAAAACAGTCGTACACGGGAGCACGATGGGAGCGATGCGCTACAACCACGTTACAGCCGCCACGACATGAAAGTGGTACGACAACGAGGGCACACCTGATGTCCATCATTAAGCACAACACGACATTGGAGGGTGCAGGCATGTGAGTGTCAATCAACTTCAACCCAAAAGCCTATGTTTGGTTAGGGTTGTGAGCGAGAATCATCGAGAGACTAATCGATGAGAATGTAGAGGTAGAACAAAGGAGGAGAGATAACGGCGCGTGTCGACGATGACGAACACCGTCGTGATCAAGAATCGACGTTTGCGTAGAGAGAGAGAGAGAGAGAGAGAGAGAGAGAGAGAGAGAGGGGACCCTGTGTGGAAATGGAACAATTATTACTAAAACATTCTGGCATTACAATCTCAATTGAAAATGGTAGTTAGATATTCTGGATCAGAGGAATGTCACACTGGCGTACATGAATGAGTTATAGCATAATTAGCCATGAAATGGCTGCTATTGTTCTGGCTTCTTTCAGCATGAGTAATACAAGTTTCACGGACACTTGTAGCAAGGTCTCCTTATTAATTTCTTCAACCAAGGAAGTGTAGACTGAACGTCTACAACTTGATTCTTCAAGCTCTTCACTAGGTCTTGTAATAAGTACATGTTTGATGCACTAGTAGAAAACAAGCCATAGGGACCAAACAGAAATATCTTATTTGTCCCGGTCATATTACAAACCGGGACAAATAGTTGGTTTTAGCCTCCATGCGCTTTAAAATCGAATCTTTTGTCCCGGTTCCAGCCACGAACCGGGACAAAAGGTCATCGGACCCCATTTGTCCCGGTTCCAGCCACGAACCGGGACAAAAGTTAGGTGCCTATATATTTAAAAAATGTTTTGACACTTACAAAAATTCTTTTTTGACACTTAAAAAATAGAAAATAATATTTATGAAATAATTTGAATAATCCCTTCGACATGATTGTTTACTATATCAAAATGCACTCATTTGAGGAATACAAGACCTTTTCACAAATAATTTGAAGAATATGAATTAGATTCAAATAATCAACATAAACTCATTTTACTAGGTGAAATTAGGTAGAAATCAAGGAAAAATCTAATACTTGGGGATTATCCATCATATGTGTACTAGTTTACATGAAAAATAAATAGGTGCCATTTTTATCATATTTTTTGTACTTTGTTCACAAAAAAATCATTTTCCGCACTTAAAAATGGAAAATGATATTTATGAAAATAACATGAAGAATGCCTTTGACGTGATTGTTTCATATACCAATATGTCAAAATTAAGTTTATCATTTTTCATGGCAACTATTACACATATAATTAAGCACACCATGCCAAAGGATATCCTTGATGTTTATCGTTTTATTTCATTTTTCAAAATGATGTTCATCGTTTTATTTCATTTTTTTCGTTACAACGATCAAAATGGTCGCGATGACCTATTCATCAAAAGAGGTATTTTTTTAAGAATTATCAATATTTATGTTATATAACCAATAGTTGTGTACTTTAAAATGATTTTTCCAAAAGATTAAGACCAAACTATCAAATAGTTGTAGTTCAAATTTGAATTAGTTTTGAATCATTGACATAAACTCATTAAACTAGGCGAAATTATGTAAAAATCAAGAAAAAACCTTATACTTGGGGATTATCTATAATATGTGTACTAGTTTTCATGAAAATTAAATGAATGTCATTTTTCATCATATTGTTTGTACTTTGTTCACAAAAAAAGTCATTTTTCGCACTCAAAAAATGGAAAATGATATCTATGAAAATAATTTGAACAATTCCTCTGGCATGATTGTTTATTATACCAATATGCACCTATTGTGGAATATGAGATCTGAATCACAAACTATGATGTGAAAACGACCATAACTTGATCGTTTGGCTTGAAACTTCTAAATGTTTATAGATGGTAGACCTTTTTGTGAATACTTTTTTGCATATTTTGTCGAAAATCAAGTTTATAATTTTTCATGGCAACTAGTACACATATAAGGACCCCATGCCAAAGGATATCCTTTTTTGAGATGTTTACCATTTTATTTCATTTTTTCGTTAAAACAATCAAAATGGTCGCGTTGACTATTCATCAAAAGAGGTAAAATTTTCTAAAATTATCAATGTTTCTGTGATATAACGAATAGTTGTGTACCTTAAAATGATTTTTCTAAAAGATTAACACCAAACTATGAAATAGTTGTAGTTCAAATTTAAATTAGTTTCGAATAATCGACATAAAATTATTTAACTAGGAGAAATTAGGTAGAAATCAAGGAAAAACCTAATACTTGGGATTATCCATCATATGTGTACTAGTTTCCATGAAAAATAAATGGGTGCCATTTTTCATCATATTTCTTATACTTTGTTCAAAAAAGTCATTTTTCACACTTAAAAAATGGAAAATTATATTTATGAAAATAATTTGAAAAATCCTTTGGCATGATTGTTTCTTTTACCAATATGCACATATTTGAGCAATATGAGATCTTTATCACAAATTATGCCGTGGAAATGACCATAACTTGATCATTTAAGTTGAAACTTCTAGATGTTTATAGATGAAAAACCTTTTTGTGATTTTTTTTGGAAATTTTGTAAAAATAAAGTTTATCATTTTTTCATAGCAACTAGTACACGTAGAAGGAACTCATGCCAAAGAATATCCTTTTTTGAGGTGTTTATCACTTTATTTTATTTTTCCGTAAAACCGATTAAAATGGTCACCATGGCTATCTATGTTTCTGTAATGAAAAAGATTATTTGGATGTCATATTGGAAATTCTCTAAAAAAATTGATCAATTTAGACATTTTATTTGTTGAATTCTGATTTAAGGTTTTAAAATACGAATTATTCCATACTAAATGAAAAAGACAAAAATAAAATAATAATTATTTTATTATTACAATATTATTATTATTCTATAGTCATTGTTGTTTATTCAGCTTAATTTTTATAATACAAGTAATGAAAAAGTATAATATGATGACCGAGTGGTTAATATGATTGATAAGGTAGTAATATCAGTAAGTTCTCAGTTCTCTCTTAGTATCTAATTTGAAAGGAATTCAATTGTTAAGCGTGCTGGGTTGGAGTAGTTTGAGGATGGGTGACCGAACGGGAAGTTTGACTTGAGATTAAATGTGTAGTTGGTAATGAAGTGTGTGGGTTAGTAGGTAATTAAATGTGTGGCTAAATGAGAAAAAAAAAGTAAAATAGAAAACACGAAAGAAAAAGAAAAACATAATAGCAGCTAGCAGTACGAACGGGGAAAGAAATACGAAAGAAAAAGAAAAACATAAAATAGGAAAAAATAAAAAAAAACACTATTGTCCCGGGTCGTAATACAAACCGGGACAAATAGCATCCAGCAAAAAGTCTGGCTGACGCGGCCACGTGACCCCCAATTAGTCCCGGGTCGTGGCGTGCCCGGGACAAAAAGCCACCCTATTTGTCCGGAGAGCGTGCCCGGAACAAATAGCCCATACGACCCGGGACCATTAACCATAGACTATAGACCCAACAAACCAAGCAATGGCTAATGGCGCCATAGACCCAACACCCTTTGACGGTTGCATGCACGGGCAACATCGTAGTCGTCAAGTCTATCTACAGGCCGCGCCGCGTGACAGCAACCAGCAAAGCTGCCGGCCGGACGCGCGCAATGTCGTACGGCGGGATATACATATGCCGGACATGCATGTTTCTTTCGGTGTTGGCCGGTACGTGATGTATAGGGACGCCCGCCAATACAAGTCCAGTGTTAACATACGAGGTCGTTTGTGCCGCTCCTGTGCATGTCCAGCGACTAGACACACCAAAAGACGACATTCTCTTCTACTACTTGAGGAACTTCGAGCTAAGACCAGACGAACATTCGAATATTACCCTGATCCGCTAGCGACGACTTGACAGGTATTGACAATCTCATCGGGTCATCCATATCGTCCCATGCACGGAGGGTAGATCATATATATCCCACTGCTATGTTACCTGATCCGCTAGCTACCACTACCACTCACCCCGGCCGAATCGCATGCAGCTGCCGGGTTGGGCTGATGCGTGAGGCGCAGCGACCGGCCGGAGACAGCGAAGGCGAGCGGCACGCATGGCATGGCATGGGATGGGAGCCCAACGGAGGAGGGTGTACAGGACTCCGCGCTGTCGCCGGGCCATGGCGAAAGCCAATAAGCCATGCCTGGCAGCCAACACGTGCGGGATCCATCTGCAAAGACGGACTGAATCAGTGCTGACGGAATTCATCCGGGAGCACGTGAAATCCTGGGCGCCTGCATTCTGCATATGCCCCGACGGGTTGAGGGCGAAATTCCCTGGCAATCTGGCATGCGTTCCCCATTTCTCGTCCCCTCCCGTGTTGGTGTAAACAGAGCGGCAGGGACAGGCTGGGCTTAACCCAGGCAGAGGCAGGGATCGAACGGCATTCTCAAGCCAGCGCTCTGTTGTACTTGCTGCTGCAGATGCCGCGAATTATTTGAGCACACTGATCACTGATGGATGGTTTTACTTGGCGCTACGTGAATTACTAGGGTTTCTCTCAGGGCTGCCGCACTCCTACCGCTACTGCCACGCATTTCATCTTTCCTTGGGCTTGGGTACCACATGCTTGCGTCATCAGTACCGGGCTGCATCCTCGGTTTTCATTGCTGTCTAATTTTGTTTTGTTTTCTTATTCAGGACCGGCAAGCATTCTCCATTCATACGGATGGGCGTAAATCAACATTAAGCTTACATACAACACGGAGTCCCCGACAACATCTTTTGGAAGTTCACCGGTGACGGAATCTACACACCTCATCCGCCTACAAGATGCAAATTCAAATGCATCAACACCCTTCGAACCAAAACGTCGTGGTTGGATCAAATCGCGAGAGCTGCATCCAATGTGGGTCCAAGTTTAAGAACCGGCGATGCACCGCATCTTGAAATGCCATTTTTTCGCACATATATGGTTAGTAATCCTTACGTGGAGTGGCATCAACGACATCTATCACACTCTTTGGCACAACGACATTGATGTCAAGGATTGGACAAAGCTCACGCACTTTCAAATGGTAAGGCTAGGAAATTGTTAGCCTCTTTGCTCGTGCTTGTCTTGTGGGACATTTCGAAGGAAACAAATGCTAGGTCTCGTGACACCATGCCTTCCACTTCCATCGTCGTCATCGTTCAGATCAGACAAGAGGCCATGATGTGGGCTCTGCCCGGCAAATCCTCTTTGGGCATTGTGATCCCAGGAGAACAAAAACATCCATGATGGCAATAATCACGAAATCTGCATCCAATGCGGTCCAACTTTCAAAATACAAAACCAAAGCTCGGATACATCAAAGAGAAAATGCAACCATGTTTACGCATTTTCAATATTCGATAGCACGCTTGTGATAGTATTCTTTCAACATAGACATATAAGAGATGCAATTTATTTTCAAAATATCGGGTTCCAGAGACATTTACATGGCTTTATCGTAGATACAACTTTTTTCTCGTTGGGTTGTGGTCGTACTACGTTTCAATTGTTTCAGATGAACTTGTGGATAATGTGTTGTCAGCTTGTGTCTTGTGTGGTTTTGTCGTTAAGCGGTCAAAGAGATAAGAACTTTAGCAAATACGAGTGCTCTTGGTGCCAAGATCTCGTGCATTAGTGTAAGAAGTCCAGGATCACATGCATTAGCATGAGAAATTGCGGCGTACATAGGTGGGTGTGGTGGTTTGTTGTCGCGTATACTAGTTGATCATTGTCGTGTTGTCTCTGGATCCAATTGGGGGGGGGGGGGGGGGGGGGGGTCCTCCCAGTTGATTGGATGACACCGGATCAGGACAACTCAAGGGTGCGTTACACAACACGACTAGAGAATATCCGATGGTGGCAAAATTCAAGATGGCTGATCACAACCCTTATTGTTCATTCATGTTTCCAAATGGGGTACAACACAATCTCCACCTCCTTTGCGGATCAATTTTCTCTACTCGCAACGTTGTCTTTGTTTGAGCAATGCCTTTTGGGAACAGAGATGTTGACAATGGGGTTAAATCGCATGGTAAGTAAATATTTTCTTCTGTACGTTGTCTAAATTCTATCACTTCTCTTATGTATGATCTTTTCTTATTACCATTTTAAATTAGATTTGATCTACATCAGAACACTGAGTGCATATGGTAGGAATATATAATGCCATAATTGGGTAACTAAACCCACAGATCCAGAAACAACCTTAAAAATATTACAACAAAGATATACTATTCCAACTGTTCTTAACTGTAAGTTAAGATGGCTTTATTTTTCGTTTTATCCACATGTATGTAGACGGGTTTTAGTTGCTTAGTTCACTCATTCTTTTTTCCATATTGAAATATCTAAAACATTTTATAGTTTAGAACGGTAGGAGTGTGTCTTAACCTGAAGAAACAGTAGCCAAATGTCTTCCAGTTCAGATCGTTTTTTGAACCATTTGACCAGACCTGGAGCAGTACTTTGTACTAGCTTAGTACATCCTCCTCAACACTGAGTTTGGACTGGAGGCGGTAGTTTTTGTTTTGGCAATAAAAGAACATCCGTGATTTACTGAAGCATCTACACTTCACTGAATTTACCAGGGCATTACAAATCTTAAGTTCCAAGGACTTATCAATTGTAGAACCGCCTCTGGGCTCTTGGCAGACTGTACTGGTAGTGATGGAGTAATATATTCCTACCACCAATTCCCGGAATTCCTGACAACCACACTTTGAAAACTAGCACTGCAATGCTAATTGTAATCCGTGCAAAATCAGGCGCATGGAACAGAAGTCAGTTATCTCTTGCATGCAAGAATTACCTAAAAGACTGTTTATTTACATATTTGGAATTTTATCTGTACAGAGCATGTGTGATCGATGGGGATGGACGGCTTGTCTAAGAGGGACAGCGTTGTCCAAAGAAAGGGAGAATTTCCAAGGATAGAAGGTACCAACAGAGAAGCAATGTGGCTTTGTTTCTGCTGTTAGGGACACATAGAGCTTGACCAAGATAAATAAGCTGAGACAAAAGCCAGTACAACACTTATGAGCCTCCTCCTCCCCCACCAAAGAAAAAAATATCCGTTTGCACATTGTAGATAACCAAAGTTAATCCATTCAGCACCATTAATAACTGAATCTCAAGATTATATACTGTACTGTAAGAAAATTTAGTTTCCCTATATGAGACCATTTGATGCCAATGGAATAAAAGAAGAGATGGTTTTGCATTGCTGTCAAATTTGAAGGCAACACTGGCTAGCGCCTACATTTGTACACCGGCCACTGTCTTCACTGTAAACTCCCTTGGCTCTTCATTCATACCCTCAATTCAAAGAGGGGTCGAAAGAAGCCAGAATTCAGGAGATGCAGCTTCTCATTTCTCGGAATCCCCAAAATGTTGAGTAATCAAGTTACAAAACTAGAGAAAAAAAT
This sequence comes from Poa annua, assembly GCA_026929855.1. Taxonomy (NCBI): domain Eukaryota; kingdom Viridiplantae; phylum Streptophyta; class Magnoliopsida; order Poales; family Poaceae; genus Poa; species Poa annua. The sequence goes on from CM049432.1 coordinate 84,687,460, forward strand.
TCCTATAGCTAAAAGAATCAATCAAGGATTCACCAATGATCCAAGAATCGAGACTTGCTCCGTCGTCCGCTACACACAATCGGCCACCATGAGCAGCAATGCGTTGTCGGCATCTGCTTTGGCCCCTTGTGCATGCTTTCTCTTGTGCCCCTCGTCGGCTTCACCATCGAGAATGTCGCCGTCGGCTGTACTGCTGCCGCCGGTGAGCTCGCGCGCGCGCTCCGTCTGCTCCTCCCAGTCGGTGCCGACCACGGCGCGCAGCATCAGCGCGGCGCAGACCAGCTGCGCGGCCAGCATGCCGCCCCACATCCCGCAGAAGTCCAGGTTCGCCGGCCGGAACGCCAGCGCCAGCGCCACCGGCATGCCCACGCCGTAGAACGCCCAGACGTTGATCCTCGCCGCCTTCTCTGGCCGCGCGCTGCCGCGCAGAACGCCGCACCCTGTCGTCTGCGGGCAATTGCCCAGCTCGGCCAGGCCCAGCAGCGGAAGCGCGGCTGCCGCGAGCCGCAGGATGGCTTCGTCCGACGTGAACATCCGGGCCCACACGCCCCGCACGGACACCGCGAATGCGCATGCCACGAGGCCGAGCGCCGCGCCAAGGCCGAGCCCGACGCGTGCCACGAGGCGTGCGCGCTCTGGCCGGCCGGCGCCGAGCTCGTGGCCGACGCGCGTGGACACCGCGCAGCCGAGGGAGTGCGGGAAGATGTATATGAGCGACGTGGTCTGGATCAGCACCCCCATGGCCGCCACCGCCGCCTTGGGGTCAGCCAGCTCGCCGCAGAGGAGCACCATGATCTCGTACCACCACCACTCCAGGCAGACCGACATGCAGCTGTGCACGGACAGCCTCACCAGGCTCCACCATTCCTCCTCGTCGGCCTCCGCGGCGCACGCTTTCGACGTGTCGCCGTCGTCATGGGCGCCGTACATTCCGAAGAAGAACACGTACGCCACGAGGAAAAGAAGGAAGTTCAGGTTGGTGCAGACCGCGCCGAGGGCGATGCCGCGGATGCCGAGGCTGAGGAGGTCGACGAGGACGTAGTTGATTGGCACGTGGAGGAGGACAGCGGCGGCGGCGGCGTAGGTGAGCGGGAGCGTGACGGACTGGGCGCGGAGGTAAATGCGGAGCGGGTGGAGGAAGGACTGCACGACGAGGTCGGGGAGGGAGCAGAGGATGTACGCGTACGCCGTGGAGGCGATCTCCGGGTCCTGGCCGGTGGCGACGAGGATGCGGTGCATGGCGACCCAGAGCACGCAGATGGGGACGGACGCGAGGAGGAGCAGCACGACGGTGCGCCTGAGCGCGGCGCGGAGGAGATCCGTGCGGCCGGCGCCGAACGCCTGGCCGCAGACGGGGTCCATACCGCCGGCGAGGCCGGAGAGCACGGAGTAGCCGGTGATGTTGGCGAAGCCGAGCGCGAGGGAGCCGCCGGCGAGCGGGAGCTGGCCGAGACGACCGAGAAATACCATAGACACGAGGGAGCGCAGGTAGAGGAGGATCCCGGCGCCGACCATGGGCCCCGTGAGGCAGAGGATGGAGGCCACCTCGCCAAGAACGCCGCCGCCAGCAGCCACCGTCCTTCTCCTGCGGTCCTGGAGCTTGGGGTATCCCCTGGGCGTCTCCAGCAGGGCGCGGTGGTTGCATTGCGACGAGTCCGAGCAGTGGCAGGTCGCCATGGCTGCCCGGCGGGCTGGTCTCCTGCGCCAAGTGTTTGTGTTAATTTGTTGGGCAGGAGAGAGGCAAGCGGGCTGGCTTTGGTGGTCAGTGGTGGGGGGTGCTTGGTGCTGGGCAGCAGAGTTGACACTTATATAGCGGCTGGCCGCCTGAATCGAAATTCCTGTGGGCCCGATTGGGAAAATGGCTATAGCTCCAAGGATATCCAGCTAGGACGCCATGGAAAAAGCTACGGCTCACGATGAACAACCAGGGCCGATTGTCTTTGTGCAAACTGAAAACGTATGGATGTTGCAGAATTTTGGCACAAAAACGAGAGAAATTAACGTGCTCCAACCGTAGATTGTACCCCACTCTCTACGCTGCATTTGGACCACGTGACGGGATCGTCTCTTGCGCACAGAGAGAGCACTGGATGACAATGGAGATATGCTCTATAAATGATCACCGTATTTTACCATAAATTCAGCGAAATTAATAGTACGACGAGCTAATGAATTGAGCGAAACTAATACGACGAGCTAATGAATTACTCCACTACGAGTGCACCCAATCGTGCAGTCAAAATAATATTACTGGCCTTTTCAAAAAAAAAAAATATTACTGGTATATTCTGTTTTTCTTTAGCAAACGAATGTGGCATTCAATAGGTTTAACCAAGTGTTTGTCATATCGCGCGAGAGTGTGCAATCAAATGCACCTACGGGATAGGGATAAGAGAATCCACATCATTATCTTAGATTTATTGAAACACGTGTATGTTATGTTGAGAGTTATCTGGATTGCAATATAGATACATGATGAAATGTAACGGTAGACTAATCTAAATCACGGCTTTAACTTTGGTTGAACTAAACGAAAAAATGCAATTCAGGATATTGGGAATAAATTATTCGCATGCAACGATAATACAAACATCAACTTCACGCATTCCAACAAATCGAATCACGTGTTCCTCATACCGGGAGAAGGTTCAGATGTAAAATGGGTAAGAAATGGAACACATATCTAAGGTATATTGTACAAACCATAAATTGATCCACATAAATACATAGAACAAAAAGGAGATCAAGGCAACTTCATCGCTATGCACGGAAAGAAACCCGAGTTATGCAAATGTGTGATTCACTAAATCATATAGATTTCATCAAGTATTCAACGTGGGATCTCTTAGAGTGTATTGTTTCCTCGATAACTGCATCGGATCTTCACGTGCAACCAACAAATTTTTTTCAGAAATTGTGCAATCCAATTCTTGCTAAAATATACGGAAGAAATGCGACACAAGAGGAAGTCATGTTGTCAATGAAAAAGGTGATTAGTCACTAACATTGGCTAACCAATGTCCAATGTCGCAAAGACCCGTCGACGTCACACTAACGACAAACATAACGGTACTATGAATTGGACGTATTATAGTGTTACGTGTTCAAAAAAATTTAGCTACAATAGTTGAAAGGACATAACATGTAACTGAAAAATAATCACACTGTACATCCAACAAATCAATTCAAAGATACATAATCAAAATCGTCACAGAATGTCACCTTATCCCCTTGTGAGAGATGATTAGTCACTAATACGGGCTCACCAGTCGTACAATGGTGCAAAGATCTATCGACGTCAGAGCAACGACAAACCTAATACTATTGTGAATTGGATGAATTGGAGTGTTAACTGTTAGGTAAGTTTTTGGTTACTAGAATAAAAAAGGATAGGACATTTTTATCTGACAAATAATCACAACATAAATCCAACAAAACCAATCCAACAATAACACAGTTCAAATGGTAATAAAATATACTAAACAAAATCCACAAATAAACACATTTTGTCCACGTGGGAGTGACTAGTCACTAATATTGGCTCACCAATGCTCAATCTCGCAAAGACCTATCAACATCACACAAAAAAACATTATTGTAGTGTTACATGTTTTTTGATATTTTGGCTACATTGTTGAATATATTTTTTATGTAGTAACTTAAAAAAAAGACGAAAATCTTCTAAAAATCAACAAGAACTCGTTAAGTATGCACAATGAGAATGGTTACCCCAAATCTTAATGTTAGTTATGTATGCACAATGAGATTGCTTGTGGTCTAAACTTGCAATTTTCGTATGACGGTTTGGAACTGCCTTTAGATGCCCTGTTGGGATGGAGAGGGGGGGCACCGGACTTCAGATTGCATCATTGGCGAGATAAGGCATGTCAAACCCAAGTTTCCAACAAGCCGTTGTAAATTTTGTCATCATATTTTTCTTCATGCGCATAGGATGAAAAGGATGTGTTCAGGATACGTTTTGTCTTGGTTTGCTAGTTTGCCTTAGCCATGTTCGTAGGTTATTTTAATATTTATCTTTATAACTATTTGATGTAATTTCTTCTATATTATTTGTTTATAAATAAAATTGGAAGGGCTGTGGAGCTTTTGCTTCAAGGCAAATAGTCAAAAGATGGGGTTGAAGCAAAGAAAAAAAGTTAATAACTAAAAAGATGCATGTGCAACAAAACGACTATTAGTTGGATGGTTAGGAGGGTGACATGTTTCGAGGCCCACTAGGGCTCAAATTTCAGCGAAAGGTGGACTTTATTGACTAGCTAGTCATGAACAAATAATATTCTAAGAACAAAAGTTTTTGGGGGGTTTTAGTTAAGAAATAAGATAAATGAAGGATAAAATGAACTTAGAACGAATATTAAACAAAAGAAAGAGAACCGAAAAGGATTTTAATGTCCTTACCATGGTAGGAAAGAGAATCATAAACAGTCCATTTTTGGAAGACAAACATTTTCATGAAGATTTGCACAACTATTCCAAAATTGTTGATTATGAATATGTTGCCAATTTCTTGACACATATGTAGTTTAAATGTGAACAAAAATCTATGTAAAATTTACTTATTAGTGTGTAACAATTACGAAAATGAATTATCTCATTTAGTTTTAATATAACAGAGACATAATTTTAAAATAAAAATAAAAAATAAGCAACAATTAATTAATTATTATTTATTTGTTTATCTTAAAGATATGAGACCAATGGCATTCGAAAGTTGAAATTTGTGATCTAGTGGAACTAAAATCTAACTCAATTGAGTTCCTAGGTGAAAAGATATGAGCATGCAAAGTTTTTATTTAAATTTGATTTTAAAATTATTTGAAAATTATTAAAGCCCATCATGGCCCGAACTGGCTGTCCCAATAAACTCAGGGCAGGATGGAAAAGATTATATAGGGTTAGTGTGAGGGAGATTAAAAGGGAGGATGATAGGTGGATCCACCTCTCACCATTGTTACTTAACGTCTGGAACAGTAATTTATGGTTGGATCTTAGATCTACGGCTGAGATTTAAGTATTTATATGATCAATTATACATCTAACACTCGACATAGGCAACGTTGGTTCTTGCTGGAGGTGACCATTTCCGGGGCGGTGTCCGCTTAGGCACGACAACGGAGAATCTTTTGCTAGCCACCAAAGGGTATGCTGGTATATGCTAAGAGCTTTGGATGCTCGCGACCGCTTTTATCTCTCTGATAACTTGCTTCATGTGAGACTTCAGGGGCGAGCGGATCGAGATAGAGTAGTCCATAATTGTCGCGAGTCAGTGGAGTTTCGGGTCTATACAAAACAGTCGGATTGTTTTGCACATCATGCTTCTGACGTGTCTCTCCCGGAGTGTGCTATCGTGCATAGCGCTTACGGAGTGACTTGTTCGTGTGCGAACAACTTTTTTAGATTACACTTAAGACTCTGCAATAACACAATATACTAATGATATTATGGATACATACAACCGAAAAAAGCTATAAAAAATCTATCATAGAGTTATAGACCTTACAGCAGCAACACAACAACTGGATTATAGTACTGCTGGTGCAGTTGCATGGTGGTGGGGCTTTGGTGGCGGGAAGGCAACACGTAGCTAGCTAACCATGCAATTTAATCACATTCTCTTGTTCCGAAAGGAATTTAGTCACGCCCAGAGTAGTATGCGTCCGGAGTGCAGTTCAGGTAAAACCCAGCTCTACCTTTTCTCTTTCAATTTGAAACACAGAACATGACAGAAGTTCAGAACAGATCAGGGGGTTCGGCAGGCACTCCTTCGGTGCCACCTGAATCTCTTGCTGGACTTTCAGTTAGTTTAGTTGACGTAAGATCACGCAAGATCCCAAACGCACAACACAAAAGACAAATCGTGAGCGATCAGGGAGCAGCTGCAGGTGTTTACTTATAAACAGCGTTAAGGTTGACCCGAATTGATTGATTAGCAACGAGTTATGTGCTTATATCTTTTTAGTTAGCTGGGTATAATAATGATTTCAGACGTGCTAAACTGCTGGCAACAGATCACACCAGATCTTTATAAGATCACACACATTGACAAATCATCGCCTTACGTGAGTCGCACCACTTGTGTCCTAGTCAGCCTCCATGCTCGCAGCTTGACTTTGCCGTCTGCTCGCAAAGTTTCAGAACAAAACGAAAGGTCAGCGGCAACATATAGATCATGATTCATGAGGCGATTATACTACTCCCTCCGATCCATATTAATGGACTCAACTTTGTCTAGATACGAATGCATCTAGTCTAAACACTTAACTAGATACATACAAATGTAGACAAAGTTGAGTCCATTAATATGGATCGGAGGGAGTACTATAGCGAGCGGTTACCGATACTCCTATATATTTGGTCAAATAGTTCCCAATCGTTCTTGCATTCTTATATAGTACAGTGTGCAAGTAAGATAGTAGGAAATGATGCCATTAATTAACAAGTAAGCTTGTGATGAGATCGCCATGTGATACAACCTGACCTGAGCCAAGATTACGATCACCTAGTTTAATCCAAGGCCACGTAGACCTCGTACTGGCCAGCTTGTAGCTACATACTCAGTGTGCAATTATCGTCCGGCCTGGCAGTGGCATATAATTGAGTGGTGAGCTGAAGGGCCAACACTCCCTGCTTATTATGCAAGCTCCTCTGGCCTGTCGAAAGGGAGTTGGATCTTGCTGACGCTAGTGGAGGCAACTGGAGTGAGCCTGCTGCTGCTAACGTACCCAGGCAGCCGATCATTTGCGACGTTAGCCAATTAGCTATAGGCTCTTAGCTAGGCTGTTCCTGTTCTTCTCAATCGATCGAGCTCCGCGGCGGTGGGTCGATCGTGAGGACTCGGATGATTACATCGCCACATGCAATGCAACGTGGATGGTGGATCGGATTGTCAATCAAATCACGTATACTTATATTGCAATTAAGTTTGTTTTCTCCATTTTGGCGCGCGTCAAATCGCCTTTGCGTTGCAAGTTGGCGTATTTTCCTATGTTATCTTGGTTCATGGCAAAGACTAACCGTGGGTACGTGCGTGCCCCCTGACGCCGTGTTCATAATGCGACCATGGAATGGATGATAGGGAAATCCTGCCTGTCGCAAGCGTGAGGGAAATTCAGAACTACTAGCTAGAGGCCAGCAATAACTGCAATAATTCCCAAAAGTCGCGAGGCAGGGAGCATGAATGCCTGATGGCAATTTGCGGGGGAAGGGCAGTGCATGCGGTGCCTCCAGGATGCAGCCAGGCCCTGATCTCGCAATCTCTATCATCTTTCCCTCTATATATATAATGCTGCAGCCTGGAGGAGAGGCATGTTAAACCGGCCGGACTGGCCTCTTTTAACCGGACAGCATATCGCAGCGGCAGGGCTTGGTGATAAGGAATATATATGCGCGCGGTGCCCTAGCTCCCTGGTGACCACAGATTCAGAACATGGGGTGGGTTCAATGCCCAAATGCCTCCAAGCAGGGTCCAGGGCACACACATGGGCGCGAGATCCTTTGGCGTCATCATCATCAACATCGCCATTGCATTGCTCTCTCTCTCTCTCTCTCTCTCTCTCTCTCTCTCTCTCTCTCTCTCTCTCTCTCTCTCTCTCTCTCTCTCTCTCTCTCTCTCTCTCTCTCTCTCTCTCTCTCTCTCTCTCTCTCTCTCTCTCTCTCTCTTGTTCATATCATGGAGGACGAGATCAGATCATAGCTTACGAGTTACGATCCATCCGCACAAGTACGAAAATATCTGTGTACAAGGACAGGTGTCGAGACAAGGCAACACTCTCTCCTGGTCCTATTCCCATTACAGGCAGCATATGTCCTTTCACTTTGCTTTGCGGCGTCATTTGCAACACTCGTTCTCGTGATCGAGCTTTCAGCCAAGAGTACGTACGGATAAGATGAGAGGATTATGCGCACTTGGCGTAGGGAGGAGACAGCTCGGCTCCCGGGATCTTGGAAGGCCGGGCACTGGATTGGACGTCCCGTAACTTTGCAGGATCCATGAACACACATTGTTACTTACACGTACGTACGTACACTCCCACTGTTTGTCGATCGTACGTACGTGGTCCTTGGATTGGATCACTACTTCACAACCATGCATGCATATGCATGTGCTGCTTGGAGCCAACCTTTGGAACCTTGCTAGCTACCGGTTGCTTCAGCTGTCAAGATCGATCCCGATCATCCCCAGATTGTTTGCTGGGTCCGTCCAGCTTAAGCATATATACATATAACGTAGTATTCCAGCTACGTACAACGTGGAGTTATTGAGAAGGGCGATCGATCGAAGTCCCCGATTACAGTGAGGCGCGCGAGGCCGGCCCAAGAAGCTATAGCGCGCACTGGTCCATGCATGCATGCGTTTGGTTGGTGCCGATCGAGCATCGAGCACTATTCAGATTTCAGCGTAAACAGCGACGAGAGGTGCATTGGCAAAAACCTCGATGGAAGTCAGATCTAATCTACCCCTTCGATCGCCTCGTGCGGTGTCCATGAGCGAGTGGCCTCCGTCTCCATCATCATGCACCACCGACCGACCGCTGCCTAGGCGCTAGCTAGCTCGTGCAAAAATGTCCTGGCTAGTACCAAGCTAGGTGAGCCCTGGCTACGTGCTCGATCCATCGAGACCTAAGTACCTAACCCCAGTGTGCGTGCTGCCGCCCTGCCAGCCGGCCGCGGCATCCATAGTCTTGTCATTTCAGACCTCTAGCATCCAGTTAGTTAGATCAGGACCTGACACGCCCATGAGATCCGACCATTAAGGCCGTAAAAGTTTGGGGCAATCATGCATGCATGCATGCATGCATGCGCGGGCGTACGTACATGCAGTAAGTACGTCCGTGTGCACGATCGGCGGATCAAAACTAAAATAAAAAAGGTTTTGCTAGACTTATCGCACCTTCACCGGCCGGCGCCCTTGGAAAAATGCCCAGTGTGCGTCAAGCACTCTCCAAGCAATCACTTTTCAGGAGCACCGATGGGGTTGCCACTCGGCGCGATTGTGGTGTGGAGGCCTCAGTTGGGTCGTTGGGGAGGCATATAGGAGATGTCGGTGAATATGCTCTTTACTAACTCCATCCTTTTAAAATCACATGGGCAATACCCACATATGTGATGGGGTATTCAAAATTTGTCTACTTTTATTGTTGATTACTAGAAAATGGTTAATGTTAGAGGCTTTTAGTAGGGATATGCAAACAATAAGAGGGAAGTGCACTGGCTTTCTTGGAAAGACGTAGAGTGGACTAGGATTCAAATATATGGGATGTTTCAATCGAGGTTATAATGGTGGAGGAGAAGATACACATGGCAATCATCCTAGAATTTGATAATTTAGCGATCGTCGCTTATCCACCGCCTTAATGCTTATTGGCGTCCGGAAATCAGGGGTATCTTTCTGTGCATTCAGAGTGTGCAACTGCACAAAGGTAATGAGAATTTGTAATAGGGGTGCTCATAAAACTTGGTAACCTGGCTAAAAGTTCTGGAGTGGCACTTGAAAGCCATCCGATGATACTTGAACTGTTGCGCCTAAATTGTAATCTTGTTCGTATAATCAGCGAAACACTCTTTGCCCTAAAAAAAACTTTTCTAGGTTCTTATTCTAATCTTAAAACACAGGTCCTTTAGGACACCGATAGAATTGTCGAGATGGTCATTATTTGACCGGCATAAGTGTTTTTGTGCATATATATGTTGCCTCGAATCTAATTAATTGTGCATTGGGAAAGTATACCATACGGCAGATCTAGTATTATTCTGATGAATACATGTTCAAACTTAATGTGTTCACCTAGTAAATATATCGAAACGACATATATACATTCTAGATTTAAGAACAGAGGTATTACCATTTCGGTTGGGATCAACCCAGCTTGAGCATCTAGGCTGGCTAGTGGGCTGCAAATCGCTGTCTCTCACTTTTCATGCAGATTGTCCGTGGAAATTGAAAGGTTTCATGGATTGGCCTGTAGAGAGGGGCATATAGAGGGGGGGGGGGGGGGGGGGGGGGGGGGGGGGAAGAGGACCAGGGATCTTGCTGTCGTGTCCAGACGCGGCAGCCCACTTGAAGTGAGACAGTGCAGACTATAGCTGGTTACAAGTGCGTGCATGCATGCAACGACCGGTGGGGAAGAGAAGAGATAGATCGAGAGGGAAAGGCTAGCAGCAGCAGCAGCAGCTAGGTAGCTTGCAAGGTACGTGGTGGTCCTTGGATCGCAACCACCATTGACGCCAACATCTGAGGCCGCATGTGCTCGTGATCGATCGACCGATATACCTTCCGTCCGTCGGCTCGATCTGTCCGGCCGGTAGCTCGCTCACTCCACCGCACGGCCGGCTATGAGACCACCACGATACACACCTTCACCTGCATGCTATGGAGAAGGTTTCCTTTGTGCGTTGTAGATCTCTTGCTGCGCTTGCTAAGTATATATCCACGATCGAGCATGTATATATTTGTCGTGTCGTCGTGTTCGCCCTCCGGCGGTCCGGCCTGGCCACGCTGCCTGCTAAGCTCGATCCTCGGCGACTTAATTCGCCCATTATCCACACCGGATACGCGTGCCAGTGGATCTTGTCCCGGCATGCCTGTCGTAGCGCCGAGAGGCACGAAAGTCTCGATCGATCGATCCGGTTGCGGCAGAGACTTGGAGAGGCCGGCGTTGCGCCACGATCATTGCCCCTGGCCATATCCATATGCATATCCATCCATCCCCAGCTGCAAGAAACCGCACGTTTCATTCTGGGCGACGTAGTACGGGATCGCCGATCGACATTGGGATCAGCATTGCAGACTTGCAGTGCAGGAGGGTCGGGCGAGCTCGCCCATGCCGCCGCCGCTTTCCCGGCCTGCTTGCGGACCCTCTATATATCCATATAAACAGTACGTAGTGATGCATACACGCTATGATCTCCTGGCCATGCAGCTTGTTATGAGGAGCACAACGCTACACCACGCACGCGTCCAAGCAACCCGGAGCTGGCCTCAGCGTACAATCAAATTCGCCTTCTTTCACGTAATAGTGCATGCCATGCCAATATATCCATCCTTGTCAGTCCAGCCCAAATACCAGTATATATATACAGAGACGCATGATTATTCGTCTACGCAAAATCTCAAATCATGTCAGTACTCGCAAATAATTGCACGATCGACGTACGTCGTACGTGTAGGCATCGTTCAGCAGTCGGCATGACACGCACGGGTCTGTCGGGACTCGGTACCGGCCGGTGCTTCATTTCGTGTGATCTGAAAGTCCCTTTTACTGCACTGGCAGTGAGATCATTGGTGCCTTTCTGACCTTAGAGCAGTGGACTTTCTGCTTCTGCATTGAGAGGGAGTTGGAACCGGAATGTACATTTGGCTACAACCATTTTGAGACGCAAGAAACTATCGCCGCTCAATTATTATTTAATATGCTATACTGTCTGTGTCCCGGTCTCAGTCTTAGCACCAGGCATGCCGCATGTATATATATCATATGTTTCAGCTGTTTGCACCGCAACAAATATCTCATGCGGTATGCACCACGAACCCTTCGATCAGCTCCATGTACTCAGGATAATGCTAGGCGGCCTCCCAGCCAACACTGAAGCTCCACGTACGTACGTCGCGAAGCAGGATAAAAAACTGCACACAAAGTTTAGCGAGAGACGAACAGTTGCTCCGTTGGATTGTTCCCAAGTGTGTGAAGCAGGCACATATCGGCGACCATTTCATGACAGGCGAGGCAACCCATCTCGCTCCTTTATATTTTCAGCAGGATAGGATCATTTCTCCATCACTACGGCTCCATCGATCCGGTCTATATGCAACTATATACAAGGCACCAAAGTTCTCCCGGCCGCCGCCTGTTGGCAAAGATTCTTGGGGGAAATCATCAGGACAAGTTTAACTTCACCTAACCATGCATAAGTATTTTATGAGATGCAAAATCTAGCATTCTACTAGCTAGTGGTGGTTTGGTATAACCACTGAACCATAGGGTGACTGTTCCCCATATGGGCAAAACTGCAGCGTGCTGACTACAGCCACGAAAACGCAAGAGCATGCATGACGAATCGAACGAGAATTAATGTGTGGACTCGTGAATTTCTTCCGAACAAAACAGCGTTTTCATATAATGATTGGACCATGACAAGAGGCGGCCGAAATATAAAAGGTATTGAGAAGTGGCTTCTCCTTCTGAGTTCCCAGTTCAATATTCCACGGTTGGCGTACGTGAACGTGATCGAAGGAAAAGATAGGGCGTGATGAGACCGGCTATCGATCGATGATGGGTAGGCACCTATATTTGGCCCGTAGTTTGGTGCTGCATGTTACATGTCCTGCCGGGAGCTAGCACACATGCACATATAATGAACGCATGAAAAGAGGATATATATCAATATATGTATATATATAGAAGGTACGTACGTGACCAAATATCACATCGAGGGATGGGCAGGACAGGAGCAGAAAATGTGTCTCGTCTCTGGTGCATGCATGATCGATCGATCGATCGATCGTGTGATATACTGTACGTACTGTACTGTATCGATCCTAGCTTACAGTATATTATATGTGCGACAATGTGTGATCTAGTCAGTCTCCGAACAAGTCTAGAAGGGCTACTTTTCTGATTTGGATCTCACATGCACGCAAAGTGGAGTATAAGGAGTGATGAATAATTGAGCAACGCGAAATTTTCCACAATTATGAGGATCTCCTCCGTTTGTCGTCACCGTTGATTTATCGAACCAGCGATAATATTTCTACTGCATGGTTTTATTTTTTGTTAATGTATGTACAGAAATCTCTTGTTAGTACATGAATGTAATAAATAAATTACACAAATCCAAAAATTATTGACAGTGTATCGGTATATAAAAATGCATTGAAAATCTATACGAAGATCATAGAGCATTTTAACGCCTCGGGAGATCCGGAGTTGAAGTTTCCATAATACAGAAACAACCATCCAAGCAGATGCATGAGATGGATGGATGCGGCCATGATCGATCGATCTACCTGGAGGTCCCGTTGATAGGTCGTGCCCCCCCGGAGCCCGAGAGGTTAGGCTTTATCCGGCCAACCTTTCCTAGCGTCGAAAAGCACGCATGAGACCTGCAGATCCGGCGCCTAATGTCGCCTTACGTGAGGCAAGAGCCCATGGACTTTGTTTTGCCGGTGAGATCGATCGAGGTCGCTTCGGCAGACCATCGAGTCGTGTCCCGGCCGGAGGCGGAGAAGAATCAGCTCTGGCCTCTAGCCTGAAGAAGCTGGACGGGAATGGATGCGATGCAGTGGAGTAGTAGACGCGCACGTCTGTTCGGACAGGAAAAAAAAAGAGAGAATCAGAAGGTTACCACTAGGCACTAGCACCAGAACACGCTACGGCCCGCGAGCACGAAGCACCACGCGGCTGCGGCCACGTACGACGGCCTGCTGGTGCTTATAAGGCCCGTTAACGGGGGGACGGCCACGTGATCCAGCCTGGTGGGTCGGCCCAGACAAGCTTTCTTCTTATTGTTTTTCTATTTATTTCTTTTCATCAGTTATTATCTTTTCTTAGTAAGTTTATTCCATTTTAATTTTCCATTGTACCCTTTCAAATTATATAGAATGCATTAAGTTAATGTGGAACCATGTGAGCATTTATATTGATCACGCGTGCATGAATCACAATCGCTTGCTTGTTTTTTTCAGGAAATAGTTCGTTTTATTTGAGACCATGCTTTGATGGATTTAAATGTGAATGTCTCTATATCAAAATGGGGAAAGTGTAAATGGAAGTCAGCGACTTGTTCCACTCTCAGCTACTATCATGTGGCAGAACCGGTGATATAACCTCAGAGATTCAATGATCCTATAGCTAAACTATAAAAGAGTTGACACATGTCCCATGGCAAAGTGGAGGACAAAATACAGATTAGGTCTTCCATGGCAATGTGCAGTTTTTTTTTGGATTTTATTTACTTATTTAAAATGCATTTTTTTAGCCTTGTATGATGCTACAAAGTTCGTAGCAAACTGGATTTTCGGTCAGTGATTCGTTACCTCATACAGTAAGACTCACAGATTCATGCTCCGATAGCGAAACTGCAACAGGGTTGACACATGTCCATGGCCAAAGCTCGACATAGTTCAGGACCTTCAGGTCGAGTAGTAATAAGACAATACAGAATAGGTGTTCCATCTCTTCCTTGAGGTTGAGGAGGACGGGACAGCCAATGCATTGCTCGCGTCCTCGCGCTATATCTACACTGTTCCATCGCGCGCGCGAGCGCAAGCGATCGGCGTCCCCTGCTGATGGCTACAAATCATCCAGACCAAACGACGGGTCCGGCGCCGCTGCACCGAACTTGGACGGCACGATCAGAGACGACGACACCTTGAACGCCTTCTCCACGCCCGTCTCCCCGCCGCCGCCGGCCAACTCCATAACGTCCATGCCGCCGTCCCAGAAAACGTCTGCAGCTCCAAGCGTCACGGAAGGCGGCGGCGCCTCCGTCCGCCTCGGCACGACGAAACTCGGCTGCACCACGTGCGCGGCTTCCGCCTGAGCGCCGCACCCTCCTGGAAGCATCTGCTGCGGCTGCTGCCAGTGCCGAAACACCGCGCCGAGCGCGAACTGGTCGCCGCACGCGGCCGACGAAGACCTGCCCGCGGCCGCCCTCGCCATGACGTGCTGCAGGTTCCTGCTCATCCTAGCCCTAGCCGGGGAGGCGGCCGCCTGCCGCGCGGCGAAGTTGGTGCGCGTGCCGTCCCCGCGCAGCGCGCGCGCCGCCTCGTCGTATGCGCTCGCCGCGTCCTCGGCGGTGTCGAAGGTGCCGAGCCACAGGCGGACGCGCTGCGCCGAGTCCTTGATCTCGGCGACCCACCGCCCCGACGGCCTCTGCCGGACGCCAAGGAAGCGGCGCCCTCGGCACACCATTTTCGCGGTGCCGGTGGCTGTCGTCGGCCCGGAGCTTCCGCTCTCCTGTGGCGCCATGGCGTTAACCGTTACCTGCCTGGATATACACCTTGACCTGGAGTTTCAAACACCTCAGCAAGCACTTGGCCGGATCAAATAGTGCCGTGAGTTCACACATACCGCAACCGTTTGTCACCAA
This sequence comes from Poa annua, assembly GCA_026929855.1. Taxonomy (NCBI): domain Eukaryota; kingdom Viridiplantae; phylum Streptophyta; class Magnoliopsida; order Poales; family Poaceae; genus Poa; species Poa annua. The sequence continues at coordinate 84,702,568 of CM049432.1, forward strand.
ATACGTATATATAGTGCCGAGCTACTGATCGTAATACACACCTGACCCAGAAAGATGCATGGGTGGAAGGCATCTGATACATGCTAAATTCTCCCAGGTCCCTTTGTCTCTTCTCTAGTTCGTTTGCAGATGACCCTCTGCCATTTGGATCTGCTTCGGATTTGGGTGACATCGACATGCATGCCTCTTCTCGATTAATTAACCAATTAACCGTGTGCAATTATTGGCCATTTGGAAGCTAATGTAAGTTCATTATTTGCGCATTTGCGCTGCAATCCTCTTGTTTAGTGCCCACATGACCGCCCACTCGTGCTCTTCACTTTGTTTAGTCCTATAGCAACGCACTCAGTCACTTAGCTCCATGAAGCGCGAGAGGCCTCTGTCATCTTCCTCCGCTAGATCGATGGTCGACGACGACCGGAACATTTGCGTCAGATCATCGCCGAATTTGAAGATCCGTGAGGGTTGCCTCGTCATCGTCTGAAATCCTACGTGTTTGTCGACACCCGCCACTTCACGCCGCGCTGCCAAGTGTGCGGCGTCGCGACGGTACAGTCACTAAACTAAGTGCAGATGGACATCGTTTTCGGAGGGAAATGAACGCCGTACGTACCGAATAATTGTCGTTGGGAGGCGAGGATCGTTGGTCCTGGGGAATATACCTGTGATTGTATATACTGCGTATTGCAGGCAATGGGAGTAGTATAACGGCCACAGGGGCTCGCTTGGTTCGGTTTGTTTATCACTAAACATTCCGTTGCGAGAAAGCCGTCGATCCATCGCTTTGGTGCTTTCCTGGCCCGTCACGATCGTGGTGGCTGCTGCCACGACGAACCGAGTGTGTGCTGTGCGTCGAGACGAGTCAGTGAATGGTTAATCATAATTTCATAATCATCTATCTCGTAGTTTAGGAGACTCTGTTCAGTCGGCTCATCCATCCATTGCTCCTGCCCTGAACCTCTTACTTGCGTCTGCATTTGCATTGTGATACCGGCATTAGTAAATTCCCATTAAGGTATTATTATGTTGTAAGGACTGAAACTTTGTAGCGTTTTTTTCGATTTCTTTTGTTTATGTTGTGTGCATCCGTCATACCATTAAGATATTATATTATATTATGTTGTTACAGAGGATGGGCGTAATTGGTATCTTCACGATATTAATATATTCTCCTTATCAATTTGTATAGTAAATTCCCATCGATGCAATATGACTAAGAACTCGAATTGCCCAATATTCTACAATGAGGGGGTAATTCAAGAAGTAATATCCTGAACCGTCAAGTTTCAGAAGTACCAATTGCCTACCTTGGACTTCCTCTACACTTATTGCGGACGAGAAAAGAAGATTTCCAAAATTCTGCCGCGAGACTTCCTCTACCATGTTCCTCAAGCCACCACCACCATGGGTTTTCAAAGCCATCGACAAGATCAGCAGAGTTTTGTAGGAGTAAAACAACATTATGTTGTCATAGAATATTGGAGATTTTTTTGGTTTTGAAATAATGCTGTTTACTCAAGATCAACAGAGTTTTGTAGGAGTAAACAACATTTGGATTCCTCAAGCCACCACCACCATGGGTTTTCTAAAAGATCTTATAGAAATAAAAATTTGGTTGTCATAGAATATTTTTTATATATTTAGAATAACATTATGTTCATGTGTAAGAAAACAATGTTCATGACCTATAAAATAGAATTCCACTCACTTAAAAAGTATTAAAGTATTTACTTTTGAGCATTGGTAAAAAAAAAGATTGACTTATGTTAGAAAATGTTCATGTATTCGGTAAAACGAAATAAATAAAAATATATAAACCAAGAAAGGCAAAAAATAAACTTACATACGAATAAGATGGGCCGGACCAGTCTCTCGGAGGTGCTCATAGGGGTAGGGTTTACTTGCGTACGTTCATAGGGGTGAATGTACGTGTGTTTTTGTGAGCGTCTGTGTCTGTACTGTGTTTTTCAAAAAATATATATATATATCAGAAATATTCTAAAAATAATTAAATAAATAAAATAGAGCAGAGATAGACAAAGTAAAAAATATATGAAGAGAAAACAGTACATTTAGAAAATTAGACACGGATTCGTCTTGGCCCAAGCCTGCTTCAGCCAGCAGGGCGGCCTCAGCTTGCGTCTTAACAGGCTGCCGAGGGTGCGAGCTACGTTTTTGGCCTGTTATGTTTCCTTGAGAAATAAGGCTGCATTAGGCCACGCTTTACATATGGAAGGGTCACTTTGTTTTTTTTGTAACGGAGCGGATCAACTTTTTTTCAGACTGAAAGCAGAGACAGTTTTTTGAGTAGAGCATAGACGTAGCTTGGCGCCACGCCACGGAAAATTGACCAAATCTAACCTATATACAAAACTTTAACACAAAATGGACCGCTCTCAAATGTTTAATAAAATCTAACCCTTTTTGGTACCGCTCAACATATCGACGGTATCATTAGATGTGATACCGTCATTACCATCTGGACGGCACTATGGCTAAGTTTACCGTCAAGACGGTACAATGTAGAAGGCTACCGCCAGATGATCCGGCGGTACCACATATATGTCTACCGTCATGAGGTTCGGGTTAAATGCATAATTTCTTTTGAAAATAGTTCATTTGAGGCTCAAGTTTGACACAAGGGTCATGTCAGTTGAAATTACCCCACGCCGCCACGGTTTGTCCATGGTCTTGGCACAGTCGCCACATTTTGTATGAAACAAGTACGCACTGTACATACGTAGCTGCACAGATTCCATTCCGTGCGGCTGTATGTGTAGGAGTAGACAGAAGCTATACGTACGGTAGCAGTTGTCTTGTACTGCATGCGCGTCTCTCGCACCCAGGCAAGTGAAGCAACGACGGCCGGCGAGTTCCGGCAACGTCTAGTACCCCGGATGGATTGATCTCCAGCTATTGGCATCGCCCTCCCTACTCCAGTGGTTTGGTCATGTGGCCTGTTTCCTTGCCGTACGTGGCTCCAGCTGCATGCAGCGCGCTAGCTCACGCGTACGAATACAGTGTACACTGGCTGGCTGGCTGCCTTTAGCGGCGACATGACACGACTGTCCAGGGCTCGCCGAGGACGCGCGTACGTCGGGCCTGGAGCTCCATTTCGTCCCAGCCGCACACACGCACATTGCTGCTGCTGCTCCGTAGGCGTAGACCGTAGTACATTTGTCGCCCGGCCAGGACGCGCGTAGCCGGGTACAACAACTGCTGCTAGCTCGGGGAAAGCCCGGGCGCCCCGTGCTGTCACTCAAATAGCACCATTTTCTCCTCGTCTCGTTACGTACGCGAGCTAGCTAGCCAACTGCTCCTAGCTAGGCTCCACGACACATGTGTGTTCACGTCCATGCCGATGGCGGAGCGGTGGGCAGGTCAGGTGGATCATGGATGTCGGTCGGGGCAGCATATGGATTCTACAATATTGGTCTTGGCATCTTCTCTTGGATCGGTGAGCTGAGAGTTGGCGTGCGACTGTGGTGCGTAGGTGCTTCGATCGGATTCTTCTCCTCTCTTTTTTGGTTGGTCATGTGCGGTGCGGTGCGGGAGCAGCATCTGGTAGTGGTACTGGTACTGGTGGTGGCTGCCACGATTCGTACCGGTCACCACGCCATGCCACCTGCGGTCGATCACCTTATATTAGCTCCCACTGCACCAACGGTTAGTTGAGCCGGTGCGACGGCACGTGGCTCAGCTGGGTCTATCAAGTTAAAGGGAGATGATACAATATACACGAGGATGCTCCGCGTGCGTGCGTACGTCATCCCAAACTGTCCCCATGGAGGGCTCCTTTCTTTCTGCGTGCAGTAGTGTGAGAGGAGTGTCAGAGCTTGCTATGGGGATCACTACGCGATCGTATTTATTTATATTTGAGGAGAATTATACGAAAATAGCGTGTATACACTAGCTGTGTTGTCTAAACAATTGTTTGTTAATCGTGCGTGGGCAGATGGTTCGTCGACAATGACTGGATCACCTTTCAGACAATGAAAAGACCAATCTGGTTGCTACACCGAAGCGGCTATCCCGGAGGAGGTGGTGTGTGTTGTGTCGTTTGTCGATTCGGGTCAAACGGGGACAGGTCGTTTCGTTTGTGTCTTTCGCTCGTATGATTTTTTTTTTATAAACTGGGTCAATTCTCATCTATCTATTCAAGTCGTGGACTTTTACCCAGAAAAAACAAAGATGACAAAGCGAGATAGGCAGGGAATCGTAGCCCCCCGCCCTCCGCAGCTGGAGTTCTTGCTAGTGGCACGGGCCCTGAACCTTCCGAAAAGTCCACATGAACCTCTATCTATCATTGCCCACATGTTGACAACTCATCCCGCCTCTCTTTCAACGAGCTTTGCAAACGATGAGCTCTTGATCGATGAAGACTACAGCAGCACTTGCATTAGTCTATGGCGCGTAACGGCATGTACGAGTAAACAGCTGCAGGTAATGGCTGGCCTTTGTTTAGTATGGGCGTCGATTGGGCCCGGAAAACGTGGCACGTAGAAAATTGCTTCAAGACTGTCTGCCTACCCGTGCCCCCCACTGCAACGTGTGTCTTCTCATGTCGAAAAAAAAAAGTATGCTCTTCTCTTCTCAGAATCTCATGTGTTCAACGGCGACACGTGTTGAAATATTAGGCACAATTTTCATGATTAATTTCAGTATATTAAACATTACTACAGCGGCTACTAGCATGTTAATCTCGCAAATACTAGATGTATTAATTAACAGTACCAAAACGTCTACACACATAGACATACTAAATCGGCACATCGGCACGTGAAGAACGTACCGAACAACTGTAGATGAAGTAGTCGTAGTAGTCATCGTAGTTGTTGTAGCAGCAGCAGCGACGGCATCAGCTTCCTGAAGGCGATGGCGACGTTGTTGACGAGCAGCCCGCGAGTCCGGCGAGCGTACAGGAAGGCGAGCCGTGATGAGAGTTTGAGAGCAGTCGCGTGGAGCGCTTCCCAAAAACCTTATTCGCCCTCTCCCGTACATGATCACAAGGACGAGGGTTCCGGAAACCTGTTGTCCCGTTCGCCGGTGCACGCCGGCGCTCGGGATGGAGTAGACTACGGTGGCGGCGCAAGGCACGAGGTGACAAAAACTAGATTGGTTCGGTGTGTTTGCAGCGCACGTAGTGCCCGACTTTATATAGCACGGCTAGGGAAAACCCTAACGGGTACAACATGGGCCAAGTACACGTCGCGCACGTTTAGGTCGGTTACAGTAGCCCACGATCCGGGAGCGACCCGAACCGACTATCTGTGACACGTCCGTCCAAACCGTTTTTCCCAGACTGCAAAAATAAAGCTCGGCTCGGCGAGATTCCCACAACCCGTCGTGACGAGACGGGCGGACGTGCGGTGCGGTGCGTGCGTGCGTGCGAGCGGCGACGGAGGAGGAGGAGCGCGTGAGAGAGGCTCATGTTCTCACAAGCTTACCAAGTAGCACTTCACTCCACTATATAAGCTGGTACCACTCCTATTAAACTAGCAATGTGGGACTAAACTTTAGCTCCCACTCCACTCTCATGTGTGCTGCCATTTTTCCATGGGATTTAAGATTTCAGAAATTGCTAATTGGGCTTCCCATTCATGGGGCCAAATTCTAACAAGACGTTGGTAGTGACTTCGTTAATTCTAAGCCACTGGTGAGGTTTTTACTATATAAATAATTTTAGGTACTAGTGCTTAGTGATTTCAATTTTCTTTGTACTGTTATGCATCCATAAATTTTATCCAAACATATGACCTTGTGTGGTCTGCAAATAACAAAATATGTGTGAATAGCATATGCTAGTAATCCACTTGGATGTTTTACTTCTACAAAAGTCTATATTTTGTAACCATATAGTTCCGTAGGTACACACATACTACATACCCCGTGTTCATGTGATATTATCGTCGCAACTAATTGCGAAATCTTATTAAAGCCAGGCTGATCATATAGATATGTAATATGTAAGCTATGTCTCGTTGTACAATATTATTGTTGCGTTTACTCACTGCAAAAACAGCATATCTGGGGCATCTAGCCGATGAAGCATGGGAAGCAAGGCAAGAACACAATCATGCTAGTACTACTAATCAAGGAAACCATCCGCGAGAAACCCTAGCACTTCTCATGTCCCCTCCTTCCCTCGCCGATGTTGGATGATGCAGCAAATTAAGCGGAGCCCTTACCCGTAAGGCGTCTGCATCGACTAGAGGAGACATGCCACGGCCTGGTGTACCGTCGATGTGTAGGTCACGATGCCAAGACTAGTCCTTGGCAATCCTCTCACAGGGTGGTGTGACGTTGACCTGATTCCACGCATAACAGAGAGTTTCAAAAGTGGCAGGTGGTGGTCGTCATCCGAGTTTCGAAATAATGGCGGCGACTTTGATTCTTCGGCATCGCATCCACCATGCTCTGTGTTTTCATGGTCAATGCCGCTATCTGACACTCTTCCTTTTGGAGCATGGAACTTACGACAATATGGGATTTCCCTCCATCAACTGATTGTGTTCAATCCGGGTCGACTGGCATTACACAAGATTATTAGTCTTAGCGCCATGAATTTGCAGTCCCAATGTATACACCATTGGTATCGACTATATTATGCTTTACTACCTCCGGTCAGGTATGATCGTTACGAACGATGCGTTGCAGTAGTTCAAAAGCTAAGTTAGCTTGCGATAATCATTACCGGTCGAAGGGAGTAACTTAATATGTATGACACTGTACATCAATCCATACAAAAGGACAGTGAACCGAGAAAATGTCGTGCGTAGCAAAAATAATGGAGCCTTCTGATCTGGCCGACCAAACGCAAGGAGTAAGCTGTTTTTTACTGGAGCCAGCCAGCCGCACGACAGGATTGAGTGAGTGTGAAGCGCGTCGAGGCCACGAACCACACACTGGCACGGCCCCAGCTTGCCTTGGCTGGCCCCAACTCGCTCCTCTCCCTGTCCCTGTCCCTGTCCCGCTCCCGCGCTCTGGTTCATGGCCATGGCCAACAATAATTCGTGCTCCGCCGCGCCCACACACCGTACGAACGGCCCAACCCCAATCAATCAGCGACGCGTTAGGGTTCCACGGCACCAAAATCTCACTCCGATCCCTTCATCACCTCTCACAAATAGCTGTGCCATCACCAGTTGCAATGCTGAATCAAAGGCAATCAATCATAGAGGAATCGATCAAATGCAGGCAGTACGAATCGTCTGAATCAATCACATATACATTGCTAGTATCTTTTATACATACAGTACATACATACATATATATCTGGCCATGAAAACTCCTTCACCATAAGATCCAACACCACTTATTTTCTGCACGGACGAACTGACGAACGCGGTCGCCACTTCGCCAGCGTATTTTCATCTTCTGTCGATTTGATGTACACTCGGAAGAAAAAAAATGAAAAATGGGATCGAGGGGGAGAAGAGACGAGATCGATGAGGGGGAAGAATGGACAGCGGGATAAGGAAACAATGGGGCGCTCTAAAATGATCTGACCGATCGATCAATGGACGGGGAAGAGTGCAAGGCTTTGTACCGTGCGCCATCGATCACGGGGGTGGACGGCGGGCGGCCAGCTCTCTAGAAGAGCTCCCAGTCGAACCGCGGGATCGGCGATGCGTTGGGCTTGGGCGTGGTCGTGGTAGTGGCGGCCGCCATGGTGGTGGTCGCCGTGGCCGAGGACGTGGACGGCATGGACGACAGCAGGTCGAACGTCTCCCAGCTCGCCGTGGGCGCCTTGCCGTTGGCCGGCGCGGGCTGCTGCTGCTTGAACTGCCGCCGCTGCGACACGGGCGGCGGCCGCGGCGGGAGGTGCAGTGACCGGTCGCCCTTGCCGTTTCCGTTGCCGTTGGACCTGGGCGCCGTCGCGGCCGCGCCGTTCTTGGCGCGGATCACGTCTAGCGCCTCCACGTACTTCTGCACCCGCTTCTCCTGCGACGAACGAACAGAAAGATTCAGAGTGGAACGAAGCGGATTCAGTTCAGATTTCCGCGCGCGTAGCGTAATTAATGGCCCCGTCAACGGTTTCGGCGAGGAAATGAATGAAACGAATTGGGCGTTGGTGTGCGTGCAGACCTGCATTCGGCGCTGCGCCTTGACCTCGCCGTCGGCGGCGACGGCGTCCAGCTTGAGCAGCTCCGTCATGAGCGCCTCGGTGAGCGCCACCACGTCGGCCTCCACCACACTCCCGCCCTTGCCCACGATGGCCTCCAGCGCCGACACCTGCACCGCCAAATTACTCGATCAACACAACACCGGAAGGCTTTGGAGCTGAGGGAAGAAATAACACGAGGACAGTACAGAACACGACTACAGCAGCTGGATCGTGTGGGCAGACAGGAAGTACCTTGGTTGCGAGCTTGTCGACGTCGAGGCTGATCCGCGAGACGGCCTTGGCGGCGCGGTCGGCCTTGTCGGCGCGGCGCTGGTCGATGAGGCGCCTGGCCTGCGCGGCGGGGTCCTCGAGCAGGAGCATCTTGGATCGGTCCTTGACGCCGCACATGTCGAGGTAGGCCTTGGAGTCGCGCTCCCTGTCCTTGTAGAGCAGCTTCTGGTCCTGGTGGTGCAGCCCGGTCTTGGCCGACATCATCTTCTTCAGCTCACCTGCAGCAGCGCCGCCAGGACAGCATCAATCAGAATCCAGCGAGCAAGAGCAAGCCGATGGAGTGGTATCGCAAAGTCGGATTACCGAATGATGCCTGTGAGCTGATGTAGATCTCGTGGACGGCGCCGTTGTACTTGACCTTGACGCGGATGGTGGGCACGGGCGCGGCGGCGGTGGCCTGGTCGGCGTCCGGGCTCCGCTTCTGCACCAGCATCCCGCCCGGCCGCACCTCCCACTCGTCCTCCTTGAGGTTGAGCGCCTCCTTGGCCGGGGTAGCGGCGGTTGTCTCCTTGGTCATGGCTGTGTCCGGGAATGTGGTACCTCTGGGTCTAGCTTGTGCTCCCGGCATCATCTTCTCATGGTATGGTACTATGGTAGGTGAGGTGCACGCACGCAAAGAATCTGGCGACCAGCAGCTCTAGCTTGTGCTCCCGGCAAGCAGGAAGCGGCAACGAACTAGGGAACTCTTTGGCCGCCGCGCCAAGAATCAGTCGTTGATGCTTCCAGGGAAGGCAGGAAGAAGGGGAATTGGTTGGCGGTGGATCCGGGCTAGGCGAGGTGCCCCCCGGTGTGAGTTGGGGAAATGAATCAATCGGGTCGGGATGAGGAGGCGCGAGGTAGGTGGAGGGTAGGAGGTAGGAGAAGTGGGAGAGAGAGAGGAAAAAGAAACAGGATGAAAATACTTGAAGCAAGTCAGGGACAGGCAGGGCGGCAGCAGAATATTTATACTCCTTGTGATAAAGACGACGACGGCGTGCGAGGGAGTGAGTGAGGATCGTGGTCGTGGTGGATTCTCTGATCTGTGTTGTGTTGCTTGTGGAGGAGTAACAGACAGACAGGGCAAGTAAAAATATAACATCCGCCGACGGCCGATCGGTGGAGCTGCTGCTGACGGCCGTTCCCGCGGTGTACGTGGACGTGAGGAGGATTCCCGGGGAATAAATCGGGGGTCGGCACCTGCGCTTCTGCAAGCTCGGTTTGTCTGTTCCACCTCCTCTTTCCCGTGACGCCTCTCAACCAAACACGCCATCGGCGTGATGCTCCCAGAAGCGGTGTGGACGCCTCTGTTTTTTTTTTTTTTGCCTTGGTCGTGCCGAACGCTTCGACGGAAAGGGGAGCGCAGGAGGCGGCGCTGGCTGGCTGCCACCGTCGCCGTCGCCGGCAAGCAACCGTCGCGTCTGGGCCAAACTTGCCGCTCGTAACTACTCGCGCGGCGATTGGCACCAACCTCAGCACCTCTCGATCGCTTTCTCCCGATCTCCTTCCTCTTTCTGCTATTTTCCACTTCCACCGCCGTGCCTTTCTCGGCCTTTCACGTACGAACGTGCTGCCGGGATGGAGTACGTACGTAGTCATCATCGGCCGCGGTACTGTGCCTTTGCCTCCAATCCAAGTGTTGCCTTCCTTCCTTGCCGATCGACTGGAGTCGGTAATAATTTCGGATAAAAGTGACCGCGACCAAACATTAGAGTGTGATGCTGCATCCAACGTCACAAAAGTATCAATGGGGGCGATCCGCCGACGTATCAGCTGCACAAGGTAGTGGTAGTAGCACTGAAGAAGAACGGGGGCTACTGCTAGCAGTGACACCATTATTCTGGTACTGAGCTATACTTGCCTCGAGCCGTCTAGTGTGGAGAAGCTGCATGCGGCTGGACAAAGGGAATGGCAGGGAGGTCGCTCATCATGGTCTCGTGCACCGCACCGTCCGAGTAGTAGCAAAGACGAGTGGCAACAGCAGTACGGACAAGCCACGCAGACTGGGTCAAGCAGTGTAAACTGCAGCCGTGGACGACCGACATGCTCGAGAGTACACTGCATTCACCAGTTAGCACCTCTGGTGGTGACAAGCAAGAAGCGTATGCACCGACCGACATGCTTTTCCCGAGCCGCAGGAAAAAAAGGGCAGGTCACCTGAGCTGAGCTCCACGCCGACGCCGCCCGGCCAACGAGCGAGAAGCGTATGCACCGACAGGCCCCCGGTCCACGCGCCGGCGCCTGCTGCGCCCACGTCGGGCCGCGGCGGCCAACGTGGTCCGACAGCGACCGTGCAACCTCCGGAGTCCGGCGCCAGAGAGAGCTGACCGATCCTTCGTTCCTTCCACTTCCACTTCGTTTCGCCGCCGACCGACCAAGTACGGAGTATAGAAAATAAATCCACCGCAGCTAGCAACGGTAACATGCATCTCCCGTAATGTTGCTGTTGCTGTTGCGGTGCACGTGACGTGCGGTGCAATTCCCGGCGAAAACGGACAACGGGATCCAGAATCCAGTCCAGGTGAAGCAGACCGCCGGCGTGTCTGCCAAAATGCCAAGGCATCGATCTAGCGGTGCTGTGTTCGGCCGCATGCACAAAAAACCCAACGCACACGGGGTTTGCTTGTACAGTGGCTTGCCCATGCATGATTCTTCCAGCCAGAGCCTTGTGGATGTCACGGACCAGGCGTCGTGCAGTGGGCGACGTCGACACCGGCCGGCCTTGATCGGTTTATGTCACTAGCTCGTCCATTTCTACGATTCATCTCACGTATGCGTCCATGGATGCACCGTCGTGTTCACGCTTCACACGCACCCGGCCAACGGACGAATTGCAACGGACAAACTCGGAATCGGTTGCCACTTCAATGTCAGCCTACACGTAGACTTTGGATGCATCCTCACTTAATTATCTCCTCGGCTGCAAACCGATACCGGTCACTCGATCATAACGACATCTCTCTCGCCCACGAGAGCGACTTCAACGGACCGACGGAAGTATCTGTCTGTGATGTGTCCGTGTCTATTTGGGTGGGCAAGCAACAAAAAAAAAAAACTTCACGATTAATGGGTAGCTCAAACGGATCGGAGGAGGTAAACATTGTCCCTACTCCGTTCACCTCCTCTACCGACTTTGGAATCGGTTGAATGGATCCGACGTCACCACACTGCACGCTAGAGTACCAATAGTATCGGGGTGATCCACATGGGTGTCATGGCTGCATGGTGCAGACCTCACGTGGTTTGCTCGCTAGGCGACTGTTTTGGTCGAGACTCCAGTGACAACCTTATATTAGGATCTCAATCGTCCCCTGGTGGAGGAGGATAGGCCGGCAACTCCGTCACGAACATCGGAGAAGGACGCCACATGAGTCGTAGCTGTACATTATGCATTCCTTTTGATCGAGATGATCAAATGTATGGCCACTAATTTTATAAACTTCAAAATCCAATCTAGAGATTTGATCAAATTGCTCGTCCATTGGACAATAAAGAAGGGCATATACGTGATATCTTTTACGGAACAACGTAAGCACCCATAAACACATGGGCATGTACACATATTCAGAATAAAAATAGACACGTTCGGCAGCAGTTCGAAGAACCGTCGTGATCGCGTCAGGACTAATTAGAAGGTGCACATCTTTGTGCCAAGCAAGCATCCGAGGCTAGAAGAAGATGTATTTGGATTAATTTTATCCCTAACTTTATTTCTCATTGCTTACAAAATGATGTAACTATACATTGATAATGGACAACAAGTTTCTTACGCACTCTTTTCCTTCTGAGGATACCTAAGAGGACTGAGAAGTTTAATGAGCCGGTTTGCTTGCTTTAATATATTGCTAATTAATTTTTTTTAAAGGTAATCATAAGGGGGCCACGGCCGTACGTACCCACAAAAAGAAAGTCAACAGATGTGCACGCAACGAAGTTACGACCGAAACTTCTGAATACGGCCCGATGATTGGCCAATTACTCGCCGCCAATATAAATTGGCCGCAACTCTCTTCTCCATGGTACCGGACGGCCGTACTTTGACTGGCCATTATAGCTGTTCGTACTGTTAATTAGCAGCTGCATGGAAAGATGATCGAGATGAGGAAAAAAGGTGACGGATTAGGTTCCCTGACACTTTTTCTGAGATGTGATGATGATGATGCTAGACTAGGGCTCCCCCCTGGCCTGCATTGGCGCACATGAATGCTCTGTTTTCTTTGCCAAAAGAAAATTATGTTCTCTGATCTGATCGATTGGTCGAATCCACCTTGTGCTTTTTTAACCACGAAAGTTAAACTGCGTGCTTGGTCTGTCTGCACCTTCTCCGGGTCAACTTGTTGACCCAGATCAAGATGATTGGATCAGCTAAGAATATATATTTCACGCATATCAGCTGGGAGATGGAGGTAAACTTTCTCCGTTAAACAAAAAAGAAACAAGACAATACAAGGATCTCGATCGATTGATCGTTGGAAAGAGCTAGGAAAGCACAAGAACAAGGCACGAAGCAAGAATATATGGTACGTAGGCGCCGAGCTGCTTTTGCCCGGCATGATCAGCAGTGTGTGAGTGTCTGCCCGCCTTTGCTTTCGCTTCCGGGCATATATGCTCTCATTACCGATGATGACCCCATAATCCAGTGGTCGCGACCGCGCTTTCTTTATATTAGGGGCATCTAGCTAGAGTTAGTGTGCGCCAAAATTATACTCCTACTACTACAGTAGCTCATGGGATTCTTCTGAAGCTTCCCCTAGTTTTTTCGCACTCGAGATTCTTCCCAAGCTAGCGGAATTGCCCAATAAAAAAATGTCTGATCAGTGTGTGTGTTGGCGTGTTTAAATATCGGAAATTTAACGGTCCTCACGCCGCATTAGGCTGATAGATTGGCCAGCTGTGCACATGGGAGAGAATCAGAATGATCCGTGTTGTCTTAGCTCTTCCAATTATAGTGTCGTTTTGTTAGTGTAACGAACAAATTCTTCTTCTGTACATGTGTTTGTACACATTTGCATTATGCTGCCTTTTTGGAAAAGGGGATATTTCTCTCTAGTAAGTTAGCAATTTTCCATGTCTCTTCCCAATCATAGTTGGAAATGCACCATTTGTTCTGTCGGTTGCACAAGAAAACAGAATGCCTAGTCCGCCCCCTACCATCTTCTTCCATTTTCCCATCCCAGTTTTCGCTTATAATTATTTATTATCTAAAAAATTATGCTTAACACATTCGCCATGCATTCTCCCCTATAAAATTACATGCGGATGTGCTGTGAGGGTTAACGAGAGAGAAACCCGTCGGTTAGCGTTCGGAGGCAGACCGGCCAAGAAGGTGAGTCAAGCTTACTTGCAAGCCACCTGATCATGCTATACATGTCAGCAAAGATATTAAGCGAGCTAACAGAGAAGTTTCAGCCTTGTACATGCACGCTTAAAAGGGAATGAATAATTAGATGTAGCACCACTAGAATTGATCGAGTAGCCTGGATGACAACGAACTCTGGTCGTAAATTAATACATATGCTTTGCAAGGTCCAGCAAGCACATGAAGAAGTTGAGATCATGCATGCCTGGTGAGATAAGTACTAGCTAGACGTCCCTTTGCCTCAAATTAATCTCCTGTCATTGTTAATCTGTCGGCAAACTCGTCTCTGCCTTAATGGAGGCGACGAAACAACCCATAAGAAGGATAGTTAAGCGGAGCTAGCGCCTCGCTAACGACATGTAGCTCTCAGCATTAACTAAAGTTTTAGCAGGTGACAATCAAGCGCCTCCGTTAGTCATCTCTCTGAGTTGGATCCGTCACTGCTGAGTGTCATGGTGTCACTGCACTTATCCTCAAGTAGTTTTCGGCCATCAGACTTGACTTGTTCCATCCAGGAGCCGGTAGAGCAGCAGAAGTAGAGAACAGCTTGAGATTTCAGGGGAGGAAGAGGTGGAGGAAGAAGAAAACGACCAGGTGATTAGTCGTTTCCTGCATCTGGTTTCTTCAGTTGGTCTGTCGGTAGCAGCATCGCAACTTGGCCCTGGAGATTTGCTCAAACGCGGTCTGTCCGTCGTGAGTTGTGACTATCAGTATGATCGTCGACAAAAATAGTCCCGGTGGTGTCGGGAGGAAAGCAACTGCTGAACTTATTTCAGAGAGTGGCCATGTTGCACGTAGACTGCTTTAAAAAAACTGGAAACGGGTCATCCATTAATCAGTTTTGGTTATCGTTAATGTTGATCAGTTCCCCCGGGTCCAAAAACATCAGTTTCCATTTTCAAGTCATAGCAAAAACTAAAACTCAAGTGCACACACAATTAGTACAGAACCTGCACAAAACATTTGACAGAATCGCAAGTGATACGAACAATGTATGCTTAATCAAAGTATACAAGCTGAACCAATTTATGGTGGGCTGTCTAGTGCGGCTGGTTAAAGGCCTGCAAAGCTGCTTAGAGAATGAATGGTGGGCTTGTGATTGTCTGGGCTGAAGCACCACACGTCCCGGGCCATGGCCCAGGTCTGCGCCGGTCGCCCAGCACGCACCGACGCACGGCCGCCGCCGCCAAACGCACCGCCCGTCGCCCTTGCCGTACGGCAATCCTGCCAGGCCGCCCACGCCTAGCACACACGCCCGCTGCCCTGCATCCACCGCCACAACCGCCAACCGCGAGACCATCCGCACCGACAAAGCTGCCGCCCTGCGCTGGACCTCACACCCCGATGAATCTGCCGCCGACCTCACCTAGCCGCCGGCAGCCCTTTCCGCCCGCTCGCGTGATCCACGTCGAAGAGGACCTCCGTGGCGCCGCAATCCTTGCCCAGTCCATTCGCCCATCTGCAGTTCAAGTAACCCTCGGCGCTGGGTACAGGCACCTTCCAGTATGCTTAGAGTTAGAGTCGCGTCGTGCCAGAGTGCTGGTAGTGCATGCTTCTTCCAGGTATGTGGAGTTCAGTTCAGTTCAGTTGATGTCTCATTTTGCACTCGAAAATGAATCTATTTCCTTGCAGTGATCTTACGCAACTTATGCTTGTTTTTATGGATCGAAAGTAGAAACGTTCTGACAGGACTTACATGTTCATGTTTACTGTATAGGTCAAACAGTTATACACCTATACATACAAATATTTTCATCACACTGTTTTGCTCCATTGAAAATCTGACAGCCACATACAAAGCAGAGTAGAAATGTATAGTCGACATCTTAGATTTTGTTTGCACAATTGCTACAGTGCATGTGTTTCTTGGTCTTAAGCCACTTCTTTCTCAGTAAGTGATGTCATGCCTAATTGCCTATAGTGGGATCCAAGTTATACAACCTGTTGGTTTTTGCGGCAAGAATTTCAATCTCATAAAAAAAGTTCCTTTGCTATATACGAAAGGTGTAGCTAAATTTGCTCGTGTGTACTGAATTTAGCACATAGGAGTATTGTGATCCAGAGTTACAACTCAGAACTTTTCATGGCCCAAGACACATCTTTTAACAATTAACATCCAATCTGGTAATTCATCATTTTTTTTAAAGCTGCAACGGAGGGCGAAAAGCCTACCTGAAATTTTCAGGTAATGCATCATATAATTTACATGAAATACTTCATATGCTAACACATGTTTGCACTGTCGAAATAAAACTGTGACTTATTGCAACTTAGAGGTCTGTGCAACATTCGTCATGGCCCTAATAGCACACCCTTTAGTCTTCTCTAGACAATCAAGATGTAGAGGAGTCATGGTCCCGGAATATCTTGCACTTCTCTGTTTTCTTTTACCTACGCTTGTTTTCTAAGCTTGCTTGTCGCCAATTCAGATTAAAGAAGTATTGCCAAATTTATATAGATTCAGTTCAGCTATATGACCATTCTTTTTCTGAATTAATGAACTCATGTTATATAATGTGTTTACTAATAGGATGACCCGGTCAAGTACAAAATTGAGCTTTTAGACTTACTGTTTAGCTCTAATTAAGACTAAATGTGTTTTCGTACGACATGTGCGGCAAGAAGTTTTAGAATATTTCATAGTGTTAGCCTATGTATGGTTAGGAGGCTGGAAGAAACTTTCCCCTTATGTGATCATTCACAAATAAATTTCATGTTATTGCTTCTAGGTTATTGACGAGCCTGCATTCTAAGATGACTTCTACCTGAACCTTCTGGATTGATCTTTGCACAATGTTCTCGCATTCAGATTATTCAGATAGGGGAATTCTGTCTACTTCTGGAATGCATGCAGTAACAAGGTCATCAACCAATGTCATTGTTGCAAGATTTGCTTTCTAAAAGTTAAAGAGAGATACTAAGCAACTTTATCACTGATCAGGTCACAGAGCTATGAAAATGGGGGGCGGATGACACTGATGTTTCACTGGGTTGGGTGCAGCATGGATCTCACAAGCCTATAGGGCCTAACCAAGGCAAAGTTCAGGTTACATCATGCTGCCATGTAGAATGATTAAATGTCATGTTCATGATCCATCGAAGTTTTATTTCTATCCTTCAATTAGGATAACCAGTGCTGAAGTATATCGATAACGTATCTAAAGATGTATCTGTTTTTCAAGCTTTGTAGGATGTATTTAGTGATTTAGTCAGACGATTTAGGGGCAATTAACGGATCATGGTGTTTTACAAGTTAAGTAACAAGATATGATTATATTGTTGGAACAATACGCTTCTTTCAACGATCTGGCCTTTCGAGTTGCACCAAATGGGATGTGAGTGTGTATACTTTAGATAAAAGACTGAAGTGGACACCAACACAGATTAGATACATTGATGTTAGCTTCTCGATATATTTTCTTTGCAAGGATATTACTTAGTGCAAAAAAGTTGTCCCATGAGGATAACTTATATCCAAGATTTGTATTTACCAGTAAAGAATATGGTGAGCCCAAAGAGAAACTGGAAGAGCCAAGCACGTGCTAACTGAATGATGTTATAACAATATATTCAAATTTTGTATTTTACCTTAGTGGTGGTGGAGTAATTTTTCACAAAGAAGGTCATGACTGATCAAGCCAAAAATTAATTTTGAAGAATGTACGGTTATAAAAAAAGAGCAGTATAGTGAAATCATCTTAAAAGTATATTCAAAATTTTGTAGTACTTGGATAGCCCTGTCCTGTGGGTATTGAAGTTGTTTAGATCTTGTATGTATGTGTGCACATACATCACGCTGCATTCACATAGCACTATTTTGAAACCCAAACAGAGGACTATCTAACATTGAGCTGTTTCCAGTGACGGCATGGTAGCAGAGTAAACTTTCATGATGTTCTGGAGCCGCACAACCACGTCCTTCATGCTTGGTCGCTGGTCAGGTGATTCGCTCGAACACATCAGACCTAGGTCGAATATTGCCACAAGCAAGTCGTTACTCATGCACGGCAATGATGTGTCGGTCTGGTGATTGAAGCGAAGATTTCTTTCCTCACCTTGAGCTATCTTAACGTCCAAAACTTCAGTAAGGTTTGCTGGGTACGCTTGCCAAACCCATTGCCTAATGGTCAGTTCTCCCCCAAACATGGCGTCTGTGGGTCTTTTCCCTGTGAAGACTTCAATCAGCATTATTCCCAAGCTAAACACATCGCTCTTTCGTGATGCTTTCCCTGCTAATGCGTACTCTGTTGAAGAACGAAAAATATTTGTTATCATACACTAAGAAAACATAACTTCCCAAACTAGGTGTTCAAAGAGTTATCGACGAAAGTACCTGGTGCCATGTATCCAATAGTCCCTGGCATAGTCGCTGAAATCAAGGAGTTGTCATCTCCAATGAGCAATTTTGCAATGCCGAAGTCCGCAACATGCGCCACCATCTCCTCGTCGAATAGCACGTTTCTAGGTTTCAGGTCGCAGTGTAGCACAACTTGATGGTGATGGTGATGTAGATACTCCATTGCCTTCGACACACCAAGCATAATATCTAATCTCCTGATAAATCCTGTTGATTCTCCATTTTCAGAGTGCAAATATTCATCCAAGCTACCATTGGGCATGTACTGAAGTAGCACTGCTCTGAAATCAAAGTTTGAGCAAGTACTCAATATCTTAATCAAGTTGCGGTGCCTAGCCATCCGTAGCACTTGACATTCAGCATCAAAACTCCTCACAACTTCCTCAACATGCATGTTGAACACTTTTATCGCAACAACCAAACCATCTTGTAATTTGCCCTTGAAAACTTTTCCAAAGCTTCCAACTCCAAGTAGGTTGCCCTCGCTGAAATTTTCCGTTGCACGAGCAATCTCGAGATAGGAAACTTGTCTATGGCAGATAATATTATCCATGCCAATGGAAGTCATAACTTGTAGCTGCTTCTTATTTTCTTTGGTGATCATTAAGTATAAAAAAATTGCTATAGCTCCCACTGTTATCAAGATAGTTGGGAGAACAAAGCTTAGCAAGTGTCTCTTGGTTGGGTGGGAAGTAGCTATGCAAGGCAAAAATTCTAGACGGGAGGCACCACACAGCCCAACATTTCCCATCAAAGATTGTGCACTGATGTTTAAGAAAATACCCCCACTTGGTATCTCACCATGGAACTTATTAAAAGAAAGGTTCAAATTAGTCAGTAAAGTGAGGCTGGCCAAATACTTTGGAATGGTACCAGAAAGCTTGTTACAAGATAGGTCTAACAATGTTAGGACGATCAACTCCTTGAACGACCCATCAATTGAACCTGTCAGTGTGTTGTGTGATAGATTCAAGACGCTTAATAGTCGAAGACTCCCGTATGAGGTTGGAATACTACCTACCAAGTTGTTGGATGATACATCTAGTATGTATATTTGCTTCATAGAATCAAGATTAGAGGGCAGTGCACTTCTTAAGAAGTTGTGGGACAGATTTAGCATACGAAGGTTACTAAGATGAAACAATCTTTCAGGTATTGCTGTTGAGAGGTGGTTATCTGCAAGTGACAGATATTCTAGATTACTTAGGTTACTGATGCCATTCGGAATGGCGCCAGATAATTTATTGCTTTGGAGGAATAGTCTGTACAATCTTGTGAAGGAACCAATTTGTAGTGGGATCAGACCAAACAGGTTGTTACGAGATAGGTTTATCTGCTCAAGATTCTTCAAGAGTCCAATGGCTGCTGGGATTATGCCGCTTAATTGGTTGCTTCCAAAGGACATTACACTAAGACCACTTAGATTTGATATCGTTTCTGGAAGACCCCCAGTTAACTGATTCCCGGCTGCATTTAAGTATGTCAATTTTGTGGAGAGGTTTCCAATATATGCAGGAATGTTTCCAGTGAAAGAGCACATATACATAGCAAGAAGTTGGAGTTCTCTACAGTTTGACATAGTGGACAAGAACTCAAGTGTCCCATTGAGCTGATTCATTCCAATATGAAGACGATTAAGGTACCTGAGGTTCCCAATAGTTTCGGGGAAAGATCCAGTTAATTGGTTTGAATCAACTAGTAAACCAGATAACTGGGATAAGTTACCAAAATTAGCTGGAAATGGACCTGTTAATTTGTTAGATGAAAGATGTAAATCTGTGAGTTGACTCATTCCCCCTAACTCGTCTGGAATATCTCCGCTTAGGTTGCAGAATGAGAGATCAAGAACACGGAGATTAGTAAGATTGCTAAGCACACTTGGAATTGACCCGATTATATCGTTGCCACCTAAAATAAGATAAGTGAGTTGAGTTAGTTCAGCGAGCCATGTTGGGACAATGTCCACAAAGGAGTTTCCACCTAGAGAAAGTTCCACTAGTAACTTGCAGGATACAAGGCTTGACGGGAATTGACCTGTGAAACTGTTGAGATTAATATAGAACACAATTAACATAGGCAACTTAAAGCTTTGATTGCTAGGGATTGGTCCTGTGAACAGGTTAGAGGAGAGGTCAAGTAAGACAAGCCTAGACTTGTTGAATATGGTTAGAGGTGCTAGTCCGGATAGCTGGTTATGTTGGAAGTCGATCCATTCAAGCATAGGACATGAGGCAATGCCTTGTGGTATTGGTCCTGATAGACTGTTGTTTCCAAAGTCGAGATGTGTTACTAAAGGCGTGTTATTGAAGAATTGGTTTGGTATGAGGCCACTTAACTGATTCACCCCGAGATGTATCCTCCTTAGGCTGTTCAAGTTCATTAGGAGTTCAACTGGGATGTGTCCGGAGAGATCATTTTGACGTAGAGAAAGGCCTTGAAGCTTTGTGAGGTTTCCTATTGTGCTGGGAATGGTGTCTGACAAGCGGTTAAAGCTAAGATCAAGAACGGTTAGGCGACTTAGTCGTCCTAAATCAGATGGGATGGTGCCCATGATTTTTGTGTTTGAAAGGGTGAGAACAGTGAGAAAAGAGAGGTTACCGAGATGGGGAGCGATCTCTCCTTGGAGAGGAATGTCTGCCAGCACAAGGGCAGTGACGCGCTGGCGGCGCTGGCTGCAGGAGACGCCAACCCAGTGGCAGAAGGATGTGCTGGTGGTCCAGTTCCTAGATAGAATGCCAAGTGGATCAGATAGCCCAGTTTTGAAAGCCAGAAGTGCAGACAGGTCGGAGTCGTTGCTGGAAGCACCCACACTATCGATCGCAAGAAAAATGGACAACAGCATGATGGGAAAACTTAACAGACGGGTCATGCTGCTAGCTAGAGTGGTGCTCACAGAGGGCTACTAATTTGGTACTACCATCCATAAGCTGCTCTCTACTTAAGTACATGCCCAGAACCCAACTTTTGTCATGCAGTACAAGTAATATAGGCATTAAAAAATGATTCAACTGATATGTGTGAATTAGTCAACGTTGATTCCAGGACTAAGATGCCATCAAATGAGTGGATTCGTCAAAAAATTCACTTGTTTTATACAGGGCCGGCAAACATGGCCGAGCCGGCCAGGTACAATCATTTGTGCTCCAAGCCTCCAACCTCTCTTCGCTTAGTGCCAAAGGGCCCAATTTAAATTAATGGTTGTAAGGGGATAGCTTTATAAATTTGACTAAAAGTTCTACTTAATATCATTTCACAGTAGAACTGTGTCTCCTAATTTACTAACCCAGACAATGCGATACCCCACTATACGACCTTGAGTCCCAGACAACGTTCTGAAACAACGACATGAGCTGAGTTGTCAGATGAAATGGCTTCCAAGTTTTGCTGTCTGGCTGGTGTAAAATAACAGGATTTAATGTCGGCCATGATTTAAACTGTTGAGAAGGACAATCAGGGTAGATTTAGGTTTATCAGGAGGTCATCCTCACCTTTTTTTGACCAGGAACTGGTCATCCTCACCTTATCAGTTCAACTTAATTGAGGTCACCTTAAACAGTGCCAAGTGGCAGCCTGTCAACAACCCCTTTCACAAAATATCAGTAAACATATAGTACTACTGAAAAAATTTAAGTGCTGGATCACCTGAAAAACTTTGACAGGGATAACTGACAAAACAAGTATATGAAAATTTTGTAGTGAAAAGTCTCTTTAGAGCTTGGCCTCTATGGAGCCATTTTTTGAAATCAATATTTTGAAGTTTCAAACAATTCCGAAAAAATCTAGATTTCTTGACAACTATGTATTCTAAGATTCTGCAAACTTTCAACCCCATTTTACGACGCAGGGGATCTGCCAAGGCCCCCTGGTACAATTTTCACTTCCTTATGCTAGCCATGTTGCACTACGTGTCTAGTTATAGGTTAGCATATGGTTCACCTGTTCTATTAATATCTACTTCTTACATTTTCCATGACAATTACTCGTGTTCTTGATCGATTCTAGAATGCCAGTGCTGATGGTTTCACTAAAATATGCAGAAAGGCAACATGAGCAATCAATGGATCACATTGTTCAAATGTTGGCAAATAAGCATGTACCTGGAGTTCGCCGGCGTCTACATTGTCGGAGCGTAGGCAACGGCGTCTCAATGCAGGGTGAGTCTGGACAACATCTCCGAAGGAAGATATCCAGATTAGCTTGAATGGAATTGGCCACATATTGCGCACAAGAGAACAGTCTGCACCTGTGTTGGAGCTCGTTGGCTCGGACGTCTACTGCGTAGAGCGGTGATGTCGCATGATAGTCTGGATGGCGGCGTCTCACTGCAGACCTGGACGGCAAAGCTGAACGACGAGGGGATATATTGGCTTGATTGCAATTTAGCATATTTCTTGATGTAGTTGAACAACTCATGCATATTGTTGCATACTGTTATGTATTGCTGTATACTTGTATGTACGTTAGGCTGGTGCGTTTAGGGAAGAATATGTTTACTTGTTTTTTGTGAATGAATATGTTTACTCTATTAATTCTATTAATATTAGTTGAGATTTGGTGAAGGGGCTCGGCTGATGTGACCTCAGTTAAGTTGATCTGATTAGGTGAGACTGACCCCCGTGATTGACCTGGTACATCTATACCCTGATAGTCAGCCTTCACAACAGTTTAATTCATGGCCGGCATTGGATTTTGTTATCCTTGCACCAGCAGCCACCAACGCTTGGCAGAATTTTCATCTGACCAGTGAGTAGTGACAGACTCTGTTCTTGTCGTTGTTTCCTGAACTTTGTGGTGTCGCGTTGTCCGGGTCAATTAACTAGGTGAGGGTACCATTTGTCAACTTGGATTGACGTCCACTGGATAAACAAATGATAACATTGACGAGTTCACTCATTTTGAGCGCATCTTAGGAAATTTCGAGGTAAGGCAGTGTGCGCAATAGGGGACGACCCGGCGCCATGTGTGGAACGGGTTGTCGATCATCAGGTCGATGAACTTGGGTTCTTTTAGCCTCTACTTAAGAAGACATCAGTTTATGGATGGTAATTACAATTAGTAGTTCTCTCCTATGTGAGCACCACTCCAGCAGCATGGCCCGTCTTCCCATCTTTCTATTGTCCTTTTTTCTTGTGATCACGAGCGTGGCTGGTGCTTCCAGCAATGACTCTGACCTCTCAGCTCTTTTAGCTTTCAAAGCCGGGCTCTCCGATCCCCTTGGTGTTCTGTCTAGCAACTGGACCGCCGGCACATCCTTCTGCCATTGGGTCGGCGTCTCCTGCAGCCGACGACGGCAGCGCGTCACTGCTCTTGTGCTGGCAGACATTCCCCTCCAAGGAGAGATCGCTCCTCATCTCGGTAACCTCTCTTTCCTCACCGTCCTAACCCTTTCAAATACAGAAATCATGGGCACCATCCCATCCGACATAGGACGACTAAGTCGCCTCACAGTGCTTGATCTTAGTTCTAACCGCTTGTCGGATGCCATTCCCCGCACCATAGGAAACCTCACAAAGCTTCAGCGCCTTTCGCTACGCCGAAATGGTCTCTCTGGACACATCCCAGTTGAACTCCTCAAAAACTTAAACAGGCTGAGGAGGATACACCTCGGGGTGAACCGGTTAAGCGGCCTCATACCAGACCAATTCTTCAACAACACGCCTTTGCTAACTCATTTCGACTTCCAAAACAACAGTCTATCAGGGCCAATACCACAAGGCATTGCCTCATGTCCCATGCTTGAATGGATCAACTTTGAATATAATCAGCTGTCTGGACTCGTACCTCTGACAATATTCAACAAGTCTAGGCTTGACTTACTTGTCCTCTCATCTAACCAGTTCACAGGACCAATCCCTACCAATCGAAGCTTTCAGTTGCCCATGTTAACTGTGTTCTTTATTGGTCTCAACAGTTTCACGGGTCAGTTTCCTTCAAGCCTTGTATCGTGCAAGCTACTAGTGCAACTTTCTCTAGCCGGAAACTCCTTTGTGGATATTGTGCCAACATGGCTCGCTCAACTATCAGGACTCACCTATCTTACTATAGGTGGCAACGATATTAGCGGGTCAATTCCAGGTGTGCTTAGTAATCTTACTGTTCTCCAAGTTCTTGACATGTCATTCTGTGACCTAAGCGGAAATATTCCAGCCAACCTAGGCGAAATGAGTCAACTCACAGTTTTACATATTTCATCCAACAAATTAACCGGTATGGTTCCAACTAATTTTGGTAACCTATCAAAATTATCTGATTTAATAATTGATTCAAATGAATTAACTGGATCTTTTCCCGAAACTATTGGGAACCTCAGGTACCTTAACCGTCTCCATATTGGAACGAATCAGCTCAATGGGACCCTTGAGTTCTTGGCCACTATGTCAAACTGTAGAGAACTCCGGTTGCTTGCCATGTATATGTGCTCTTTCACTGGAAACATTCCTACACATATTGGAAACCTCTCCACAAAATTGACATACTTTAGCGCAGCCGACAATAATTTAACAGGGGGTGTTCCAGCGACAATATCAAATCTAACTGGTCTTAGAGTATTGTCTTTTGCTGACAACCAATTAAGCGGCATAATCACGGAACAAATTGCACTCCTGGAGAATCTTGAGCAGCTAAACTTATCTAGTAACAACCTGTTTGGCCCAATCCCGCTAGAAATTGGTGCCCTCACAAGATTGCACATACTTTCCCTCCAGAGCAATAGATTATCTAGCGCCATTCCAAATGCCATCGGGAACCTAAGTAAACTAGAATATATGTCGCTTGCAGATAATCATCTCTCGTCGGTAATGCCTGAAAGTTTATTCCATCTTAATAACCTTCGTCAGTTAGACCTGTCTCACAACTACTTTACAAGTTCAATTCCCTCTAATCTCGATTCTATGAAGCAAATGTACATACTAGATATATCAGCTAACAACTTGGTTGGCAGTATTCCAACTTCATACGGGAATCTACGACAATTAAGCTTCCTGAATCTATCACACAACACACTCACAGGTTCAATAGATGGCTCCTTCAAACAGTTAATCGCCCTAACATTGTTGGACCTATCTTTTAGTAACTTTTCTGGTACCATTCCAACATATTTTGCCAACTTCACTTTACTGACTAGCTTGAACCGTGCATTTAATAAGTTCCACGGTGAGATACCAAGTGGAGGTATTTTCTTAAACATCAGTGCACAATCTTTGATGGGAAATGTCGGGTTGTGTGGTGCCTCGCGATTAGGATTTTTACCTTGCCTAGATACTTCCTACCCAACCAAGAAACACTTGCTAAGGTTTGCTCTCCCATCTATCATGATAACTGTGGGAGCTATAGCAATTTTCTTATACTTAATGATTACGAAGAAGAATAAGAAGAAGCTGCAAGTTACGACGACTTCCATTGGCATGGACAAAATTATCAGCCTTAGACAAGTTTCATATCTCGAGATTGCCCGCGCTACTGATAATTTCAGCGAGGGCAACCTACTTGGAGTTGGAAGCTTTGGAAAAGTTTTCAAGGGCAAATTACAAGATGGTTTGGTCGTTGCGATAAAAGTGCTCAATATGGATGTCGAGCAGGCTGTGAGGAGTTTTGACTCTGAATGTCAGGTGCTACGGATGGCTAGGCACCGCAACTTGATAAAGATATTGAGTACTTGCTCCAACTTTGATTTCAGAGCAATGCTACTTCAATACATGCCTAACGGTAACTTGGATGGCTATTTGCACTCTGAAAATGGAGAATCGATAGGATTTATCACGAGAATGGATACTATGCTTTGTGTCTCGAAGGCAATGGAGTATCTGCATCACCATCATCATCAAGTTGTTTTACATTGTGACCTGAAGCCTAGAAATGTGCTATTCGATGAGGAGATGGTGGCGCATGTTGCGGACTTCGGCATTGCAAAATTACTTGTTGGAGATGACAACTCCTTGATTTCAGCGAGCATGCCAGGGACTATTGGATACATGGCACCAGGTAATTGCATCGACCCTATTCGGTCACCTAGTTTGGGAAGTTATGTTTTGTAAATTTTGTTAGTTTCTATCATAACAAATGTTTTTTCATTCTTTAACAGAGTACGCGTTAGTGGGAAAAGCATCACGAAAGAGTGATGTGTTTAGCTTTGGAATAATGCTACTTGAAGTCTTAACAGGGAAAAGCCCCACTGATGCTATGTTTGGGGGGAGAATTGACCATGAGGCAATGGGTTTGGCAAGCCTATCCAGCAAACCTTACAGACGTTTTGGACGTTAAGATAGCTCAAGGCGAGGAAATAAATCTTCGTTTCAATAACCAAACTAGCACGACATTATCGTGCACGAATAACGACTTGCTTGTGCCAATATTTGAGCTAGGTCTGATGTGTTCGAGCGAACCACCTGACCAGAGGCCGAGCATGACGGATGTGGTCGCGAGGCTCGAGAACATCATTAAGGGTTACTCTGCTACCATGATGTCACTGGAAATGCTCAATGTTAATTAGATTGCATGTGCCTGTGGGTTTCAGGGAGTCGACTGACGCTATAAAAAAACCTGCCCTATCACAAAATTTTGGAGCAGCGATCATCCTACCAATGATGGCAGAGTCACTGGCACTCCCTGGTCAGCTGCAGCGCTGCAGTGACACAGTGTCTCCTACCAGTGTGGAGTGGTAACGACTAGTTCTACGCCGAGATACCCCCCGAAGATTGTGGTTCTACATTATCTTTCTAACAACCTTAGTCGGTTCTTTGTTGAAATGTATCCTCTCAATCATGGTGGTTATACAGTTTCCATTGGCTTGCGGCTAAATTGTTGGTGCTGAATTTTTCTTTTTCTTTGCGTGGTTCAGGAATGCCCCGTAATTATTAAAAAAGAGAGGCAGTATTCACCAGTTTGGCTTTGTATACTTGACCGCATAAATATTCACCGGTTTGCGTGTGCCCTGACCGCATAAATATTTTGGCTTTGTTAATGGTAATTTGAATACAGTAACGGAGTAACGGAATAGAAACTGATAGCATCAGTAGCAAGCCACATTGGTCGGATATGCAAAAGAAACCAATTGAGAAATATAAAGGAGTAAAGGACCATGTGGACTCCTCTTTCCGAGCACTTCATCTTGATACATTCAACAAAGCAATGGTTGTGACGGACATCAAGAAATTATCTTAAATTCTGAAGTTTTTGTAGGGTAATTTGCCACCCTTTATATATTTTATTTGTGACACATGTCTCATTTTCCCTCCGTCTCACTTTGGAAACATATTTCCATTGACCATGTTTTAAGCCCGACTTTAGATGTGGGCGCGGGCCTCTTTTTTTTATAGAATCAATGGCCATGGAAACTGTGTGTTGGAAGGGCTCCATGGCAGTGGCGTCCTCCTCCTAGATTACAAGCTAATACAATCGGAAAAATAGCTGATGGAAGTCGGCGAGGACGCCCTATTTCTGTGGACTGGGCATGTCATGAGGGCATCAAAAAAGTGTGCAGGTAGCCACTAATGGTGAATATTCTACAATCTGGTATGTCATTGTACATGGGATATATCCTGTAGAAGTACATTGTTCTATAGTCGTTGACATGTTCCTTTCCCCGTTCTAGCCGTCGTGTTACTTTGCCATTGCAATAAGCAAGGGCCTCTTTGATCGCAGGATTGAAGACAAATGAATTTCATATATAGCTTTACAAGTGTAAACGCAGATGAATGCAAATCATAGGAACAGTGTGAGCATTTTATCGTTAGGATAAAACACGGGAAAAGTGTCTCGATGCAACGCACTTGAGTGTAAAAAAAGGAGGTTGAAACGGATGTTCAAATTTCTATGAAGCCGGGGCATATGAATTCAATCCATATATAGAATTTTATTAACACTGTTCATTTAAATCAAAGGTAAACATTTCTTTAGAATTGAAATCTTATGAAACTCCTACGAAATTCTTACTGTACAATCTAAAGAGTTAACTCGCAAAACCCAGCGTGTCTACACTCTAGACGCTCCGTTTCGTCAGGAGTCAGGGCCCACACGGCAGCGAGGGAGACACCCTTCTGGCTGGCCTCTTCTGTCCATTTCAAACATTCAGAAAAAAGAGGATCCCTGCCCAAACCCTAGGCTCGCGCCGCCCCAACGGTCATATCGCGCCTCCCACCCATATATACTAGCCCTGCCGCCGCCGATAGAGGTAGAGCCGCCGCCGCATCTCAGCATTTCGCCATCACCAAAATCAGCTGCGCCACCGTCACCTCGTCGACAGAGCCCGCAGAAGGTAGGTAGGTAGGTTCAGGAATCAGGACGGAAGAGATGGAGGCGGCGACGGCGACCATGGTGGTGGACCTGAACACCCTCTCGCGCCGCGAGCTCCAGGCCCTCTGCAAGCTCAACGGCGTCCGTGCCAACATGACCAACCTCGCCATGGCCGAGGCACTCCAGTCCCTCCCCTCGGTACGCACCCCGTCCTCCCCGATCCATCCCCTTCTGCCGACTCCTCACGCTTTTCCCTTCCGTCGCGGGCCAGCGGGATTCGATTCCCGATCGATGATTTTGGGCGTTCCCTTATTCGATTTTTGTTGCGATTGCGGTCAGGTGGACGGGATCGACCAGATCGGCACCACGCTATGCCTCCCGACGCCGGGCAAGTCGGCGATGAAGTCGGCGCTGAGGGCCGCGGACCAGCAGCAGCAGCAGCAGGGGAGCCCGCTCCCGCGCGGCCGCCGCGTTTCGGTCAAGTCGCCGGAGGCCCTCAGGATGGACGCCGAGGACGAGGAGGTGGACCAGACGAAGCGGGACCTCTTCAGGGAGATCGTGCGGACCCCCGGGGTGGCCCTGCGCAGCGCCAGTCGCCGCCCGCCGGCCACGCCCGCGCCGCCTGTCCCGACTCCGGCGGCTGGCACCCTGCGGAGGAGCCTGAGGTCTGCGGCTCGCAAGTCCGCGGCGCCGGTGGGGGATGTTGGCGAGGTGTCCACTGCGAAGAGGCCGGCTAGGAAGACTGTGGGACCGATGGCGATGATCGATTTGGACCAGGAAGAGGAGGACATGGTGCAGCAAGTAGAGCCCGAAGGTGAGACTGATTTGCTTTTCACCTTAACAGTTCGTTCCGTTGTTCGGATTGCCTGGAACTGTGCAGTTCTGATGCGAACTTTGTGATCATGCAGGCGTTACTTCTGATGAGAGATGTGATGACCCTGTGGTGGAGGAAGTGACAAAGCTCCCCGAAGAAGGGAACAGCAAAGGGGATGAACCAGAGCAGGGTGAGGAAGGTAAGATTTGGTACTCATTACACTGTTTTTATTTTCTCCCAAAGGCTTGTTGGCAGCAGTTAAACATTTCTGTACTCACAAACTATAAGTGCCATGTAATTTCGTCCAGGCTTATGTGTGAAATTCGTGAGCAGTTCAACCATTGAGCATAAATGCATAATGACTTATTTTCTGTACTAAATAAGTCTCTGGACTGTGCCATGTCAAAAATTCAGTTACTTGTTCCTCGGTAGTCATTAGTCAGACTCTGAGTTGTGGTTTTCTACATTATAAATGTGTTCCTTGCTCTGATCTGTAGCTATTAGGACTGAACTGTGGCATTCTGAAATTTTTCTGTTTGTTCCTTTCTTTATCCTTAGTTGCTGTGTTTCTAATTTTGTCTTTCACCTCTTGATTCGGTTTTCTAATTTTTAACTATGATGAAACAGGGGCTGTAATTGGGGAAGAACAAAAACTTGTCAATGCTGAGGAGTCACCAATCCTGGGTGTCCTTTCCAAGGCGGCACCTGAACCAGCCATGAAGAACATTGAAAATGCCTTGACAGAAGATCGTGAGGTTTTTGGCAATTGGTCACCGGTGCTGGAGATTGCTGATGATATCAAGTGTGCTAGTGAAGATAAGGAAGTTGTAGCTGTTGAAGTGCCAGGGGAAGCCGTCAAGGAAGATGCTTGCAATTCCACCATTGAGGCCGCTGCTGCACCTAACAATATGGTCTCAGCTGCTGTGACTGTGAAGGAAGTCCCTGTTGATGAGCTGCTCCCGGCTGATCTGAATGATGATCAGAGTGCTGAGAAATATGATCTTGTTGCAGAGAGCAGCGAGGTGGATGGCCTTGATGATGATGAGGAGGATATGCTGAAGGCTGATCGGACAGTTAATGAAAAGAGTGACGAGACCATTGAGGCTCCTGTTGACGTGAACTTCGATTCAGAGGAAGAAGAGGAGCATCTCAAGATGCCGGAGACAGGTGAAGAGACAAAGGAAGTTGTGGCGAGCGACTCACTTGCTGAAGAGGAAGATGATTTCAGCGCTGATCTGCCATCAGAGTTTGACGATGTCTTGGATTTCAGTGACGCTGAGACTGCAAGCGAGAGCTCTCCTGTGGCGATGGAGGGAATAAATGCTGCTGCCTCATCTGCAGCCAGCAAGGAGGGTGTGGTTTCTCAGCACGTCGAGATCATTGTCAAGTCCCTGGATGAGATCACTATTACAGAGGAGAAGAAAGAAGAGTGCGCAAAGGGGAAGAAGCAGCTGAAAGTTGGAAAGGAAATGAGCCTAAGGAAGCTGAAAAGCGCATACAAGGAGAGCCTCATTGCTGCAAAGGTAATGCCAAACCTCTGCTGACACCAATATTTCACATCTCCATTTATCTACTGAGTTGTTCACTTACTAATTCTGCCTGCTTTGTATCTGGTGCAGAAAGAAAAGGAGCTGACCATCACCAGCGAAGAAGGCAGCAGGGTGGTGCTTGCGGAGCTGGACGACAACGCCGAATGCTGATTGTTCGGCCCAGGAGGAGTTCACAGGAATCATCATGCATCTGCTGGGACTGAATGGAGGAGTTATGGCTCTAGTTCTGAAGTGATAACTAGGCTGTGCATCTTCTTATTGCATTTCCAAGTTCTGTTGTGCTGTGAACGCTCAATTTTTCGTGTGTGTGTGCGTGCGGTGAGAGCATATTGGGTTGTGAAACCATGGTTTCTTTGTACCAACCTGCAGTTCGTCTTGGTTCTCTCCCCATCTTGTTTTAGTTCTTTGGATCGTTTCGTGTTGGTTCTGTGGCATGTCAAATGGATATGGATTATACACATACAGGGTTGATGAGACAACCTGGTTAATCGTATAAATATATTACAGCAATCTCCACTGCTTGTGTTGCTTTTTTGGAGTGATATCTTTCTGTTATAATGACTGGGACTTCCCTGTGTATTTCTCTTACCATGGATAGCCCTGTCCTGCGGGAAGTGAATTGTTCAGGTTGCGTGAGCAATATTTAATTTCGTAATTCTGTTGTATATTGTGAGTTCAGCGTCAGCTACACAGAGGTATATTTGACCTTGACTAGGCATCAGTTGTTGTATTAGGGCATCACCTATGTATATTGTCAAACTTGTCTATAAGCTGAGACCCACGTACTACACCATAAACTTATTGATTTCATCACTATGTATGTGTCTAAGTTTGTCCATAAGTTGGGACCCACACGTAAGAGCAACCATGTCATGAGTGGTGTAATAAAAATTCATTGTATATTGTTGCATGTACTAGATAGTACTATTTTAATGCTTATGGACATCCACAGGCTTATGGACAACCCATAAGAAAAATTCATTATGGACAAGCTCCACTATGTATAAGGTCATCCATAAGGACTACTTTTTGCTTGTGGACATCCTTATGGACAACATAGTGGATGCCCTTATACTCCTACTTCGTTGGGATTTTATTCTGGATGGCTAGGAAGTGTACTGGCAGAGTGGTTCACTCTGTACAGGGCAACTACAATTGGTGATCTTTTAGCAAATTCATATTAGAATTTAGAAGTATCAGCTTTGAAAAGTTCAGTAAATGTTTTCCTCGATCGAATTCCAATCAAGATTGTGTGTATATTTGTTCTCTATCTGCACTCAAGTCATCAGGCTCCTCTGTATATTATGTTCTATCTGTTTTCAACAGTTTGAAAGATTGCATGCGAACTGTGAAGATGTTTTTCATGATTCGCTAAGATAAATTCATATTTAGAAATATCTGCTCTGAAAAGTTCACTTCTACAGAAAACGGAATTCATCAGGTGAATTGCTAGAAAGATTTGCTTCATAAACGTACTTTCTTCGAGTTGATCGTTCCATCTATATTGCACGTGAAGCAAAGGAGGGGAATAACATAACTGATAGTATTCCTAGTGAACTTAATGTGTGTCTGATCGGCCCACTTGTTTTTCTGAATTTTGTACTCCTAATATTGGTATCCTGGCCTCTTGGGTCTAAGGAATTTTTTTATTGATATTTGTAGGGCACACTGAAATAGGATCTTGTTTGATTAAGCATCCACATGTCTTCCATGGATTTTGTATCAGCATTTCACATCCATTCCATGGAACGAGATCGTCTGACGTAGAGCGGACTAATGCAGAGGGACGTAGATTCTTGTCATCCGTTCGTCGAGCATCCGACGACGCCGCGAAAACTGCAGCTCTTCCCTTGTTAGTTCCGCTGGAAACAGAGTAAAAGGCACGTACGGCCCAGTTGTGGTGCTCTCGCCTCGACGGAAGGCGCGGGAAAGGATCCTTTGGCGCGAGAACTGACAGAATTGGCGCGATCTCCACAGAAACAGATCGCTGGAAGTAACTTGGAAGGGATGCGCTGCTCTCCTTTTCAATCTGACGTACTGCTCTGCTCATGAATCTCCCGTAAGATTGTCTCTCTCTGTTTCTCTTGAGGAAAAGGTATGTTGCTAAATACCAGTTCTGTTTTCAATGTTATCATTGGCTATGAATTTTGATAGCCCTCTAATTGTTTTCATTACAAGGTACAGGAGGTTGGAGTAGCTGCTAGTAGTGGCAGTGCACAAGCACAATCAGAAGCACACACACAAGTACAAGTTGCACATCATGATGCCAACCTCAGCTTCACTCAACTACTGATGGTAATATTGCTCATATAGTCAGATTACAAATTAAAGATCATAATTGTTCTTAAAAATATGAATTCTTTATTTTATTTACAGGGACCAATCACAGATGACCTTTTTACTACGTTGCTCATATAGCTTAATTCTGGAAACTTTTGTTATGGATCAATTCTACGAACTAGCTTTCATTTAGTTCAGTTCCTGATAACTTTTGTTTTGGGTAAATTCTGGGAACTAGCTGTCAGGTTCACTTGTTGAGTGAACCAGCTCATTGTACATTCAGCAATCAAAGCAAGCATTGCATCTCTTTTGTTGAGTGAACCAGCTCTTCGAGTATCCTTTTGCTGCCACTGCTTCTGTCCTATTTGTGTGCAACTGAAACTGAATATAACTGAAACTGACAAGAGTCGTACAACACATCAAGGCAAGCAGCACAGCTAAGACTTGGTGGTGTCGGCTTCGTAGACTCCACTATTCGGCGGAGTGCATGGCGCTGGGTCTGCGGCTCAAAGGTCGGCGTCTATGTTGTACAGGTAGCCGGCAGGGGCAGGCTGCGCCGCCTCTACGGCTAGGCAGCGTCACTCTGACGGAGCAGTGCCTAGCTCTGCCATCTCCAGTGTCCACGCTTAGACAGCGTCTTCCCGCGCCCGGACGGAGCAGGGCTCTGCTCTTTCCCTTCCGCCGGCGTCGCGGCCTGACTGAGAAGAGGCACGCTTAGGGAGCGAATCGATCCACTGGTTGACGACAATGACGGCGCCGATGCGAGAGCGTAATTGGGCCATATGGGCCTTTTACTCTGTTTTCTAGCGTAACTAACAAGGGCGGGCTGCAGTTTCCGGGGCGTCGTCGGATGCTCGACGAACGGACGACAAGAATCTACGTCCCTCTGCAGTAGTTCGCTTTACGTCAGACGATCTCGTTCCCATTCCATTGTATTGCACAGATAATTCACTATCTCAGTGCGAACTGAAGTTGCAGACATGTGTCACAACAATGTAAAGTATATACATAAATTTGCGGCTGCGTGTGATAATAATGTTCAGTGCAAATCAGCCAGTTTCCAAAACGAAGCACACATGGCAAATGCTGCGACGTGACACCAACAATATGGAAAAAAATCAGCGAACATGAATTACAGATGTTACAGGAGTATTCAGTATAAATCAGTGAAGCAACACGATAACAGTATGGTAAGTGGTACAACTTTGGTGTTTCAAGCGACACAAATGGCAAATGCAGGGAAGCAGTGGTCGTCCAACGCGGAGTTCTTGAGCTCAGATTTGAACTCCGACGACTATACTCTATAATAATCGGCTGTGTGCATCACTCGATGCAAAGGTTAGGAGTAAAAAAATTCCATTTTCTAAAAAAAACAGGACATGGTGGCACATTTTGCGCTACGAAGTATTTCAAAGAGACCGATATGTACAAGGTGTTTTCTGCAAAACTTGCGGTACAGGTATGGGACCGATCCAGAGCACTCATTTCAGATCCAACGGCACATATGCATTGGATACTTTCAGGGTTTCAAGCGTGCGCGCCGCCGGATCTCCATCTCCATCTCCTCCCCGACCGCCGCCCTTCTCGTCCTCGGCCGCCTCATCCCTCCGCGTCCAGGCTCGTTCACGAACGCCGTCTGCTCCTCCGGTCAGTTCAGTTGCCGCCGCCATGAGAGGCCGCACCAGCCACCGCGGGGCCGCTCCCTACACCGCCGCTTCCACCTCGACCTCCAGCAAGCGCGACCCGGAAGAAGAAGATCCCGCGTCAGCCTCCGAGGAATCAGGCGACGAGGAGGTAAGGCCCACGCCCACACGTTTCTCTCCCCCCCAAACCTCCGCTGCGCGGACCCGCACAGCACAACCCTCACAGCCGGCTCGTCTGATCCGCCCGCAGCAGGATGACGCCTCCTTGTCGTCCGGGTCAGAGTCGGAAGGCGACGGCCTCGCGGAGCGGGAGCGGCAGCTGGAGCGCGTGCTCGCCGACGTGCCCTTCGGGGAGCTGCAGCGCGCCCGTGCCGACGGGTCGCTCGCCGCGCGGGGCGCCTCTGCTGCCGCGGCCGCGCAGAAGAAGGCTCGCCGGGAGAGCAGGAAAAGGTCCGCTTCCACGCCGTGCTGATTCTTGCTTAGGACTTGCCAACTTAGTAGGCGAGTTAATGTTGGTGCTGATGTGTTTATTTCGTTTTAAACAGGCCCATGGAGATAAGCACGAATATTCGGCCGCCAAGGTTCAGGGAGGTGATCCAGGTTCCCAAGAAGGTTAGTTGCCTGTGCAATTCGGTTCATCTGTAGAGTATTGCTGCGAGGAGTTCAGGTTTAGATTGGATTAGTAGTAGTATTTGACAGTGGAGAAGTAGAGTATACACACACCAACAGTTCAGGTTTAGCTGTTAGTCGCCTTAAGGACGCCTTTAAAACCATACCATGCATGCTGTATGACTTACTACGCCGGGTTTAAAAACACATATTGACATTACGCCATGTCTTGCTACTTACTATTTGCTATTCCATCCACTGGATAAAATAGGTTGAGAAATTCTGCTCCGATGTTCTTGTAAATCCATTATTATTTCTCTGCAACAAGGTTTTTTCTGTTGTTCGACTTAACTTCCGTGTCAGTTTTCTTTATTCTTATTGTTTGAAATCATGATCTACTGATCTAGTGAGTTCCTTCCTTGTTGCTTAATCCAATTAAATGTTTGTTCGGAAAACATGCTTTGAACATAGAACAAAGGCTACCTTAAGTCTGTCTTTAGCGGCCTTAATCTATTTTCAAGTTTTTTTCTGTGTAACCTGTTGGTAATTTGAATGTAACGTGTCAGTTCTCCTAAAAAATATATTTTCATTTCTTTCTTTTTGTTGATATACTTAGATTTTAAACTCGCTCTAAACTAAAATTAATAAATAAATTACTCGGTCTCACTTATATTATTTGTAAGTTTAGGTTGTTGTTTGTACTTTTACTGTGGCTCGGTCTCTGGTCAGGCAGTAACTGTACCATATAATATATTTTGAAGTTTGTTCTATGTACATAATTTCTAAAAAAACATCTGCAGGTTGTAAGGGATCCAAGATTCGAACCTGTATATGGAGATGTTGACAAAGAAGGGTAAGAGTCGAACATATGTGTATCGTTCGTTGCACAACATGCTTTGCTTTGTACCATTAGTGTGTTTGACACTTCCTTTGGGATGCAGCTTCAGGAAAAGATACAATTTCTTATTCGATCAGGACCTCCCTGCAGAAAAAGATGTATGTTCGTTTGTGCAATCCATCTTACGAGAGTCTTCATTGATACTTTTATTTGACAGAATTAACTGTGTCTGTAGAAACTTCAAAAGTCGATTAAGAAATTGAAGGACCCTAATGCCATTGAGGAAGTGAAGAGTCAGATCACCTGGATTGTAAGTTTTTTATAATTGTTGACAACTTGACATTGTGTGAAAGGTTTTTGACATTATTTTGTTGTACTTGGTGGTGAAACATTCAGATGCCTAGATTGGTCATCATGCTGATTATTATTATAAAAATCCGTATAATAATTTCAGATGCCTAGACGCATCTTCAATCTTATTTTAAGTTTGACTGTTACATGTCTATTTCTTAGACCAAATATAATAATTTCAGGACTGAGTTCCTTGTATTGAGCAATGTTTCTTCTTCCGTTGACTGGTTGACATTACATATGTTTATGTTCAGGATAAGCAGTTGAGGTCTAATCCTCAGAAGAACGTTGAATCAGAAATTCTTCGTGGGCATATTAAGAAAGAGAGGGAAGCAGCCAAGGCCGGGAAACAACCATATTATCTGAAGAAATGTTTGTTCCTTGATCCAGTTACATCCTTTTTCACGCCGTCCTTCGCTGCATATCTTATGTTCACCTTTTTGTTTGTTGACCAGCTGAAATCCGTGAAAGGAAATTGATTGATAAGTACAATGAGCTCAAGGTAAGGCACTCAGGGTTCATGTGACTGGTAATTTTCCACACTTATGGACTTCTCTGACCTGACGCTTCTGTTTACATTGACCACTTACAGGAGGCAGGAAAGCTTGATGCCTTTATTGAGAAGCGAAGGAAGAAGAATGCCTCCAAAGATCATCGCTACATGCCATACCGAAGGGATGGGGGTGCTGCATAACATTGTCCCTCGAGCAGCTTTTAGGGTGATTCTGGGCTAGTCTTCAAAAGACTATACCATCGCCTTTTACTATATTGTTGTTGTCCTAGCCAGCAACCGTGAGTACATGTTAACCCGTAGGCCATGATCTATTGTGGAGCTCTGGTTGCTGGTCACAACAAGTTACTGTAAACTGAAACCATGGATATGATATTCGTTTCTTTTAGTTAAAGTTTCTCTGTCGAGTAAAAAACCTTGGCAGAACTTGATGTTTCTCTGTCGGTTATTGCAGAACGATACTCCTTCGTTGGAACTGAACTGATCTTTTTTTTTTGCGCTGAAACTGAGCTGATCTTTCGACCGAAAGAAAAGACTCATCTTCGTTAACAGAACTTGGAGTATGTGTCTTAAACTAACATCTGCTCTTTTTTTTTACATACAGATAGAGGCATCTACAGTCCAACTCTTGTCAATGCCCTTGGCAATTGCCACCAGGACGCCCATTGCAGATCATTCCGACAAATGGAATCAGATAACTTTAACTATTGCTCCAATTCATTTCGATCATGAAATGCTGACGAGTGATAGTTGGCAGTACTCACCTTTTGATTCTAAAGAACCCGGCCGGCCAAGGTGGAGCAAACTGACAGTGACACAGTTGATATAAACACAACACACCAATGAGTATAGTGGGCAGTTGCTCAATAGTGCATGCAGGTTCATGTGGTGCCTTGGAAGGAAATGTTGATGATACATGCTTAAAGCACAGGTGCCTATGGTAGGTAGGTTAGCATGACTCTAGATCTTATCCAGAACCTATGCAATAAACCTCATTGTTCAGAAAGCAACTCACCCACTAGGAGAGGCATTCATTAGTTCGTGGAAGGTGGAACTAGCAGCTACTCAAACAGCGCTAGAACGATTTGCAGTTACCATCATGAACAACTAGTACTACTAGTTTTAGGAGATAAAAGAAGAAGAAAAAAACAGCCATTTTATAATTCCTTCGAATTACAAGGAGTAATCACGATGGCGAAATGTCTTGGATTCTCATGTACCTTTTCATGAACGCTTTGATCCACGTCGTCATTTTCAGTGATGCAAACCACCCCCCAAAATAAGAAAGTTATATCCACGTATGATACCATGAACTTATGCAACGCTCACGGCTTTTGTCCGAAAGCAAAATGTTTTTTATTAGTGTATGTGCTCTGTTTTTTATTTTGAGTAGTTGGAACGTAGCACGTACACCTGGTTGCCTGACGAGACGACCTTCTGAGACTTTTTCTAGAACGCTGAACTGACAATTCTGTCGTTGTTACGGGATAAGAATGACAACTCTTGCTGTCGTGCTACCAGCTAGTCAGAAGGCATCTGTGGATTGTTTCTAACGGAAGGCATGGCAAAGATTTTGTGTCCCTTGTACTTTCAGCACCGTCCTTTTCTTTTCCGTTCTTTTTTCCCTTAAAGTCATGCTCGCCAATTGCGATTCTGGAGGTGCAATGTAGCCCACAAACAATTTTGTCAGGAGGAAATTCCATACAAGTCAATCCAATGAATTTTCTACTTTTAGCGAAATCTGAAAGCGCGTAGCAGTTTTTTTCTTTTTCTATCCTCTCTTGATCAAAGCTGAAAGCCGCATCACTTGTTTTTTTTTTTTGGCGAAAGCTCAAAGCAGCAGCATTTGTTATCCGTTGTAGAAATGTTTTGACTTATTAATTTAAGGTTGGTCAATGTGCCTATTATCTAATTTTTTTCTACTTCCAAATACACCCACTGCAAAACTATACGGGTTACATATACGTCGCTACAATTTCCCCACTTTTGATTGCATGATTTTGAAGATGTAATAAATTTTGAAGAAAGAGAATCTCTAAAATCACTATGAAATTGCTATGACCAAAGATGACGTTAAATGACTCATTATTTTCCCTTCTTTCTTTCTTTGTTTCTTTCTTTCTTTCTCCCTCCAACAATACCTAGAGGATTTTCCGAGCTCTACTCCGCCTCAACCCCGGATGTGAAGCTTGACCCGTACTGAGTAATTGTAGGTGTTTTAGATGCATGCCAGAGTTTGGCTTGATGCTGGTAGTTGGGAGCGAGTGCTAGATCTGGTGCTGGTTAGGGTCATTTCTTCTTGTCCTGTTGCTCATAGGTTAGAGTTGGTTGCAAAGGGGAAGGTCATCGTCTCCTTTAATAAGGTTGTGGCTTGTGGCCATCGCTTGATGATGTTGAGTCGATGTGCTTGGAAGCTTCCTCTGGCCGACCTCGGCGGAGAGGGGAGGGAGTTTAACCACGCATCAGCCTCAAGATTTATAAGGTGTGGCGACGGTCTTGACTCTTCGGGTGACGATAGACGTATTTTTTCGGGCGGCCTCGGTGGTGCGGGGATGAAGAGGTTCGATGTCTCGTCTTGTTGGTGTGGTGACGGTCTAGGTTGGGTGTTGGCGGCGAGCATCGGAGATTCACATACAATGAACATGTTTTGCCGCCGTGATTGTTGGTTGAAGTGGCAACCTCTTTAGGTGCCTACAATAGCGCATCTTCAATCTCCGGTCCAAGGCCCAGTGGAGGATTCTCGGCGGCGGTCACCGGCCTGGTTTCACAAGTTGTGTCATTCCCGGGTGGTGAGGACGAACATCGGTCGATTTCTGGTGTTGGTGGTGGAGTGGAAGGATCTTTTTTACTAACTAGGTTTCTTTCTATAAAGTCGAGAACTGCCTTGTACTTTTCTATTCCCGAAATGGCTAGGTAAATACATTTTGGACGCTCAACTCACACAATCTTTGTGAATAGGAGGACCTAATTTTCTTTTGTGCCCTTTGTAT
Organism: Poa annua; assembly: GCA_026929855.1. NCBI lineage: Eukaryota > Viridiplantae > Streptophyta > Magnoliopsida > Poales > Poaceae > Poa > Poa annua. The sequence continues at coordinate 84,742,474 of CM049432.1, forward strand.
TTTTTTTACCCCACTAGCCGAAATTTATGCGGGTAGGTCCCCTGGGCCATGATTTTTAAAAAGGCGCTAAACAAAAAAGAAAACAAACAGAGAGGACCTTGTGCTTACCTGAAAAGAAAGAACATTTGTTTTGCTCAAACAGTAAAACACATTCAGGAACACAGTAACATTCGATCTCAACGATCAAGAGTTGGATGAGAGAAGCAGATGAGTCGTCGTCTTCCCGACAGCGACCTCCACCGCGGCTAGGGGCAGACAAGCACGAAACTACCTCGCGACACGCGGCCACCACCACCACAGAGAAAAAAGCGAGAACCTCTCCCCACCGGCAAGAACAAAGTCCGCTTTCTCCCTTCGCGCAGCCGCTACCTCGCTTCAGTTTCCGCAGACGCCAAGACCAAGCAACCAGTACATCAGCAAACTCGGAAGGACAGTCGAGAGCAACCAGAGTCAGTTCGATCCAGCCGTTGCAAGAACTTGCTGGGACAGCGGAAGGGAGGAAGCGAGGAGTTGGTGGTCGATTTAGTGAAGACGACGACGCCAGGAGTTTCCAGCTTCCCGACGGCAACCGAGGCGCCGGCGGGATGGGCCTTCTGGCGGTGAGGCGTAACCCGCCGCTCTTCTCCAAGTCGCCGACGTCCCTGCTGCTGCTCTCCAAGCTGCTCACCCTCTACTGCTGAGCTCCGAGATCGGGCGGGCGGCTGTTTCTTTTTTCCGGCCGGGTCATCCATTCCATGGGCGCCGTGGCCTCGTCGGCGGCGAGCCGGGGCGCAGGGACGGCGCTGGGCGACCTGCCGGAGAGCTGCGTCGCCGAAGTGATGCTCAGGCTCAACCCGACGGAGATCTGCGGGATGGCCCGGCTGAGCCGCACCTTCCGCGGCGCCGCGTCCGGGGACGGCGTCTGGGAGGCCAAGCTGCCGCGCAACTACGCGCGGCTCCTCGCCGCCGCCGGCGCAGGCGGTGGCGACGAGGAAGCCGCTGCCTTGGAGGCGGACGCGGTCCCCAAGAAGGAGGTCTACGCGCGGCTCTGCCGCCGCAACTGCCTCGACGGCGGCACCAAGGTGCGTTCTTTGTCCCATCTCAATTTCTGGCTACCATCGCCACTGCGCTGTGCTTGTTTGATTTTTTTAATAAAAAAATTAAGACAAAACCTTGTGAATCTGTAAGTTAAAACCGCAGGAATTTAAGTTTATTTTGCTGTAAAGTTTGTGTTTATGGTTTTAAATAAAGTTTACTTACGAGTCTGATTAGTTTGAAACGCCTATCGACTTGAAGAGGCGCTATTGTTCAGTTTTTTTTTAGGGGACGCTATTGCTCAGTCTTGTTCTGTTTTCCTTGCACTATTGTTGCAAATTTATTGCTGCTACCTCATATGAAATTTTGTTCTTTCTCATCGTGCAGGAGTTCTGGCTTGACAAGGCTGGTGGAGGCACCTGCATGACAATCTATTCAAGGGCGCTGTCGATAACGGGCATTGATGATAGGAGATACTGGAACTTCATTCCAAATGATGAATCAAGGTAGTTTCGTCAGAACAAAATATGCCAACCTATATCATGTCTCACATTATAGAAACTTTTTATGTTGCTTGGAGATGTATTGAGTTTTCAGTTCAGCCCCATTTGGTTTGCGGGTGAGTATCTGAATTCCAGGTGCATATCTCACTAAAGCTGAGCAGCAGCTCCTGTTATTTATGGTGCTGATTCGTCATATGTTCTAACCAAATAAAATTCTTGATGGTGCAAATTACATTGAGTCTATATGTTCCCAACTTGTGTCACAAGCTGTAGTTTTTGCTGGGGAAAGAAAAAATGGCAGGGTCATGGACAATCTCCTTGTGTCACAAGCTGTTCTAACCAAATGTTCTAACCATAGTTTGAGGTAACCATATGTTCTAACCAAATAAAATTCTTAATGGTGCAAACTACATTGAGTCTATATGTTCCCAACTTGTGTCACAAGCTGTAGTTTGTGCTGGGGAAAGAAAAAATGGCAGGGTCATGGACAATCCTTTACTTTCTCCTTGTCACCAACTAGTAGCCGCGTACCCATGAATAAGATATGGTTACCTCTTCCTGATCTTAGTTCACTTGACACACGCCATGTTCTTTTGTTTTTAGAAACGACACACGGCATGTTCTCATTTCCTTTATTTGTGTGGACCCTGAAATGTATGGTAATTGGAACATCATAAGCTGTTCCATCGAAGTACTTTTTATGATGTATGCATTGGTTAATCATGCTTTTCGTGTGAGATAATTTAGCATATTTTCTTTACTGGCATATGATAATGTATCCATTTTCAATAAGGTATATGTTTTGTGTTGCCTGCAAGTTATCTCAACTGTTTGCTGTTTTTTTGCAGGTTCCGTTCGGTTGCTTATCTCTCGCAAATTTGGTGGTTTGAAGTCAGAGGGGAAGCAGAGTTCTGCTTCCCAGAAGGTACATATAGCATGTTCTTCCGAGTTCATCTAGGTAGACCTTTCAAGCGGCTTGGTCGCCGGGTTTATAGTGCCGAGCACATCCACGGCTGGGACATAAAGCCGGTGCGCTTCCAGCTAACAACTTCCGACGGGCAGCAGGCTCAGTCCAAGCGCTATCTTACCGAGCCAGGTGTCTGGATCAACCATCATGTTGGTGATTTTGTCGTCAAGAATTCGAACAAGCCACTGAATATCCAATTTGCAATGGTTCAGATAGATTGCACGCACACCAAAGGAGGTCTTTGTGTAGATTCGGTGATTGTAAAACCCCAGTACCTTGCTCGGAAAAAAGGGACCTCGGAGTTATGAGTGGATTTGCTGAACAGGTTAAGCTGGGATACCCCTATAGAAACAATACGGTTTTGCTTCTTTTCTGTCGTAGTGTGCTTGAGTCCTGTAATTTAATTGAAGGGATGAGTGGTTTTTATTTCTTGTCCCTAGGAGTATGTCACACATGTAAATTGTGAGTTTAGTGACATGTGTACATGTTTGCTGTGCTATGTTCTTCACCTGATCCTTGTGTGCCAAGAGCTTGGTTGAATCAAGTTACCCTCGACTTCCTTTTTCTGAAGTATTCTCTGTACAGTACTTCCTTGATTTATTGATAATCCGTAGGATTCCAAAAATGTAGAAATAGCATCCAGAATGGCAACGTCCCCTTGCCTTCCAGAACTTCACATTATGTAAATCATACTAACTGATACAAACTTAAGATCCAATTTAAAAAAGCGGGTTTATGTGTAGCCAGGTCCACTTGATGATCATCCTGTACTTTTAGGGCGTGCGTCTGCGTTGTGTGGGTGCTTGGATAATATAGCCATTGCGAAAAGGACAGTTGTTCCTAGTGCTGAACACAACTTCAAGAACCTGCTACCACTGTGGAAGCCACCGGATGAGATCATGCGTGACACCAGAATGTTCATCGTTTGTACTGTTATAAGCTAACCAGATAATTATAAATTTTCAAAGAAGAATTTAACAATCTAAAGGAGGTGCCGACAAGAACATCTATCAACACAGGAATCTGCACCGGATGGAGTGGATCAGTGCCAGCACTGGATCATGCTCCACGATTAGTTAACTAATTAATACTACCATTTGCAATCAACATTGTTTAAGCAACCACCACTCACACTGAGATCTAATACTAGTAGTGCAAGATCCAAGTATATTATTGGTGTCTGTGCACCCTGCATCATCATTCATGGAAAGGTTGTGGCAAATTTTCCACTGACAATGGGATGTGCAAATTATAAGAACCTGTTCTTGCTGGACAAACGAATCACCGAATCAGCTGATTTTCTTTCTTTCTTTTGAGTAAACGATCTGACTTTATTCATTAAGGGGAGAAAATACACCAGATCAATAACACTGCAACACATACAAATAATGGAAGACCTAATAAAACGTAAAGTTGAATCAAGATCCTCAGAAATCATCGTCTTTAGCTTCAACTGAAATATTAGTACCAGGGATACGTTTCAAATTCTAGCTTAGGATATGTTTGTTTCATCTACCCTGTACTATAAAATAGTTCACTGTCTAACTGCTATCTAAAATAAGTGTACACTTTGTAACAACGATGATATTTTTCAAGTTAATTTAACAAGCGGTGGGGAAGCTCCCACCACCTCGCAACTCTCCCCAGAAACAAAACCATTCTGACTGAGACGACAATCTGCAGTTGGACAGTTGTTCGGTATAATGTATATAAGCAAAGATGACAGATCCCTAAAGGTATATAACATTGACAAACTTGGTTCTTACTATACACAATGGGCTAACTTAAAAGATAGTGCGCTGCAATACACAACAAACCATACTATTATTTACTGAAACGCTCCTGCTCGGTTGCATTCTTAGAAAACTGGCAACCATCGTAGTACCCACACAGATCTATCGGTTTGTGATAAAAACTGAGCCGGATGTACACATCAAACAACTAGATTATGCATAGCATAATAGATCGTAGCTGAGCAACATGGCCTGAAATAATGACGACGAGGCTGAATTATAGCCACAAATGTCGCAGCTCACCCGAATACCTCCTCATTGCAGACTGGGCATGCCTGAATGAAGACAGTATAGATCACAATATCAGATAATGATCCTAATAGCTTTCAATATAGGTTTCTAAAACTACGCCATCAGAAAATCTGTATGGATCATATAGAGCTCAGACAATGCATGTACAGAAATAGCCTATTCTGGGCATCTGTCAATTGCTTTTCTTGACCGGTATATACATAAAGCAGGTTTATATTAGCGTTTAGCATCTACAAGGAGAAGATAGAAGCTTCTGCTTTGAATTGTAGAGATATAAGATCATTTGTTCAAAAATAAAATAAATTTTACCTTGTTGATCTTAAGCCAGCGAGTTATGCAAGCTGCATGGTAACAATGGCTGCAGGGCAATCTTATCAACCTCTGTCGGCTTTTATAGGTTGATTTGCAGATGACACATCTGCACGGAGATGTTGTACATATACGTGTTTGTAAGCCAACCTATAACATGTCCTATGGATGCTCCTAAATTAAAAAAAAGGACTAGCACATCTTGGAGAGTAAAATCAATTGAAACATACTCCTCATGATCCTTTTTGCTGGAGAAGAAGTAACACTTGTTCCTAAACGGCACCAGATAGCTTATCAGGTCATCAGATAAGCCTCTGGATTGAGTTCCTACTGCTTCACCAATTGCTTGTAGTTGCTACAAAATACAAAATACAGTAAAAAAAATGCCCAGAAATGAAATTGTTGTGTGATACGACAGGTAAATGAAAGTGTATCAGTTTATCCAACTTATTTTGATGTCAAAGTCAAACAACAGATGCTAGAATAAGTGAACATCGTATAAGAGAGTCAAGTTGTATAAGTGAACTTGTGTCTATGTGTCAACCAAAATTTCCGTTCCAAACTTCTAAGCAATACAGCCTCCCAAGAGATGGGTAATCTTAGTGGCAAGTATGCAAAATTACGCTTAGTCTCTCATGAAGAAACTACAAAAAGCATTTTCAGTATATCTTCATAAGTTCGTTGATCTCTCCAAACCGTCCAAGTAAATGCAGTATTTAACTTTTCTGTACATCCTTATGGATCAGATAACTTGATATAGCTCCTTCCAAAAAAGAAAAGAAGCATACCTCGTATGACATGTTATCTGGGTCGACATTGTCTTCTCTCGCCACCTGCAGATACAAATTGTCATCAGCTCATCATCCTAGGCCCCCACGCAGACATCTAGAATCCCTTCCCATGAAATGTGGTGACGATCCCAATGAACCAACAGAGGAAGCAGAAAGACAACAAACCTGAGCTGCATTATTGGTAGGTATATACTCAACAGGTGGTGATGATGTTTCCAAGGATACGTTACCTAAAAAATGCACCATGAACATGTAGCAAGCGTGAGCATTGGTTGAGTACAGCTAATGAATCCACTTGAAGGAAACCAAAAGATGCTCCGAGACCAAGAGTATGATACCAGTAAATTCCCTTGTGGCTGCCGCAGCATCGCGCGAATCCTCCTCGTCTTGCAGTTGCCTAGCCAAAGCTTCATCAGACTCGCACCAGGCCTCAATCTTGTGGGTCTCCGAGGAGACGTGCACCGCATAGGTATTGGGAGCTGCCATTGATGAACTGTGACACTTCCCTGCCAGCAATTTGCCAATTAACGTTGTAACTAAATGCAATACCCAGATATAAACCTGCTATCATCTTAGCTGAAGGAACTGTATTGGAAACCGATAATTGTAGTGCATACTTACTATTTTGGGACTAGAAATAACTGAGAAAAAAAACTTTTCAGCCATTACTGGTGGTCTGGTACAAGTACGCCATCATACCTCCAAATAAATACAACTAAATCCTACTCCTAAAAGCAGCCAGGATTTTGCTATCACCTGAAAGGGTTCGAATTTCTGAAGAAGGTGAACATTAAAAATCCAATTTTGATACTCGTATTACCGAATGAGTACTATTTTATCGATCTCGATCTCTTAAGCATAACAGAGTACATTTCTCAGCTCAATTCTGAGCAGATGAACACGCCCAAGAACATAAGAGGGGGGAAATAAACACGGAATCTAAACAGTATCTGAGAAATCCTCCGTCGGGGAAATCGCAGGGAGTCGCGGAAAAGGGGGAGGAAAGGGGAGAGATTGTTCCGGATCAACAGCACGCAAAATTCTCGGAAGAAACCGAGGGAGATCGAGGATATGCGTACCTGCTGTTTCGCCTGGAGATCAGCGGAAGAACAGAGTGAGGGCGCCGCCTCTGCCGCCCCCGCCCCCGTCTCCGCCTCCGCTCTCCCTTTCTCTCACTATCTCTCTCTCTCTCTCTCTCTAGCCGCCCAGCCGGTGTGCTACGCGAGAAGCTTTATGAAACAGACGTGGTCGCCGGTTGCTCCCGAGTCAAACTGATGGAGACTCCCCACTGGTACCTCTCTTCTTCATTTTGTTTTTGGTTTGTTTTGATTTGCACCTCCCTTGTTTTGCGTTTATGAACAACAAACGAAAAATGCAAAATGTCATGTGCACAAGCGAATGAATTTGCTAAGTTCAAGCTGAGATGGACACAGCGTGCTACGTACACAGGCTACAACCGTCAAGACAGTCAGTCGACATGGGTTCGTCTTGCCGGTGGCATGTCTCCATCGCAAGCCAGGGATCCATGGGTCACTCACAGTCACACAGTGACACCTTCCAAATGAACCCGTTTCACAGGATCGCAACCGATGTTCCTCGTGATTTTTACCCCATCCGGCGCCTTGTTGTTTGTTCTCGCTAGTCGCTACCGCGGTCGCTGTCCGTGTCGTCCGTTCAGTGCTCTGTCCTTCTCGTAGCTGCAGCCCCGTCCGTTCACAGGAATGCTCTGTTTTGTCAGTGGCTTCCGAAGTACAGTATATGGCCGGCCACGGCGACCCTTGTGATGACATGGACACAAATTCGCCAAAAAAAATAGACAGGCATACGACTATGTTCTATGCTTGCACTGCCATCACATTGGCAATGGCAAGAGAGCTAGCTTTTGGTTGGGAAAGGCCGAAAGTTATTGCCCCACTCATCTTCAAAAGTTTGACCAAGAAGTCAGCCTTGCATCGTAACTCGTGGATTGGTCACATTGACATATCTGGTGGGCTTTCGGTTGACCATAAGATTCATGTCTCAATTGGTGGGCTATGGATTTTTTTGTTTGGATTTTTATAGAGGGTGCGCAAAGGGCGCACCATAATTTATAGAAGAAAACGACCGATACACGGCCTAAACCTCGTGACACAAGGTTCAGTAGAACCCAAACACCCACAACACTCTAAGGCCTATTCTCGCATATCAGTAGGCTCCCCTCCCACACCCCTTCTACGAGGAACCCTAAACCAAAGCTTCAGTTCCTCTATGATCTTCGTCGTCAGCACAAAGGAGTGCATTGCTGGCAGACATTATTGAATACCCGCGCGTTCCTTTGCTTCCAGATGGACCAACTAACATATTAGGGTAACCGTAGTGTCAAACATCTTCTTATGTTTATCCTTGCTCACGTACCTCTCTGGTTCAGCCACCACTTCTCTAGTGTGTCCTCTTCTTGAAGACAACTTAAACAACATGCCATGGTGTATCCTCCTGTCTGAAGTCCACACTCGATGTTGTAGTGCCAACCAAATGAAGATTTTGCATTTCAGTGGTGCATACGTGTCCAGGTGCACGTCGATGTCGCCACTCGAATCCTGCCCTAGCACAGCATCTCGTTGGTAGATTTGGCTGAGTACCGGCCGTGGGAGGTCCAAGGCCAGGTAAATCTATTGGCCTCCCCTTGTGTGCACTGAATCCGCGTTATGGCAATCCAAACCCTCATCAACTGAATCGCCGCTTCGCCCTTCGTTGCGCACGACAGATCCTGCATCCAACTGTTGTCATTGAGGCCCTTGGCCACAGTCGTGGTGTTCCTCTTCTTGGCGACCAAAATTATGATATGTGATTCCGTTTGCTACTATATATGTAGAACAAAACAGTCGACACTAAATGTTGAACCATACGAACATGTAATTATGTTATATTTGTCCATTGTAGATCAAAGATACCAGCAATGGCAATGTTTCAAGGACACTTCTAGACATCTCTCACGCTCTAGGGATATCTTCCAACATATGTTACAGTATAAAGCAGTTGCAAAAGCATAAATATACACTACAATGATGTACTGAAATTCTACCTGATTTTTAAAGTTTTTTCACAATGTCTCAAACATAATTCGATGAAACTGAAATAAGAATATCAATTTAGAAAAAATTTATTTGTAAACATAGACATCATCAAACAAATAATTAACATTTGATTTAAAATTTAGCATCACCATTATGTGGCTCATTGCCCAATTTAGTACACTTGTACAAAAACAACACCAATAATTTGGAATATAGTCCAACCAAATACACATGATTTTAATTACAAAGTTATGCTCATAGAATAACTCATATATAAGTAAAAAATGTTTAGTATAAAACAGCAAAAAAATATTGCGTTGAACTCATGTATGACTCACAAATTATTGCATTGACCTATTACGCCATGCAGACCATGTTCCCGTTGCCATCGCCATCAACAGGTGATAGACTTAGAAAAAATTGTTCCACTTTAAAATAATATTCTCTTGTCTAGCTCAAACAGGGACTCCGTACTAACTCCAACCGAGAGGGTAGAACGGTGTGACGCCATAATACCTTGTATGAGATCGAGACACAACCGTTCAGGAAATTACCGTGGCCTCCACGGATGGAGTCTCCGTATTTGATCCTTGGTTATCGCCGCAACTTCCGCTGCCCAAGTCTACATGTTTACCAAAGTACTGCTATCGCAGCAACCACACTCATGCCACCACCAAAAAGCTCTAAGGTTGTGAACCAGGTTTTCGATTTTCACCAAGAGCGATGTCGTATAGGGCCGCACCGCGCTTTAGGCTAAAGTGTTCCACATCAAGAAAGGATAAATAGCTCGCCACCACCGCCCGCCAAGCAGTATTTATCCATCCGATTTCCCCGGCATAGGCTACAGATAGAACCTACAAACACAACGAAAAGATGACGATTTTCATCGATGAACCGGAGCGAACTGGTCAGCGAGATCCAGCATCCAACTTGCTGTTGCGCCTAGACTCCCCGCCGCCACGACGAATGCCAACATTCGGATCATCATCGCTGCTCTAGACGAGCAGTCACCACCGCGCTTGTACGGGTGACCACAACCACCGCGGATAGGGCCAGCGGATGCTAGGGTTTGCTCCCTGGGTCGCCACACGAGAGGCGACACGGGGACGAGGTATGAAGTTACATAATTGTTATTAAAAAAAACTCTAAGTTTGTCAAGGATTATATGCATCCAAATTGACCGTTTGCCTTGCCGGGCCCATCTACCCTCACACTGCAACGAGGACACACGGAACCTGGTCGGACGATACAGGACAAAGTTGGATGAGAACCTGGTCGGACGTACGTATACACGTACGCGTAGGCGTCAGATATACCACTGCAAGTTTTTTAGTCGCGCGGCCATGAACGCGTGGTCTCGTGTTATGTGATGTGCTGCTGTCGTGCAGCGTTGCGCCGGCGATGACAATTCAGCGGCGGCGCGGCCTCCGTCGCCGGTCTCCCGGGTGCTCGCTCGCTGTCACACGTACTGCATCTGCACACGAGCTGGTTCCAGGGGACGCTGGCCGGTTTCGTTCTCCTCTCGGCTATAAGAAGAGAGAGATCAGGCGGCTGTGAAGATGAACGTCGACCCACGCAGCCCTTCCCTTCTTCACTTCGACGATGGACGGCGGCAACGATCAGGTCGAGGCTGGCGGCGACGGCAGCAGCTTCGCCAATATGTTCGGTGGCACGTAAGTGCGCTGTGTTTCTGTGTGTGTGATGCATGCATCATATGACGCCTCTCGCACGGTTGGTTTTAGCAATGCATCCATGACTACGTTCTGAAGAAGATCCACTATATATACACTCACTCATGTTGCTGCATGTGTTAGTGACGATCCACTCGAGCTGCTGTGGGATGGAGGAGGAGGAGGCGCCACGGATCAGCCAGAGGTGGTTTCCTGCGGCCTCCGGCCGTGTCCGGCGACCATACTGCACAGTGGCCTGCCACCTTTGGAGGAAGTCATGGCGGCCTGGCTTTATCCGATCGTAAGTGGTGGCAAGGACTGTGCTGGGGCCGATGACAGTGTAGAAGCGCCGCCGGCGATGGCGATGGGAACAACACCGACCAAAGAGAGCAGCAAAGGGAAGCTCCCGGCAACGGATGTGATGTTCAGGGCCACCTTGGTAGGACCATTCGTGCACACACGACCGGTGAACTTGAAGTTGTCATACTGAATTTTGCAGTTTCACGTATTATGCTCTTGTTCCCTTGCTCGGAATGTTTCGTAAATTGCATAGCGGGTTTGATCGAGTAGGACTTATCAGGAGATGATCTTCTCGTACGTGTGTCTAGGGATTTAATTTCAGCATCTTCGAAGCAGTTAAGTGGACTATATATTTTTGTATACAGAAATCTATAGAATTAAGTATGGCAAAGATCGAGTAGAGGATGAATTGATCCAACGTGTTTTTATGGCAGGACACAAACTCCAGCGAGAAGAAAAATGCGTCAAGCTGCAGCAAGGGTAAGGGATCAGCAGCACACAACACTGCAGAAAAGGTATTTAGGTGATGAGCGATATGACAGTTTGCATTCACCCATCCACATACATACTATTTCATACATATGTGCATACGTATCTTCAGAGAAGAAGGTGCAGGATTGCAGAGAGGCTAAGGACTCTGCAGCAGCTCGTCCCAGGTTGCGACCACAAGGTCAGATGCAGCCGGAACTGAAATATTTTGGATTCATATTTGTTCTCTGCAATCTCCATCCGGGCTTGCTTTTCTGAATCTGATGGACCTACTGCATTTCGACAGTCTAGCCAAGCGCGGACGCTGGACCAGACGATCCAGTACATGAGGTCCCTGCAGCAGCAAGTCCAGTCAATGAGCACGAGCTGGCAAGCATCGGCGTACCCCCATCGCGCAGACTCCGTCGGCGGCGACTCTCGCAATGACGATGCCGCCCGCCGCCACCTTCTTGACCGGAGTGGTTCCATTGGGCAACATGCTTCCTTGCCCGCACTGCAGCGCCCTGATGGTGCCGGTGCCTGTTGCATCTTCGGCGGCGCCACTGTACCTTCCTGCGCAGGCAGGCGCCTCCGGCGCCGCCCCAGACGCAACAGGTGACCATGCGCAGTGCTCTATCTCCACGGAGCAGCAACATCAGCGTAAGTAGAAATGGAGGAGGAGACTCTGATGGAGACAGGAATGGAGTTTTGTAGCCAAAAGGCGACACGGCCCTGTTTCCAGGAAAGAAAAGGTCTTCAGAGTAGCTTGGCTAAACAAGCTCCCTAGTTTGGTGATCCTTTTATTATGATTTTCAAAGAATGAAAATAATTCTGGTTGCCAGAACCTTTTACCTCACGTTCATATGTATTCAGTGCCTGCAGTAACACCTCAACCAGTGCAAGTCGTGAACACCAGAGAACGATCATTTCTGAGTAACAGATTTAACTGTTTAACATAGCTCCACCATCAGCCCATTAACAAGATGCAACACACAAGAACTACACAGCAGATGAGTCATACGTAGCTTGTCTTATAAGGACAAAAAAACACATCATAAACAGATTTCAAATCATACTTCTTTAATTCAAGTAAAAACTACCAAGATATATTTTCAGTTTAGGACTCCAGAGATAATGCATTCATAGTACTAGTAGAACAGCAGGTGTTGAGTCCAAGTGTCCAACCAAGTATTATCTTCAGAAGTTGTATAGCACGTAGTAATATGCAATCTAAATCACTGGGGACTGTATCAGTCCAATGTGGTATTTATTCCTGTTTCTATACCACGAGAAACTCAGAAAGTCTACCATGTTCCTGGGCATTTTCCTATTTCGTCATGAAAAATGCAAAAGTCGTGAAATTTCACTATCAAAATATAGAACCATTAAAATAATGAAGCCAACGCTAAAGAAGCGACTCGACTCGGCGGTTTGAAGCCCTTCAATTATGTTGTTGATTGTTGCGTAAAGCCTCGGCGGTGCATGGCTCTTTGTTCGGGTGTAGACTCGGTGATGTGTGGTTCCCTTCGGCTGCTCCGACACCATCGTGGCTAATCATGGCTAGTTGCAGCTTTTTGTCGACGGTGGTGAAGCTCCCTGCGCGCTGGCATCCAACGTTAAACGGAAGACGACGAGTGTTGAAGACCCTTCCCATGGGGTTGTTGCTTTTTGTCATGTTGTTCTAGCTTAGCTTTTCTTGTGTATGTTTGACGGTATTTGTCTGGTTTCTCTTAATAAAATAGAGCAGTGCTCGCAAAGGTTTTGGTCACCGGTAGGATTTTTTCTCGAGGGGAGTCATATCCGGTTAGCGTGGTTACCGGAAAATCCTGACCGGTTACCGATCAAATTTGAAACCGTTAAAACATTCAAAAAAAGGTTACCGACCCGAATCCATCCATGGTTCCAGCTCCAGCGCTCTCTTCCACCGCTTCCTCCTACTTGCAACTTTACCAGCCTTTGCAAAACGTGGCTGCCATATCCCAAAACCAAAATCGCCATATGCAGAGAATACAGACACAATGCAGGACAGAGAATATCCCAAAATCGCAAAAAAAAATCCCAAAACCAAAATTGTGTACTGTACCAAAAAATTGGGACACAATGCAGGATAGAGAATATGTTGGGGCGGTGTTGTTTGGTCTTAATGATCTAAAATGCAGTTTCTGAGGCAGCTGCCCTGTGCTAGGGAATCCGTTGATATAATTTCCAGTTCAAAGCACGAGACTGACGATGGATGGGCGTTGCGGTTGGTCACGCTCACACGCTTGCAGTGCCCCGCTCCTCCCGGCCGGAGCACCATGCGCGCCGCTGCGTGCGTACGTAGGTGCGCAACGCGAGGCTCGCCGTCTCGCACCCTCCCTCCCCGCCACGCCTATAAAATCACGCCGTCATGCCGCACCCAGCACCACACGACGCAAGCCACCGCACACGCACGTACCCGATCGAGCAGCCATTCTCCACCGAGTAGTGCACCTGTTGCCATGGCGGTGAGCACGGCCCAGCTGCAGCCGCGCGCGCTGGCGGCGCTCCTCGTCGTCGTCCTGCTGGGGCTGGGGATGCGCGCGGCGGAGGCGCAGGCGCAGGGCACCTGCGGGGTGCAGCTGAGCGGGCTGGCCCCCTGCGCGCGCTACAGCGTGCCGCCGGCGCCAGGGCAGGCGCTGCCCACGCCGGGGCCGGAGTGCTGCTCCGCGCTGGGCTCCGTGTCCCACGACTGCGCCTGCGGCGCCATCGACATCATCAACAGCCTCCCCGCCAAGTGCGGCCTCCCGCGCGTCACCTGCTAGCTGTAAGCTTCGTTCACCCCCATGCATGATCCATCGATCGACGCTAGCTGATTCTTGCATGTGCTGCTTTTCTTTGCGTGATCGTTATTAGCTGAGCTGACAGACTGCTGATCTTTTTGCCCTTCACCGTTGCTCGATGCAGAGCTGGCTGCTAGATGGTGCAGCTACAGAGCTCCATGCACGAAGAGGTGTTGAAGACGATGATGAATAAGAAGATGCCGGTGGCCGGAGCAGCCCTCCATCGAGTAGCAGCCGAGTCCAGCTGTGTTCGGGAGTAGTGGCAATAGTACACGTGTTTTACTGAAACTTCTATGAATAATAAGATGATGGAACTTTACACAGCTAAAAATGATTGCATTTTCTTAGTATCATGGATATTAGAACAGTTATAACGTAATTTCTTAGTATCCTGGATCCATGTTGTTTGACATTCAATTATCGGAAATGCTAGACTTAGGGAATTGTACTTACGGACAACCCTTACGGACAGACGTGTAAACAGTTGGTTCGCGCAAATCCCACACCCTTCTACCCTACTATAACATTAATGTGTGACACTCACGACACACGCATGCATACAACTTTTGTTCATTTTGTCACGCGCCCCAACTTATATTATATCCGATATTATATCAAACAAAAATTAATCTCATGTTTGGCTAAATACAATAAGTCGGGGTACGTACATACAAAACTAACACATAAGAAAAAAAACATTTGCCTACACCTATTCGTGATCCTTATTCGTTGGCCATATGGAATGCCAACCGCGCTCTAAATTCTCAAAACTGTCTCTTGTCGCTCTCCAAGAACGCCGCAACAATCATCAATCAGAACTTCTGGATGAGTGGCGGGATGCTCTGCTCGTTCCTGAAGTAGTCGGTGGGATCCACCTTGCCCTTTGTAATGGCGAGCCTCTGGAAGTTGCCCTTGAAGTATTTCTGGCCCCACACCATGCCGCTGCTGAAGGTGGAGACGTCGTCCACCACCTCGTTCCTCCCGAGGTCGATGTCCCTGTAGTTGGCGTAGGCCTGCCTGGGGTTCTTGCTCACGTACGGCTCCATGTAGTTGTAGATCTCCTTGCTCCACGACAATGGCGCGGCGCCGGCTCCCGGTGCGAACCAGTAGTTGACGTACTGGATGTTGAAGAGGACGCCCTTGCGGTGAGGGAATGGCGTGGCCCACTCCGGGGTGGCGCTGATGGTGGCGCCGTAGGGGTCGAAGATCATGATCCCGGCGCCGGGCTTGACGAGCCAGGTGCTGAAGATGTTCTCCCACACGCTCTTGGGGAAGGGCTCGTAGACGTAGTCGGACTTGTACTCGGCGAATGGCTTGAAGGTGTTGTTCCGGTTGAGCAGGTCGTCCTCCAGGGCGTCCCTGTGGCCGAGGTGGACGAAGGGGATGGACTGGATCCACGACATCTCGTTGCAGTGCGAGGCGTTCATGCCCAGCTCCGGGAACTTGCTGCGCATCATCTGCGTCAGGGTCTGGCAGGTGCCGAGGTACATGGCCTCGAACGTGGCCGTGCTGCCCACCGCGATGACGCGGATCATGAGGTCGGCGGGGAGCTGCGGGGCGACCACCTGCCACCTGTCGATGATGTCCACGGCGCCCTCGCCCGCCGTCTTGGGGATCTTGAACACGGTCACGGTGGGCGGCACCGGCAGCAGCCTCACCTTCCACGCGACCACGATGCCGAAGCTCTCGCCGCCGCCGCCCCTGACGGCCCAGAAGTGGTCGTCGCCCATGGAGGTCTTGTCGTGCAGCGTGCCGTTGGCGTCGACGAGCTTGACGTCGACGACGTTGTCGGCGGCGATGCCGTACTTGCGCAGCAGCATGCCGAAGCCGCCGCCCGCGAAGTTGCCGCCGACGCCGATGGTCGGGCAGACGCCGGCCGGGAAGGCGAGCGTCTGGCTGGCCTTGTGGATGGCGTAGTAGAGCTCGCCGAGCTGCGCGCCGGAGTCGACCCAGGCGGTGCGGGCCTTGCCGTCCACCCAGACGGCGCGCATCTTGCTGAGGTCGACGACGGCGAACTCCTCGGGCTGCAGGGAGCGGTAGGAGAGGCCCTCGTAGTCGTGGCCGCCGCTGCGCACGCGGAGGCGGACGCCGTGGCGGCGGCCGCAGCGCACGGCGGACTGGATGTGGGAGGCGTTGGTGGGGGTGATGATGTAGAGCGGCTTGACGTTGTCCGGCGACGACCAGCGCGAGTTGCGGATGGTCTGGCCCAGCACGGAAGGGTAGCCGGGCGAGCTCTTGGCGTAGAGGAGGCGGGGCGGGACCTGCTTGACGAGGCATCCGAGGAAGTCGTCCTTGGATCCCAGGGGTGGCGGGGAGTAGGAGAGGGCGACCTCGCAGCAGGAGGACGCAATGGCGCAGAAGAGGAGCGGCACCAGCGCGATGGCCCTGGAGTTCGCCATTGTACGTCGCTTAGCCTTGGTGGCTCTCGGTGTACGTTGGTGTAAGGACATGGAGATGATGAGCTTATATAGGTAGGTGGCTTGGAATGAGCACCTCTACTCTACTCTGCTCTGTCCGGAGTCACAGACCCTAGAAGCGCGCGCGGATCTCCCCATCAACTGGTGAGCTGAGCTACGTACCTAAATCTGGAGTGTTTAACCAAGTCAAGGCCTACAGGCTTGCGCGTGATGTGGCGATCGGGCATCGCATTGCCCTGCACAAAACCCTCCGGCTGGGTTCCGTGTTCCCGCGATTGCGCCTGTGGCGCCATGGACAATTGGACATCATCAACATTCAACAGCCTCCCCGCCAAGCGCGGCAAGAATCAGTTACCCCTTACATTGATCACTTAGGATATGTACAATGGTAGAGATGGGTCTTCTCTTAGCCGTACACATCGTTTAAAGAAGACAAAATTAAACATTATATAATGTATTATCTCTTATTGTCATTCTAACAATTAATGATAATTATTTATATTTTAAAAGAAAATTAAATTTTTAAGAGAAAACAAGTGGTGCAATCATGAAATTAGCCTTATATTATTTCATAAGAGATCATCTCTTAGCTAAAGGATGGCAATTTCTTCAATCTCTCTACTCTATCTAGACAATTATCCTACGTATCAACGGTAAGAGAACGCTATAAAGCCGATTCATCTGCTGGTTTCAGTTATGTTCGTCAGTGAGAGGCCGTCAAGTGCAGCTAGCTGGCCAAGAGAAAGAAGATGCCGGTGGCCGGAACAGCCCACGAATAGTAGCCCGCCCGCAGCTGTGTTTCGGGAGCAGTGGCAACATGACGTGTTTGCTGAACCTTCTATAAATAATGCTCACTTCGCTTTTAAATATACCATATTTAGGTGTTACACATATTAGATGCATACTAACATAAATGAACATGCACACTAAAACATATCTAGATATGTTTGTATACATATGAACGTGGATAAAGTATAAAACATCATATATTTAGAAAGGAAGTAGAATAGAGTAAGATAATGGCGGAACCACCTCGGGTCCCGGCCATGGCTATGGCGGGCCAGGGACTGCAGCGCCGGGCAGCCACGCGGCGTACCACGGGCACCACGCCGGCCTTCCCCTTCCCCTTGCGCCCTTCGTCCCCCCGACTCCCTACCTTTCACCATCTCTCCTCACTCGAACTCCTCGTTTCAGATCCAAAATCGACCGACGTTTGACGCTGGCGATCAACGCGAATGGAAGCGAGGATGAATCGAGCAGTGGCTCGCCTCCGAGGGCGAGGTGGGGGCCGAAGGACGGGAAGACGGAGTTCGCGACGGAGCTTAGGAGAAACCCTAGCCCTGTTTGGGGGATTTTGGGGGAGGAAGGACCGGAGATCATCGAGAAGGCCGTCTCGTCTCTTCGGGATGAGGAATCGCCTGAGATCAGCCTCCGCGTTGGGACTTTCGGACCTTTCGCTCTCCATTCAGGAGTTCCTCGCAAGGGCTTGGGCGGTCCACAACCTAAGCTTCGCGGTTTCGAGGCAGCATCGAGTACAGGGGCGCATGCGGCCAAGGAAGCAGCCGTGTCCGAGAAGATTCATCCCTCTTCAGCCGCAGGAGGGGGGAGAAACGGCGGCGGGGGGTGTACCTACAACCTCGGGGTCCCCCTTGCTACCGATCGCTCGGATTCCTGCGGAAGAGCTGCAGTTCACTCTGAGGGAGGTCAGGGCAGCAATGGCGCTGTGCCAAATCAGCCAGAGTGCTCTGTTCCTGTTGGATCTGATGCAGGTCGCAGCGGTTGCAGCTCTGCTGATGCTAAGCAGCAACGGCAGTCTCTGAATTATCTGAAGAAACTGCAACTGAAGGAAGGCGGGAAATCGCAGTGGTTTCAAGCCTTTGGTTCACCGGGTACGGCAGGGAAGGGACCATGTGGTGGTACAGTTGGTGGTGCTTTTGATAATATTCATGGAGATGGGGCTGTGGAGGTCTTTTTCTCCCAGCTATGGAATATACCTTTCCTGCCCAGCCAGCCACTACATAAGCTGCTGTGCAAGCTCCCACCTACCACTACCAAACCTAGGGTTCCTCCCCCAACTTTGGCGGGGGTGTCGGGAGACTCTGGCCACCAGAACTCGCTTGTTGAAGATCTGGGAGGATTAAAACCACCTTTGCTCCGTGGAGAGATGGGAGATCAAGGCAGAGGCAGGGGGAGAGGTAGGGGGCGGTAGATCAAGGCAACTGGCAGCAGAGGGCGCCGCCGCAGCAGATGCAGCAGCCTCAGCAGCAGCAGATGCAGCAGCCTCAGCAGCAGCAGATGCAGCAGTTCGGCTTCGATCAGGGGTCTCAACAGTTTGGATTCCCACCGCAACCCTATGGTTTCCACCCTGGTAACATGCCTCCACCTTGGGCTTTCCCCGGTGCTTTTCCCCCTTATCAGCAACAGTTTGGTATGCAGTCGAATCAATGGATTGCACCACAGCAAACAGGGTCCCAGCAACAGCAAGGGCAGCAACAGCAAGCTCAGGAGGGACCAAGGAAGCAGGCAAAGACAAAGAAACGCCCTAATCTGGTCGTTCAACGTGAAGCTCCACTTCCTATTGGGGTTCCTGCGCAGATGAGCTACTCTAACTGCATCTGTATGTGATGTGGAGAACCAGGACACCATCAGGTGGCATGCGACAAAACACCGATGTGTTTCCTATGTAAGAGTACCCTACATGCTGTGGAGAACTGCCCAGTCAAGAAGAGACCTCCCCAGATAGCAAGGTACATTGGGAGTGCTGCTAATGGTCTTGGCTTCTACCACATAGAGATGCCAGATACGATCCAAAACCCTGTTTGCTCCACCAAGAACAGTGGCCTGGTACTGGTGGAGGAAGGAGAGATCTCAAAGGAAGAACTGGCCCTGGAATTCTCCAAGATCTACAAGACTAACTGGCCTTGGCAGATCAGAGAGTTGGGTCATGATGGCTCTTACCTGGTCAAGTTCCCACCTCACATCTTAGTGGACCAAGTGATTGGATATCCCAGGTTTGGTCTGGCTAAGGAGGGGGTCTGGGTTAAAGTGGAAGCATGTGCTGATGATCCAGACCATGTGGAGTCTCTACAGGCTGTCTGGATTACTGTAACTGGCCTACAGGCAAAGTGGTGTGAGTGGAATACTTTAGATCAGGTTGTATCTGTGTGTGGGATCTTATTGGATGTAGACTGGCTAAGCTGTTTCAAGAACAATGCTCAGAATGTCAAACTGAAGATCAACTGTAGAGACCCCTCTAAAATCCCAACAGGCAGGTTGTTTGAATTCCATGGAGGGCTTTTCCATCTAGGTTTCACTCTGGACCTTGTGAATGGGGAGGCTGGAGCAGAGGTGCTGGAAGATGAGCTAGATAAGAATAGCAAAGGAAATGGGGAAGCTTCTGACACTCAGAGTGAGAGCATGGATACAGATAGCAAGACTAGTAACACTTCTAGAGGTACTGCTCATTCTCTGACCAATGTGGGGGGAGCTGGTGGAAACCCTGTGCCAACCAGATCTTTGGCTGGGATCTCTGCTAGTAACAGTGAAGTCACAGAAGGAATGGATGCTTCGGCTGTTTTTCAACTCCTGGAGAAGAAAGGACTGGTAGATAGCAAAGGTGAATTTTTGTGGGATACTTCCCCACTATCTCAGACCAAGAAGGAAGTGAGCAATTTCTGGGCTGAGGAGCAACTGGAAAATTTGACCTTCCAACAGAAAATCCAGCAATGTGAGTCAGGGGATGAGGAGGTCCAGGTGTTGGTAAACTCTTTGCCTACCATTGAGGAGTTTGGCTCTGCTATCTGTGAAGAGATCATGCCACAACCCTTGAAGAAACAGAAATGGGGGCCGGTGCATGTTCAGAGGATTAGTTCTCGTATTGACAGATCCAAGAACATTCTGGAGAAAGCAATGGAGAGGAAGCAGATTGCCAACCTGGAAAAACCAAAAGCAGGGAAAGGTATATCTGCAAACCCCTTCTCTGTTTTACAGGATGTAGATGTAGCTAATGTCTCTGAAGTTATTGGTGTTAAAGTTAACATAGAGCTGATTAGCCCCACTGATAGTCCTAAGACACCATGTAATTGTGGTGATCCTGAGGATTGTGCAGATGATTGGATAGAAGTAGTTAGGAAATCTCGGGGCAAGCACCCCAGGAAGCAGTTTTTATGATTAGTGCTTTCTGGAATCCTAGAGGGATTACTGCCCCTGGTAGAAAAGTGTTCATTGAACAGAATACAATTCCTCTTAAAGTGGATTATATTGGTTTTCAGGAAACTAAAAGGAAACTTTCAGTAAGTCCTTTTTGAAAGCTTTACTAGGGAATAGAGATTTTGCCTGGAATTACTTGCCTGCTATTGGCTCTGCTGGAGGTATTCTAGTTGGCATTAACTGTGATCTCTTTGAGATTCTCTCTTGGGATATTAGAAGTTTTTCAGTTAGTGTTGTTGTTAAAAACAAAGTTAGTAATCTGATAAGTAGAATTACTATTGTTTATGGCCCTGCCTATGCAGACAAGAAGCAGGAGTTTATTTCTGAACTGCATGAACTTTTCATAGACTGTGAGGTCCCTGCTATGATTGGTGGGGATTTCAATTTAGTTAGGTCTCATTTAGATAAAAGTAATGGTAATATAGATATTAGATGGGTAGAAAAATTTAATGCCTGGATTGACATGTGGGCTCTTATTGAGATCCAAATGTCAGGAAGGGCATATACCTGGGGGAATAATCAAGCTGACCCCATCATGTGCAAACTAGATAGAATCTTCTGTTCCACTAGTTATGATGCTTTATTTCCTCTTGCAAATGCTAGAACCTTATCTAGATCAGGTAGTGACCATACTCCTATAGTTTGGGACTCTGGAGAATTACATCCTCCCAAAAAATCATCTTTCAAGTTTGAAAAATGGTGGCTAGGGAGAAGTGATTTTAAAGATGTAGTAGCAAAAGCCTGGAGTGCTAGCTGTAATAGTAGTAATGTTGTAGATAGGTGGCAGAAGAAAGTAATCTACTTTAGAAGGCTTGCTAGAGGTTGGAGTGCCAACCTAGAGGCTGAAATTAGGAGAAATAGAAAAGACCTAATGGAGGAGTATGATGCTTTGGATATTAAATCCGAACATAATCCCCTCAATGAGGTGGAGAAAACTAGACTAGATACTGTGCTTAGAGAACTCAATGACTACTGGGTTATTGAGGAAACTAAAGCCAAACAGAGGTCGAGAGACAGGGATATTGTAGAAGGTGATAGAAACACTGCCTATTTCCATGCTGTAGCTAATCAAAGGAGAAGGAAAAAATTAATTCATATTTTAGACGGGCCTGATGGGCCTGCTTCTGACACCAAAGAAATGCTTAAGATAGCAACTAGCTATTACAAGAACCTCTTTGGTAAAGAAGATAGGGTAGATATTAGACTTAGGGATGATTTCTTCTCTCTAGATGAGAAGGTCACAGTAGAGGAGAATGAGAATCTCCATAAGCCTTTCTCAGAGGAGGAAATTAAAATAGCAGTTTTTGGTTCTTACTCTGATGGGGCTCCTGGTCCCGATGGCTTATCTTTTATGTTCTACCAGAAGTTCTGGGATTTTGTTAAGCTTGACCTTATTGACATGTTCAATGCTTGGCTGTTAGATAAATTAGATATCTATAGACTAAACTTTGCTATGATTACTCTTATCCCAAAAGAAAATGATGCTAGAACCATGAATAAGTTTAGACCAATTAGCCTTTTAAACTGTTCCTTTAAAATATTTACTAAAGTGATGACTAACAGGCTAGCTGTGGTCATGGATAGACTAATTTCTTATCAGCAATCAGCTTTCATTCGTGGGAGGTTCATCCTAGAAAGTGTGGTTACTGCTCATGAAGTAATCCATGAGGTCCATAAAAGAAATGAAAAAGGGTTAGTCCTTAAAATAGACTATGAGAAAGCCTATGATAAGGTTAATCTAGATTTCCTATATGAGGTTCTGGAGTTGAGAGGCTTCTCCCCTCTTTTTATTAGGCTGATTAAGCAAATTACACAAGGGGGCTCTGTAGGAATTAAAGTAAATGATATAGAGGAGGATTTTTTCCTTACTGGAAAAGGCCTTAAACAGGGGGACCCCATTGCTCCCATTCTCTTTAATTTAGTAGTAGATGTTTTCTCTAAGATGCTAATTAGGGGGTGTGATAGAAACCTTATCAAAGGCCTCTGCCCCAACTTTAATCCAGGGGGGGTGGTCTGCCTGCAATATGCAGATGATACACTCCTGTTTCTTGGAAATGATGTTGATGCAGCCAGGAACCTTAAGTGTATCCTGACTTGTTTTGAACAAGTGTCAGGAATGAGGATTAATTATCATAAGAGTGAGCTCATTCCCATTAACATGGACAATGTAGAACTACAACCTTTCTTAGATATTTTTAGATGTGTAGCTGGTGCTTTCCCTGTCAAATACTTAGGGATTCCCTTGCATTATGATAGACTTAGAAAGGAGGATCTTCTGCCTCTAATAGAGAGTATTATTAAAAGAATAGCGAGTTGGAGAGGGAAATTGCTCTCGACAGCAGCTAGAATTGTCCTGATTCAGGCTTGCTTAGCTAGTATTCCAATCTATCTTTTGTCTTTCTTCAAATTCCCAAAGTGGGCGTTGCAATTAATTAATTCGCAACTGTCAAACTTTATGTGGAGTGATGAGGAAGGCAATCACAAGATTCATCTTGCTAATTGGACTTCAATTTGCATGAAGAAGGAGTTTGGGGGTTTGGGGATTCCTAACCTACAAGACCTTAACCTCTGTTTGTTAGGGTCTTGGGTTAAGAGATACATCCAGGGAGAGGGATCCCTTTGGAAAAGAGTTATAAATGCTAAGTATAACACTAGGGACCCGAATATCTTGTGCTGCCATGATGTAGAACCTTCCCTGTTCTGGAAAGGAGTCATGTGGGCTACTAGGGCTGTTAAATTAGGCTACAAATGGCAGTTAGGAAATGGTAGATCAATTAGATTTTGGGAAGACGTCTGGTTTGGTAATGCACCTCTAGCTTCTCAGTTCTGGGACATCTATTTTGTGACTAATCAACAAACTCAAACTGTAGCTGAGCTTTGGGATGGGGAACAACTTAAGTGCACCTTTAGAAGGACTTTCTCTGAGGAGATGATGTCTCAGTGGCATGATTTAATTTCCATTATTAGAAGTGTAGTGTTAACTGTGGATGAAGACCAGCTGATCTGGCAACATGAATCCAAAGGAGTTTACTCCTCTAAATCCATGTACTCTATAGTTAATTTTAGAGGTGTCACACAGATTTATCTCCCTGTAGTCTGGCAGCTCAAAATTCCCCTTAGGGTTCAAGTCTTCCTCTGGTTGTTCTCCCAGAACAAGATTATGACCAGGGACAATCTGAGAAAAAGGGGGATTGCAAAACCTTTGGA
Organism: Poa annua; assembly: GCA_026929855.1. NCBI lineage: Eukaryota > Viridiplantae > Streptophyta > Magnoliopsida > Poales > Poaceae > Poa > Poa annua. The sequence goes on from CM049432.1 coordinate 84,766,228, forward strand.
GTGTGAACTCTGCAAAGAGTTTGAATCTGTTCGACATTTATTTTTTTGAATGCTTAATCTCTGCACATCTTTGGCAGCTAGTGTTCGAAGTGTTTGATATTGTGGTCTCTAACTTTGAATCTGTTGCTTCTAGATGGCTTTGTAATAAGAGATTTCTGCATTTTAATGTAGTTACTTCGGCTGTCCTATGGGGCATCTGGAACAACAGAAATAGCTTAGTTTTTAATCGCTGTTCTTGGGTTAACATGAAGCAGGTGTGGCGCTTGATTGCGAGTTACCTGAAGAACTGGCAGAATTCTTTCAAGGCCCTGGAGCAGCAGGGGGACAAAGCTTTTCCTGAACCTGCTGCTCGCCAAGCTGAGGGCACCGCTGCAGTTGCCAGGGAGCTGAGTCCTCTGTGGACTGCCTCTTGGCGAACTGAAGCAAAGCCCGAAGCCCACCACCTAGGTCATGCCTCTCTCCTTGCTGCTGCTGAGGGAAGAGGCATACGTGTGGTGGCGTGAAGCTGTTCGATCAACTCCTTTCTGCTGCGAGCTGATCACAGGCGCGCGTGCCTGTCGAGCGGAAAAGCTCCCTCTCCTCCGGTGTCTCTGGTTTTCCTGGCTGTGTTGCCAGAAAACTTGTAAGGCTTTTGGCTGTCTAGGCTATAGGGTCGCTGTGAGCGAAAACTTGTCCTTGTAGTTTAGGTACTTTTGTTTGTGATACTCGTTATTTCGGTTACTTTCGGTCTTCCGAATCCTGGTTTCGTTATGATTAATGGAACCGGGGGGTCGTTGGGCCTCCTGTTTATCTAAAAAATAGAGTAAGATAATACTGAAACTTCACACGGTAAAATCTCTGAAACAACACTGATCGCGGATTTTTACATGCAAAAAAAAACATCGATCATGGATTTAACTACAGCAATCAAGTAATTTCTCAGTACCCGGGATCCATGTTGTTTGACGCTTTAATTTACCTACATTAAACTAAAGGCACAACATGTCACCACCATCACAGACGGCCAAAAGAATATGGTTTCACCTCTTCAACACAAACAGTCAACAGAAGCTAAATTTCACACCAACAGCCATATTGAAGTATATAAACATGTAAAAACCAAAACTCTCAAATGGTATCCCTAGCGTGGCTAAATATTTTCCTCTATTCGGTAATCTGCTCTATAAATAAAGCTTCCTGCTTGCTCGTTAACCCGAGTTCAGTAAAAGACTGGTCACCATCGACAGTGGTAAAAGCGCGCCTGGGATATGTCCGTACCTGGACGATATACGAGAACAAAAATATCAGACTAGACGTTAATGCTTAAAACAGAGAAATGAATAATTATTCCTGCAAAACACAACTAAATAAAACATAAAAGGTTTACACTCATGTTATATTACATTTTAACAGCTACGTTGCAAAGGTCACAACGATCCTTGCAGACTAGGGGGAGTTTCTACCTATTTTCTTTGTGTTACTCCCATTGTTAAGGAAACACAGAATATTGAAGAATATAAACAGTGTTCTACTCGCGTTTGTAGTTACGCATCCACTGGGTTAATATTTTGTCAGAAGCCAGGTTTAAAAAGTAAGCTGAGAAATCATATACTACCTCTGTTACTCAATATAAGACGTTTAATATTAAGGAACAGACGGAGCACACTAGTATAGTGCTATAATGGAAGCCTTTTACAATCACCATGTCAATATTTTCCTCACGTCTAAAATTTCTTAATGAGCGAAATTAGGTATAGTCCTGCCAGGCTGCCACACGCATCTCAAATATGCAGTGCAAGATTTCAGAATATTCATTTTTGGTAGTGATCCATCAAAGTATAAACCAAATGATACAGTACGGGTGGCGCTGCCTTTTGGAGACGTTGTGCTAATAGAAGGTATTAGTTATAATAACACCAACACATCAGACACCCAAAGCTTAAGAATGAATTTGTAAAGGATGCTTCTCCCTAGGTGTTCAATCATAATTATATATCTACAAATGCTACAGACTAGAGAAGCTTGGATGAAATAAACCTCCAACTGTGTGGACAATGGATTGCAAATTATACAGCAGGGAGAAAATATGCTCTTTAGGATCATATCAGACTATCATTAGTTTTGGCAGCTCATGGTAGTATTTAATTTACTGGTGAGAACAAATATGCTCTTAGGATCATAAGAAACAATACTGATTTGAGTAGCTCATGATAGTGTTTTATTTACAAACTCACAGGTGACAACCATTCCCTGACATAGCAGTTGATAAGAAAGAACACTAGGTTGCACTCATTTTTATCAACACAATTTATTCTTTATTGGAGCATCTTTATGAAATACTATTAAAAAAATAGTGCTAGCGAATTACCAGCCTGTATGTTCCTGGCCTGCAAGTCCTGCCAACGTCCAGGAAATCAAAAAGGGCCTGCAAGCAAACCAGCATGTCAGAAGACAGTATTAGTGGCAAGAGGCAAGTGCAATGAATGCATCTATTTTGGAACCTGGCAGGTCAAAACCAGTTACCTGGAATTTATCAGATTTTAAAAAGCGCCGCCCCTGTCGACTGCCATCAGGCATACGAACTACAAGTGTGATAACACCTTCCTTGTCTGACGGTGGCTCCAATGGCAATGATGCTTGCTTGGTGGCAAGACTTGACTCAAGCTCCTATTTACACAAAACATCAGGAACAGCATAAATGGCATATCACCAAAAGCACACCAAGCAATGATCCGTGAGAAACAAATAATAAATATCAAGAAAGAATCAATGAAACAAGAGATGCAAAGAGCCTTTGCAAAACTTCGCCACAGGTGTGGCAGCTGTTTGCTTCACTGCCACACTTTCTCAGGAGCCAGTCCACCTTTCATCGACTCATTTTTTTGCAAACATCTCTAGTTTAATAGCCAAGATCTCGTAGCCGAATACTCGATGGCAGGTTTAATGTACTGTAGAAAAAAGTTAGAAACTTGCCAGAGTTGTAACAACCAAATTCTGCCACGCCAACAAGGATCGTTGCTGGACCACGAAACGCCTGCAACGTCGAGGACTGCAGCACCACCCTTGCTACCTCCTTTGCGACCAGGCCATGGAAGCGATGTCGCACCTACTGACAGAGTGCATTTTCTCTCGTCAGATTTCCTGGCTTCGCCTCACATGCAGGCCTCCTAAACCACTTCAGAAGTTCGATGACTGGTGGCTCACCGCCAAGCCTGCAACCCCCAAGCCCTTGCGCAAGGGCCTCGCCTCCATTGCCCTCCTGGTTCCCTGGCTGATCTGGAAACAGAGGAATGACTGCGTCTTCAATGGCACCACTCCCTCTGTCACCAACACCATCGCGCTGAGGAAGCTGGGCTTTGGTCAAGAGCAGGAGCACTCGGCCTGAGGATGATCTTACCGACGACCTGGGACATCCACTGATGTACGCTGTAATTTTTATGATTTCACCTCCTTGGAGGCTGCTGTACTGAACCTATTCCTACCTTTGCAATGAAATGAAACGCAAAGTCTTTTCGCGTAAAAAAAAAACAATTCACTCACCTCAAGACATCTCCCTCAAAGCTAAATATCATTGTACATTGGTTTGGCGACCAAATTGAAAATAAATAAAAAACAGTAACATAAGATAAAAGACTAGTTGTTTATAGAAAAACTAAAGCACTAAATTTCATATGATCGCATTGGTCATCTAATTATCAACCATTCACATATCAGAAAGATTGTTACTTATCATCCAATCATTTTCCACATTATGTGTAACAGAACGGTACCTCTTTCTCAACTTGCTTATTACGCTTTTCCTCCTCCTCTTGCTTTTGTTTCTCAAGAGCAGCTTCTCTTGCAGCAGTTTCTTCCAACTGGCGCAGCTCAGCTTCTTGTAGAGTCTTCATTTCCTTTTCTTGATCAGCTTGGAGTGATGCCAGGTACTCGTCATCCTGTAATCAAACATACTAGCAGTCATGATACGAGATTTGCTGCATTCACCAACACTGCAAAAATATTCAAATTCGAACCTGCTGTTCTCGTAATAACCGTTGTTCAGTTAACTCTGGTGGTGGAGAATGTACTACTTGGGGATAATGACTCGAGCTTCCATGAGATGGAATAGATAATGGATATGTTGGTGCTTCAGGAATTCCACCAAACATAGCAGCCTCAAGCATAACAGCTTCATCATGCTCCTCAGAAGAAATGCCGCCCCACTTCTCCAAAAGAAGAATGAAGTAAATACCGCTTACTAGTTAATATTAATAAGGTGCAGATTAAGGTTATAATACCTCTGATGGGAAATCAGTTCTGTTATACTGGTGATCATTGTTTTGAGGCTGCGAACTTGAGGGAGGGCTATCATCTGGGAGGACAGGTTGTGTTGGCTCTGTGTCTCCAGAAGGGATGCGCCTAGAACGGCGTCTAACTAATGGTTCTTCTTCAACATCCTCAGTCTCCTCTTGTGAGCTCTCTTCATCCGTTAGTTGTATAGATGTTCCAGCATTTCCTGTAACTGATTCTTGCCTCCGAGAAGGAAGAAAACAAAAAAGGAATCAATTGCTATTAGCCTATCACCATTAGGTAGCCTGAGGATGAAGAGGTAGAGGGTAAAAGTTAATATTCACCTTCCCACTGTTCCACCTGCAATTTCCATGTTTTTATCAGAAAAATGATCTCCCAAGTTTATTCCATCTAGATGTTGAGTCCGATCTTGCTCTGCTATCTGATATTTATATAACAAAACATTAGGAAAATCAAGACTCAGCAAGATCATTGTCATCTATCACCTATGCAGAGAGAGAGAGAGAGAGAGAGAGAGAGAGAGAGATTACATATGCAAGCTCTTCCGCCTCTCTTTTTGAAGCTTCAATTGCAGCCCGAATCATTTCCTCTTCTATGTCATTGTCTGTCACATGAACCAGTGGAGGAGCAGTTGGCAAAGGAGGGTTTGGCTGTGAAACACTGCTAGGGACATTAGCATGCTGAGAGGATAGCCCATATGGCAACTCATCCTCGTCATCATCAATTGTGATAGTCTCATGAAATTCTGGGCCATATGAAGACCCATGCCCAGCGACATTTCCAACAACAGAATCCTGAGCAGAAGGGCCTGCTTGAATGTTGACAGTTGCCTCTCTAGGGTGTGAACCTTGCACATCACGGTTGGTAGTATCAGCTGAGCCAGCTCCGTCAAAAAACCTTTGCTGGAAATTTGGATCCATCAGTGCAAAAGGGTCGTGCAGAGCTTCAGGGTACAAAGATCTTTGAAATGCGTTATCAAGTGGTCCGTCCAGCTCCATATCATCACGATTGACAGAACCAATACTTTGACTGATTGGGTTCCTGGAAAAACAAAAAATGGAATCAGTAATCTGGAGGGCAACTGCTCTCTCTGATCCAGTTTACTTGCCATTTTAGCTAAATGACATAGCACAAGCAATTAGTAGATTACACTCTGAGACAGGCTACACTTACTAATTGCATGTGCAGCTCTTCACTACCATTAAGCAATTTATAGGGATATGGGAGGAAAAGTGGCTTTGGAAAACCAAAACAGCAAGCAATGTGATTATATGGAAAAACTTGAAACACGTACGTTGTGCCGGCTCCGTCGTTGAAGTATGCATTGACTGCCTGATTAAGGTCGCCGGCATGTTCCTGTGCGGCATTCATCAATAAACCACTGTTACGAAATATATAGATCACAGTATGACATCGATGAAAAAATGATGCTCTTTTTCGGCAACCTAGTGATGATTTTGAACCATCAACTTGGAGACCAAACATAGTCATCAATAGGATGATCAGGAAACTACACTACAGAATACTAAACATTCCATTTCAATTATGAAACTTAGATGAACAAGTAGGGAGACAATATCCGCAAAATCTACAAGCCTAACTCCGAGATGCACCTAGCAATTAGTAATATTTTTCGAGAGCACCGACCCCACCCCGCACTTACATTCACGAAACTGCCAATCAATTCGTTTGGAAGTTGGAGCAGTAACTGCAAATTGGGGGGTTATATATCTATCTGTGACCAGATTGGGGTTTCACAAAAGACCCTAGACAGTAAGTACAGGCAGCGGGCAGAGATGAGCCCCGAGAGTTGCAGCGTCAATTCCGTTCCAGAGCCGCACAAGCAGCATCCCCACAACGCATAGACAGATTCCACAGCAAATCGGGGCACGCCTCGACCCCACGACCGCGCACGCAGCCCGCGCCTAACAGGTGAACTAAAACGTACTGGCACCGACGAGCGATCCACGCCCGGCGCAGCCAAACCCGCCGCCCGAATTACGCTAGATTGGGCTGGCGCCTGGATCAAGTAACGATGCGGGAGAGGACGGGGGCGGGCGGGCGGTACCTCGAGCTTGCGGACGGCGACGGCCTCGTCGGCCCCGGTGATGCTGACGAAGGTGTCGATCGCCTCCTGCTGCGGCCACGCCATGGCGAGGGCGAGGCGCGGGGGAGGTTCGGGCAGATGAGCGTGGGGGAGAAGGCAGACTGGGAGGAGGTTGGGGAGAGGAGAGAGTCCTGTCAAGCGCTGGCCGGTGAGCGAGAGGTGACTACTCCACGTCTCACGTGGAATCTCATCTTTAACACGAACTTTCAGAGTACTTTGATGATGCACTGAGACTTTTTGCCACGCCGTTTTTGCACTTTGATCATTGTAAACTGTGGCAGAAGATTTACACCCTCCGATCCAATAAAAATGTTAGTGAGAATAAATTTGTCTAATACAATTATATAGTTGTATTTGCAACAATTTTTGTGGATCGTAGGGAATTTTACTCATACGGTAAGCCCTGACAAGTCCGGGATTGAAATATTTTAGGGCATGTGCAATGGTTTTCTTTTCCAGGTAGTTGGTGTCTCATTTTCCTGCTTCTAAATGTAAGATGTTATTTTTTTTCTTGATTCATGCGTGTTTAGACCTATGTTAATGTGTAGGTTCACTCATTTTAGTCTGTATTTAGGTTACATAAAAATTGCCAAAAAATATATCGTCGGAGGGATTTAACCTATGTAAGTACGATCTAAACGGAATTGAAAAGATAGGTAAAGTCTAAGGTTTACAAAAATGATTCTCCGCCAAGAAAGAAAATTACAATTCAGAGGGAAGAAACCTGTGAGCAAGCTACTAACGTCTGCCACTCGACTCCGACACCATCCTAGTAGACAACCAAGAGAAAAGTGGACACAAATCACATCTTCACCTGAAAAGCATGTGGTTGAGTCAGCATCCTTCAACATCGAGAAGGGGGAGGGGGGAATGAGGAGGCGTTAGGGGCAGGTAAGGTTAGGGTTTGCTCACGCCGAATCACGAGAACGACACCGAAAGCACGACACAGGCGCACGTACGTCCCACAAGATCGACGTGGCCACATACACTAGAGGGAAGTGAAGGCTCAGTTTTGTCAACCGCATTGTTATATACTGTTTAAAAAAAAACATTGTCTTAGACAACTACATTTTCGTCAAGTTATCTATAGAAGACGACTCTATTAAATCTGAACTTAGCAATCTTATCGATTTTATTTTTTATCGATTTTATTTTTTATAAATTGTATCGTCTTGCCCTTCTAAATTGTATATGTGTTTTCGTTTGAAACAGTTATATTGATGTAGATTTTGGTGTACTTACTCCGTACACAAATAAGTGTCTCAAGTCTATCAAAAAGAAGATATATCTAGACATGCAACTATTATAAAGTAATAGAAGAAGATAAATCAATCGACGAGGTAAACGAAACACACTGAAATGGTTGTTTCTACATGCTACTGTCACTTAACTGAAAAAAAACGCAATGAAGAGACATTCGTACAACGTGACAGCGTTAGTCACAAGTCTACAACGTGAATCAAAAGTCGTGACGAGTTCCTAAATATTCATCGGATCGGCATTGATCCCAACCATCTCCTACACCGCCCGGGAGTGGTGCCGCTCGCGTTCGCGGTCACGGTCACCGTGCCTCTCGCGATGCCCGCGCTGCTCCTTGTGCTCCGCTCCGCCGCCGCCGCCACCGTCCCTCTCCTTCTGCGGCGCCTTGCCGTGGTGGTGGTGGTGCTTGTGCCCCCCGTCCCTGTGCTGCACGCCGAGCGCCGGGCTGTGCCGGTGCCGCTCGCCGCCACCCTCGGCCGCCGCGTCAGGCTCGCCGCCGTGCCTGTGGAGGACGTGGTGGTGATGGTGCTGGCCGGTGACCCCGTTAGTGCGCCTCTTGTGCACGTGCGGGTGATGGTGGTGGTGGGCATGCGCGTGGTGGCCTTGTCCCCCTCTCCCGCGCTTCGGGTGCGCGGCCTCCGGCGGCCCGAACACGTCCTCCCACCAGTCGTACAGCGGGTCGAAGAGGCCATTCTGGTGCAGAAGCCACAGAACCACCGCAACTGCAGGCAAAAACGAAAGACCGAAGATTTGCTTGGCGACGTGAACATGTGAGCACTGAGTGCCTGTAACCTGGTGAGATGCAACGCGTACGAACCTGCGGGCAACAGGGCGAAGAACAGGCCGAACATGACGAGCCAGCCGATGCAGATGTACTGGATGTGGCAGCTCAGGTCGAAGAAGCTCGAGCACTTGGTACTGCTCCATGGGGAGAAATTAGTGAGCTAAAACGATCGGGAAATTACAGGCGAAGCGACATTCAAAATTTGCATACCTGCATGATCTGCCGGTGAAGAAATCGATCACACTGTCCCACATGTTGCGCCACAGGGCTTTGATGGCCTCGAAGAAACCCTTGATGCCACCCTTCGGACGCTGGTTCGGTGGACCAATCTACATGGTTTTCAAGGCAAGTAGTCAGGCAAACACTTATTTCTCATGCTAAAGTGGAATCTAGATTGTGAGAAAACTGTCAAGAGATTGGATTGCTAAGGGAACTAAAAGATAAAGAAACATATTATTTAGCATATGTTAACAAAAGCTCAAGAAGTGGCTTATTCATGGTCTCTTGTAGATGGTATAGGCAATTTTATATCAGAGATATCTTTGATGTCAAAAGCTTATCAAGGAAAGAGATACACACACATTGGAGATGGAATGAAAGATTATATGCAGAGTAAACTATCTTGCTGCACTTATATTAACAAGAAAAAAAGCTAATAGATCCCAACTGGATCACTATAGGGGACAAACAATTCAGAACCTGGGTTCCATTGTCAAGAACTGTAGCAGTGGTTGAGAACTGGCATTCTGCTCTGTCAAGTTCACTAAAATCAGATGCTTTCAAAATAGCTGCAATTGATGCCATGTTAGTTCCTGAAAATAGATTTCGTATTTGAAAAATGATGAGATGTCTTCAATCTCTAACTCACCCACACATCGATATTTTGATGCTTGGTCTGTTGACGAACGCAGATGAAATGAGCGAGTGAGGACTTCATCCGGTTTCATGATGAAGAATTGCTCCTGCAATGAAATTGCAGAGTAGCTTCAAGAGAGGGAATTGAATAAGCATATAACCACAATAGGGAACTGTGGTGATTGATAAACTGTAAAAAATGGATTCAGAAGCAAGTAAACTTCAGAACGAAATGAAAGACTGGAGCTTGTAAATCAAGAGAGATTATTACTACAAAACTCAAGAAAGAGTATGGTGGCAAAAAATATGAAGAGTGCAATAATTGTTACCTCCACATAAGTGATGCCACTATTGCAGTTGAACTGTAACAGGAGTAAGCCAATCATCAAATTTCAGGAAAACTGAAGAGGTCAAGTAAATCATATAATAGATTATGTTTACCCAATCGTCTATCAACTAGATTAAAAATTAAAATGTGTACGTAAATATATCAATTAAACATATTAGTGTGGCAGCCTATGTGGGTCTGAAAAGAACATCCATGCAAGGACATCAAGGAGAACGGATAGGAAACTAGTTCCTGAACCTATCTTCTACGTAGAAAATAAAAGGTGGAATTAATGATACATCAAAAGGTAGCATATCATCTAAAAACATATATGAAAACGCACTTGCAAACAAAAATGTAATTTCCTTGACGATGCGTACCGTCAAGCTATATGAAGCTTCCAGTTTGCCAATGTTCTTAACTGTGACCTGCGCCGTACCAACTTGACTTAAGGCTTCAAATGTAGGGACATTAATGCTAATTATCTTCCCTGGGCTCCTGAAATTGAGAAATAATTGCAAGGTATTGCATGTACTTACAACTATCCATTATATCATCAAAACATGTGAAAAATCCTTTTAGCTCCTGAGCTATAGTGAGATTGATTTTAAGAAAATTGAAAAAAATTATTTGTAGGTCTAACAAAAATCTGAAACACAATTTACAAGTACATATACATGAATAGCATGCACGGCCAATTTTGCATCAAAATATCTTTTCATATGTGATCTGCACGCTCTAGACAAATGTTGGAAGCAAAATATAGTTCGTTTTTTCGTTTTCAAAGCCACAATTTTGTGATTTTTAGCATAAAATACAACATATTATATAGAAAAAAATGCATATATGTGGAGAACATTTTTATGTATCCACACAGTAAGAAAATTTGGACTTTTTGAAACTTAGAAATATCATTTTCAAGTTTTTAAAGACCGAGCTCACCGGAGCTCGAGAGCCAAAAGGTGCACTCCAAAACAATTTTAAAAGGAACTTCCACATTGCTCTGACCTTTCAGAGGCTAGAAATGCCCACACTAATTTTAGAAAAGTATGGAATGTATATTCCACTTATATTTTGAAAAAAAGCAGTATAGTCGATAGCAAATAAATCCCTCTTTACCTCATTTTATATATATACATATAAATCTAAATTCTAGCCACATAATTGCACGTGGAGCCAAGATAGTTTTTTATAAAGAGGAATAAACAAGCAGTGAGCACAATGGTAAGGTGTAACCCTGGAATAGGAAATTGTGTCCCTAAATTCTGTCCAAATGTCATGCATTTAAGATGCTCTGCTCGAAATTGTACAAGCGCTCAATAATATGTGTGTGCCTGTACTGTGAACGTAATTGTAAGTGCATAATAAAAATGCATAAGAACTATCAATACCTCTGGTACACAAAATCTATATCATCAGCACTCAGCTCTATCAGTAAGTTGGTATTTACAAGTTCTGTGACTCCAACAGAGAAGGTCTGAACTCCTGCTTGCTGTAATGTGTATGTATCAAATGTGTTATCAAAACTAGCATAACAATGGAACTCAAGAATAAGCTGGTGGGAATTTTACCGGATGTTCGTTGATCCTGTCAAATTTTCCCTGCACAATATACTGGGGCTCTTGGTTTCTGTTTATCCGGTTGTTGTCAGCCTGAAACAAACGGTCAAAGGAGACTCGAGACTATAAAGTTACAATACTAGCATATCATGTTTCGGAAACAAAGAAACGTTTTCACTTGAAACTTGATAATACGCAATCTCACCTCCCAAAAATTCCATAGCTGATTGTACAAGCAGCTCCAGTATGGTGATGAACAGAAGTTAGGCTGGTTTCTATAAGCCTCATACCCAACACCAATCTTGTTACACTCAAGACCATCCAGTGTAAACCGGACTCTCTCCAACAGCATCCACCTAGAGAATTCATCACCAAGAACTTGCGGTTGACCGTCACCAACACCCTTCAATATGTCAGATATAGACAGAAATTGTGAATTCACATGAAAGCAATATGGCTGTCATAATTTTCTGAGTACCTTTCGTGGAGTCACAAGATAGAAGTCTGCAAATTCTGGGATACTTTCATAACGAACATAGTCACCAATGAGATTTACTCTCAGAAAGTTGTCTTTAGAAATAACTGTTCTATTCTCTGGACCAACAATAACCTCCTGCAGCATAATGTCAAATTGGTAAAGTTACACTAATATTTCTTAAGTGATTGTCGTACTCAAAGTCGAAAACAACACACTGGATACAGTAATAGCAAAATAGCACTTAGATCGACACCTTGCTAAATACATAGAATGTTCAGAATCTTAGCCCTTAAAAGGGCACAAGATCAGAAAATAAAAGCACGGAAAACCAAGTTCCCAAACTTGATAAGACTCCAATTAGAAGAGGCGAGTAGAAAATATAAATTATCATCGTCAGCGTGGATGACTTTGCTTGCGCTAACTCTTTCTAACATATTTTCAGCATATACATAAGTAGCTGCAGAATTTCAGTTCCTACCGTAACAGAAGAGCCTTTCTTTACTTGTACTCTGATGCTGTAACCAGTTAAACTTTGCCCAATTCCAAATACATGAAACCTGTTTAGAAGAAATGGAGATGCACAAATTAACTCGAATTTGGACCTTAACAATGACCAAAAGAACCATGGTATGCTGTTAACAGCACAAATGTTTGGAGTGAGCATATAAGTATTCCCTGACTCATCTACTTGAAAACATGTAAATAAACTAGATCACATTTGGTCCCAATATGTAAAGTGCGCCAACTCAATGTTAGCAACAAAGAGACCGAAATAATACAGTAAGATATTAGGATATTGTGTAACAAACTAGGGTGACCTCTACAAATTCACACAGAAAGAAAAAAATTGCCAGTTCAAACTGAAAGTCCAAAACTCATGGGTAACGTAGAAGCTTCTTTTAGTGAACTAAGCTGTTGGATTTATTAAGCTAATACTGAAAAATACTACAATGATATGTCACAATTAATGCCCATACCAATCACCTGGAAAACGAACACAGTGAGCCGTATTAGCTTTGCCTTTAACCATTTTGTCAACTGCAAGGAAATTGTGTGTGAAAAGCGTAACCCAATGGTTTTATATTGAAGATGCAGGAATGCACAAAATTCCAATTTGCTAACTTACATATTGTTCCACAAGAAGAAGCAACACGGCGATTAGGCCCACATGGACAGCAAACCGGCTAGTATAATGTCAAAGTATAGAGGAAACATTAGATTCCATGAAAAGTGAGGAAAAATATATAGACATCATGTGATAGTAAATCATACCTAGATGCAAAAATAGTAATGTAAACTAAACGAGTATACTACATACAGATGCATCCATTGCACAAGAATTTTGGCAAGAACTTCATATGTTCTTTTTTCCCTTAATATGTGTTTTCAACCATTAAGAATATTAGGTTTACTTGGTCAGAAACTGGCAGCTGTAAATATTACCTACTACTTAAGACACTACGATGAAAAGATGACAAAGTTAAATGTGCCACACCTCAGTATGCTCAATTATGTGGCCGTTCTGATCCCGTAACCTACCATATCCATGAAATAAACATTATTAGCAATAAAACATTTCAAAATGTAAAAAAAAGGGTCCAGAAATCTAGAGAAGCTCCATGGAAATAAAAACATTTGTGAAAAGGCACAGGTTACTACCAAAGTACCAATTAATAACTCGATAGAACAAACATTAGCTATGTGCAACTAAGTATGTGTTACGTGTATGTATAAAAATGTCAAAAAAAACATGTATGTATGAAAGAAGAGTTATAATATGCTAATAAACTCACTCCAGGAGGCCCACAGCCCAGATTATAGCTGTGCTAAAGGTAAGAAGATGGGTGTGTAATTATGACGATCTACCAACTGGAATACATCCCAGAAATATTGATAACGACAACCTATCAATTGGATCGAGTCGCCCAGTGTTTTACCTTTCACAACCTCTAACAACATCAGCACCAGCATCTGATTCACATTTACGGGTCCTGGAATACTGTTCCTCTGGTCTGTAAGCAACATCCTGAAGAAACGAGCACAAATCAGGTCTCACTTCACACGATTTGTTAAAGCATAGTGGTTACTGGCAGGTAACAGATGATACTATCACTCTATCAGTGATATAACTACCTTTTTAAATACTGCAATCTTCCTATGAAGAAACAGGCAACAAAATGCTGACGACATTCTCAGATGCAAATGAAACTTCTATAAAAACATGAGGACAGTAGACCACAGAGGCACCCTGAGAAACAGTCCCCATCCAGCGATATCAGAGCATAAAGAATAGCATTCCAATACTTCGGAAGCTTGGAAACCCGCATAGTTGCTCCCCACACATTACCATGACAAATATCCCCATGGCGTGCGGTGCGCCTCAACAATTAACACAGCCCACCTGATCCAAAGCCTACTTAAAAGGCAAAAAAACCAATAATCCGCCTTTTTCTTTTCCTTGGCTTTGTGTGTGTTGCTGTCGAGCTTGTGTGGTGTTGCGTTTGTATCCTTGCTTGTTTGTTGGTTGGTTGAGGAGGAGGAGCCAACATTATACTGTGGCTAGAGACTGTTTGGTTTAAGTACTAAATTTCTCTTGAAGCAATTTGTCACAGATAAGACTGCACGCGCTCTTAATTGAGGGACATAGGGCGGCCTTACCCTGACGTAGGAGAGGGGGTAGAGCGCGTAGGTGGCGGACTTGTTGATGGTGATGACGGGGGGGTCGTGCACTAGCTGCATCGCCTGCGTGTCGTTCTCCTCCACCTCCCCCACCTGCGCCACCAGTGACGCCTCGCCGCCGCTCTGCACAGAGCACCCACAAACACGCCGTCGGTAAAACGCACGATTCCGCGGCGGTGCACGAGGAGGAGGGGGCTTACGGAGCCGCTGGGGACGGCAAGGTTGAGGACGATCTTTCGCTTGCAGGAGAGGCTGCCGCCGCCCCCCGAGTCCTGGACGCAGCGCTCGACGCGGGACTTGGAGAGGATCTCCACGCCGCCGGCGGGCGCGAAGAGGGCGGCGGCGAGGAGCAGGAGGGAGAGCCCGGCGCGGGGAGAGGGCCGAGCGGGAGGAGGAGGAGGACCCATCGGCGGTTGCCGTCGCGGTGGCGGAGGGGAACGAGACTGTGCGCGGCGAGTGGAGTGGAGATGATGGCAACTGCAGGCCCGCGGTTTATTTGCCTTTCTTCGAACAAAGGGAGAGGAAGGTAACCGTTTTGGGCACCAAAAACACTTGGTTTTAAAGAAGAAAATCAAAAGGTTTATTTTTTTCGTCTCAGAAAATTCTGAAAAAAAAATCATACAAGTACATGTACATGTCTACTATGTTTGCCCAAAGTTTAGGAGAAATAACTTTTCATACGTTGCCTGCATAAAAAAGACAACATGTAAAATGAGTTATTTTTACACCTTTTTTTAGATCCAAAATTTTGTTATTCTTATGTAGCCTAAAATATAACATATTATCGAGTGAAACTATACAGTTATGTATATAACATATATATGTATCCACAAATTTCTTTTAAGGAATTTTTGAAACTTTAAAATACCATTTTTTTATTTTTTATTAGGCGGGAGTAGTGGAGCTCGGGAGCAAAAAAAATGTCATATCCGAGGCATGAAAAATTCCATTATTTTGGTTCATGTATTCAATATAACTTCTCTAGATGATCTTCAAGTTTTTTTTTTGCCAAATCCTATGAACGAAAATTTTAATCTCAGTTATGACATCTCCCTAAAATTATTTTCAAATCTGACGTGGACCCGCCTTCTACATGTCGGCTCCACCTCATTTAAAAATAATAAGTTCTCAAAATTATGCGACTTTTGAGATAGCGTCAAACTGAACAAGTTCGCTTCCATCCCCTTTTGTGCCGACCTCAGGAGGCTGATTTAAAAATAGTTTTACGAAGAGGTCACATAGGGCCTGATTTATCAAAAACCTACGATCTTATGCAGGAAATTTGTTTCTACGCGTTCGCGGGTCTTCCTACCCTTTCTTTTATTCCCTCCACCCCCCCCCCCCCCCCCCCCACACACACACACAATTTGAGGCAGTGTCGGACCTGTCTGTGACGTTGCGGGCGCATCGCCGGAACTAGAGAAGAAGACTTCGGGGGGTTTAAAGCAATGGTCGGGGGCTTCAGGAACGCCGTAGGCCGCTAGTGGGATCAGATGTGGTTCAGACGAAAGGGGTGGACATGACCTTCTTTCTCCTAGCGACTTTATCGATATGCTAGCCAAAAACTACACGACCCCTGGCCACACACAAGGATGTGCGTTACCATGCAGTTGTGACACTGACATATGGGCCCCATGTCAAGATGTCCCACATGTCATTGTCTCTCATGTTAGGATAGGCTACGCCAGAGGATCTCAAATAGTAGTGTCCCTTTTCGATACAACAATATCCAACCTTATAATTAAGTATCTTTGTCACTTTGTGATATATCATATTAAGATGTTGAATTATACTACGCTGTAATTCAGCCTATTGCTAATGATCTAGATTTTCTATATGAAGGTCACAATATTCGGTTGCATTATTTTTCCCAGTACTGTGCATGCTTCATGCAAGAGGATAAATATGTATTAACATGATATCGGGTTAATGGTTACTCTTTATTAAGTTTATTTTGTGTAATTTTCACTCATATGGTCTACTACTTTAACAACTGTCCCATTTGTCTTCACATATTAAGTAATTAATCCTCAACTATTCCTTTTGTTTTCTTTCTTTCGAAGAACTAAAAAATTGTTGTCACATGCAAAAATTAGTATTTGGTTCTTCTCAATAAATGAAATACAGCCTAAGCAATTTGTTTCTCCCCTAAATGGCATTAATAATGTAATGAAAAATATTTTCTAAATTTTGACAAAAGTGTATTTTCAAGGTTTTGCTTGGGTTGTCGGGTACGGTTACCCCGTTGAATTTGTCTGGTACATGGACACCGGTGCCACATATCACCTGACGAGTGAGCTTAATATGCTCACCAACGCATGAACTTAAGAAACAAGAAAAACACTCATAGACTGAAATAAATAAAGTGCAACCAATTTCATTCAGTATTAATGAAGAGTTGATCCAAATTTCAAATGCATGAGTTAATTTATGCGGTTACTGGTACAGATAAAATGAATGAAGAATTGTTACAAAAATGTCACAGAAAAATAACATTCGCCGACCGTGGGGATCGAACCCACGGCCACGTGGTTAAAAGCCACGCGCTCTACCACTGAGCTAGGTCGGCTACACGTTGATTTGTGGACTAAATCGAATTATAATTGACCAAGGTAGAAACGCATCATCTCAGCAGAGCAACCCATAAGAGGGAAGACAGGACGATCAGCCGTCTAAAACATCACGACCAAAATCACAGTGGTACAAAGGTCTGAGTTTTAAATTACAGTGCCTGACGAACAAATTTACATAATTCCCTAAAGAACAAACGCAATCAACGGCTAACAGTCCGTATCTACAAACATACAGGCATGAGAGAACTGAAGAAGAAACTGCCTAGGTATCGCACTTCCACTTGGACGTCGGCACACAGTTCAGGTAGTGGCACCAGTGGCAACCGTCGTTCCCATTCTTGCCCTTGAAGAGCATTACCAACGAAACCACGAACCTGCAACACGAGCTCTTCATATGAGATTGGTTTCACTTTCATTGAGCATTAAGCAAACGTGACTCTGATTTATAACTCAGTCTCAGTGGTGCTGAGAACAGTAAGAAAAAAAAATGGTACCGGCATATGTCAACAGTACTGTGATGTGTCAGACTTACCCGACAAGCAGCAAGACGAGCGCCACAACCCACAGAACATATTGGTATGCCTTGTATTTGGGAGTCTGATTAGTATGGGGCAGTTCATTGCGTTCCATCCAACCAAATTGGGGCCTTGCCAGTAAAACAAACCCCAAAAGAAAGCCCGCCACGAATCCGCCAATATGAGCAAAGTTATCAGCGTGCGGCAGTATCCCGATCGCCACATTGATCACGATTATAAACAGAAGAGTTATTATGGCTGCCACCTGCAATACCACATTAACTTGATAAGCAAAAAGAGGTTGTAGGCCACTGCATAGAAGAAAATGTATGTGTGCTTCTATCTCTTTCTTACCTTGTTGGAATAAATAGTCCAGTTCATAAGTAGCTCAGAAAGCATAGATCCAAGCAGCCCGAATAAAGCTCCAGATGCACCAACAGAGATGTAGTTATTCCGGAGGAAAAGGGCAGACATCACGCTGCCACCAAAGCCAGACAGTAGGTAGATGGCACCAATGCGAACTAGCAAGGAAATAAAACTAGTGTTAGTACACACATTATTAGTTATGTGCAATTAAGAAGAGCTCTACATTGAAATATTCGATCAAGGTTCATGTAAATTTCAGTGTATATTGCACAATTACTCCACAATACATACCAGCTGCGGGGTAATTAAATGTTAGATTCTTTAGATAGTATTAACAAAAAGGTAAAATGTTGTAGCATCACAGCCATTCAAACGAGTTATGTTCACATATACAGAACAGAACATATTCCCAATGATGCTATGCTAGTCACACTGACTCAGCGTTGTAAGAAGCTTACCAAACCCAAATTGCTGCTCAAGACGAATCCCAATGAAGAGCAAGCTTAGCATGTTCACAAGCAAATGGATCAGACCAGCATGGAGCCAGATGCAGCTAATGAGGCGCCACCCTTGGTGCTGATGAACGACTTTGTTCCAGTCAAGAGCTCCCATTTTCCCCAAACTGAAAATACAGAGCAAGACCGTTAACTTCATCATCGTGTATCCTACAATATCTTACTGCAATCGTATGTGATACGTATATAACAAGTTGCAATTAAATAAGCAGGCGTGTTTCTGGTGTCAAAGAGAAGACTCCAGAGTTTTAGCAGTAGCTTGGGTTGTTTTATAACAAAGTGCTGCTACAAAGATTTCACAAAAGTCAGAACAGTTCCCACAAATCCATCTAGTATATTATAATGGCACAGGATCCATCTACCCGCAGCATTACCTGGTCACCCAAATTACTTACCGGTTATAATAATCCAACAAAAAGTAGTACATCACCAAATATCCTAGCTAGCTGACTGACTGTCTGAGTAATAAGGGAATATCGTCTGTAAACAATTTTGGCACAAAGTAGAAAGGAAGCTTGAGCTTTTCGCGTAGTGTGGAGGTGGATGCGTAGTATCTAGGATTATTACTAGCTACGGAGGGAATTCCAGGGTAAATGCAATAATCGAGTGGATTGGACAGTGGAATGGAACCGGGCATGTTCTCAGAACAGTCTTCAAGCGCGAGATCTGAATTGGCACCATCTCGCAGAACAGAATCCCATGTTCCCCCCAAGTTCCGGATCGAAGGCGTCCGAATTCAGAAGAAAAATCCGCTAGGAGCACAGGTTCGCGCATGGACGAAGAAAAGCTCCTTGTTTTAGACTTAAGAGTTCACATCAGCAATAAACCGCTGGGTCTGTAATAAGAGCTGAAAAAAACCCGAAGGAACGTCCGGGAGTTCTTGGCCAGAGGAATTGGGTAGGAAGGCAGCCGAGATAGCAAATCTCAGCTTCCTAGTCCTACTAGTAGAGCTCAACGAGATGAACACCCAACTCCATCCACACAATTCCAGCAGACCAGCAGAAGCACGCCGAGAGCACCCAATTCGAACAGAGCGAAACAGAAAGCGAGGGTCGGGAGCACGCGGTAGCTAGGGGGAAAACAAACAAACGAGCGAGCGAGCGAGGGAGCGTACGTACGTGGCGGAGGACGGGCCGAGCAGCGGGTTCTCGCGGAGCGGCTGGAAGGAGAAACGTCGGAGGAACCCCGCGACGCACCCGCCGCCTGCGCCTAGCGCGGAGCCGTGCTTGGGGCAGTCGTTGACCCACATCTCGACGACGAAGACGGCGATGCAGGCGACGATGACGGTGGGCACGAGCCAGGGCCACCACTTGCGCTCCCCGGCGCCCTCGTACCCGCCGTACGCCGCCCCCGGCGCCGCCGCCGCCCGGCCCTTCCCCTCGCCGCCGTTCCCCTCCATGCTCCGATGCGGTGTGGTGTGGAGTGGAAGCCGAGGGAAGGAAGATGGGGATGCTGCTCTGCTCGGCTGGAGTCAAGTGGCTCTCTCTGTTTCTCAGGTTGGATTGGAAGGGAGGACAGCGGTGAGGCGTCGCTGTTGCTGTCGCCGCGCGCGCACGGGATGGGATGGGTTCGCGTAGCTTTTTCTGAGTGAGGGGTAGCTTGGCGTGGTAACTCGGACTGGTAGTAGAGTAGTGGTTGTAACCGATCCGTGAGGAAGAAGGGGAGCGCGGGGGGCGTGAGAGGATTACGCGGCGGCGGCGTCGGCGTCGGCGTCGCCGTCGTGATCGTGGAGGAACTGGAAGGGCGTGACGAGGCGGGAAAAGAAGCAAGCGCGTGGGCGTGCGTGGAGGCGGGGGAGTGGTCAGTGGAGCAGAGCCGCGATATCGGAGCAGGATTCGTGGAATCGTTCGTGGCGACTGAGCTCGTGGAGGTGGTGAGCGGTGGGCGGGCCACACGTCGTTCGTGCGTGCCGACTGAGCTCTGAGCGGCGCTCGTCGTCGGCTTCTCCTTGCACACGTCTCTCGTCTCTGGTCTTGGTGTATCGTGGTGCTACTGTACGTGCTACTACTACTGTACATGATACCGGGATTGTACCATGACCGTATGGTGTGTGTACGATAGGGTTGCCTCTTTAATTCAGGATTAAACAATATAGAGCTGTTGCACTCACTCTAAAATTCTATGGCATCGTCCTGATTTAAGTAAGGTGTTGTGATAATGTCTCTATCAGCAGTTCCATGTTTCAAAGATTATAAACTTTACCATCAGTATCAGAAACTAACTGAGGCTCCAAAATATATTAACCAATTGGAAATTACCAACAACAAAAAAATGGTTTCCGATTCTTCTCGCTAAGTCATAGGGTTGGTAACCCCACAAACAAGAGCGGGACAAGTATACCTAGAGCACCTGATTTGTATGAATCAGAGTAGGAGTAGATTGTTTATGAAGGAACGAAAATTTGCAATCACCTCAGAGATAAGCCATGTGCATTAAATGGTTCACTTTATATTATTCAACGACCAACAACGTATAAGACAATCATCATGAAGAAGATTGAAGCTCAGTTGGAAGATCGAGCTATGTTCATACCTGCCACAAATTCGATTCTCCAATCAGGTATTGTTACGGGTTTCAAAGTTGGGAGTCGACTGAGTCGCCTCCTCTTCAGCATGGCTGCACTGTTGTCACCCACCATAGTAGTGTCGCCTACGAGGTCGGCTTATACAGTTTCAGTTCTCATATGAATTCTCTTGAACTTGAATGTTATGTTTGGGGACTTTGACAAATTTTGAACAAAATGAGTGGCACATCTAACGGCAAGACCTAAGATTTATCTAACACTTTGTATCAAGGGTTGATTTACACATATTTGCAACCCAAGCGAATTAATATAAATATATTTATACTAAAATTGTATACTTTATGTGAATCAGTTTTAACAAACTATAAACTAAAAATATAATTTTATAAAAAATAGTTGTCTTAGTTAACCACATTTGAATGGCGCTAATAATTAATATATCATTCTTTAGTTTTACTATTCCAATGTATATCAATAAAATATATTTTCATGATAAATTTAAACCTTTTGTTGTAAAAAGTCTTATAAATTATTTGATAATATTTAAATAACTTATGGAGTGTTTTATTTGTGTATGTGTGTAGACACACATGTGTGTCATTATTTAATAGTCATATCATGGTAGAGATCTCCAAAATGAAATGTTTAGTAAATAAATATATCAATACTAGTTTCTCGTGTATGAATAGTAAGCACATTTATATAAACTCATAGACCATATATTTAAATTCGGTAGTAGTCTTGAAAGTTTATTGTGCTGGTAAGTTTAAATTATACACATGCTTTGTACTATTGAAATATCATCAATCACAATAGTCAACAGATTCGTGTACAAAAAATCATTAATCAACATATAGTCTATTTAATATAAGATTTCATTATCAGATATGCACATGTGCAATGTGCTTGGTAAAATCATGCTCCCCGTATTTTATGTAAAGGTCAGCACCCCATTTTTGAGATGGCAAGAAAATAAAGTCAACTAATAAATAGCATAATTAATTATGTTAAAAAAACTCTTCATGTTTCATGTCCATTAAACATGGTACTGCATTTGCAGCTACCATAGCTAGCCTGCAGGCCATGTTGCATTCTGGAGCTCGTTATGTGGTGCCAAAATGCTAGCTAATCTGGTCCCAAAGTCCCAACAGATCCAAACTGTCCCAAAATGCTAGCTCTTTTACCTTTTCTTTTTTGTTCTTTGTTTGCATATTCCTTGACTGTAGTGACTTGTCACTCTCTGCATGCCTTCACTCAACAAAAACAGGAAAAGATGCATTACCTACTTTGTCGGTCATGGCCTGAATTCAATCATGTATGCTCCTTTCTTTTCGAGTTAAAGTATGATCATCACCTCTGCGAACTGTAATTGGCGCGATCTCACTGCCACTGGAACTGGGTTTAACTAGTCACATTGTGCATTTCGGGTAGCTAGACTGCTCGAGTGGGGTTGAAATGTTTCGTGTTTAAAAGGCGGTCTCATCACGAGATGGCCCGATGAGGCGATGGTCCAATCGTTCCTACTGCAGCACTGGAGCTATCCGACCACATACAATGTACTTTTCACCTTGTATCTTTCATTTTTTTTACCGGTTCACCCCAAATTTTAGTTCCTTTTCACCTTGTATCTTTAATTTTTTTTAGAACTATTATTACGCTCAACTAATTAGTTCGGCCAATATTTTACTTTTTATTTTATTTTATTCATATGTTACTTTTGTTCACCTTATTTATCGTTAACCATATTTGTATATGGGTGAAAACTTTTAAATTTACCATGAACCGTATTTAATATGTTCATTTTTCATGGGTTTCCAAAAAAAACATTTATTGGAAACCCATGGGTTCAGATTTGAAAAATATTTGGTTCATTACTTTGAAAAACATTTTCAAAGTTGTTCCCATGGGTTCATTACTTTTAAATGATTTGTATAATTAATTAAAATATGTTCATTTTTCAAAGTGGTTCAGATTTTAAAACATTTATTTATGGAAATGTTTCGGATTTTGAATCTGAAACATTGCAATCGGCACAGTACGCCCAACAAAACGAGCCCAAAGCTGTGGCAATCAGCGGCAGCCCATGTGAAAGATCCAAGTCCAACCCAATACATCCCATTCCCAGCGCCACTCTCTCACCGGTCAAACGGCCCAAAACCTCCCCCAAACCCCGATGCTCCGTCGCATCGCCGCCCTCCGCCCGCCTTGCGCGGCGGCGGCGGCGGCGCCCGTGGCCGTGGGCGGCTACTCCTCCAAGTCCACCTCCCTCCCTCAGAAGCAGCAGCGCGTCCGCGACCACGCCTTCGACGACATCATGGAGGTCCAGAAGCGCGTCCGCCGCTTCCTCGCGCTCCACGCCCTGCTCCTCTACGCCGCCACCCCCACCGCGCCCTCGGGCGCCTTCTCCCCGTCCGGGAGCGGCGCCGCCTCCGTCTCCTTCTCCCGCCTCGGGGCGCTCTCGCGCCGCCAGCTCCGCCTCTCGCCCCTCGACGCCGGCCAGTTCATGCTGCGCCACCCGCACGCCTTCCACCTCTTCCTCCACCCCGTCCACCGCATCCTCCACGTGCGTCTCACCCCGCGCGCCGCCGCCGCGCTCCGCCAGGAGGCCGACGCCGTCTCCGCCCTGCGCCCCGCCGCCATCCTCCGCCTCCGCAAGCTGCTCCTCCTCGCGCCCCCGCACCACCGCCTCCGCCTCGAGAACATCCGCATCCTCCGCCGCGACCTCGGCCTCCCCGACGACTTCGCCGACTCCATTATCCAATCCAACCCCGCCCTCTTCCGCCTCACTCCCGACGGGTTCGTCGAGCTTGTGCCCTCCCCTGACGACCCACCCGACCTCACCGTCGCCGTCGTCGAGCGCTCCCGGGAGCGCCACTACCGGGAGCACCGAGCTCCCGGCGCCGGCGAGGAGGACGCCCGCTTCGCGTTCCCCACCCGCTTTCCGCCGGGCTTTAAGATCGGCAAGTACTTCCGCATTGCAGTTTGGAAATGGCAGCGTCTCCCCTACGCGTCGCCGTACGTGGACGTCTCTGGCCACGACCTGCGGTCACTCGAGGCACAGCGCCGCATGGAGAAGCGCGCAGTTGCTGCGGTCCACGAGCTGCTCTGTCTCACCGTTGAGAAGCGGACCACGCTGGAGCGTCTCGCTCTGTTCCGCGACGCCCTTGGGGTGCCCAAGAAGATTAAGGAGTTCTTGCTCAAGTACCAGGGCATATTTTACATATCCACGAGAGGAAACCAGGGGAAGCTGCACACTGTGTTCCTCAGGGAGGCATACTACAAAGGAGAGCTCGTGGATTCCAATGAGATACATGATGCAAGGAAAAAGCAGGAGGAGCTGCTCTTGATGAGCCGAGAGAAGGCGAATTTGGACCGTATGTTCACCAGCATGGGTCGTGGATGGGATGAGCTTGGTGGGAGTCGCCGTGGAGGAGCAGAATTGAGGGAGAAGTTTCTTGGAGATGCTGGTGGACGGAAGAGAAAAAATGGGAGTGATGATGATGGTTCCGATAGCGGCGAGGACTCAGGTGTCGAGTCACTCTACATTGAATGAGGAATTGAATCATACAATGGCACTGACTCTCATTGGAAGCTTGGCTTCTGAAGCTGGCATGGGTACTGTCTGGCAAGATTAATTTCTCATCCTAGCGTCAGCACCGTTGTGTATTGATCTTGATGAGAGAAGGCTACATTGAGGTGAAAATTGGAGTGAGGTCTCATACAAAAACTGATGTCACTTCTGAATTGCTGAAAGTGATCATCCTGGGTGCTACCAATGCCATGCGTCTGCACCAAATGGGTGTTCGCATCTTTGTTTGCACCCATTGTGCGAAGAGACAGCCATAGGAAGAAGCATTCCTTTCTGTTCCCAAGCTAATCTGATCTGCGTGTTTTCACTGGTGAGTACTCTAACACAAAGAGTGGACCTGCTTCATTCATTTGACCAAATAGAAAACTGTTTGTGTTTACGTTGAATATCACTATGTCAACATTGTGTTGGTCATTTTATGTTTTCTAACCTATTGTATATTGGATGTAATATCAACCATAAGATATGAGAATGAACTTTTTGACGTTTGCATCCAGTTTCAGTATACAGAGTGGAAGAAATTATATTTAAAAGGTACATAAATGAAGAAAATGTACTATGGCATGCATTAAAACAAAGACAAAGGTGTTTTGTTTCAAAACTTTGCACCTGTTGTATAACCAAACTTAATTCTGCCAATAGGTTGGTACTTGCATGATATAGCTCATGAATCAGAGTCAAGAGATTCGCTAAAGCTAAAAATAATCATTGTAAAAAAATCGTTTTCAGGTTTGCTATTATGGTGTTTCCTCATAACTATTCTATTACGGTGATTACCCTTTGGATACTTTCATGTGTGTACTAGGGCTTGTCTATGTTTGAGGATTGGCTTGAATTTATTTTAGGCGTTAATCGTTACCCTTAATACTTTGTTAACTGTGATTTTTTGCATTCTATTAGGTTTATTTTGACTAAGTCACAGTGTTTGTGAACTATCTTCTCAGTTGTGCTGTCTGTTGCACTTCCAAGTCCAGAGGGATAGTTGACTCTAGAATAGAACCTACAAGTCTAGAACCCTGGAGACCTGGGAAATTACCTTAGTTTAGTGTCATTTACATATTAGCATCTTAATCCGGATGCGATTAGTCATTACCTACTTATGTGAAGTAAGTTTTCTTTTTTTCTTTTTAATCGACACCAATACGGAATACAGTTACTTATATACGAAAAATAATTTGGTTGTAGTTGTCGCTTCAGGCTTGTCATAAAACATTACAGGAGTGTTTCTCTTGATTTGCTCTTGACTGGAGAGCAACCATATAAGCCTAATCAGCTGGACTGACCGGTCAGTACATTGCTCAAGTACTGACAAAGCTACAATCCTTTGACTAAAAAATGGTTGTTCTAGTTTCCTATTCAGAAAGAGGGCAAAACGGTAGATGTTCACATATGGATGGGGTCTCACCGCTCTGATTTTCATGTCTATGCTCTGTAAGTGAAGGATTGGGCTGAAATTTAGTTTAGCCATTTAATCGCCACCCTAGATACTTTCTTAACTGAGGATTATTGCATTTTGCTAGGTTTGTTTTACAAATGACCTTGGCCTCTCCATGCTCGTCATTTACATTTAAACTGCACACCCCCTTGTCGTGGTCTTACTCCAAAGAACAGCCTCTAGCACATGACCATTCCTCACTCAAGTCATCGACACCCTCGTCGGTGTACGTGTTGAAAGAAGAAAGCAAAACTCTGGAAAGTTGTTATATAGAAGTGGTCGAAACAATTAGTAAGCAGACATTCTACTCCACCATCTGATTTGTCTGGAGGCTGGAGCCCAGCGAAAGAAGTCATGTTCTGAGTTATCTCGGACAATCTTTTTGTGGTGCAGGCGAATTGCTTAGCAAACTGGAAGAAGATGACTGGGGGAGATCGTGGTCTCGCAGCGTTGATGAACTATCTTGCTGTCACGGCATAAGTTTCAAGTAACTATAGAATATAACCAACAACCCTGCAACCGGGGAAATCACTATTGTGTAGCATCATACTTTACTGATTAGCTTCAATGCGTTAATAAGTCATTGAGAAATGCTCCTGCGCTTTCCCGGAAGTTTTTTTGCACGAATTTTAAAGCACATCAATGGCTGTGATTAGGGGTGGAGATTAATCACAACCATTGATGTGCTTTAAAATTCGTGCAAAAAAACTTCTGCGAAAGCACAGGAGCACTTCTCTAAGTCATTAGCTACTTATATGAGATATTTTTCAGTCTAATCAATGCCTGATACAGGACACTATTCATTACACATGCAAAGTTAATTCAACTGTACTTTGTATCTGCAAGCTTTGTCAAAAAGCAGAATTTGTCTGCTTTAGGTATCTTGGTGACTGCATAGAAACCATTTCACCTTAAACAGCTTACATCTCTGAAGTACTGAAAATCTACAATCATTGTGGCATAAATTTATATTCTGTTCTTGTTTCCTGTTTAGAAAGAGAGCAAAACAGTAGATGTTCGTACATATAAGGGGTCTCACTGCTGGCTGGTAGGTTTATGTCGATGCAATGAACCAAGGTTGCTACAGATTGAAAGAACAATCAACAGACAGTGCAAAATGCACTGTTGAAAATACGGAGCAAGCATACCACGATGAGTTCTTCTTTCAGTCTAGAACACCATGATGAATGTTCTTGTAGCGCTGTAGTCAGGCTTCTTATTCGGCCCATGGCAGCTGGGCTGATATGGTCTGTGTTGTCACTGTTGTGCCTCTGCACTATACACTGAACAAATGAACGTGTTGAACTGAACTAGCCATGTCTAGTCTTCTCGTCTAGACATCAGTTGAAGTCTCTGAAGGCATGCAACTTACAAGCCACCAGTTGGTACTCAGTTGGAGTACATGATATCATCATCTACAGTTATAATGTCTGACATTGTCCGCAAAAGATGGTGCCATCTTTTGTTTACCCCTTACTTCCCTGCAGATGTTTTAATTTCCTAGATGATGGTGTTTGTTGTTTGCTGTTTGCTTTTGTGTAGTGGTTCTTCTTAAGCACACGGAACAGGTCATAGTTTTATTCACAGTTTGATCCAAGTTCTGAACTGGCCTGCTGTCAACTTGCCACTTGACATTGCGTGTCCTGCCTGCCAAATAGTAACATTTTGATCCTCTAGCAATAATAATATTGTCTTGCATGTATCAGCAGGGAGTGCTTTGTCAGTTCTCATTTGGCCTTCTCGTGTGATGGGACTTATTAACTCTGCTTGTGCTTGCTATCTACTTCTCTGTCATTTTTTTTGTGAAGAACTGTTTGTTTTACTTGTGTTATTAGATGCTCATAGTTAATGATCTATATCCTTATCATGTAGCGATGACATCATGGGGTTACCACATTGTACATCAATTCGAAGCTCAGACCGCATTTATGGTGTGAAAGTGTAAGGTCTGAAATACTATACAAGATGGATTGGATCGTGTTGCGTGCTATCCAACTGACATAAGAAGGTTACTCTCGGCCAGTCCAAATCTTTGACAATTAGCATTCCTATCATTTTTTTCAGACATTGCTTTCAGTTCTGGATGTCTCAGTTGCCTGCTATTTCTTCTCTGTGTCCCGTTATTTCTTCGTTTAGGATTAGCAAAAAAATTCTGGAGTTATTAGCTTCGCTTTCATGTGCCAAAGCCAACTGATATTTAATCAGTCTCTTCTATAGCGTTATGGTGTCTTGTTGTCTGCATCTGGGCTAACTATAGGTATTGAATGGTCCACAGCAACGAAAGGTGTCATATGCCTATATACATCACATAATTGCTAGATCTGGGGATATTATCGTGTATGTTGCCTATATGAGCTTGATTTTCTTGGCCTACAGGTACGGCGACATTGCACAAGCTTTCAATTCATAATTAAGTAGTGCTAACTTGAAATTAAGAGCGTATAGACGTGTTAGGTAGCTTTGTCTGGTACGGTCGAGATTAATTGCCATTGCTGTCGAGCCTTTCTGGTTAGGTGTTGGATTGATCCAGGGGCCGTGTTTGGCTCCAGGGAAAACCATCATTAGAGGTTATTAATTGATATTAGGTGCATCACTGGATCTCCTGGCTTTTGAAGACTCTGATTTTTTTTTTTGGTTTGATTCGCATGAAGATCTAACCAAAACAAAAAAATCTTCTCTTGCAAGTACCAGCTGTGTTAATTCACGGATTATTGAAGTAGTTGCCGTCCGTGAAATCAGGTACTAAAACTTATAGTAAGTAGAGTATGTGAGCTTATTCACTCCAGGGGCCAAGGGTACAAGGGCTGTGTGGACCAACATCTGGCAACTTAGCAAGACCCCGTTTGGGACGCAACAATACGACTCCCGGGTATTACGGAAAATGAAACTCGGGACTGTCACTATTTGCTACTCCGGCTGTGTATTTCAGCATCTTTCTCTGCTGAAGTGCAGTACGGCTGAATCAGCAGCATGTCCTCACTTTTCAGCGATCTCGTGATGGCGACAGGTCCCAGTAACTGTCAGTTACTCCCTCCCCCCCCCCCCCCCCCTCTGCTAGCTTTTGTTTTGCTGCGAATTGCACAATTGCAGCACGTGAATGGTTTCGTTGCAAGCCATTGCATTGGGCAATACTGAAGCTAGCAGTACAGCTTCGTTGATCAATTGTTTTGGTTTGTTTGTTTGTTCTTGTGTGTTTGTGTGTGTGTGTGACTGAGGATTATTGCATTGGTGCTACTACGTGATTCAATTTTGCTTCACACGGCCAAGTCGCGAGCAGCAGTGACTGCAGCGAGCCCGTCCCCAACGTTCGGAGGTCAACAACTTCGTCTGAATCCAACAGTAAACTGGTGTCCTCGTTGTGCAGCTGGTTCTCCTCCTCTTTGTTGCCGAACACGAACCGTTGCCCACGCTGGTCGTTGGAAAAGCTGATCCTCCGGTTCTCCAAGTCCTATAGTAGTCCTTGATCGGCACCAGGAAGAATAGAGCCGAATTTCATAGCATCCATCACGAATCAATGGCAGCCTATGCAAGCAAGACAGAGGTGACAAAAATGTTAAGACTAGGAGCACAATTATTGAACACAATTTGGTAACAAAGAAATAATGTGGTCATTTTTTGGGTCAAGACTTGCAAATTGGCCTAAATTTTGCTGACAGAGTTGCTCTTATACTCTTTTCCACTTCGGCGCATGATCTTCAATCATAAGTGACAAAAATGTTTAGGAAGACCAGCAGAACCAAACCATAACACACTTGCAACTAAAAAAAAATGAATTGCTTACAATAAATAACTCAAACTTTACTTAAATGGGGAAAAAATGATAGACAAGTAGAAAAATAAAATATTTTACAATTAACCTTTCGATAAGGCCTATTTTGTATATTATCTAAATAATGTTATTTTGGAACCATGTTATTTGCACTTGTTTCATAAACCCCCCATCTTTTACACACCATTTTTTTTACATTTTTAACAAAACATTGAAAATCACTTTATTTATCATTAAAGATGCATCTAAGACGGCCCTAAATCCAGCTCACCCACCACACACTAGTAGTCCCAACGTGACTGGTCGGCTGGGCCGTGTGCAACTAATTTGGTTGGTGTATGGATCAAACTTGTGAATACAAGTACGTACTTACTACTGTGATGCATATGCATATATACGTAGATCTATATCTATAGCACATCGATTGTTGTTTTGTTAGGCGGCTATGTAAATATACGGGCCCGGGTAGCTTCGACGGATATGTAATGTATATGCTGACAAGCATGCTAAAGTATACGTACGTACTATCGTATGTACGCTGCAACGTTAGGTATGTGAGAATGAATGACGAGCCAACATGAAGGTGTCTGTACTTGTACTAGAACTTATGATGTACATAATGCCAGGCATCTCTCGACCTGTTGCTGTCCTTAGTAAGTACTGTAGATATATAGCTGATCATGCATAGAACAAAAAAAAAACGTAGCCCTACTAGTATAGCTAAATCTCAAAACATTATCTTAATTCAGCATTTGAGAGTAGACAACTTAATGAGGGTTCAGTCATGCCTGAACAGGGAATGCACAAGTGTTTGAAATTTAGGTCAACACAGTTTATCGATAAAGTTAGTTGCAAACTCATTCCCCCGTTCTGCAGTATAAAATATAGCAATTTTTTAGTTATATACTACTCCCCCGTTCTGCAGTATAAGATATTTTAGGTGTAAAACATTTTGTCTAGATTCACAACTAAAATAAGTGCACATATAAAACTAAAACATGTCTAAATACATATGTGTACATACACACGTGGAAAATGGCTAAAACATCTAATATTATGAAACAGAGGGAGTATCTTGATAATCTTGCAGGGCAATACTCACTGTGTTTATTTACCCCGCGTTCTGAGTTTTTCTATAAGTCCGATCAAGTATATATTGGAAAATATTAAAATAAATGCATATATAAGGAAAATATTTTATGAATTCTAGCAAAAATATTAAATTTGAACTGTATGTGTTTATATTTTTCTCCGTATTTGGTCAAATTTAACAAAATTTGACTTTGACTGACATTGTGACCGAATGGGGTACGTGATGTTTAGACGTGGACATAGTATATATGCCTATGGTGTGGTGCTTGACCCTATTTTTAGTTGAATTTTAATACTCCCTTCGTTTCTTGATATAAGAACATCCACAATGCAGCAACGCCTAACTCGACGCTTGTGTATTACAAATAAATCAAGGGAAATTAAATTAGCTGCTAAGCGTCCTCTCTTGCAGCGCACGGCGCATGTTGAGATTCATTCATGAATAGCATTTTTTTAATTATATACTACTCCCCCGTTCTATAATATAAGATATTTTAGGTGCAACACATGTTGTCTAGATTCGCACTAAAATGAGTGCACATATAAAACTAAAACATGTCTAGATACATATGTGTACAAATGGTGTGGAAAATGACTAAAACACCTTATGTTATGAAACGGAGGGAGTATCTTGGTAATCTTGTAGGGCAATGCTCACTATTTTTTATTTACCCAGCATGTTATGAGTTTTTTTAATAAGTTTGACCAAGTATATAATCAAAATATTAATACAAATACATATAATAGGGAAAATATGTTATGATGATTCTATTAAATATTAAATTTGAATTGTATGTGATGTTTAGACATGGACATAGTATTTATGGTGTCGTACTTGACCCTATTTTAAGTTGAATTTTAATACTCCCTCATTTTTTGATAAAATTTGTCTAAGATTTGGCATGAATATCAACACATCAGTATGTTTCATGTGGTGGACTCATTTTGTCCTGAATTTTTTTGAGAGAGAAATCCGTATTAGTCATAAATTGAAAACAATATGTCAAATTCCTCCGTTCCAAATTTGACGGGTGTTTTGGTGTGTTAAGTTGTCTATACATCACAATACGCCATATATGTTTTGATTTTTTTCTCAAAATCTTAGACACCTTATTGAGGGAATGGGGGGGAGTAATATTTAGTTGAGATATATGTGAAAAAGGTTAAACATTTTACGAATTTAAAACAGCATATAAGTAGTACGTAGAGATATATACCAAAATGTGAAACTTACAAATGAGAAAATTCAGTAATCTAGTGATATATCAATAGTCAATGTTGGACATGCTGGACTTCCCGATTTCTACTTATTTGTTTTGTTTTGTTTTGCGGGTACTAACATTTCCATATTACTTGTTGAGAAGTGCTCCTGTGCTTTTCTAGAAGTTTTTTTGCACGAATTTTAAATCACATCAATGGTTGTGATTAATCTCCACCCCTAATCACATCCATTGATGTGCTTTAAAATTCGTGCAAAAAAACTTCCGGGAAAGCGCAGGAGCATTTCTCTTACTTGTTTTAGAAGATTCACTAGGACTAATTACAACACAACAATAATACAATCAATCACTTGATCAAAAGACACTATATCAACATTTTTTGCGTAATCTAAACACGCTCAAACAATATATATATATTTCTCCGTTCTGGAGAGCAAAAGAAATTGAAAACTTCACATAATTAAGCATAGATTTGACTAAGCACACCACTAACATATAGTAAACGAAGCCCTAGCTAGTAGGGTTTCTTCTCACCAGAGTTCAAGTCAATACCCGAACCATGCACCACATGAGCTTGGGCAAGCCAAGCGCACGGTTCGTTCTTGACTTAATCCCTTTGCACCACCCCCATCCACTTTCCTCTTATCAGATATTTTAATTTGATCTCCACACACACTGTAATTAATTTATTGTTCTCTCTGCATGCATTCCCTGCGCACTTTGTGTAAAATGCCGGTAGTATGGTCTGGGTTCCAGCAAGCTCAAGTGCGTCTTCTTCTAGCTGATGAGGCTAGTTAGACATTTGAGATGGCATCCGGCCGGCGTCGTACTGCTTACGTGTTGGCCGGAATCCATGTCAAATGCCCGCTAGCTCGCGAGCTAGGGCGAGATGATGTTTGCCTGCAGGGCGGACTTGATCTTCTGGATGGTGCAGGAGAGGAGGTTGCTGACGGTGTCGACCGACTCCACGGTGAGCTTCGCCGTCGGCAGGTTGTTCACCAGTATCTGGAACGCCACCGTGACGAGCGACCCGGTGGTGGGGTTGCAGCCGATGCTGCCGCCTCCGCAGGGAACGCTCGGTGACGAGCCCTGCAGGTCCGGCGGGGGGACCTCGGCCGTGGTGTGGCCGTCGGGGAGGATGGCGAAGCCGGAGGGCAGGAGGGAGACGTAGGCCGAGTCGCCGCCGCCCATGACGACGTGCATGGACTGCACGTCCACCGGGGCGTACACCACCAGCGAGCCGGACGGGTCCGTGCACGTCTCCTGCAAGATGAGCATGTTGTTCTGGTTCCCGCTCGTCGCCTGCAATAACATTTGGATGTAAAGATTGGTAAGATAAATATCAACCACTTGGAGTAGAAGAATCAACAGAAAGTAACATTTCTCTGTCCAAACAGCTCTTAATTGGAGTGGCATTTATGCACCTCACATGGATATAACTCTACATTCAATTGCTAGTGTTAATGCATTTGCAGTACTGCTCCAGAACAACAATGCATGCAGCACAAGAGGAAAATATGCTGGTCAAGATTAATTTATGGCCAATTTTACAGCAAACCAAATATGTACTACAGTACTACCTCTTCTAGGTTTCATGTTATATCATCAATCAAGAAACAAGCGAACAAGGGTCGAGCAGTAACAGTAAGTAGATAAACGATCGAGGAGGGATGTAAGAGGATGTCATCGATCTGAAGATGGAGCCAAGGCTGACACGCTTTGGTGGGCAAGCCAAGGACGAGGGCAGATAGGGTGCTGCATGCCTCCAAACGTAGGGAAAAGTTCACAGCTAGCTTTCTCCCACAAAATGTCAACCCTACTGCTACCCGGAGACCTCAGTTCGTCTAGCCAGCCCAATAATTCCTTGGAAGTTTTCTACTTCGTCCTCTTCCCCCAGCCAGGCCTGGCCCATGCATCACCAGTAAACGCCATTGAACCTGCAACATGTGGTACAGTACTAGGAGAGGTGGTATCACTTGTCAAAACATCTCCAAAAGCTCTATACTCCCTGCATGAGAGCCTCATTATTTTGGGTGCAGGAGTTGTGGAGTACTACAGTAAGTTTAATTGCTACTAGTTAATGTTACAGGCAGAGATGTTTTAACTAGTTTCGGCGGAAAGTGTCAGAAGAAGCAGCGATTTTTGTGAGAGATAGAAATAGTACGTAGTGTCGCAAGAAGTAATTAACTGGGATGTGTAGTAAAACATGAAAAATAATTACTGTACAATGGAAGAACAATTAACTGAACATGGAATGGACAATGCATGCATGGATATACTTACATTGGGACGGAGGAGCGAGACGGCGTTGCCGTGGTGCTGTCCCTTGGCGATGTGGTCCATCTCCTGCATGGCCTCGCCGTTGGCCAGTATGTCCCACTCGCCCCGGCGCTGCTCGTCGCGGAGGTAGTCGAACACACGCTGCGGCGACGTGCCGGGAAGGCGCACGGAGGTGGTGGCGCTGAGCACGACGCCCGGCGGCTCCCCGGGCGCGCCGACGCTCTGCCGCGCCATCATCCGCACCTTACTGTCCTCCCCGCCGGCGCCGCGGGGCTGCTGCTGGTCCCCGCCCTCGACGCGCCACTCGTCGAGGCGGCGCCACTTCTGCGCCGCCGTGGCGCACACGCCCGCGCAGAAGTTGTCGGCCATCCGCTGCGCCAGCTTGAGCATGCAGCGGCGGCCCACGGGCGAGATGGCCTCGTGGCGGCCGTCGGCGCGGGGCGGGAGCGGGTTGGAGCAGAGGATGGCGAGGTACTCGCACTGCCGCTGCAGCGAGGCCAGCCAGCGGCGCGCGCCCAGCGCCTGGCCGGACCGGAGCAGCGGCCGGTACAGCTCGTGCGCCGCCGCCTCGTCGTACTCCGCGTGAACCACCCACGTGACCTGCGATCGCAAGATGGCTAGCGTCAGTTACTGCCATGCAACGCCAGCAGCTAGCTTTCCCCGCTGGCTCCGGCCACTTGCCGCGACAAGGCAGTTAATGGCGCCGGTGGCCGGCCGGTGAGAATTGAGATCGGTCGACAACGCAGCCCCGCCGCTAGCGGTGCATGCTAGCTTGTAAAAGGACGGATCGTGCGCAACGTGTTACGTCAAGCAAGAGGACAAGCCAGCCATCAACAGCAACAGCCAGCGTGCGTGCTGATGCTAGCTTGCTGATCATGTTATCATCAGTATATAGTGGAGTGCAGAAAGAGGATTCAGAGATTCAGACGAAACCCACACAGTTGACCACTTGCAAATCAAAACCCTAACTACAGTTGCACCAGAGGGAAGAAAGAACAGATTCAGAGATGCGTTCGAAAACAAGAAACACGAAACGCTCAGTACACGATCGTGCAGGTCGAGGGGTCAGTCGTAATCTGTCTGTAGATCATATGCATATGCTTAGGTTTGGATTCCAGCGGCAGGGGCGGTGTCACGTGGGCGTCAACAGGCTTCAAAATAGTAGCAAGCAGTTCATCGATCATGCGCAAATCGAGGCCGCGCATGATTGATTAAACAACACAGCCAAGAAACCCTAAAATACTGGATCATCTTGCGCGCGCACGGACGGACGCAGAATGAGAGCTTCCCATGGTGGGCTGCAGAAGCATCCAAAACAGTTGAAAACTGGCATCGAGAAACGAAAACAATTTGCGGCATGCACGGCGGCCGGACGGAGGCACGGCGAAGTCGTCGGCGTGCACGCCTCGGCCCGTCGCGAGAGCTACCATTGACCTGCGAGCGATTCTTGGACTCATCTCTGTCCACGTCCCTGTGCAGACGCATAGAATACCGGGACGTGCGCGCGTGTGCGTGTGCTCTTAATGCGCCCGGCCGGTTGTGCGTACGTACTGACTGTAGCTGCCTACCACTGTAGACCGCCACATGCACGCCGGCCGGCGCAACCGATTCATGGGGCTGGCGGTGGTGGTCATGGCGATCGACTTAAGCCGAGCGAGGTACGGGCAGCGTGTGTCCTCGACGACCGGAGCGTACGTACCTTGGAGTAGCCGTTGCGCATGTCCTCGACGACGCAGCCGGAGGGGAGGAGGCGGCAGCCCATGTACCCCGCCGGGCCGGAGGCGGCGGCGCCGTCGGGGCGGAGGACGCCGTCCACCGAGACGTCCACCACCGCCCACAGGCCCTCGGCGTGCTGCTTGCAGAACCGCAGGAAGGTCACCTCCCGGATCGGCACCAGCGGAGACAGCACCTGCAGCTCCGCGCGCATCTGCAACAGCACCAACAGTCAGTCACAGGCACAGAGAGACTGGAGTGCGTACATGTGGACGACGAACAGTGCGTGCGTGCATTCGTGCGTGCTCACCAGTTGGATGGAGCCGCTGAGCGTGCCGCCCATGCCGCTCGAGATCATCTCCATCGTGCTCGCCCGCGCCACAACGCACGGGAACATCTCCGACCACCGACCCTGCCATTCATTGTTCACGGAACGAAATGTTAATGTCGTTGCACCGGTGGATCACCAACAGATTTCTCGATGTACAATACAGTACGTACCGCGTCCATGAGGCTGTTGACGAGGTCGACGCTGCTGACGATGGCGATGCCGACGTCGCGGGTCGCCTCGGAGACGAAGCCGGCGGGGCTAGGGCCGAGCACGCGCCCGAACGCGCGCCGGTACTCGTCGTAGTTGAGCGTCTGGAACCCGCTGTCCTGCAGCGTCTCGAACCCGCTGGGGAGCCACAGCGGGTCGTCCACCTGCGCCACCTTCACCAGCTCCTCCATGGCCGCCAGCCCGAGCTCCAGCAGCACGCCGCGGTCGATGCCGTCGCCCACGCCGGTTCCGTCGTCAAGGCCGATGATGCCGGAGGGCATGCGCATGCCAGCCGGGCCGCCGCCCATCAGGTCGGGGATGGACTGCAGCACCGAGCCGCCGCCCATGAAGCCGTTGGTCGTGCCGACGGCCAGGTCGAGGCCGGAGCACGCGTTCTGGAGCGACGAAGGGAGGCTCATCGGGGAGGAGATGGCGGAGACGGGCCGGCCCAGGAACTTGCCGGCGAGCGCGCACACGCGGTCGAGCTCGTCCTTGAGGCGCGAGTTCTCGATGCGCAGGTGCTGCTCCTCCAGCGACACGTCGCCGAGCACGGCCGCGCCGCCGCAGTTGCCGCACATCGGGCTGCGCATCGCCTCACGGATCGTCATGTTCTCCGTCCGCAGCTTGTCGTTCTCCTGCCGGAGCAGCGCGTTCTCGTGCCGCTCGATCTGCGTCTGCGATTGACATCCATCCATCCATCAATTTACCTTGTCAGATCGATGAACACGTACGTGGAAACAAACGCATGCCCACCAGTGGATCGATGAACACGAAAACTAACCTTCATCTGTGTGCGGCGATTCTGGAACCAGAACTTGACCTGGCGGCTCTCCAGGTTGAGGCGGCGGCTGAGCTCCATCCGCTGCTTCTCGTCGGGGTGCGGGCATTCCTTGAACACACTGCACCATCCACGTACATACAGTACACAAATTGCTCTCAGTATATATAAATTAAGCAGTTTGTTTGATTAGGTCTGAAAACTGGACTGAAATTCCGAGAAAAACAACAAACTCATGTTAAGATTGACTTACGCTTCGAGCTCTTGGATTTGCTGCGGCGTGTGGCGGTGGTAGCGCTTCTTCTTCTTGCGCGGGTTGCCGTTGTCCGGGTCGAGGTCGTCGCCGGACGCGCCGTCGAGGTTGTCGCTCCCGGACCGGCTGTCGTTCTCGTCCTCGCGGCCGCGGACCAGCGAGTCGCCGTCGCCGGCAGCGCTTCCCAGCAGGCCGACGAGCCGGTTGGGATCACCGAGCTGCGCACCTTCCATGTTCGTCTGGCAATTAATCCGAGAAAATTCAACGCAATTAAGCACAGGGACGGAGCAAAGGATACTACTAGAAAACTGATGAACAATTAAGACCAGTAGTAAACACGTAGTATTCGAATCCATATATTATATTCTAGATACCATGCCGAGGGAGAGGCCCGTGGAGGAGGAGAAGGCGCCGGCGCCGGGTCTGGGCATGGGCGGCGCGGGGAGGAGGCGGGCGGGGTTGTGCATACCGGCGGCGCCACCGCCACCCCCGCCGGCGTCGTAGGAGAAGACGCCGGAGCCGGCGCCGTCGAACATGCCGCCGAAGCTCATCCGTCAACACCAACCAGGCCGCGATGACAAATCAAGGAGTGGTATATGTATGACAGAGAAAGACTCTGTCTTTATCTCGGGCGGAAATAAAATCTCTCGA
Source organism: Poa annua (assembly GCA_026929855.1). Classification (NCBI taxonomy): domain Eukaryota; kingdom Viridiplantae; phylum Streptophyta; class Magnoliopsida; order Poales; family Poaceae; genus Poa; species Poa annua. Next base: position 84,804,358 of record CM049432.1, read on the forward strand.
TCGTCCGTCCCGGGAATTGATCCTCCGTCCTACCAACCACAGCTAGCGAGGCGATCCTCCCAGATCCCGACGATTTATCTGATTGTTTACGAGGAAGGAGAGAGGGAGAGAGAGAGCATGCATTAAAACGGCGGGAGGACGGGGACGCCATAGATGGTATGAGGGGCGGCAGGATGGGAGGGAATCATGGCGGCAGCGCGCAAACAAGGAAAGAATCGCGACGTGCGAGTGCGATGATATGTCTCCGGTTCTGGCTCTCTATCGGAGATGCTAGCTATCGATGGATGAACTAGACAGCCAGCCGCCGGCCGTTGCGTACGTCGTCACAACGGCGGCGATGGCGACGGCGCCCCTAGCTATCGATCTTACTGGCGAGTGAGCGAGCGAGAGCTGGATGGGATGAAGAACTGGGGTGGAAGGAGAGAGTAGTGGGGGAGGGGAGGGGAGGGGTTGGGAGGCTGGCAGCTCCGGGTGTGGATATAAACTAGGACGGCGAGCGTTGAGCGTGCTAGATAAAGAGAGACATGTGGGAGGTCGACGTCTACGGGGAGGAAGACGAGACGATAACAGGGAAGAAGCTAGTGCTTCTGTTACCGTATACTCCCTGGATGATACTACTCCAGTTCCGCCATGTAAAAGCTGGTGCTGGTTTCGTGGAAGAAAATGGCATGGCGTGGGGGAAAATCAAGTGGGGCTGACTCGCACACGGGGGTCAAATGGCGACGACACCGACGGCACCAGCTGCTCCGGGCTCCGGCTCGTTGTTTCGTCCCGTACCGTGTACGTGCCCCACGGAGGATCTGGCTGCTAACCCATGCACGAAACCTATTATTTACCTCAGCAACAATTAACCCTCAGCTAGCCTTGCTTGCGCTCACTGTCAACCGTGCTGTGCTGTGTGGAGGTAGACGAAGAAGTGTATATTGGCGTGGAAAAAAAGAGGATGTGGGGGGGGGCCGGAAAAGGAGGTGCGTGAGTCGTGACGGGGACTTCTCACGGGCGGGGTCTTTTTCTGGATCCGACGCATGGCCCGTACGGTCCCCCTTTTCGCCACCTCTCATCTCACCAAGTCCATGTTTGCTGATAACCTAGGTTACTTGCATCCATTTAGGGTATTTTACATATGTGTCCCCATAAGATCTGGCACTGGAAAAAAGAGGTCTAATTCGCAAAAAAAAAAGGTCTAAGCCATTTTGTTTTTCAAAAGAAAATTGTCTTTGATTCGACACTTCAAGATCGACGTTACTGACGAGCTCATCCATCCTACTGAGGACGAATGTGGATAAGACAGGTGGGCATTATACTCGGAGGGCCTTGAACCTTTCACATTCCGAGGTACGTACTTATCAAGCGCCGATATGTATCGAAGCGGCTTCGTTGGCATCACTGACGTAGCCGAAAGATCCGATGATGTAGGTGTGTCCTTAAGCGAGAACCACACCAACCATCAAAGCAAGGCTCATAATGTAATGAATCACAAATTGATCACATTACCAAATTGTGTAGAGAACAACAACAAACTACTGCATCGAAAACTAAACATGCATTATCTCTACATGCAGGGAGGAAGATAAGCATACCATACAACGTTACATATCTATTCGGATCTACCACATGCTCAAAGACCTAGGTTACAAGAGGGAGGGTTGCATGCAGGGAGGAAGAGCATGACTCGGAGAAGAGGAGGAAGAAGGGTTGTCGTCAACGACCGCCGCCGAATCGGAGGAGGAGATGTTGCCGCTTATCTGCTCCTCGGTGAAAAAACCCTGTCAGGACGAAGATCTCGAGGTGGGGTGAGGGCGGTAGTCAAAGGATGTGAAATGGGGGGGGGGGGTGGAGTTGATGGGCTGTGACGAAATTTGTCCCACCATTTTTTCGTGTGCGCAGGTGAGCTCCCTCGAGCTCGGGGCTGTGATCCCAAGCATGCGCAAGAAAGTACACGGAAAGGGTGGCTGGAGGTGTTCCAGAAAGGATTCAACAATTTAGACCTATATGCCTCTTGAACGTTAGTTTCAAGATTTTTACAAAAGTAGCCACGATTCGTCTGAATACAGTTGTTGAATATGTAGTGCGACCGTCTCAAACTGCCTTCATGCAAGGACGTAGTATTCTTGATGGGGTAGCGGTGTTGCACGAAACGGTTCATGAGTTACATTCCAAGAAACTTAATGGGGTCATTCTTAAATTAGATTTTGAAAAAGCTTATGATAAAGTTAAGTGGTCTTTCATCCAACAAACTCTCAGAATGAAAGGTTTCTCTGATAAGTGGCGTGCTCTAATCCATAATTTTGTGTCTGGAGGTAGCGTGGCCATAAAAGTCAATGAATGATGACATTGGACGTTATTTCCAGACTCGAAAAGGTCTTAGACAGGGTGATCCGTTATCCCCTATGTTATTCAATATAGTGGCGGATATGCTTGCTATTATGATTGAGCGCGCTAAAGTGGATGGTCAGATTGAAGGGTTGATTCCTCATCTAGTCGATGGGGGGCTATCAATCCTTCAGTACGCCGATGACACAATTCTTTTTATGGAACATGACATTGAAAAAGCTCGAAATCTGAAATTAATTTTAGCAACTTTTGAGCAGCTTTCAGGTTTGAAAATTAATTTCCATAAGAGTGAGTTGTTCTGTTTTGGTGAGGCTTTAGACGATGCCGAGCTCTATGCCGAACTCTTTGGTTGTGGGCAAGGTCAATTTCCGATTCGATATTTAGGCATTCCGATTCATTATCGGAGGCTTACTATTGCCGAATGGAAATGCGTCGAAGAAAGACTACAAAAACGTTTAAGTAGTTGGAAAGGAAAATTGCTGTCCCTCGGTGGAAGATTGGTACTCATAAATTCGGTGCTCACCAATATGGTACTATATATGTTATCCTTCTTCCTTTTGCCAAAAGGGGTGCTCCAAAAACTAGACTATTATCGGTCTAGATTCTTTTGGCAAGGGGACAGTGAGAAGAAGAAATATCGACTGGTTAAATGGAGTGTGGTTTGCACACCTAAAGATCAAGGAGGGCTGGGAATTCATGACCTTGAGGTCAAGAATACAGCTCTTTTAGGTAAATGGTTGTTTTAACTACTGACCGAGAATGGACAGTGGCAAACCCTCCTGAATCGGAAATATGTTGCATCCAAACCGCTTTCACAAGTTTCTTGAAAACATGGTGATTCGCATTTTTGGGCTGGTCTGATGGCTGCAAAATCACAGTTCTTCAGATTTGGACATTTTTCGATTAAAGATGGGTCTCAGATAAGGTTCTGGTAGGACACGTGGCTAGGCAATACCACACTCCGTGAACAATATCCAACATTATATAATATTGTTCGTTACAAAAGTGATACCATTAAGAAGGTAATGGCAACCTCACCTCCAGATGTAACGTTCATGAGAGATTTGATTGGCATGCGTTTGGTTGCATGACAAGCCCTATTACAGCGGTTGGCCAATATTCAACTTCAAGCTGGGACAGACGAATTTCGATGGAACCTATAAAAGAATGGCAAATTCTCGGTAGACTCTATGTATAATGCTTTATCTCATTCTCATATACCAGTTGATAACAACAAGTTGCTTTGGAAGATGAAGATACCACTTAAAACTAAGGTGTTTGGATGGTACCTTCGTCGTGGAGTTATTCTAACCAAAGACAATCTTGCTAAACGGAACTGGCAGGGAAGTAAGAGTTGTGTTTTTTATCATCACAGTGAAACCATAAAACATCTCTTTTTTCAATGTCGTTTCGCTAGGTCTATATGGTCAATCATCCAGGTAGCATCTAACCTTTATCCCCCATGCAGTGTAACCAATATCTTTGGAAATTGGTTACACGGTATCGATAAGAGGTTTAGACAGCTTATTAGGGTGGGAGCGTTTGCCATTATTTGGTCGCTATGGCTATGTAGAAATGATAAAGTGTTTAACGATAAATTGTCTTCTCCCTTGCAGGTCATCTACCGGTGTACCGGTACACTCCGTTCATGGTCCTATCTTCAGCGGGTGGAGCACCGAGACCTATTTACGGAGGTCTGTGCACGGTTGGAGTGCACGACGAGGGATACTTTTTCCCATCATGGGTGGCAGCATAATCTTCGGATAGAGCCACCACCACTTCAGACGTAGTTGCATTTGCTCATTGACATGATATGTAATTCGCCTTTATTCAGTTTCGGATTGTGTACTATAAAACAGCTGTGTGCATCTTAGTTATGCAGAGGCTGGGTGTAAACGGTTAAACCTTTTAAATAATAAAACGCCCTTTATCGAAAAAAAATAAACGGGCTCGTTTTTACGTATCAGATGTTCAGAACAAAGGCTTCTGCAAGCAACGAAGCACGGCCAAATGCCGGAACGTTCCGGGTCTGCACGGGGTCTGGTCGTCTGGGAGGGGCACGGACGGAGTGGGGGCGAGCCATAAATGGCGGGGAGGTGGCGGTGGCCGGTGGGGGCGTTTCGGCTGGCTGGCTGGCTGGTGTAACGTCCGTCCGGCCCGCCGGCCGGCGAGCTAGCCGCGGTGGGCTGGCAACGGTAACGGACGTAGCTAGTAAATGCCGGCCGCGGGCAGGCACAACCGATGCCGCCGTGCATGCGCCGCGCGGGCGAGGCTGGCGCCGTGCCACGGGCGCACGGGCGGAGCGGATGGATGTGCATGGTTCGCTGAGAGGTGCCGCGCCGCTCATTCATGGCTGTGTCGACAGCGTGTTGGTGTCCATCAGCTGGCTGCCTTCACACAAGGCCAGATGCATGTTTCGTGTGGGGTCAATCGATTATCGATCCATCGTGTATATAGCAAGCACGTACGTATATATGTTCATGTGGTACGTGGGCCACTGGTTTGGCGCGTGTATATATACGTACCGTGGTTTGCTTGCGGTCCAGTTATGGAGGTACTAACTTTTCCCAACCTAGTGCCGCCACAAGCGACTTGGCTGCGAGGCCTTTTTCGTCCAATCCCCACCGGCGGGAGAGCTGGGCCTCCCTCCCTCTGCTTGCTGCTTCGGCGGCAGGAGGGAGGGGACCCCCTTTTTCTCTGTTTTTGCATGGTAGATCGGGTTAGTAAGATTTTGGCACGGTGCGTCGTAGGGGTGGTGGGAGCGGCGCTCGGGCAAATAAATCTGGCTCAACTCTACTCCCACACCGGTGTTGTCCTTCATAGCGGCGTCTCAGAGTTGGTGGCATTGTATGCCTACCGATCTTTCAGACCAGTGGCTATAGAGTTCATGGATGGTGTCGACGAGGCGGTAGCGGCGACTCCATCAGATGAGTTGTTCCTCCTATTATGTCCCTGTCCGACACCACTCTATAGCAGAGACGATTTGTCCATGAGTACGTGCAGGCGGTGGTCTGCACTTGTGACAGCTGGAAGATGGTGCACCTTGTGCTTGGTTTGTGGTTGGAGGCTGATGGTTCTGTTTCTCTACTCCGACGTCGTCGTGCGGGGGTGCCAGTGCTGAAGTTCGATGGCGTGTCCGGGGTCGTGCTGTCCCGGTTTGATTCTTTCAATGGTGATGGTTTGTCCTATGGCAAACTACTTTGGAAGTCCGAAAAGCTGATGATCAACGATGAAGCCGCGTTGAGATCGGGTGAAGAGGTGATATGTCTATTTTTTCTTGGGTGGCTGTTACGATGGTGCCGAATAAGATGGATAGTCGTTGGTTTGTCACATAGATTTATCCTATCTTTTCATATATGTGAGATCGGTGAATACGTACTTTGTATCTCGTCTTTTATTTATCAATGAGAATCGTATTACCATGCAAAAAAAAATTATGGAGGTACTACTATTTTTCCTTATTTTTAATACCTTCTCCAATCCATATAAAGCGTTGAGAGGGGTGAGGGGGGACACTTTTTATAAAATGTTCTAAGTGCTATATATATTGTTTAATACGTAATAAAATGAGTGAAAATACACACTAAAACGTGTCCATCTACATCTATATATATGTAAATGTAAAGAAATATAAAAAACTTATATTTAAAAATGAAGAGAGTAGCTACTTATTACAGAGAATCATGCGTGGGTCTTTTCTTTCTTCCCTTATCTTCGAAACAAGCTTTCGTCCCACTATATAAATATAGCAACCAACCTATATACAATTGTTGGGGCCACAACACAATCAAGTCCAAACGAGAAAACAAGAGAAATAAAAATGAAAGAATGCCGACAACGGTAGATCGACGAAATTAAGGTGTCATCCATCTGATGCGCCCACCAAAAAAAGCTCCGCCACCTTCCAGAGCTCAGGACCATCTCGTATCAGGCACCACCTTCAAGAAGGTCTGCGACAATGATGACACTACTGCCCGGACATGTCCAAGGGTTTCCCCCCGTACGTAGGGGTGAGTGGGGAAGGGGTACACACGACACCCTTCAAGAAGGAATGATGGCACCCGTAGGTGTCACCCTGTCGATGTCGAAAGATGCCAGGGATTTCTCCCGTCCCCTAAAGAACCACTACCCTAGATGATATGTATTCCTCCGTCTGTCAACGTCGTCCACCTACATGCGCCACCAAGGGTTGCACGCCACGTCGTCAAAAAACTTTGGTCTTTCATCACTTCCAGTGTTCCATAGTTGAAGGTCATGTTCCATGGATTATGGAATATAAAACAAATGGCGCTAATCTTGGGACATTGATGCTCGCGAAAATGAGTCTTCCAGTCCTCTTCAATACAGGAAAAGGCAGGCCTCACTTATGTTTGGAAGAAAATGAATAAGTTGATTTTTAGGAGGGAGGTGAAGTCGGAGTCGCTGACTCGTGGAGTTGTGATGACGATGACGCCCAATTGCAACCTCGACGGTGGTCTCTCTTCTTGACGACATGTGTGTGCTCCTTGTAAGTGGCCAGGTTGGCCGGGTGCATAATGTGATCGTGTTCCATGACGACATTGTTGCATCATTTGTAACCGTTTTCCACCGTTCCTGTATAGGGAACCGATTGATTCTCTCCTACTTTTTAAATAAAATGAGTCAATGTTACCCGTTTTATTAAAAATAATAAGGGATAAGGCAGGAGAATCAGAGTAAAGACTCTTGCATGAGTCATGCCACCAATGACATGTACCAGTCTACAAAGTGGTGGCGAGGTCGGAGCCAACGCAAGAGGCCTCGCTGGAATGCGGAGATCCAGCATCGACAACAAAAGTTCAGATATCTGATCGGATGGTTAGGCTTGCGAGGAGATGTGATTTAATTCCTTGTCATCCTTTTTCATGGCAGCACATGAACTTGTGTTTTAAATTACCTTAAAAGAGGCTCGAAATTATGCCATGTGGTTGATTTAAACATATGCCCCCTACCAACCCAGCTATAGGTTATTTCTTAGTGGACGAAATTTTGGTGGCACTTTCAGATTTCCAGTTATGTTTGCTCCTACCTCCATCGGGCAATATTGCCATATAAATTGAGGCAGGGATAGGGTTAGTCGACAGACATGGGAGATACTATGCCAGCTACGTCTATCAGTCATCAGGGATGCCAATAACGCTCATGAGCAGAATTATGTTTTTTCAGATATATGGTGGAACCCAGAGCCTAAGTGTGGTCGTTTGAATTGGCCTAATAATTAAATCTTGGATGACCCAACGATCGTCCTGCAAGTTTTCATTAGCTGGGTTTATAACACCATCTTACACAAATGAATGAATGACTACTCATGTAGCGACTACTGACATTATGACGCGTCTGTGTAAAGCTTTGCATGCCGATTTCATATCTCGTTTTATGAATTATGATTCATGGCTTCACACTGAGAAAAGATTAGCATCACGTACTCTGGCCACTGGCCGACTGGTGTTCGAGCAACCGAGTAAACAGTGTCCGCAGACGAACACTGAAGTTTGATGTACTAAAATTTCACTGCTACAAGCATGTACCACGTATTTAGTAGTACTCAGAACACATTCATGGATATGTACTTTTTCCGAGTTAATTACAAAAAACCACCATAATTGTGGTAGGGTTTCAAAAAACCACCTGGATTCAAAAAAACTACAAAAAACCACCGGCTCAGCGCTAATGAATTTCACATAGCCACCAGTCGAGGTCTAACCGTGCGCGACGCTGACTTAATGCGGATTATGACAGGCGGGGCCCAGCTGCAGGTGCCACGTGGCAAGTTTGACACTCCGCCGTTAACGGCCGTTACACGCCGCATCCGTGCCCTAACTTAGGCCGTTGGCTCGATATTTCTCTCTCTCCCGCTCGAGTCCGCTCGTATCTGTTTTCCTCTGCCATTGCTGCTTGGCCGAGCTTCGCCGGCGCCGCCCTCCGCCCCTGCCTGCGTCGACGTGGATCTTCGCCTCCACCGCCTCCGCCGCCGAGCGATGCCTAGCTGGAACGATAACGTGTCGGATGACTCGGTTTGTTGGCCGGTGAGTATTTTTCGATATGATTTGGGGATTTCTAGGGTTTGCGCTTTGTGATTTGAGCTTCCGGTGCGGTTGAATTTTGATTAGGAACTGATTAGTTTGATTTGCAGTACAATGGGGTTGAGTACTCACCGGAGCATGTGTATGACCCTGATTTTTGCGGCATTGACGATGATAGTACCGTTGTTTGTCGTCTCCACGAAGCCAAGCCGGAGAGGCGTGTTTGTTTCGAGGGAACTGACACTGGTAGAAGATTCTATGCTTGTTCAGTGTACCATGTGAGTGAAATTAGCAGTATTTGTATTTTCTTTGCTTAACAGTATGTGTATGCACAGAGATTCAGTTAAGGAAAGATTCAGTTAAACAACCATTCGATTAATTAGTTAAGCAATTAGTTAACATGTGGTTGTACAAAATTACAGGCTATCACCAACAGCGGATTTGTTGAATGGATTGATCCAGAGTGGCCTGTGCAGCTTAGAAAAGCTCTTGGTAAATTGTGGGGCATGTATGATGGGATGGTTAGTCTCAGAATTGAGGATAATCATAAATCTGCAAAGGAGATTTATGATTTACAGCAGGATAAAGTTAAGATGCAGGAGAAGTATGATGCCATGGTTCAGGATATTAACATGTTCATTGGTCAAAATGTGAAAAAGACCATGAGAGAGAACTACAAGCGTATAATGGAGGGAGCTAGTACAAGTGTTGCAGGACTTATAGATGAGGGGTCACTTGAGGAGGAGGCACTGCTAGAAGTTGTTAAGCTGAGAAAAGCCAATGAGGATTTGGCAAAAGAGAATGAGGAGCTCAAGAAATCTCTGCAAGTGATGAAGGAGGAAAAGAAGAAGCTGGAGTACAATCTGTTTGATCTTTTGAAAGCAAGTGACCAGAACAAGCAGAAGCTAAAGGACATCAAGGCAATATGTGAAAGGGTTGACATGAATGAATGATTAGTTTGTAGTTGAGTAGACTGATTGTATTATCTATGTATCTGAACGAAGTGTGTGGCACTATTTATCTGTAACTTAGTAGTTGCAATTATCTGTAACTGAATCAAGTGTGTTGAACTATTTATCTGCATCTTAGTGTTAGCATTTATCTGAACCAAGTGTCATAGTACCTCTGCTTACTGAATGTTTGCATTTTTCTGAATATGAGTAACTGCTATCTTCAGGTTTTTTCACAAACAACACCTGTTTTCAGGTATTTGATTTCAGTAAACCACCAGAACCATATGACATGTTGTCAGGTACCAGCAGGTGTTGTGACAATTTATAACTGATACCTTAGCACTGACAATTAAACAAGTACAGTAGAAAAAACAGAGCACTTTCAACATAGGTCCACATATTAATTAAGATCCAACACAATACAAAGCATAGTTTCACAAATTCTTTAACACACCAGTTGGAACAGACCAACTGGGTTGTACATCACAAAGAACATTACAGTTTCTGGAACCAGACAAATATAGTGTTCAACTAGTTCATCTGATACTGCAAATTGGTCTTGACTAGTCCTCATTCCCCATCTGTTTCTTGAGGTCCTTAAGACTTATCTTGTCAATTCCTGATGCTGTGAAGTAACCAGCCAACCTGGAGCTACCCTTCCTCTTCCTTGTAGGCCTGCCATCATTGCCAGCTGCCCTTGGAGCTCTGAAAGCTCGTGCAGCTGGGGCTGGGGCTGATGCAGCTGAAGTAGATGCACTAGGTGTCATCCTGGATGGAGTAGATGCACTGGTAGCAGGCCTTCTTGATGCAGCTGGAGCAGGAGCAGGTGCTGGAGCAGTTCTTCTTGATGAAGCTGGAGCAGGAGCAGGTGCTGGAGCAGGAGCAGGTGTTTGAGCAGTTCTTCTTGATGCAGCTGGAGCAGGAGCAGGTGCTGGAGCAGTTCTTCTTGATGAAGCTGGAGCAGGTGTTGGAGCAGGAGCAGGTGCTGAAGTTTGTGCCCTGTTTTCCTGCAGATAACCAAATGTGTGTAAGTAACATAAAATTGGTGGTGCAAACTGATTTGAATTAGTACTCAGAAAAAGAACCTGGTGACTGTTTTTCCTGCTTTGTAGATATGGCTTGAGCTGTTTATCACAGTTAGTGTACCTATGCCCAAGCCTCTCACAGTTGCTACAAGTAATTGTTGAAGGAGATATGCCCTAGAGGCAAATAAATAAGTAGTATTTATTGCATTATCTCATAAGTTTATAATAGGTTTGTGTATTATGCTATAACTGTATTAATCGGAATTATTAATACACGTGTGATACATAGACAACCAGGTCCCTAGCAAGCCTCTATATGAGCTAGTCCATTGGGCAACAGTTGATCGAGATTCCCGATCAAGGACAATGACGTCGGTTTACAATGGGGTCATCTTGTTAGTTGAATAAGGTGGTGGACATACGCAAACTATTGCAATAAGATCGTATTACGATGTTTGTCATTTGCAATAGATAAGAATATGATAGCTTATTCCTTAGACCGTGAGACCGTACTTATTAATGCTTCGTAGGGGTACTTTGAGAGCATCAAACGTTGTGTCTTATATAGCATGACAATAACGGTGTCCATCTTGGGTATTCCGAAAGAGCATCAAGACGTAAGGATCAAGAGCGGGATTTGTTCATTCTTGTAATGGAAAGATACTCTGGGCCCACTCGGTAATGTTACATCTATATAGCTGCGCAGCTTATGACTAGGTCATGGAGATGTAATATCACAGACGAGTTAATAACCTTCGTCGGTAACGAGATACAACAAAGACATCGCTGTGTCTACGATCATATCTCAGACAAGGTAGTATCGCAGAGACAAAGGGAATGAATGTCATATTTATGGTTCAACGACGATATTCGTGGAATGCACAGGGGTCGTCATATATTTCCAGGTATCCCTGACGATCATTGGTGAGCGGAGTGTCTCGTCCATGTCTAGAGTGTTCTCGAACCGTAGCGTAACAAACTTAAGGTCTTAGCGACGCTAGCAGATAGGTTCTGGAATTTTATAGGAGTTTGTTGGAGAGAGAGAAATGATCCGGAAAGAGTTCCGGTGGTCCGGAAGGAGTTCCGGAGAGGTCTGGAATGGTTCCAGGAATGTCCGAAAGAGTTTTCGGAGTCACGGGATATTGAATTATATATAAATATATTAATTATGAATTAATGGGATTTTTATATTAATTTAATATTAATTAAATAAAGGAAAAGGGGGGCTCCCACCTACATGGGCCCTAAGAGGGCCCAAGAGGGGGGAGCCGCACCCCACAAGGGGGGTGGGCCCCATGGGAGGTTCGGCCGGCCCATGGTGGGGCGCACCACCCCCTCTCCTCCTTTAGTTCCACATGGGGGAGCCAATGGGTTTGCACACCCCCTTCCCCCTTTATATACCAAGGCATATTAATTGATTTAATTCATAGGAAATTCAATTAATTCCCGATTTCTCTCTCGATCTCGTGGTTCCCAAGTTGGAGCCGCGCCGAGCTGAGGAAGGAGGATCTCTCTCCACCCAAGCTATACCGTAGAGCGTCGTTGCTCTGCGGGATTCCAGATAAGATCTACTCCTGCGATTTCAGCTGGATCTGAATGACCGGGAGTTGTCGCTAAGCTCCGTATGTTTGTGAGTGCTCGGAGGCAACTCTTTTGAGGAGCTTGGGCGACGTCGTCTCGCCCCCTGCAGCCGCCGCGCCTCCCTCCCCTCTGCTGCCGGCGCACCAGCCCTGGTGCTGGCGCTCTGCCTTCTTCCGCCCGACGCCCGTCGACGCAGATCATCATCGACACCCCGGCGTCATCGACTCCAACATAGCGGCAAGTTCTCCGCGACCTCGAGGTCGGCTACGTACGACTTCATCGTCAACGCTTGTGCGGGAGCGTAATCCCCGCTATCGGTCTACATGGAGGTAATGTAACCCGTTCCGCCACCGTCATCGCATGTACTAGATAGATAGATCCTGGCTAGTTAGGGTTTCGTACGCTAGAAAATTATTGTTTTCTGCACCGTAACCCCTTCAGTGGTATCAGAGCCGATCTTTGCGTAGTACGGCTGGTACGGTTAGAACTCATGTTGAATGAGGGCGTCTTTCTTATATTTGCTACCCTCTAGCGTGCACTTGCGATGCCTTCGGTATTGAGTTGATGAAGCGGCCCGGACCGACTTTACGCGTACGCTTACGCGAGACTGGTTCCACTACTGACATACGGCTTGCACCGTATCTATGGCTGGCGGGTGTCTGTTTCTCTCTCTCTAGTCGGCAAAGCATTTTCAATGGAGGGCCCGAAAGGGATGCTTAAACATGCAATTTTACGATCGACGTTGTGGTACAAAGTTCGTAGGTAGGGAAGCGATTCTCTTACGAATAAGCCTATATGCCACGTAAAACTTGCAAAACTAAATAAAGCTAGAGGCGTCTAACTTTGTTTTGCAGAGGCGTTATTTTATGTGACATGGTTACGGTAAGTTTTGATATTACTCGTACTGTCGGAGGCATTGGAGGGTTCCGTAGACTCGGAGCTATGTCGGGGCGCCGGGGGCCAGGCACATGGCGCCATGAAGGTCCAGGCGCATCGACCATGTCACATCGCACTTCATTGCATCATTATTGTGTGATGTTGTGTGTGCATCCTATTGATTGCTTATATGCTAGATATACAACGGTAGCGTCATAAATAGGATGATCCCTAACAAATACCAAAATTGTGTTCTCCCTCGTTGCGCACCACCAAGAAAGTTCTACGTTATGAGGCAGGCCGTGATGATCGGGTGTCACACATCTCGTCGTTCGCATACAGTGGGTGTAAGCCATGTTGCACGCGCAGGGTCTTCGAGGTTTGATTGGCGAGCCTAGCATACTCAGAGGTATGGCCTCGGAACACGGGAAGATCGAAAGATCGAGCACGAGTCATAGAGTTGTTATGATCGACATTTTATGTCCACCTTTGAAGCTGTGCTGCCGGCCGTGATGATCGGGGGTAGTGTGGTGGATGAGGGTCGTGTCATCGCCATTATTATTTTAGGGATAATAATCTTGGTGTGGTGTGTTTTTGATAATGAGATCATAAAACTAAAACTCACCTACATATTATAAACTTATCTTACCTCTTTTGCGATCACATCTGGAGACTACGGAACTACGCTTCGGTTACTTCTTCAAGAGCTCGGATTCTACCTTAGAAGCCGACGGGTCCAACTTCATCAGCTGGTACATTGGTTTTAGAAACATTCTCCAAACACAACAAACATCCTATATGTGCTAGAACATTAGTTAGGAATTAGACCAGATGATTCTGATAGCAAGGAGAAAGATGATGAGTTCCGTAAGCATCATGATATTTTCATGGAAGTGAAGGTCGTCATGAGCGTATGCCTAGCACCAGAGTTGAAAGTTGTATTCAACACCTGGAGCCATATGTTGTGATTGATGCGATCAAAGGTCACTTCAAAGATGAATTGAGTCTTGAGAAGTTCAGACAACTTAGAAAGTTCCGGACCATTCACATGGGGAGCATACCTGTCTGGAGACTCAGTTGAAGAAGTTGTGTGACATCTACTTCAGGCTTACGAATATCTACGATTTCTAAATAGCAAACTCCAGTGCAATAGAGATTGCGCTTTACCTCCTAGCTGTGAATAACATGTGCGTGAATATGCTATAGAGACACGGTGAGCTTCTTCACGTTCGTGAACAAGTTCAAATCTCTAAAAGTTGATTCATCGAAGAAGAGTTCTTCGACGCTATGGGTATATTTGATATACGAAGATATAAATGTATTCTTCTCATACTTGAAGAAAAGTGTTTGATAATTGTTCTGTTTGTGAAACAGTCCCTGATTATCACAAGTATGTGGCGAAGGGTGACGTGACAGTGCACGAGTGATGGCAAGTTCATGGCCAGTGGTGCTCACGCCCTCGAGATATCATATTAGTTATCATCAATAGTTTTTGATAATACATTTTGTAATAGTGAGAATGTGATTGGTGTCTTGAATGTTACAAGACATAATTATTCATATAGAACACATCAGTTGTTTTATGTTATGACACAAAGCAGTTGTTTCATGTTATGAGTAATTTGCATCACATCTCAATTACATTATGCGTATGATATACATTTATAATAGCGGGAATGATAAAATTATGTGTCCAAAGAACAAACGCCATCGAATTTAGTCATAAAGGCAATGAAAGAAGTAATGGATATTTTTGGTCCATTTAAGTATTTCGAGTGCCAAAATTAATTAAGTTTGAAATGCAGTATTGAAGTTGCAATACTAGAGGAAATTGATTGAGAGTCATTTTAATGATTAATCAATGGTGTTATTGCATGATCCGAATTCTTCCATGATTTTGGTAAATAGGAGTATTTGCCCGATAAATTATGGAGTCTGAAATTAATTTGATAATAGATCAAATGGGGTTTTTCAGAAGAAAGATTAGTGAATATTGTATTCACAAAATTCGATCAAAGGATAATATTTTTTGAATTATGGTTTCAACACAAAAGACTTGTGGAAATTCGTTTCACAATATTATAATATCATATATGGTGATATGTGGGGAATTATAATCATGCTCTATTTTAAATAAAGTGTGGTCTGTCAGAATCTGTCTTAGAATCTCCTAATATGTTCGAAACATTATAGTCGATGTCCACTTTAGAAAATAGATATTTTTCTCAACGAGAATTCGTGAGATCGACAGTAGTGTCGACGTGTATATGATTATACGATAATTCGGAGTATACATGAATAGTTCTTTGTAGATTACTCACATAGGATGAGAGTCTATTCCAAAACCAGATAGAAACAAAACTCAGTTTGTTGTCTATGTAATTCCTAGGAAAATATGAATTTTCGAATTACGGTTTATGGATTGGAATTAGAAGCTTAAAATAAAGTGTCAGACATATGTTGGAAGGTGTTCCAAAGAGTATATGTCTGCTAATGAAAATTTGGTGATTAAGAGTGAGGGAGACTAGAAAATTGTTTTCTGCTTGCAATCCTCTTCATAAAGATCATAATATTTTCATGAAAGAAACTTCTAAATAAAGTGCTGTTATATTTAATATTGCTGCCAGGTCACATCACTGTATTAAGTATTTCAGATCTTGTTGACAGATCAAGGTGCACTTTATGAATACAAAGAAAGTTGAGAAAATATCGGAATACGAACAAAGGCTTTTGAGCCTGGAAATCCAAAGTTGCATTTGAAAGGATTAAGAGAGTAATTGTGCAATTCTTATTAGAGGAATACGATTGTTTAATCGTCATATAAGGTGTTATATGAGAAATGTGACTATAAGAAAGACGCGGTAGCATGTCTTGTCAAGAAATGTGTCTTGGACAAGATCAAATTTGTTGACTACATTTATATAGACATGCTTGAAGTCTGAGTGATTTGTATTAATGTAATACTGTAGTTTGTATTAAATTCGAATTGATAGTAGATCAATGATTTTGGTTTGACCAAAATGTCGATTTAAGTGGGAGTCATAGTTAGTTCACTCAGGTGAAATATGTGAAGAACATATTTTTGAGTGGGATCTCAGGAACTCAAATATGTGGATGACACGTTTTGAGTGGGAGCTCGTGTTATCAAATATGTGGAGACATAATTTGAGTGGGAGCCGAATTCATCTTGTGTAAATGACACATTGTGAAATTGTACCAGTAGAATAGATAAGAAGGATGAAGTTGTGAAACTATTTGAAAGTTAGTGTCTATTTTGAAATAGAACGGGAATTTTAAATAGTTAGTCGAGTTGTTTTGGATTATATGTGAGGAGTCAAAATGGAATCAAAAGGATGGTCCTTTGAAATCCAATTGATCATTAAGAGTAATGATGCATGAAAGTAATGGTTGTATGACATGTGGGTCTATTATGTAATATTAGACATCATACAGAAACCATATTATCTGCTCGATGAAATATAACCGATGCTCTTGGAATAAGAGCAGTTATGAAAGTAAATTTGGAATTTACTGGAAGTAGAAGTGCGTTAGTTAAGGGATTGACATTTGAATGTCAAGTTTTCTACATTGGTGTGAAAGTATGTAGATATCGCGAGTTTTGTAATTGTTACAAGGGGCTCTGCATGGCTGAGTGTGTTTTTCAGGGCAGTTATCTGGTTAGTATAATCAGACTAAGCGCTGGGAAACAGAAGTCTCACTTAGTTACGGTATTTGCATATATGTTGTTGGACAACATGGTGATATCAAGCTAGTTGATATCAGTTAATCGCAAAAGTTTGCACAAATCGTGTGTTGTGCAGATTGTCAGAGTAACACTCTTCCACAAGCAAGCATCATCAAATGATTCTTATTTGATAAGGGATTTTGATAAAGTAAAATGCAGCTGGTTTATTTGTACTCTAGTGCAAGTGGGAGACTGAAGGAGATATGCCCTAGAGGCAAATAAATAAGTAGTATTTATTGCATTATCTCATAAGTTTGTAATAGGTTTGTGTATTATGCTATAACTGTATTAATCGGAATTATTAATACACGTGTGATACATAGACAACCAGGTCCCTAGCAAGCCTCTATATGAGCTTGTCCATTGGGCAACAGTTGATCGAGATTCCCGATCAAGGACAATGACGTCGGTTGACAATGGGGTCATCTTGTTAGTTGAATAAGGTGGTGGACATACGCAAACTATTGCAATAAGATCGTATTACGATGTTTGTCATTTGCAATAGATAAGAATATGATAGCTTATTCCTTAGACCGTGAGACCGTACTTATTAATGCTTCGTAGGGGTACTTTGAGAGCATCAAACGTTGTGTCTTATATAGCATGACAATAACGGTGTCCATCTTGGGTATTCCGAAAGAGCATCAAGACGTAAGGATCACGAGCGGGATTTGTTCATTCTTGTAATGGAAAGATACTCTGGTCCCACTCGGTAATGTTACATCTATATAGCTGCGCAGCTTATGACTAGGTCATGGAGATGTAATATCACAGACGAGTTAATAACCTTCGTCGGTAACGAGATACAACAAAGACATCGGTGTGTCTACGATCATATCTCGGACAAGGTAGTATCGCAGAGACAAAGGGAATGAATGTCATATTTATGGTTCAACGACGATATTCGTGGAATGCACAGGGGTCGTCATATATTTCCAGGTATCCCTGACGATCATTGGTGAGCGGAGTGTATCGTCCATGTCTAGAGTGTTCTCGAACCGTAGCGTAACAAACTTAAGGTCTTAGCGACGCTAGGAGATAGGTTCTGGAATTTTATAGGAGTTTGTTGGAGAGAGAGAAATGATCCGGAAAGAGTTTCGGTGGTCCGGAAGGAGTTCCGGAGAGGTCTGGAATGGTTCCAGGAATGTCCGAAAGTTGTTCGGGTGGTCCGAAAGAGTTTTCGGAGTCACGGGATATTGAATTATATATAAATATATTAATTATGAATTAATGGGATTTTTATATTAATTTAATATTAATTAAATAAAGGAAAAAGGGGGCTCCCACCTACATGGGCCCTAAGAGGGCCCAAGAGGGGGGAGCCGCACCCCACAAGGGGGGTGGGCCCCATGGGAGGTTCGGCCGGCCCATGGTGGGGCGCACCACCCCCTCTCCTCCTTTAGTCCCACATGGGGGAGCCAAGGGGTTTGCACACCCCCTTCCCCCTTTATATACCAAGGCATATTAATTGATTTAATTCATAGGAAATTCAATTAATTCCCGATTTCTCTCTCGATCTCGTGGTTCCCAAGTTGGAGCCGCGCCGAGCTGAGGAAGGAGGATCTCTCTCCACCCAAGCTAAACCGTAGAGCGCCGTTGCTCTGCGGGATTCCAGATAAGATCTACTCCTGCGATTTCAGTTGGATCTGAATGACCGGGAGTTGTCGCTAAGCTCCGTATGTTTGTGAGTGCCCGGAGGCAACTCTTTTGAGGAGCTTGGGCGACGTCGTCTCGCCTCCTGCAGCCGCCGCGCCTCCCTCCCCTCTGCTGCCGGCGCACCAGCCCTGGTGCTGGCGCTCTGCCTTCTTCCGCCCGACGCCCGTCGACGCAGATCATCATCGACACCCCGGCGTCATCGACTCCAACATCGCGGCAAGTTCTCCGCGACCTCGAGGTCGGCTACGTACGACTTCATTGTCAACGCTTGTGCGGGAGCGTAATCCCCGCTATCGGTCTACATGGAGGTAATGTAACCCGTTCCGCCACCGTCATCGCATGTACTAGATAGATAGATCCTGGCTAGTTAGGGTTTCGTACGCTAGAAAATTATTGTTTTCTGCACCGTAACCCCTTCAATTGTACCCATCCTTGATGTCTGTTGAGGTGCTGGGACTTCAAATTGACCTTTCCTCCTTTTTTTTAGCTTCCTACCAAGTGATACTGCAAATACAGGAGGATCTATGTCAGGTGTATCTGTTTAGGTCCACTGGTCTTGACCTGGAACAAGTTTTATTACTGGTCCATATGTCTCTTTGTACATGTCTTTCTTGAAGAAATCATGCACGAAGTCTTCTGGATGCTGGTAGGACTTGTAGATGGCTGAAATTGCATGACTGCAAGGTATTCCTGTCATGTCCCACCTCCTGCAGCCACAAGTCTTGTTTACTAGGTTCACTGCATACTGCCTATCCACAGTACTGCTCACCTCCCACAGACCATCTGCTGCTTTCCTTGCTCTACAAAGCCTGGACCATTTTTTATTCTCTTCTAATTTCTCTGAGTATGTTGGAGTGATCTCCCATCTTGCTTTCTGTGCTCCACTTATTTTCTCTTCATTCCTAACCATTAGCTTTTTTCTGATGCCATCAAACATAGTTTGCACTGGTTTGCCCCTCACATCAAGTATCATCTTGTTGAAAACCTCACTGAGATTGTTTACCACCAGATCTGTTTTGCAGTTCACATCCATGGCATATCTAGCCCAAGCAGACACAGGAATCTTCATGAGCCACTCCCATGCAGGTTCACTCTCCTCCTTCATCTTTGCCATTGCAATATCAAATCCATTTTGAGTGTAAGAGTAGCTGGCTTGGTCCAATATCTGTTTGAGCTCTTCCCCTCTATACCCAGCCTGCTGAAAATTGGCATATATATGCCTCAAACAGTATCTCTGTGGGCAGTTGGGAAACACCTGGTTGACTGCATTCAGTAGCCCCTGTTTCAATTAAAAACCAACTCAAGTCAGTGAACCAATCCATGTAGACAAGCCAAACTGTTAACAAAGTTGTCGACCGTCGATAAAGTTATCGCCGGTCGATAAAATTGTCGACCGTCGATAAAATTATCGACGGTCGATAAAATTGTCGACCGTCGATAAAATTGTCGACCGTCGATAAAGTTGTCGACGGTCGACAACTTTATCGACAATCCATAAGCTCATATGATTGTAGATGCTGATTCTCACCTTCTGCCTATCAGAAATTATGGTGTACAAGCCAAATTTCCCAGCCTCTCCACCAATAGCATACTTCAGTTGTGTCAGGAACCATGCCCAGCTAGTTGTCTCCTCCTTGTCAACCAAACCAAATGCAAGAGGAAAAATGTTATTGTTTCCATCTCTGCCTGTTGCTGCAAGGATCTGTTGTCCAGTTGATAGCTTCACAAAACAGCCATCCAACCCTAACACAATATGTAAATCTTTTAGAAAACAAGCAACAAAGAAAGGGCAGAATAACTAATGAGTGGTAAAGCACAGAACTTACCAATGAATGGTCTACAACCATTTAGAAAACCTTTCACAGAGCCTCCAAGACAGAAGAATAACCCATGAAATCTTGGGTTGTTGCTAGGATGCTCTGCAACCATCTTTGTGGTCACAGTGCATCTAGAGCCAAGATTTGTGTCCAGAACAGTCTGAAGATAATCCCTCAATCTCTTGTACTGCAATATTTGATCACCTAACACCACCTTTAATGCTTGTTTCTTTGCTCTCCAAGCCATCATCTTGTGCACTTGAACTCCATATTTCTCCTTTGTTGTATCTCTAACAGTCTCAACTCCTGTACTAGGGTCTATTCTTATACTTGGCTCACAGTCCTTGGCTAGCCACTTCCCTGTCACCTTGCATCCTTCACCTGATGTGGCACATGTATGTTGTAGCTGCATTTTTCTGAGACAGAAAGTCTTCTCACCCTGGATCACTGACCCAACCATCATAAATTGGCACACCTTCTTTGGAATACCCTCACTAATACCCTCACTGTCCTCTTGCAAAGCCTCTTTGGCTTTCTCTCTCTTTGTCTTCTTACCTTCAGAACAAACAACAATCACCCTATCTTTGCAATTTCTCCAGTACTTGAAATTCCTCAGTTGTCAATGTGAAGTGCTTGCACTGCTCTTCTGAACTGATATACATCCACAAAACACATCTTGAAGCACAGACCCTCCTCTGGATGCAGTCTAGATTCATCATACCACACCCTAGGTTCTTTCTTTTTGGCCTTGCTTTTCTTTCCTGATGGCAGAGCCCAAGCCATCATCTCTGCACCATCATCATCATCTGAATCCAGCTCCCACTTCAGGCCTTCATCATCAGAAGGCAAATAATCATCTGGAGTTGTGGTCTGCTGGCTGTAGTGAGATCTGCTGGTGGGTCCTTCATTCTTGCTCTTCTTGCTTGCTGGTTCATCTGTTGTCTGCAGGTCACTGTCATCTGAATCATTGTCATCTGAATCACAGAACAATTCATCTGGCTTTGAAACTTCTTGTTCTGTTGGCTTCTTATTCTTCCTCTTCTTCATGTCACATAATTTCAGTCCCAACTCTTCATCACAATCACTGTCAGCATCAGAATCATTTTGCTCAGTGTCAGTAGCTCCATCAGCATCAGAATCATCCACTAGTAGAGCATCAGAATCACTGTCAACATCTTGTACTTGTGCTACTGCTTTCCCTTTGCTGCAGCTTTTCTGAGTGAACAAATATTCTAGCTCATCATTAACAGGAACTATGCTCTGCTCTAAGTGGTTGTTGCAACTCTGTTGTGTCTCCAAATAAAGCATTTCTGAATCTTCTGACAGATTAACACATTCCTGGCTAGGAATGATCACACCATCTTCATCCACTGCATAAACAACAGGCTCACCAATCTCTGCAATTGGCACCTGGTCTTCTACAGATGGAGTGTTCAAATCTGAAGGTAGCCTACTACTGCCAGCAATGACAGTGACACTGACACACTTAGCTTCCTCGTACTGCTCCACCATCTTCTCCACCTTTGCCATGCCATCTAACAGTTCCATCCCACTAACCCCTTTGTCCTTCTCTCTCACATAGTACATGCTATCAGTAATTCCATAGCCCTCTGTCTCGATTAGAGCTAGCAGATTCAGATAAGTAATGTCTGACCTACCGATTCTACGCTCAAGATTGTCTCTACCTTCGAAATTGAATCTAACTTCCCAGATTTCATCATCGAGGCTACAGATAAGAGGAAAATCGAACTGTTGAAACCAAAACCATAGATCGAGATCTCGAATCAAGCAAGAACAGAGCAGGAAAAACTGAACACTTACTAGCAGCCGCCGAATCCGCTGGTGAACTGGTGGCTACTCTCCGGGTTGGCCTTCCACACGCGGGCAACAGCAGCCGCCGCCATCCTCGCCAGCGACACCTCCATCACGGCGGCCGGCTTGGCGACCGAGATTGGTTGACCGTCACACTCGCCAGCGCCGCCCTCGCGAGCGGCTCCTCCCGCTATGGCTGGGACACTGTGGGGGAGCTCTCCACCGCCGTCTGCACTCTCTCCGCCGCCGTCTCCGGCGCTAGCGCCACCGGACGAACTCGCCGCCGCCATTTTCATTCGTCGCGCGGGAGAGAGGAATGAGCGGGTCAACTAACCAGTTATGTCCTAAGTTAGGGCACGGATGCGGCGTGTAACGGCCGTTAATGGCGGAGTGTCAAACTTGCCACGTGGAACCTGCAGCTGGGCCCCGCCTGTCATAATCCGCATTAAGTCAGCGTCGCGCACGGTTAGACCTCGACTGGTGGCTATGTGAAATTCATTAGCGCTGAGCCGATGGTTTTTTGCAGTTTTTTTGAATCCAGGTGATTTTTTGAAACCCTAGCATGAATTGTGGTGGTTTTTTGTAATTATCTCACTTTTTCCTCAACCTATTTTCAATTTCTCATTGAAATCGCAGGATGAGATTGACAGTTAAGTACTACTTCCACAGAAATTATCTTGACTGTAAATGCCTGCGAGCAATAACTCTGTGGCTTGCTAGTGCTCCACTGTCGGAGCGCTCTCTTTCAGAGATGAGATTGTCAGTTAATTACTACTTCCAATTACTATAAGTAACTTAGCATGTTCGTCCAAATCAATGTGTGGACTGGAGTATAAATGGTCTGCAAACTATAAATACTGACTTGTTGGTGTTAACAGTTTAACTGAGAAGGCGACTTTGGTAAAACCCAACTTAATAGGTTCATCATATCAGATGTTACATGTTACATGATGGCATAACCGTTTTTTCTTTAACTAGGCAAAACCTTTGCCTTTTATATTGATAAAGAAGGAGCCAACATGTGGCGGCCTAAGCCAAAGTAAAAACTCGGAAATAAAACCTAGGAAACAATCTAGGCCAAATGCTTGGCACCAGCATAGGAAACAATCTTCTGAACTAGAGTTGCAGGCAATGTTGATATGTTGTTGAGCTCGCCAGCATTTCTCTCCTTGCAAATTTGCAAGATATGAGCGTGATAGGCTGAGCGGAGCCCTTTGGGGTGAGCAGTAGGGGTCTTGCTAACTGCATGCTAGTAGTGAAGAACAGTTGGCCGGCATGTCAGATACGTAGTGAAAAATGACACTCAAACAAGATATGTCTCGCCGTCTCCCCTAGAATAAATACAACATATTATTCCACCTATCTAAAGTTACTCTACATACTAGTGATCTTCTAAACCTAACACCATTGGAGTCTTGAGTGTTGGAGAAGGACAGCTGGACACGGTTGGGTACAGATCACCATAGATTCACATTAGGTTAGGGAAACTAATAGTCGGTTCAGAATCTGTATTTGATCTCATGTAAATATCAATGTATTGTGACGGAGGCAAGCCATGGAGCTGCCCCAATCTTCATTGAGCAAAAACTCTTGCCACAACAAGTGACATTTCGTCAAAAGGTTAAGTATGTGATCTAGGGAAAATGGAAGATAGACGTCTATCTTCCATTTTGGTGTTGGGGTTGGGAAAATGGAAGATAGACGCGTCTATCTTACAAGTATATTTAAATTATGTCCCGATAGTAGCCTTTTTGGTGTTGGGGTTCAGTCTTTGGGTGACCCCCCCAAGACATACTCCTTTTCAGAAAAATAACTTCAGCAAGTTCTTGAGAATTAACTGAGAGTGCGCTAGACAGTCGTGCAGCTGTAGCAGTCTTGACAAAAAAAGCAAGAAGAGATGAATCAGCTAATTAATTGCTGCCTGATATAGTATTAACTCCAGCATGTTCTTCTTCTTCTTCAAAACTTAACTCCATCCATGTTCTCCAGAGTTCAACCTTCAACGCGTAGTAGTAGTCGTCTGGGGTGCCTGGACTGTTGGACACAGGAGTTATATCATCGTGACTGTCAAAGTGTTAATGGCCTGCGAGCTAGCCTGCGACCTTCAACATCCTATACACTGCACAGCACGATCATCATCGCTTTCAGCGATCGAGAATATTACTCTCGGTAGCTAGCTGGGCATACGCACCATACATGCTGTCACTTACGGCATGGAGGCATGCATCATATGTGCAATCAGCGGCCTCCGAGCTCCGGCGGTGGAAGGACGGCGCAATGAATCCGGTTGCTCAGCCGGCGGCGCGGCTGAGCGAGCAGTCTCCTGTACTGAGGGGACATCGACCGGGCGATGGAGGTGAACCAAAGGATCGATCAACGAAGGCGGCGGCGTCGAGCTACTGAGCTGCTAGCTTGGTATATGGTTGCGCCATTAACACGGGATGGCAGTGGACGGCGATGGCTCGCCTACGTATATGTATACACGTACGACGTACGTACGTCTCGATCGACGACGACCGGCCGCCGGCTGTCTCTCACTCCATCTCCCGTGGTCGCTAGCTAGCTTAAGGTCTCGATCTGTCATGGCTCAAATCGACGTCGGCCATACGCGTCGCTCTTTGGCTAGCTATGGACTTGCTGAGATTCAGAGACCATCGACGTCGGCCATACACGTGCGCCGCGCCGGCGTGGTATTGAAAGTGTAACGGATTGCGGTTCCGACCGCCATAGCCCATATAGTCCCATAGGGCAGTAGAGCACTGAATCCTGATCGGTGGGCGCATGGCATGCGTTTTTCTTTTTCGGAACACGGTACGGACACAAAAGTTTATGTACACGCGTTCAACTCACCCCCTGATCTAACCCCTATAAGAATCTTAGAAAGACTCATCTGACAAAGTCATCACAATCATCTCACTGTCGACGGGACGTGAACTCTAAATGAAGAATAATCCTTAGTAAGAAACAATAGTGTCAAAACATATGTTTTTGATTGATTTCCTACGGGGAGGAGGCCCGCGGTATTTTGATAGAAGAGGGGTGCAACAACACCGAAATTGTGAGGATGAGGACTCGAACTCGGGTGGGTGGGAACCTGCAGCCCCTCCCCACCACTAGGCCACGCCATAGTCTGCGTCAAACATATGTTTTCAAGTACACAAAATCATGTGTACTCCCATAGACGTGTCAAAGAAGAGCCAACAATTTGATCGATATGTTGCTCTTGTTCGAATCGAGATTGTGTGGGTGTTCAGTCTACCAAAGATAGAAATAAGTTAAGGGTTAGAGTAAGTGCTTAAGAATTATGCTCTGAAAGTTGTGGATGACCCTCAACCAGCTCTGAATGTGTCTCCTTATTCAGCAGAAGCTCCTCAAGATTCTTCATGCATCTCCACTGGCTAGCCTCATCTTATGATAACATGCTCTCTCGCCTCCCAGCTGCACACGCATCGCCGCGGCGAGAACGTACATGTAACGAGTGATTTTCTGCGGTTCAGCAATGTAGCACGGATCAACTACATCACAACATTTATCTGTTCCATAGCTCATAGTGTCAGCATGGGCCGAATAAAACAGTCTCAGTGTATTGGGCCAACAAATGCTAAATTCATGATTTGATGTCCATATATGTTGGTAATGTATTTTTTGTTCTTATAAAGGTGTATGTGGCCAAGATCTACCACTCTTAATTTGACTTATAGTTATTGCAGATTTTTTTATGGGAAAGATTCACGCAGAGCTCTACAGATGGCTGGGAGGCGGAGGGGCCATCCATACATACAGCGAAGGCAAGCGGCTTCATCGACGTGGGAGGGTGAGGGAAGTGGGGTTATGGAGTAACACGAGAGGTCCATGAGGGTATCTTCTCCAAACTAGTGTAACTTTTAGAGCACCCACAGATAGGCGATTATATACAAGCGTCATGGATTAAATACCAGCAATTTTACATAGTGTCCGACCATTTTTGTGCAACGCCGCTTAGAAAATAGGTGGACACCTCGACAGTATGTGCAAAACAAAGGCAGGAGGTAGGAGGCGCTTACTTATTGCACTAACCGACTCAATCATCATCTTCATTGGCGCATATGCACCATGGAGGCTCTTAGAGCAAGTACAACAGTTCCCTCAAACACTCCCCTATAAGTTTTTTAGTGGAAAAGGCCTAAAAACAACCGCTCAGCAGTTCACTCAATGCTCCCCCGATTTATAGGCGCCCCCGGTTCTGCTCGCTCGTCTCCCCTACAAGTAGGGGAGGTGGAAGACTCCCATATCCCAGCGACGCCAACAACCGCTCACGGATGAAGTTTCCTCCCGCCCTCGACAGGTTCATCTGGTCTTCTCCCCCCTTCTAGTTTCTTCAGTTTATCCCCAATCAAGCCCAAAATTGATTTGGAAAGATCTAGAATTTCAAATCGAGCATGAAGTCGACCTCCAAATCGAGTGACACTGCAATATGTCGATATTAGTGACCTTTTTATTTATGTTTACAAGTTACCATGTAGCCGTTGGATTTTAAATAATAGTTATATAATATTCTTAAAATATTAAATAGGGAAGATGTTTTAGAGGAACTGCTGGAATTGAACAAGTTTTAGTGGAGAATTTTTTAGTGGAAGTACCCTACATGGACATATAGGTGAGACATTTTAGACGAACTGCTGGACTTGCTCTTATGAGTTACTCTCTCTATTCTAAAATACTCCTGTCAAGTTCTCAAATACTCTACATCTTGGTTGGGTCTCACTTAATAGAGTACTAATTATAACAAGAGAGATAATTGTGCAAGTTAAGTATGGGTAATTAGTGTGAATGCTTTGTTTCCTATGATAATTTAATGCACTGCTTGCTTGATGTGACTCAATAGTACTGATAAAGGCTTTCCTAATTTGTCATAACTTTTTTTAGGATGTAGAGTATTTTGAAATGGAGGGAGTACTAAATTAAACATATAGAAA
The DNA here is from genome assembly GCA_026929855.1 of Poa annua. Taxonomy (NCBI): domain Eukaryota; kingdom Viridiplantae; phylum Streptophyta; class Magnoliopsida; order Poales; family Poaceae; genus Poa; species Poa annua. The sequence continues at coordinate 84,831,153 of CM049432.1, forward strand.
TTTGAGCATTTTTTTAGAACACCACAAATTTCCAACTCCTATAGATTAGTAGTGATGTTTCGATCCAACCTCGAAAAATGAACATATAATTATGGGACCAACCTATATGACAACGTATGGTCTAAAAATAGTACTCTCGCTCTATTTAAAAACAAGTGTCACTCACGGCACTTATTTTGCAACAGGGGAAAACATTTTTTTCTATGAAAGCACAACAGGGGGTAATATATTTGCGAAATGTTTGGATGAACGTGCATTGTCAAAAGATCGTTGTGTTTCGATGCTTTCAGATCCAACTCGTCATGTGCATGATCAACTTGGGTAGCTGGCGAGGGGTGGCGCGCAACACTTGCGGTTTATGGTTTTGGTAATGAATTTATCTATTAAAAAATGGAAATCAGTAGGCACTGGCACACGGGAGTTTTGATATAGTAGAAACCCCACCAGTGTGAGAATTCTCAAAAACTGCCCCTGGCGGGATCGATTGCCAGTGCGCCCACAAACCATTGTGCCACTGCCCCGTCCTCAATGAATTTACCTCATACCTCTTGATAATTTTTTATCTGGGAAGGAAAAGAAAATTTGTACTATTAGAATATCATTTCTTGTTCTGCATTAAATGCTCAAAATAAGCACATCCCTTGAACAAAATATACTTCATCAAACTACTATGGTGTTGCTTCTTATTCCCTATCGTTCATTGGCACATCCCAACACCATCTCAGTTCAGACAACCTATACTTATTGTCTTAATGAGAGGACGAGGGGGGATTGGTCTTCGTCGCCGAAGTGTTCTCGCAGTCCTCCTTGCAGAAGTCGGCACTTTGGTAACACATACCCGACACTAAACAACAATAGCAAGCTCGCCAAGTGCTGCTGCACCCTGAATCAGTTCCTCTCTCCACGCATAGTCCGTATGGTATATTTATCTTCTCATTATCCATGCCTTCCAGGATACGGCCTATGTAATAATAACGAAGAAAAATAAATACTCGACCATTAAAAAAAAATAGATCTAGCGAAGAACTTTATTTGGAAGGCAGTCGGTGTCTACATGGAGTAATTAATGTCCTGATTGATTGCTTATCTACACTTACCCTGTGCTTGTGTAGCAAAGCACACGAGAAGAATCACCAGGAGAATGGTCGATGCATTGAGAGGGGTCTTGTGCTTGTCCATGGAGAGGGAGAGTGTGACTCTATGAGGAAGATTATGTTTATGATCAACTCTAGCAGCTAACAGATGGTTGTTCTGTCTACACATCTCGTTTCGATCATATATATAGAGACAGATAGAGCAGTGAAAATATGGTGCTATAACCCGGATATCCGGCCCAGAATGTGAAAATTTATTTGCTACCTAACATAGCGATATTTTATCGTTCCACATTGCGTATTTAATTTAAGAACAGATCGCGGTCATTAGTGTTGTAAGATTATCTCCCTGTTTCTGGGCAATTAATGCTCGTCCACTGTTTTGGCAGGAATCAGAAGAGAGTTTTGACAATTATTAAGTTTTTGAACTTTCCAAGTTTGGAAGGAAACCGAAGAGAGTTTTGAAATCAAAGCAATCTCGTGCCATGTTAGAGCATCTTCACCGAGAGACCTCAAACAGTGTCCGACAGCGATGCCAGCAAAAGTGTTGGGCTCTGCCCCCAAACTATGCCCCCTGATTCTTGTTGCAGTGATAGGTGACATGGGGAAAAAGAGTTAATTTGAAATTGGATCAACCATCTCAAGCGAGCTGATGATTTTATGTACTCTAGAAATTTGGCCGTTTTTTGCACAATATTTTGTATCTCTAGTTCTGATTTGCACCCATTTTATGTTCACCCCTTACTTGCTGTTAGCTAATGTTTCAGTTTTGCAACATATCCAATGGGCCACACTCTTTTTTCGTCCCCGCGGTGTGGCAAATACACTACTCCAAAATCGAAGTACATTTCCGCTTGCGGCTTAATTAACATCCTGACAGATAGCAGCAAAATATATTACATTTACATCGTCGAAACCCCGTTAATTCTTCAGAGCTGTTTCTGCGACGTGCTTTTGAACATGTTATCCGACGATGGATCGCAATCTGCCATTCTCCATCCTCCAAACTAGGAGCACGTACTGAAACTGCAATCAGTTTTACAGGAAGAGTTTGATCAGGTACAAGTGTTACAGCTTCAGAGATGATCTGCAACTAGGCTCTGATTCTGTTAACTATACTCCTCAATTCTTCTTACAAAACAAGTAGTCTGATCTGATAAAGTCTAGCATTGACTAAGACCATATCCCAAAGCAAAGACTTGGGTCAAGTCTACAGGATCACCTTATCCGATAAGATGAGGAATAGTATACTTTTGTGACAAAAACAGAAGCTATGCCCCTGGTCTGACAGTGCAAAAACAATGAAATCACATGTCAATTTCTTAGTGCAGCACTTGAGTAAACAAAGAAACGGCTGAAAAGCAAACCAACTGTTAGAAAAACATTGATAAAGTCTGAATAAAGTGTTTTGTCTTATGCAATAAGACAAGGAGTATTATACTTTTGGTGTCAAAAGAGGAGAAGTATATTTTCCACAAGACACAGAAGCTATGCCCCTTTGATTCTTTCTCCAGTGATAATAATCAAGCAGACAAAGTTAATTGCAATTTGAACCGACTATTTGTAGCGAGCTGATGATTTGCGTCATATTCTAGAAATTTGGCAGGTTGTCACCTTTGCTAACTTGTGGCTAGCTGATTTCTTTTGTTTGTTCCCATGCATCGCCACAGTTTGGAAAATACTCTGTTCCAACTAAGAGCACGATACTGAAATTGTTATAGTGTTGCAGCTTCGGAGATGATCTGAAAGTAGGCTACGCTACTGCACCTGCAACGTTCTGAATCTGCCAGTAAGAGCTCTGTGTGAGTTCATGCTATGGAACATATGTGTAATCCATACTTGAATATGTAGCAGAAAACTCACCAGTGTTTTCCTGCTCTGAACTTGCGAGTGGACGATGCGCTGCTTTGTCAAAGCGATGGAATTCAGTGCACAGAATGCGGACGAAACTACTCCCGCTGTTGTACTCTAAGACTTGACTTCTGTCCAAGACTTCGGTCAAGTTACATGTTTGCCTTATCCAACAAGATGATTAAGAATATTATATCCAACAACATGATTGAGGAATATAGCTTTGTTACAAAACCCAGAAGCTATGCCCTTTGATTCTTGTTTGCAACATAGCCCGTTCCAACTTAGAAGTACAATCTTAATAAACATCCTGAGAAACAGTAGCAAAAAATATATATATATCATAAATTCATAATTTACATTGCATTGCATGATCAAAGAGTACATCATACATTAATCCTTCCTACTACTACTCTATGCGGAGCCCTTGCCATTGGCCTGGCCAGCGGCATTGAACCCGACGGGGTACCCCATCACCGCGCCGGCTGGTGGCGCCGCCGCCGCCACGGAAGCCGAAGCCACCTTCCCCTCCTTGGCTACAGCACGACAGCAAGAATCATCACTCCCACTCGCGACATCATCCACAACCTTCCCTCCTTTCCCCAGCCCGCTCGGCGGCGCCGCGCCGTTCATCCTCTTGACTCTGATGTTGACGATGCCGTTGCGGGTCTTCATCCTGGACCCGCTGTCGAACAGGCGGTAGCTGAGGCAATGCAGGTAGCCCGGCGGGCAGGCGCTGAAGTCCGCCACGGGCACGCGCGCCGACGCCACGGACTCGGCGCGGCCGTCGCTCCTCGTGCGGTAGATCTCGACGTCGATCGCCGAGGCCCGGTCGGAGACCGTCAGGCGCACCGCCTCGCCCCAGTAGGGGTACCCGTTGCAGTGGCCGTAGTCCTCGTCGTTGACGCGGGTGCGCGCCGCCGCCGTGTCCGTGTGCACCACGGCGTACGCGCCCTTGCCTAGCGCCCTGCGCCCGGCGGTGCCGCCCAGGACGACCTCCTCCGCGGACAGCACCGTCACCTCCAGGGTCGTCAGCGGCGACTGCTGCTTCGCGAACGGTGATGGCGAAGGCGACGAGGAGGAGCAGCAGGAGTCCGCACTGAACTTAGACGTGTCCTTGAGCGCCATTGTTGCCGGGTTGGTTGCTGCTGATGATCGGGTTCGACGATCGATCGGTGCGTGCGGATCGTGGAGGTCTCGGCTTCGTTTATATGGTAACGGCACACGCGTATTGCCGGGGTTGACGCCTTGGTCGAGTCGGAGATGTGTATCCGTTTCGATCTCCTGCCGTTGCAGCTTCTCCGGCTACCTGAATTGGATGATACGGACTCGACTACTCAGGGGTTTGTTGCCGAAGATAGACGGCGACAGGTTTCATGGAAGCTTCAACCTCGACGCTTTATAAAAAAAAAGGGCACGCGCGTCAATGGAAAGCGTAAGGGATAGACGACGACTAGCGTAGGGCTTGAAGACCTTGGACAGTGAACGATCCTTATTCGGACAGTGGTACTTGGATAGAAGGCGCTTAGGCGCGTAGCTAATCTGATGCGAACTACCTTATTCGCAGTTGCCTGGATCACGCAGGGGAATTCATCACTAACTCACAATTGCCTTCCTCGTCATGCCCTTTTTGATAACCCACAAGTGCCTTGCTCGTCATGCCTTTTTGACCAAGAAATATATTCATATGAAAATACCAATCAAATACACACTACATCAAATTTATATTACAAAAAAAAGATCAATAAAACAGCTATTACGATTTAGGGTCAACCACCAATCGTAACAAGAGAGGTGCTCCAACGGTGACGTCTTCAAGAAGAGAACAATGTACCACGCCGACATCCCTAGATGAAAACTGTGGGGGGCAAGCTCATGAGTTTTCGTTTAAAGATAAGTCTGAAAAAACTCCAAACAATTACTCGACAAGGCACCGCAACAGCACAGCGTCGCGGCAATGCGCCGGCATAGGGCTCCCCTGCTCCGTAGACTAGCTCGTCAACGCCATCTGACGAGGTTATACCAAACGGGTACCCCTTCGTATGGGTACCTGGTGTATGTAATGACTAAATCCCAATTGTCAATAAGCTGAAGAAACCCAACAAGCGAAGACCAAGTCAAAAACTTATACCATAAATAGCATAGTCGGTTTTACTTACCATATATGTAATCCTAGTCGGTTACTACCCGAGTCCCGCACCACTATATAAAGGACATGAGGGTGGCCGACTAAGGACACGCCCAGCCAGAATCATCAAACCCTAGCAAGATCGCCATCTTGCTAGACCTCTGTACTCGACGCATATTCACAATCAATAACAGACAAGCAGGACGTAAGGGTGTTACCTCACTCGAGGGTCCCGAACCTGGGTAAATCCCGCTTGTCAGCCGACGAATCTACGCGGGAGGGCATGGGTATGCCAGTAAGCATGGGTATTCATGGGGACATCCCTCGTCACCATCTATGCGGGAGGGCCTTGCATTATGGCTTCCTCCTATGACGCCAAGGTGGCCATAAAGGGGAGGAGACGTAGGCACAGCTAAAGTTTTGCCATCCTGACCACACCCTATTTTTTCCCGGTAGGCCGTTATAATAGCATCTCGAGCTGATCCCATAAACATGGTCAAACTGGGTAGTTCCGGCTGAAAAGTACGCACCAAATAGATCCTGTAAAAAGGTATAAGCCGAAAAATGTTTCCAGCTTTTCAGATATTATCACCCATGACCATCGGATAATCAGGGTTGGAGTCAATGTTTGGGGTGAATGAGAAACGAGTCAACGCTCCCATCGATGTTGGTGTCGGTGACTCCTGAGATCGATCCATGACAAGGAGACTCGATTCGGGCGGCAATCTTTGATTCTCGGTGAGAAGGTTCAACTTTGACTGATTTCCCTGCGGAAATGTGGCATTTTCGACTACCTCCTTGCAAACACCATGGGAGCCCCCTTCACGGGAGAAGGCGGGTCGACACGGGGGATGTCAACGCTAGGAGAGCTAGACGAGAGCCTGAGTCGGGCAGGGTAGCCATGTTCGCGACCCAATGGAAGCACCTGCCCGTGGAAGGACCTCCACAAGAGTAGGCGAGACGAGCAGAGGAGGTTAATGCTAGGAGGGCCAAGTGAGTGGCAGAGCCAGATGGGAGTGGCGATCGCGCTTCATTTGGCAACGCTCAGTTTGTATGTATAGCAAAACCCGTTGGGGAAAACGAAGAAAAAAATCACAATATAGTTTTATAGAATCTGTTTGGCACACATCTTCTGGACCGTAAAATCATTTTGAGGGGACTGTGTCACGCTTTTTGGAGCTGCTAAAGATGCTATAAGCCAATAAAACTCTCGCACTGATCATGCCTACAACTGATAATCCATTGACTCGCGATTTGTATCTACTTCCTAGTATGACACGAGCACGCTCCTACAAAACAGCCATTAGAGATGTGACATCACGTTTATGTTCGAAGTGATGCGCCACTTTGTCTTTTCCAGGAACGCACCATTTTACCTGTCAGCTCGTTTGGCTCACGAAAAAATGGTTCGGTGTTAGCGAAACGCTTCCGCCCACTAAAGCAGTATGCGGATGGGCAGGCCCATCTGGGCAATTTTTTCTGTTTATTTTTTATTTTATTTTTTGTTTCTGGAACAAGTAGAGTTTTTTAAAAATGTTCAAATTTAAAATTGATCTTACTTCAAAATTGTTTACAATAATAGCTAATTAAATTTAAAACATTGTTCAGATTTAAAAACTCTTCACATTCAGAAATTGTTAAGATTCAAAAAACGTAAAATTTATTTTCTTTTTCATTTATGTTTCTTTCATATTATAACAATTGTGCATGTAGTTTAATAAAATATGCATGACGTTTAAGTACATTTGTATGGATTCAAAAAATATGTAAAATTTTCCTAGAATTTATCCATTAATTCGTAGGATTAAAAGAGAGACGAGAAAGGAGATAGAAAGGGGGGGGGGGGGGGGGGAAGTCATTGATTTGAAATACTTTCGCAACGATTCCCAAATAATTTTTTGGGGTTTTATTTCAAATAGAAAGAGTGAGGGAGATGGATTTATTATTTACCAAGACAATAGAGTGACACATAAAGACTTATTTGGAAAACAAGTGATAGAATGCATGTTGATGTCATGATGATGCGAAAAAGAAACAAAATCTAATTGGGAGAAATCCCAGGGCATTACGCGGAACGTTTGGGTGAGTTTTCTTTACCATAGTATCATATGTTTGTCGTCGTCAGAATAATCATTTATCTACGAAAGTGATGTTTATATTACTAAATTGCTTGTCAATGAACACACTGGGAGGAGGGGGCTAATGTCCAGGGGATGGGTGAAGGGACATGTGGATGTGTTGGATCAACAGTGAGGGGGGTCATCTTTAAGTCATAAAATATTATTTATTATTTCCATCGTTCAATTCTACTACTCTCTAATAATCATTGTCGGTGATGTTTCCATAGAACGAGACATGTGTTATCCCGTATTTGGAAGGAGGTGATGACTTGTAATGTTTACTTTCAATCCATGCAAGATGTGGTTGCTAAGATTGGTTTCTCCTCTTATAAAAACACTTGAACAACTATCCGGACGGGATGTTTGCATATGGAGTTCTAGGTGATCTTATTGACCGAGTATATGCAAATCTTGTTGGGTGTTTGCCACCCTTCTCTAGTAGAATATATGGAGCGGTGACAATATGTGGGAGGTGGTAGTTGTGTGTGTCACCACACCATGCATACCATTGTTGTATCTATGACCAATAGTGGAGCTGCAATGCTTGAGTTGCTACTCAAATTTCATCATGAAATGCGTGATATGGGAATGAATCCCAATCATAGAGAGCAACCCACTGCATGAGGGTCAGTTTCGTATGCGGAGAAGGAAAACAAACCCAGGCGCCCAGGCTGTTGCATCCATTCCGGGCAAGATCTCTAGAAGCATCCCATGCCATACCATCACGGTCCACAGGAACTGCCCAATACTAGTAGAAGAAAAAGTCTAGTACCGCGAGGTGGCGTGGGGCCAAGAGCATGGGATATTTTTGTTGTAGATCCCAAAAGGACCTCCACCGGCGAGTAGCGACGCACCACCTGTTCCCCCGACGTGGAGAAAACTGCAAGGAAAAGACGGCAATAGAAAAAAAGGCAGCGCACGTTCGTTCGTTGGCGCTATTGGACGGCGCGTCACCATCCACATCGATCCAGAGAACCAACAAAGCGCATTCGCGCCTTCTAGCGAATTCCGCCCGCCAAACCAGATGCTCCATGAAATTGACCAATCCCAACTCAGCTCACCATTGTCGTGCACGTTTCACACGTTCTGGAAAACAGGTTTCTCTTGCCGCAAAAGTATGTACTCCATTGGCACACTCTACCCCAATAAACAAGATTAAGGGCACATCGGAAAATGAAATAGATAGGCATATTACATTACACTTACTTACTTACTAGAGATAGCAAAAGCAGTTCAAGACTCTACCATGTCGTCTCTAATGCTTGTACTATTATTATCTGGTGCTTGCTTGCTGGACTGATAGTTGCTTAATTAATAATTAGTGTGGGGATGCTGGAACTGGAAGCTTCTAGTTCGACAGCAGGGCATGGTCACCTGGAGTTGGAGTTGGGCCTGTCCTGCTCCGACCCGGCCCCGTCCTCCTGCCCGTTGCAGGCCCGGTACATGGGCTTGGGCCGGTATATCGGCCACGAGTTCTGCTCCGACGCCTGCCGCTCCGCGCTGCCGCCGTTGGGGCGGCGCCCCGGCTCCGATTTCACATCGCCGCCGCCGTCGGCCTCGCCGTCCTCCTGCGTCCTCGGTCGCTCCTCGCGGCCGGCGGCGTCCTCGTCGTCCTCCTCCTCATCCCGCGACCTCTTCAGCCCGATGGAGACGCCGAAGAGCCTCGCGCTCGGGTCGTTGGCCTCGCCGTCGACGGCAGCCGCGAGGCCCGCGGCCAGCGCGGAGCAGGAGGGCATCAGGTCCAGTATCGCCGTGGGGAGGTGCTGCTGCGGAGGCGCGGGCGCCAGGGCCGACTCGCCGGAGCAGTTCACCACGGACGACAGCGACGCGGAGCCGTCCAGCTGCTGGCTGGACGCGAACTTGGACATGAGGCTCACGATGTTGTTGCACAGCTTCTTCATCTGCCCCAGCTCGCGGGTGAGCCGCGCGTTGTCGCGCCGCAGCCGCTCGTTCTCATCGCCCGCCGCCTCGCCGCCCGACGACGACCCCACGCCGAGGCCGGACCCGGACAGCGACGGCGCCGGAGGGAGCTCCCGCTCCTCGGCGGACGCGGAGGTGGACGACAGGACCTGCTCCTCCGAGGAGAGCTGCGGCTCCGGCGACCCCGACCGGGTCACCGGCAGCGCCATCGGTATCACCGCCGTGGCGACCGTCACCGCACCGGCAGCCGCCGCCGCTGCCGCCGCGGCCGCCAGCCCCGCCGCCGACTGCACCACCTTCCGCCGGTGGATGTCGCAGAGCAGCCGCTTCTCGCCCCGCCGGAAGCAGTCGTTGGCGAACTCCCACCGGTCCGGCACGATCTTCCTAAATCCCTACACGCCGCAAACCAAGCAAAAAACCAAAATCCAAGCATCAACACCGACCCGACATCGCCATGGGCATTGATTCCACGCAAAAGCAAGTCAAATCCCAAGCCAAAGCGAGCAGGGACGTACGTAGGTGTTGAGCTGGCGCACGAAGCTAGAGAAGTTGTTGTGCTTGAAGTACTTGGGGAGGAGGTCGCGGGCGAACTCGGCGGGGCGCCACACCACGAAGGTGGACCCGTCGTCGCCCCACGAGATCACGTCGTCCACGGCCGGGTCCTCGACGAGCTGGTAGGTCTTGGTGAGGAACGGCGTGGGCAGCGACCTCTGCCCCGCCGCGTCCGCCGCCAGGCCCGGCATGGGCGCCGGAGGAGGGTCCGACCCAGCAGCAGCAGTGGAAGCGGCGCCGTCCGCCGCAGCGCCCTGCTCGGCGGCCATCTTCTGGCCAGGCCGGAAACCGCTCCTGGCGGCCGGATCTGGCACGGGGAACCCCGTCGGTTCTAGATGCGATGCGCGCGAGAGAGAGAGGGCCACCTCACCTCACCTCTCACTGCTGGGGAGAGGGAAAGGAACGTACGGATGGAAGGCTTCTGGAACCTTCGCACAAGGATTGGGAAATTTATACTGGAACGGGAGGAGGAGAAACAAAGCCGGAGAAGAGAGAAGGGATGGAGAAGAAAAAAAAGTCTTCATCTGCACAAAAGGAAACGCACTGTTCGTTTGATTAAAAAATGAATTTCGACTGCGACACGACACAGACCACTCGTACTGAGAAAGCCGCGGCGCGTGAGAGATATCTTCTGGAGAGGCCGTCTCCGCCGTCGGATGGCGCAGCGACGGCCGGGATTGCGCGTCGGGCGGGATTTGGTTTTCTGTGCGGGGTGGGCCCAGCGGCATGGGGCGTGGTGGGGCCGGGGGCGTTAGGAAAGAGCGAGAAGTGTCGATGGGTTTGTCGCCGCTGGGCGGTTCTGGAAGTTTCGGGCGTGCGCCAGCCTGGAGGGGCACACGTGTCGAGCTTCTGCTCGGTGATTCGGATAAGATTTTTTGTTTTTGTTCTGGAGGGGAACCTGGATTTATGGGCTGGATGGATGGATGCTTGGTATTTGTGCTTTTTTGGCACCCTACTATTCGAAACTTCTGTATTCTTCACCCTACGGTTCAAAGCTTCTCTATACTTGGGACACTTTATATATACGTACTATATATCAGTATATATATAATGTGTATAGTGTATCTTCTTGTTAGCGAAAAAGTTTAAGTCATTATTAGCCAACCATTTTTAGGGGCTCATTAGACATGAATAACATATGTCATTTGAAAAATTCTACATGTGAACTTTGTACAATAACTATATGTATCTGATTTGCTTTGTTCTTTTCAAATTTACAGAATATAAACGTCTTTATGTTCGACGTTTGAAACAATGATCTAATTAGTTATCTATAAGTCACAATGTCGAAACGTTCATTGATCATTTGTAACTCCAATTTGTTGTTAAAAAGTATGAGTCAAGAAATTTGAGTTGTGCATATTATATGGGTTGTAGTATTTCACCAAATAATGTGGTTAAATGTGTGATCTTTGACCGATTATGAATATTAAAACTTGCTTGTGAGTTACTGATGTGTAAATCTTTGGATAAATGTTTTCACAAATGACATTCCTTATTGTGAAACTACCAAATATTAACTTTGGATGGTGGACTATAATTACAAGTCATCGAAGTGCTAAATTAAATGGAGCCAAGTTAGCGAAAACTCTACGGTAAAGATCCCAATACTCGCAAAGGAAGGTCACACAACATGATGAGATAACTCACCACCGAGAGAATTAAACATTGGGTGATAGTTACTGGTGGCAGTGAGATCATTTATCTAATACTCTGATCCACTTGTATAGTTCACCATCAGCCTTTTTTTCAGCAGAAAACATGATTCTTACTGAAATTTTGTGTTATGGCTTTTGACGTAAAAATATTGGTAGTATTGAACTATTGATATCTTTTGGCTTAAAAGTTTATAGGTTTCTATAAGAGTATCACCTTGTTCAACATTTGTTTAAAATTTATAGGCAAACAATGCTTATAAGTTATAGTCGTGAGCATCTTATGTATGCATAATACATCGCCATCACAAACCCTTGCATGACCAGTATGCACCGTAGTGACTCCTCTAAAACACTACGACTGATTACAAGTATAGGAGACTCCGTGCTCTCGGGCACGAGTGATCATGGTGCATTCCAAAATTGAAAAAATATATAGAAGTTTAAAAGGAATCGGAAAAAAATCTCGATATAGCCAATGATGTATCCCAAAAACGTGTATTTGTTTTAAAAAATAGATACTTTGTATTTTGGCCAACACAAAATGATAAATATGTGGATCTGAATATCTATATTATCAAAACTTCAAGTTAATCATTTTTTTCATTTTGTGTAAGACATAATACAACGTATTTAAAGTTGACCTTTTACACAATTGTAGGATACATCATTAGATATATCATAGATTGCGAGAAGTTGTAAAAATAAGTAATTAGAATAAACGTCTGGATCAAGGGTGTTCGGAAGACAATCACAGTTTCCGTGATTACAAAAGGTTTTGTTTTGGAAGATGAAGATACCACTTAAAACAAAGGTGTTTGGGTGGTATCTTCGTCGAGAAGTAATTCTAACCAAAGGCAATCTTTCTAGACGGAATTGGCAGGGAAATAAGAGTTGTGTTTTCTGTCATCAGAACGAGACCATTAAACATTTCTTTTTTCAATGTCGGTTTGCGAGGTCTATATGGTCAATCATCCAAGTAGCATTTAACCTTTATCCCCTACGCAGTGTGACCAATATCTTTGGGAATTGGTTACACGGCATCGATAATAGATTTAGGAAACTAATTAGGGTGGGAGCGCTTGCCATTATTTGGTCGCTATGGATGTCTAGAATAATAAAGTGTTTAACGATAAATTGTCTACTCCCTTGCAGGCCATCTACCGGTGTACCGGTACACTCCGTTCATGGTCCTCTCTTCAGCGGGTGGAGCACCGAGACCTTTTTACGGAGGTCTGTTCACGGTTGGAGTTCACGGCGAGGGATACTTTTTCCCATCATTGGTGGCAACATAATCTAAGGACTGAACCACCACCACCACTTCAGGCGTAGTTGCATTTGCTAATGATTTGATATTTGATATGTAATACGTCTATTTTCAATTTCGGATTATGTATTATGGGACAGCTGTGTGCATCTCCGTTATGCAGAGGATGTAAACGCTTAAACCTTGTAACTAATAAAGCGCCCTTTAAAAAAAAAAAAGGTTTTGTTTTCACTACTGAAACTATGCGCGCCATTTGCTCGTGGATCGAGGTGAAAATTACAAAAGAGGAAAAGCCAGGTACACAAAAGTGCCTCTTTTTGATTCGTGCATCGGCAAAATGCAGAACTAGGAGGAAAGTAGGATTGAATGTCGTGTTTCGCTCAAGTCGCCATTTGCTCAATGTTGAGAGTGGAGAAAAGTTTTTGTCATTTTTTTCACGACCAATACTATAATTTGTACATATATCCCAGAACTTTATTCATGTCATTTCTTCACGGACCTTGCCTTGAGGTACGTACAATGCTAGCTCAGGAGTCAGGACCTTGCTGATTTGGCCTGCACCTTGACGTGCATGGTGGAGTTATAGTGCACGAGCTCCGGCTGCAGCGTCTGGATCGAGAACACCTCCGACTGCAGGTAGCAGAATCCGTCGCCGGCGTTGGAGCCGTAGTAGAACTGCGCCGCCGCGCACGCGCAGTCGTCCAGGCACGCCTTCTTGCACGCCTCTTCGCTGACCCTCTCCACGGCCCGCTTGCTCGTGGCGTGGTCGTTGAAGTATCCCGTGCCCGGCAGCGACACCAGCCGGTGCTGCACGCCCTGCCGCCGCGACGAGCTGCACGACGTCGGTGGTGGCGTCGTCGGGATGCAGCCGCGGTTGGGCCTCCGGAAGTCCACCGGCCGGAAGTTAGCCGCGTCCGGGCAGCTGCACTGCATGTCCGTGCACACGCCGTATGCACCGCAGACCGTTGGGTACGCGCAGCCGTCGTCCGGGAAGAAGTGCAGCACGTCGGCCACCCGCGCCCAGCCTTGAGCATTGGAGAGCCACTCGTAGAGCCGGAGGTGCCCGTCGTGCTCCAGCCGCATGTACTGCACTGTTCCGGCGCCGACGGTGGGCAGCTGGATGTTGGCCAGTGGCGTTGCATCGCCGGGCCGCGCGAACACCGTGAGGCTGCCGTTGGTGTACGTCGCGTAGGCGCCCGGGGCCTTACTCCCGAAGCCGAGGTGGTAGTAGCGCTGCCGCGGCGTGGCGTCGACGTAGGCGTTGAGGGCGTCATCCTCGACGGCGAGGTAGATCCGGCTCTCGCGCCAGTCCGCGGCCGACGCATTGGCTGTGAGCCGCCGCGCGACGTGCCGGAGCGACTGCCCGACGAGGAGCGCGTCGGTGGGGTGGTCGAACGACTGCCACACCGTTTTGTTCCCACTGTCGAACAGCACCAGGTTGCCGTCGCTGCCGATGCGCGCCCCGGCGACGGACCGGCCCTTGGTGCCGGCGGACCACACCACGGCGCCGCCGGGGGCCGTCCGCAGTACCAGGTCGCCCTCGGCCGTGAGCTCCGCGACGGCGCCCTCCCCGACGGGGCTGCGGCGGTTGGCGGACCAGACCACCTGCGGGATGCCGGAGGTGACGGAGGTCATGCTCGCGCCGCTGTTGCAGTAGACGACCGCGACGCCGAGGAGGAAGTCGGTGCACGGGGCCGTCCGGTGGTTGGTGCAGAAGAAGCCGAAGGCGAAGGATGGCCCGAAGCCGGCCGGGTTGAGCCGTAGTAGCGCCGCGCGCGCCACGGAGCCGTCGGCGTAGACGACGTGGTGCGGCAGGGAGGCGTCCGTGTTGGCCCAGGTCACCGGCGTCTTCGCCGCCGGGTAGTCGAATCGCTGCGCGCGGACGCCGCCGCCGGCGAGGAGGCAGCAGCAGAGCGCGACGGCACACACGACCGACGGAATAGCACTAGTGTGCAGCATTGTGATTGTGGACTTGCGATTGCGATTTGATGGTGCGCAGCAATGGTGAATTGGTGGTGCAAGAAGGCGTGGGAGTGGGATGTTTTTATATACGTAGGTGATGCTGGATCGTGTCTGCGCGGCGGCCGGCGGGGGTGACGGTTTCGGTGCGTCGCACATGGTATCCCGGCTGGAAGTCGTCGGAGGATGGCGCCGCCGTTGGTTCGCGACTGGTCAGCGAGCGCGTCGCCGTGTTTCCCGTGGACAGCTCATCGGATGAACCCATTGTACTCGCTGGTGCACACCAGCAGATAGCAGCCTAGCAAGGCACAGCTTGATCGAGCTCAAAGGAAGAAAACTGTGTATAAGCGCACGACGTGTTGACTCACTGGCGTGCAAGTGCAATGTTAGGAATGTGTAGTGTACCAGTAGGCAATGTTCGAGATTTCGTATTTCTTTTTTTTACAGGTCCAGAAAGAGATGGCTGAATTTCGGCGGTGACGGAAATCACGAAGCAAATTTTCAAAATCTCAAATGAGATTTGTCCGACAGTGGACGAAGAACGACCGGTATTTTTGAAATGTGACAAAAGGAGAGAAACATTGTCCGGCCGATATCGATATAGTCGAATATGCTCCCTCTTCTTTGCATGTTCTAACTTTGACTATCCACTGGCCCGTTTGTGTAGGGTTGAAAACGATAATGAAACTTTTTCGGTTGTTTCACAGAAAAAAGAAATGAAGAGTAAAAAAAGTAAACAAAAAGGGTATTTTGCGGAAACAAAAGGAAACTAAATGTCGTAATATGAAAATAATAAAGGAAACGATTTAATAGATTCTTTTTTTTAAGCATGCAATTTTTTTGATAGATTCTGACTCAAAGAAACGGAAATTCCGGAGAGTTCATCGTACCCACGGCCGACGTGCGGCCTGGTTTTGTTGCTAGTTAGGTCCATTAGACCATTAATACTAAACCCTAATTAATCTTTGTCTTGTTTGGTTAAGAAAAACTTACTTATACAACTAGCCCTTATCTCCTGCGTAAACTGGATCTCTTCTCTTAGGTTAAAAAATGTAATATAATCTCCTAGCTCTCAATCAAACCCTTATCCCAATCGACATCCGAAAAGAAAGCCATCGAACGGATAGAAGACGATTATCTCCTCTATTCCTACTCGATATTCAGTGGGGTCGAATGCTTTCAGTCCTTTGGGGTTATGAACCAATGTATTATATTCTTATTATGTTCCGACAAATCTACTTTCATATTGTATCCACCCCGTAGTTCTTTCTTTTTTTTCCGGGGATTTCTGATTCCGTATTCGTTTCGGGGTTTCCGATTTCGTTTCCGATTCCTGCAAGGTGAACGGAATTGAAAACGATAATGCATGTTTTTTTGGTTTTCCGTTCATTTTTCAACCCTGCGTTCGTGGTACTATCTCCAACAAATTAGCAGCGAGAGGAGCATGTTTTCTGAATGCAACCAGCTAAAATCAGTGGCATGCGATTTATTCAGCCAGGGCGCCTCACAGTTTGTTAGAAGAATTACTTGCTATAAGTTCCAGGTACAAGGCTGATGCCACGACGAGCTGTATCCAAAGCCGCTACAGGATCAAATATATCAGTCTTTCTTCTCGGCGTTGCCGCAGTAGCCATAGGGGTTCTTCCTCGCCCAGTTCCACTGATCCCTGCACATCTCCTCGATCCCGTACTTGGCTCTGCAATGCAAAGTTGCCCACGTCCGGTCAGTGCATCGATCTCACTCGGTAATCAAGCTATAGGTTTTCGTACGTTGATCATCTCTTACGTACCTCCAGCCGAGCTCCCTCTCGGCCTTGGCGGTGGACGCGTACACCTGCTCCGAGTCGCCGGGCCTCCTGGGGCACATCTTCACGGGGATCTCCTTGCCGTACGCCTTCTCGAACGCGCTCACCATCTCCAGCACGGTGGTCCCGCGCCCCGTGCCCAGGTTGTACGCCACGCAGCAGCCGACGCCGACGTCGGCACCAGGGCCGGCGAAGAGCTTCTCCAGCGCGGCGATGTGGCCGTCGGCGAGGTCGACGACGTGGATGTAGTCCCTGACGGCGGTGCCGTCCCTGGTGGCGTAGTCGCTGCCGTAGACGTGGAGCACGGGGAGCCTGCCGACGGCTACCTGCTGGATGTAGGGGAGCAGGTTGTTGGGGACGCCCCTGGGGTCCTCGCCGATGTCGCCGCTCCCGTGGGCGCCGATGGGGTTGAAGTAGCGCAGCAGGATCGTGCGCCACCCCGGGTTCGCGCGCTGGTAGTCGCGCAGCATCTCCTCCAGGTACAGCTGCATGCAGGTGATCGCCGTCAGTCAGATCGTTGATATGAACTTGGGCAGCGTGAGTGGCAGGCAGTGTGTACCTTGGTCCGGCCGTAGGGGTTGAGGGCCTTGAGCGGGGAGTCCTCCACGCAGGGCACCTTCTCCGGCTGCCCGTACACGGTGGCCGACGACGAGAACACCAGCTGGTACATACATACGTTCTTGCGAGTGTCAGAGAGCAGGAATTCGTACGTATTCAACTCTGAAGAAGAGCTAGCGCGTGCAGTAGTAGAAGGTAGGTACCTTGTGGCAGCCGTGCTCCTTCATGGCGTCGCAGAGGTTTATGGTGCCGACGATGTTGTTGCGGTTGTACATCTCCGGGTGCGCCACGCTCTCCGCCACCGCCTTCAGCCCCGCGAAGTGTATCACGGCGTCGTACCTGGTGACGATCATCATCGGTTCCGTTGGGAAACCAATTCAACAGCAAGTTCGGAATGAACGAGACTGATCCAACAACTAAGAGTGGCTACCTGTTTGCGGCGAACACCTTGTGGACGTCCTCCTTGATCGTCAAATCCCCCTGAAAATCAACCGAACCGATCAAATCCATGAGGCGCGCGAGTTACGGCACCGAAATAGTAGGATCGAGGAGTTGAGAGCAGGAACAGAGAGAGCGTACGAGGATGAAGTGGAGGCGGGCGGCGAGGGCGGGTCCGGCGATGTGGCGGACGCGGTCGAGCGCCTCGGGGACGGAGTTGTGGAAGTTGTCGACGACGGTGACGGCGTAGCCCTTGGCCAGCAGCTGCAGCACCGTGTGCGTGCCGATGAACCCCACGCCGCCCGTCACCAGCACGCTCCCGGCCCCGTCGCCAGCGCCGCCGATCGCCATCTACCAGAATCAGACTGTCTGTCTTCCTCGATCGATCTCTCGCTGTCAGTCTAGTCTCGTTCAGTCCTGGTGGTGGCGTGGGGTGGGGTTTTTGTTGCCGCACCGCCTGGCTCGTGGCAGATATATACCGGAGGAGGATGCGTACGTAGTATTTGTTCGGGTCTCGTGATTCCGTCGCCACCGCCGATCGCTTCCAATTCCAGCTCTCCAATTTAAGGCTCGAGCTCCATCGGTCTTGAATTTGGCACGCCCTGATCCTGTGAGTGTTGCTGTACAGAGCACTCGTGTGATATGTGAGACCGGTAGGAAAAAAAATTCCGAGGAGGATCCGGATTTCCGGTTAACGTGGTTATCACAATATCCCGACCGGTTATCGGACAAATTTGAAAACCAAAACTGAAAAATAAGCTTTTGGTTTCTAATATAACCATTTACAGAAAAATTTCGCGAAGATTCAAAAAATTCGGGATTTTTTTGCCGGTATGACCATTTTCCGGGGTGCTCGAAATCTCCGGTTGATGACCGGATTTTCTGAGAGGTAACCAAAACCATGTGTGACTCACATGACTCTAACTCGTTGTCTTCTGGGAGTATCCATAGGGCTGTAGCGCGGCGACCGAATCCGCCCTGCAAAATAAAAAGTATGGAAGCTTAGTACTAATTAATTTATATACATATAAATATTTGTTGATATTAAATAAGTACATATACATACATATTTTTAAAAAGTATAAGTGTTTTTTTAGATTTAAGACAGTCGTTCTGCCGTCTGATTAGATAGAATATAGTGTTTTGTACAGAGTTTATTTACAAACGACAACTCGAGCAAAAGTCAATTAATTTGAAACGGAGGGAGTAGAAGCTTAGCTCAATTTCTGTTGTAATCTATTTTTCTGGCCTTTCACGGGACATCACCTTCAACCCTTGTCACATCCGATCACCAACGTCACAATACATCTCATCCATAAAACAACGGTCCAAATAATCGGATGAAATCGCACATTACGGTCCAAAGTATCTTTTTCTTTAGAGTTAAAAAATACATGGGGCCCCCAGAAACTTGTCATGGACATGCAATTACCCCGACGAACTTGCAAAATGGATGGGAGTGGTCCTTAAACTCACTCCACAAATACCACAATCCTCCTCGAAACAGGCTTGCGCCCCGCTTTATACGAAGTACAAATACCACAATGACTTCCAAGTTTCTGTCCACTTGCAGCTGCAAATCTCTTCTCGTCTTGACCACGAGTTGTCCACACGACAACCGGTGCTTCTTTAAACCTAATTGTAGAAAAAGTAATCTCATGCAAAAAAGGGATGAGAATACATGATGAGCAAAAGAAGAATAAGATAAGTCTAATACAGACCATTGCATTTCGTTATTTTTAGGATGCATATTAAACATGTTTCGTGGTAAGTACCGATGTTTTGGTCGTACATTTCTGAAAGCATGGAGGAGCGCACTCCAACCAAACCAATTGTCAGAAGATGTATGGAGCGCGAGTTGATGAAAAGGTGAAGAGGTAGAGAAAAATCTAGATTACGAAGTTGAAGAATATTTGATTTTTCCTTCACCATTCTACTTAACTGTAAAAGTAAAGTTCAAAAAAAAAAAGTCAGAAGAAGATGAACTTACGCTTGCTATGAAGTGCAATCGTCTAAGAAAAAATAAAATTACAGTTAAGTAGAATGGTAAAGGTAATTGAAACTCTCATTCGATAGACTATCAATTCGTTTCACGTCCTGCGGAATGATCGTGGCATTTTGAGTTCTAGACTTCTAGTGCTCCGGACGCCAGTCTCACTCACGGTCTGATTCCTGCGGAGGAGTGTGGGGAACTGCAACCGCTTTGCCTTAACTGCTAGGTCATCGGCATGGCGTCCGTTGTTGTTCCTTTTTGTCATCCATCCATGGTCGATGTAGATGTATCACGCAATGCATATCCGATTAGCTAGATCAGATGGGATATATGGATATGCACGGATTGTACGTACCAAGGATGGGATGCATGCAGCTCCTCCGAGAAGATAGGAATGCGGAACGGCAACGGTCAGACCATCCAGATAATTCCCGTTTGGTAGAAGCAGAAGAAGGAAAGATAAAATCAGGAACAATTTCAAAGGATGGACCTTTTTTATAGGGGAAATCGAAGGATGGATTTGGTGTCCTGTAGTTGGCCTGCTCGTGAGGTTCAGTACCTGCTATGCATTTTTCTTAACACTTCTGCACCACCTAGAGGCGATGGCATATTGGCATGCAACAAATGGACCTGAGCCTAGTAAGCCCGGTGGCATAAAAGGGCCCAAAATAAGAAAAATAATTTTACCTCCCGTGCTCCGGTGCTTCCTTTATCTTTTACAAAATCAGAATTTTTTTCTTCATATTTTACTAATTTCAGTTAAATCTGGAAAAATTGTATCCGACAATCAGTCAAAATAGCAACGCTAATTTTTATTAACTCTATGCTACTCTAAATTGGCAAATCTTATGAATTCAATAGTTTTACAATATTCAATATAGTCGGATGCATACTTTTTTTCATTCCTCTGTGGCTCAAAATACAAAATATGTTGAACTGAGCTTTAGCACCTCCATACGATACATTTTTAGTACATATTTTTCCCCCATACTTTGTTTTTGAAATGTTTAAATTTGGATGATCAATTTAACAAAAAAAAACGGTCACTGCAGTTCAAATCCAGATTTATTGCAACAATGAGTGTAAAATGTTTGCAATATTCAAAACATAAAACAACAACATATACAACAAATTTGAACAACATAAACAACACGAGGAGCATATTCAATGCATGAGAAAAACTACTTGAAGCATACAAAATCATTGCTAGCATGTGGCTTATGCATACACATCACACCTCATACACACTTGCTTTCACCAGCCGAATTCAACACAAAGAGGATAGAATCGAAGGAAGACATGCTTTACTATTTTACATAATACGGAGTACCGGTCACGGGTCTCTTTGGATGGTGAAATTTCATAGGATTTTTGTAGCATTCCCATCCTTAATAAGTTCCTACAAAATGGATTCTTAATTTCTTATGCCCCAGATCCATTTATTTTGAACATCCGATCTGATCTCTTTTAAGACTTGAGTGCATATTATCGAGACATGTTTCCTGTGTTTGATGATATGAATATTCCTATGGTTTACCATTCTCAGTTTTACATATGCAAACTTGTGGAATTGCTATAACTTTATTTTGCCTATCATATGCTGGACCATTTCATATACAATCCTCACGTGCTCTCCCGGAAGCACACTTGCATACATAGTTACATACTTCCTCCGTCCGCGAATAAGTGTACTTGTACCTTTTATGGTAAGTCAAATTTATAAGATTTTGACCAATTTTATAGAAAAGGTATCAATATTTCTGACATTAAATTGGCATCACTTAATTCATCTTGAAATGAAGTTTCGAAATATATCAACTTGAAGTCATTCATATTGCTACGGTTTTCTATAAAAATTGGTTAAAGTTTTAATTATTTAACTTAGTACAAAAGCTACATGTACACTTTCTCATGACGCAGTGGATGGAGTACAGACTATAAGGTACAGCCGGTACAGTACAGTCCAAGTCAACCAGATCCAAGACCGACAGAATACTAATTTCTTCTACTGTAGCCTGTACAACACCCGGCATGGAAGCCCATAGATAATATATCCTGGTTAACCCCTCCGTGACAGTGGTCCAGGCAACGATAATTCTCACCTTTCTCCTACCAAATCCACTCCCAGCCAGATCTCCAGGCACAACCTGGCAGCCCGCCAGCCAGCCTCTAGATCCAGGTTCAGTCGAAAACAAAATGGAGAAATGATTCGATCCGAGGGGGTCAAGCCGTGAGATCAATGATTAAAGGTAGAAGACAAAGAGGAAAAGTGAAAAGGGACGCGAGTAGTTGAGTAATTTCCAAGGAAACAGGCAGCGGCGGCGGCAAGATCTTGTTCCTCCACATGCAGAAAGTTACAGTGAAGTTCCCTGGCTCCTCCCCTCTGTGGCTGCATCTAGTTACTCTGGTAGTAGAATCCAGGCAACTTGTTCTCATTACACAACCATGGAACCTGGATGGAAGATGCGCTGATGATCATTACAGTGATACGTATAAATGGATGGTCTCCTGCCTGCCTGATGAAAAGTGGAACCACACTCGGCCGACAGTTTGCCATCTTGAGTGTTCATAGTCATATGCATTATTGTACCCTACGTGATGAAAAGTGGAAACACACTCACTTGAGCCAAATAAATGGAGATTTCTGGCACCGCACTTCAGCCTCCAGAGCCCTCGGATTTTATGTTCATAACGAGAAATAAATCAACACGATTCAGATCTTCACCATGACTCAGAACCTTCTCAAAATACTTGCTTTCAGTTTGTAGCAAAAGTGAACGAGAAACGCCCTGAATGTGAGCTATCATGTTAATGTACTGAAAAGTACATATGCAACCGACTTTACTGACCAAACTGTCAAATTTCCATCACAAATTCAGTTTGGAGGGTTGTTCAACTGCTGGTGTGAAGTGTGCACTCAACTAAATGAGAGCACGCTTCACGGTTACATATATCTATGGCTATATATCAAGCTTATTATATGTTGAAGCATAGATTTGATACTATCCACATTTCTGCGCCATATCGACGAAGGACAGAGAAGTCTACTCCCAGACCATAACTTGGAAGTCACCTCTCACGTTTTCTCTTCAACGGGAGCAATGTTGTCTTCACTTTATATGGGCTGTTGTTCACCGATTCTGCATCTTCAACACGGCGGAAACGAAGGTGTGATGACAAATTCTCAACTTCGACTTTTGTGACGTCCTTCCTTACTCCTATGTCAGTGATGTATCTGCCAGCGCAGTACATCCCAGCCGTGACAGTGGCCATCCCGAGTGGACCGGCGGCGAAAACCTTGAACGGAGTGGACAGAAGAGCTGCCAACGGCACCCCAATGGCAGCAGATGCTTGCCCACTCATCCCGATGCCTGGTTCATCGGTGGATAGAAGTCCGGTCTTGCAGTAGAGGGCAAAGTCCTCGCAGTTCTTCTCGAATATGTCGTAGTTGCCAAATCCATTTTGAAGCAAGTGCATAGCTCTCCGGACCACGACTTCCGATGGGTCTGATTGGGCAATGGTGCAGGTCCCTCCACGCAGTTTTGCAAGGAAAATTGCAGATGGGACTCCGTACTCGAAGCAGTAGAGCGAGCCATTGCCAAGAAAACAATCCAAGCAGGTAAGTACGACATCACTGTCCGGCAGATGAAAACCACAGTCTGGGAATGTTGGGCACTCTGATGAAGCCCCTGAGAACGAGATCAGGCTGGAGAAGGAGTTGGAGGAATCTGAAGATTCAACCTCCTTCTTTCGCGTAAAATGGACCACTTTGCTTCCTCCAACATAAATACCTGAAGACACAATCAGTGGTTACTGAATAAGAAAATGGCAAAGACTTGGAAAATTTTCTCCATAAAAAGTATCGACAAGATACAGGAAAAACAGACAGATTGGCGTATGAGTTGGTGGATGTGGGGCGAGATGAAACGACAGTTTTGACAAATGATGCCGCTTTTCCATGCAGGTGGCCAAGACATCATGTGCAAAACCTAAAGCATGTCCTCCCTACATATGGTCCATGGCCTAGACCGGATGCACATTAAGGACGACCACAATATATACAACACTGCATCAGCCAATTAAAAAAGCACTGATCATTTCAACAACCCGTCCATGTAGCGCGCAGTGACACGAAGTAGAAACACAATTCACGAATCCTAAATGGATACCAAAGATCTCTGACTTACTGTGATTAAGTTACAGGGAAGCAGAGTAAGAGAATTACCGTAAATACAGCTAGAGGTGAGGAACAGAGATAAAAGGAGGTAGCTTTGATAAAATTCTCAATAGGACCAGGTAAAATTAGGTGCTTTCCACTTTGGTGATATTAGTTTATGGTTGCTCTTGCTTGCTCGGAAACAAATTATAATAATGGGAAGGCTCCAAGTTCTTATCTCTTGAAAGCAGGCTGGAATTAACAATGGGAAAACCACTCCACGTTCTAAGGCAACAAATAACAGATACGGACAGACAAGTGTGTTAGCAGTAGGTGAGCAGCTACAAGTGTCATTTGTTCTATATGTAATGAAAGAGACACGGCATGTGTCTGTCATGTCACAGGCTCACAGGCATCTGGAAGCATTTTGGGATGCTGTTCGGGAGCTTCAGTTGAGGAGCTTGAGCCCCTCAATTCAACATGGCAAGCACCAGAAGAGAACCGATCAGAAACATGGTACGAATCCTTACAGTCTTCAACCAAAGCTAAATGCTGTCACGATCTTATACAGAATAAATACCTGAGTCCAAAAAGGAAAGACAGGACAGATTGTGCAGAATCGGGGTGGTGCTACAGCGAAGCAGCTGTGAAGTTTCCTCTTTTCCGGTAAATTGCTGTTCTAAGCAATACGGCGAGGGAGGCTTGATGAGTTGACTGACGCACATCTCCTACCAATCAAGCGATCGCTGCTTCAAGCAAGCAGGGGAATTCGCCGCCCCCGGAGGTTGCCTCAGATGAGGTGAAACATGCAGCGACACGCCGACGCACGGTAATGACGAACAGTCGACGCGAAAAAACACGAGCGTGGCTGAAATTCCCCCACATTCGGCAGGCACGGGCCGGAAGGAATCCTCGGCCGATTCAGCGGGGTCTCAAATCGCACGGCGCGACAGTTTTTGCAGCGCCGGCCGACAGAGCAGTCGAATGCGAGGGAAAACAGGTCTGAAGCGCACGGAAATGAAGCTATTGGGGGAAATTCAGAGGGTGGAGATTCAGAGGGGCGGCGCCGCCGGAGGAGGGGACGGGAGGGGAGGGGAAGGAGATGGGGGTACCGTGGTGGGAGTATGCGTAGACGGCCCTCCAAGTGTAGATGTGGTCGCCGGGCCTGATCTCCGACCGGTCCACCCGGTTGGACAGCAGCCCCATCGCCGCCGCCCGCCGTCCCAACAACGAACAGCGGCAGTCGAGGAGACTGACAGCGTGGGTGTCGGTGCTGCCCGTGCGAATGGTGGAGTGAGCTCCGCTGTATATAAAGGAGGGGAACCGTCAGCGAGGGGGAGGTATATTCCCGGCGACGAGGTCGGGGGAAATGGCGAAGCGAGGTAAAGAATGTCGCTGTCACTCGGCGCACCTCCGTTGCCGTTGGGCTCGATGCTGGGCTCGATGAAATGGCGAAAAGGCCGTCGGGTACCAACGCCAACGGCTGCGGCGGGACGGGCCACCAGCTCCGGTCCGGCAGCCACCTAACGCCGTGCCAGGTGCCACCGTAGGGGACGAGGGACAGGGTCCTCTCCCACGATGTTCTGACGTACTAGCAGATCTCCCTCGGCACTGCATTGTTGCACAATGTCATTGATACTGTATCGCGATCACTCTCGTTGTTTTTGTATGGTAACAAAGGACGAACGCACTGATGATTGGAGCACTAAACTAAAAGAGTTAGTGTTGGTGGTTATTAAACACGACAGTGGTTTGGAATGGCATCATCACACACACCTGACCGAACGAGATAGCGATGGCACTGGACTGAACCCGACGATGAGTTGACGTGGTATAACCTGAGACATTTTGCAAGGATTTGTTACTCACCTCACTGGTTTTTTAAAAAAAAAAATCTTAGTCACCTTTTAGAAAATGTACCCAGTTCAGTTGTATTTTTCTGTCTAGAAAAGTTAATTTTTTACACTTTTCTCTGATGAGATTTAAAATTTTCTGAGATAACCGAGACTTAAGAAGAAAAAATTGTTCGATTGAGACAGACACTCCGTTTGCAACATGACTGAACCGATCATGGAGGTGTCCAACAAGTTCATCGACAAAACATTACCTTTTTTACTATAGATAGTTTTTATCATTTAATTTTTCTTAGTCGTATTATTCTTTTGTTTTTTCATACATATTTCTTGTTTGCTTGGACGTGTAAGAGTCGATCCAAGGTGTGGTTGACAAATGATGCGGTTCACAAGGCCGTAAGTCACATACAACCAACCTGTTGCGCTCAAGCAAGAATGTGTCTTGTTATGTTGTTGAGCGTATTTTTTGTTGCTTTCGAGGGGTAGGAAACAGATGGAGACAGTAAGAAGAAAAATATGCCACTTCAAATCATGTCGCGCTCACTTTTAAGCGAGTCACGTGGGGGGATATGTTGAGGCAAGGTACGATCATCATGTTGCAACTTGCAATGTTAGAGATTGGGCAGCGGTAGGGCCTTAATTTGAACATGGTTTGAATAAGTTTTATATATATTACGTCTATTTTGGTTATTTGAACGTTTACGTTGTGCCTTCAACATATAGGGCGTGGTACAGGACACGTGCAAACCTACTTTATTTTAGCTTCAGTTAATCCAGTTGCATTTTAGTTTCTGAATAACCAACAACATTTAACGTGCGTCTGACAAATGTTTGTCAGTAGTTTGAGTTTAGGTTAGTTTGATCTAGTCTGACTCGTTGTGGAAATCGCTCGTGGGATGGCACGAGTAGTGGTGACCGTGGCATGATTGTAGGGGTTGAGGAGGACGATCGTAGTGGGATGTCACTATCATTCAGCACATATCTCTGAATTGAAACTAAGAATAAAAGAAAGTGAAAAACAGAAAAGTGGTTCGGTTGTTCGCAAAAACCTCTTCATTGTTTCTACCTGTGTTGCCAACTGAGTTGACTGAATTACTTATCATGTCTAACAAAATGGATGCTATTACACTATTTATACTAAACAATTTTACTTATAGATAATTGATTCCGTCTTTCAAGTTAAAATATGTTTTCATCACTCATCATTTTTATGATAATTTTACAATATTTAACAACATGAATCACCTACCAATGGCAAAGTGCAACTCCGTTTTTAATTAACTTATTTCTATTATTTATGTTACTGATCTTGCACCCATCAAAATGTAGGCAAATCATAAAGGCGACAAACTAGCATCCACTCACCAAACAATGTTTGTCATGTAGGAATATCATAAATGTGTTTACGTTTAATTTATTTAGCGTATTTCAATTTTTCAAAGAGCATTGCACTTTGTATGAGTTTGATAGACATCATATTGCATTGGAAATTTGCACAATATAATTATATATCATAGATATAAATACTACTCACCTCCGATTGGAAATGATTGAAATATGTTGTCTAAATATGAATATATAGACATATTTTAGTGTGTAGAAACATAGCTGGTTTCCTTATTTTCGAGGGTGGCTTAAGGCCTTGTTTACTTCTGGTGTATTTCAGCGGATTGGAGGGGATTATCTTGAATCCTGAAAGATCCTGAGTAGTTTGTTTACCTCTAGTGTATTTTACGGGGATCAGAACGGATAATCCCAAAATATCCTCCACCAACCACCTCATTTTTTATCTTGAACAAAACTCTACCTCATACTAGTGTATTGTGGGGGATTGTGTGTGGATAACCCTGGAATAAACAAGGCTAAGTTGGTTTCACGGTGCAAGGATGCTCGGGAACAATATTTTGTCCAAAGATTTTGGAGAGTTGCATGCGCCATCTGACCTCTAAATTGCTTGTCGTGACAAAAGAAGATTAGCATATGATGCCGTGACAATCTCTTTTTCTAGACAGTCAATCTTCTACCTGGATTGATCTTCTTCAGTCATGCACGGCATGCGTGGAGTATAATTCGTTGAGCAAATCCACTGCATGTTATGATCCATGTTGAAGCTAGAGCAGCGTATACAAACTATCTCACGCGGTGCAACTCCAGCTAGCGACCATACAACGCAGGCAAGAGCATACCTGTCTGAGTCTCCAATCTCATAATATTTTTCTCCTTCTGAAACAATCACCGCGTACGTATATCTAGAAATCCCTGACTGACGATTCTGTAGCTTTGAAGTTTGAAGCGGTTTTCCTTCAAAAAAGAGTTTGAACCGGCTTTGAATCCTGACGTTTATTCCCTCT
Organism: Poa annua; assembly: GCA_026929855.1. Taxonomy (NCBI): domain Eukaryota; kingdom Viridiplantae; phylum Streptophyta; class Magnoliopsida; order Poales; family Poaceae; genus Poa; species Poa annua. The sequence continues at coordinate 84,858,852 of CM049432.1, forward strand.
GTTTGTCTGACCAGTGCACTGTATTTTGTCACCGTACGCCTAACTTATAAAACTGGTTTCCCTACTTCCGTGTTTCAACCCAAATTACACACCCATCACAAAACAAATTTTACGTGTTGACACAGTTTGCAAGATGGCAAGCTCTCCTAAGCTTACAGCTCTATCTCTCGTGCTGCTCTGCGGAGCGACCATCATGGCGTCGCCGGCGGCAGCGGACCTCGTGTCCTACAGCTACCCCGTCTTCGACGCCACCACCACCCGTAGCCTCTCGGTGGCCACAAACTACACCGTCGGCGGGGCGTCGCTCCTCTTCCAGCCCGAGCAGCCCTTGCAGTTGCAGCGGCTCAACGTGTCCGAGGGCTTCCTGCTGCGCGACGACAAGATCGACCTTTGGCGCGCCGCCGGCGCCGGCGAGGCGGCGTCACGCGAGGCGTCCTTCAACACGAGCTTCACCGTGGAGAGCTCCGCTTCTCCCGTCTCGTTCGCCATCCTCCTTGACCGGTACCCGTACAACCTCCTGGGCCTCCGCGGCGCTAGTGGCTCGGCCACCGGCGGCGCCGTGCCCAACGCCATAGCGGACGGCCTCGCCGCGGTCGAGGTCGGTACGGTGAAGTCGTACGCGCCCGAGTTCCCGGACGTCGGCCTTAACGTCACCGTCACGCCTAACGGCACCGCGGCGGCCGCCGTGTGGATTCAGTACGACGCCGCTGCGCACCTTCTGCGCGTTTACGTCGGTGCCGCCAGCGGCGAGCCGAGGCCGTCGGAAGCTCTCGTCGACGCACCGCTCTCTCTCGCCGCCCAGCCCAACACGCAGACCGCGTTCGTCGGTTTCTTCGCCGGCACCGTCCGCGATATCCTCATCGGCGTCCGTGACTGGGAACTCACGGTGGTAAGTTAGAAGAATAAGAATTGCGGTGCTTTGGGATCGGTGGCGGCCATTATCTCCGACTCCATGGTTGTGTGGTGCCTGTGCCTCATGCGGTCATGCCTCCTTTCGAGTAGATCGTGTGTGTACAAGCCACTCTATTTTCACCTTTAATTTGCAGGTTATAAATTTAGAAGTAATAAGCACACAGACACAGTTGAATAAAGTTTATATTGCGCGTGTATATATTTGGACTCCGCTTGCATCACTTGTTGATAATGATAAACTAGTTTCCTATGCAGTTTTGCCATCTGTTTAATCAATTTCGTCCCTACACTCCTACTGGCTAAGGAATACTTCAGCTTTAGAGAATACTCTTAGTTTTAAACCACCATATTCACTGGTACTAATATCATGGTATTTGAAAACCATGGCATCGGTAGGATATACTTAGATACCAAACCGGATCTTAACCTATATGGGTTGATGAATTTCAGCTCAAGCATTATCACTAATCGCTCAGAATTTGACCATACAAACTTGCTTGCATAGAAGGACACATACCTCGTCGATCCAACGAACTATACCATAACCTGCCATGTATCGCACAACCCTGGCAACCTTAACAAGTAGCATACAAATCAGGAGAGCTAGGCCGCCACGATGTTCTACAGTAGGTATACACCGCAACCATGCATGAACCATCCGCAGACTATGGTACACATGAATCAAGAAGCAACATCATGCTACTACATCTTGGATAGCAAAAAAATATATGAGATGCACACATACTAAGCATGAATTTAGCACACATATCTAGGAGATGCTCAAGAACTAATCTGCAATCTAACGTGGATATAGGAGATGCTGGCATACTAATAAGATCAGAAGATCATGGGTTAGAGGTTACTGTTAAGGAGTATTAGTATTGGTCTAGGAGTCCGTATTAGACTAGATTTACTTTCGTGTTCCCCAAGTCAGATGTACTATATATTGTGGCCTTTTGCCCCCTGGTAATACAAGTTGCATATTCCAAACAGTTACAACCATGAGGTGCAAGGACATAGTTGGGGATTCAGCAAGGAGTGGACTTGCCGCCACCGAGCTCCACCGCCTCCGTGCTCACCACTTGAGTCGGTGAAAAGGCTCCCACTTTCGCCATCGCCATGGAGCTGAAAGGTGGAAATGGTGGTTTTGGATTTGAGCGGCAAACACGTTAGCTGTAATTAGCGGGTCTAATTAGTGGGGGTACAACAACTTTCTCTACTAAAAAATACTAAAATCTTACTAAAAAAAAGTGCACTTACAAATAGGGCCTGCACTGAGAGTTAGCCCAAAATGCAAACTCCCTGGACCCAACCCGCTGGCGAGACCAAAGTGAGCACTAGAAACCAAAAGCAGGCCCAGCAGCAGCAGTACTCTCGAAATCTCCCAAATCCATCCATCCCTCCCTCCCTCCCATCCTCACGCGCGCCAGCGAGCGGCAGCACGCGCCCCTCGCCGTCGGTTTCCGCTCGCGTTTCCTTTCCATTTCCCTCAACGGCGACCACCCCACCGGATGCCGAAACCGGCAGCACGGGGCGCACGCCGCCCTATTATAAGAGCGCCCACTTTCCCCAGCCCTAGCCCTAGCCCCAGCCCGCGCCTCCTCCTCCGACCCTCAGCCGCCGCCGCCGGTCCCCGAAACCCGAGCCCACTCCGGCGGATAGATCCCGTAGCTCCTCCGCCCACCTCCACCGGCTCACAGCGATGGACGGCCGCAACCTTGCCACCACCTTCGCCGCCAGCCCGATCCACCACCCGATCTACCACCAGGCCGCCGTGTCCGGAGCTCCTGGGCCGCTGCCAACCCACCAACAAGCTTTGACGACGCCGCCGCCGCCGCAGGGACCGCTTGTGATGGAGATGGTCCAGCAGCCGCAAGGTGCGCCTGTGATGGACGTGTTTCCGACAATGGCGGCGCTGCAGCCCCCACAAGCCGGAGCCACGATGGGGCCGACCATGACGGCGACGCAGCTCATACAGGCCGTGGAGATGATTGCGCGGCTGCCTGTGCCCACCGCCGCCCCCGACTTCTTTGGTTTGTACTCGCTGCTCAATGTTCCTACTTTTACTTTGTTAGATTTTTTGATAAAGAGATACTCAATTGTGTTAATGGTTTGTGTAAATTTTAAGGGACGGTAGTAGTAGACGTGATAGCTTAGCTTAGATGAATGGAACCGTATTAGATTGTGTGGATATACGCTTACAGTCATAGCTTATGGCTTACACAATTGTTTCTTTGCTGATTTTGCATAGGCTTAGGCTTTCGGTTACCTAAAAGTATAGGATGAAGCCGGCAACATAGCCATATATTTGATTTTCCCCAGTGTTTTTCTGGGAGGCTTAATAGTCAACCCTGCCGTTGTGGAGATACTTGAGACACTGTTAATTGTAGTTGTTTTTAAGCATTACTGTATCAGGTTCGTAGACTATAACTGTTCAGGTTTGTTAACACAGATCAGGAACAGAAGCATCAACATCGCATATTATTTTATCCTTCGCCTAAGTTTTCCTGTTGAAGATTGGAAGTAATCCTAGGAAAAGTAATAGTTATAGGATGAAGTTCCTTGATTTTCCTATTTACGAGGTGGCATATAGCATTTTGAGCTTTGGGTCTAGTTTCTAGTGCTGCTTAGCATTGCTTTGTTAATTAAAAACATTAGCACACAGCTGACAGCACATATTTCTAGCTACCATTGTTCTAAAGATAATTGAAAATGGATGTTTTATGACCAGATATATTATAAATATTAAAAGTTGGAATTGGAATTGAAGGGCGGGCCTGGTGCAGCGGTAGAGTACTACCGCCTGTGACCGGAAGGTCCCGGGTTCGAGTCGCGGTCTCCTCGCATTGCACAACGCGAGGGTAAGGCTTGCCACTAATACCCTTCCCCAGACCCCGCACAGCGCGGGAGCTCTCAGCACTGGGTACGCCCTTTATTAAAAGTTGGAATTGGTCGACAGTGCGTACGTTGATAGTGCTCACGTGAATCCTGTTTATCAAGCTAAGGGTTTGCATGCTGCTACGTCGTATGGCGCCATAACTTTCATGTAGCAATTAGTAGTTTAATAAAGCCAGTCCCTGTTTCCTTTCAGTACCCTCTCAGTATTTATTGAGAGGATGACTGATTTCCATTTGGCAATCAGTCGGATATTTGTGGTAGTCATTGAGCTACATGATAGGTTAAATACTCACGATTCTTCTCATTATAGTTTCTCATCTAAAAAGGCCCTTACATTTACAGTACGTATGAATAGTTTCTAATGAACTAGTAATACAGCACGTGCACATGCACGTTGCATATGATTGTATGTTGTTTCTAAACGCAGTTCTACAGACTTTAGAGGAATTTATTTCAGCTTAAACTTAACTGGTAAATCATTACCAATAAGTCGTGAGTCGTGACACAAAATTACACAGAAATATTCATTTTTTGTTTCAAAAAAAGAACAGCAGTGATTTCATCAAATATGAAACGCAGATCCATGAATTTGATTACATACCTTTTCTAAGTCCGAACAAGAATGCACTAACTCTAAGCAACTTCGTTGCTGTAGACTCTAACAGACTAAAGAATCTAGCTTCTATAAAATTTGGAAACTGCGTGGACTGAGGTGCGGAACTTCTCTAGAAAGAGCACCACATGCCATATATGTGAAGCGTTTTCATCACCTTTCTGGCTTTCCGCCAAAAACATCATTGTATTCAATCATTAATCTCATGCACAGAAAGCTAAAGCTTTAGGGGTTCTCTTGATTTGACTACAATCACAAAATTACCAAGTTATTTCGAATGTGCATATAACACAGTTTCTGATGTGATAATGACTTCTCACTAAACAATGGTGGATGAAATTATAGAATCGCACAAATTTTTATGGTCATAGCTTAGCTTAGATGAATGGAAGTGTATCAGATTGTCTGGATATATGCGTATGGTCATAGCTTGTAGCTTAAACAATTGTTTCTTTGGTATTTTGCATAGCAGCAGCGTAGCCATATCTTTGATTTGCCCCACTGTTTTTCTGGGAACCTTAGCAGTCAACCCTGCCGTTGTGGAGCTACTGGAGACGCTATTAATTTTTAAATTGTAGTTGTTTTAAAGCATTACAGCATCAGGTTCGTAGACTATAAGTGTTCAGGTTTCTTAATGCAGATCTAGAACAACATCGCATATTATTTTATCCTTGGCCTAAGTTTTCCTGTTGAAGATTGGAAGTTATCCTAGGAAAAGTAATTGCTATAGGATGAAGTTCCTTGATTTTCATTTTTACGGGTTGGCAATATAGCATTTTGAGCTTTGGGTCTAGTCTCTACTGTTGCCTAGCATTTCTTTGTTAATTAAAATTTAAAAACATTAGCACACAGCTGCCAGCACATATTTCTAGCTACCATTGTTCTGAAGATCTTTGGAATGGATGTTTTATGACCAGATATATTATAAACTTTAAAAGTTGGAATTGGTTGATACTTGATAGTGCTTACGTCGATAGTGCTCATGTGAATCCTGTTATCTAGCTTAGGGTTTGCATGCTGCTATGTCGTATGGCGCCATAACTTTCATGTAGCAATTAGTAGTTTAATAAAGCCGGTCCCTGTTTCCTTTTAGTACCCTCTCAGTATTTATTGAGAGGATGACTGATTGCCATTTGGGCATCAGTCAGATATTTGTTGTAGTCATTGAGATACATGATAGGTTAAATACTCACCATTTTCTTCATTATATTTTTCTCAGCTTAAAAAGGCCCTTACATTTATCAGTCGAATGAATAGTTTCTAATGAACTAGTAATACAGCACGTGCACATGTACATTACATATCATTGTATGTTGTTTCTAAACACAGTTCTACAGACTTTAGAGGAATTTATTTCAGCTTAAACTAAACTGGTAAATCATTATCAATAAGTTGTCATACAAAATTGCACAGAAATATTCCTTTTTTGTCTCTTAAAAGGAACAGCAGTGATTTCATCAAATATAAAATGCAGATCCATCAATTTGATTACATACCTTTTCTGAGTCTGAACCAGAATGCACTAACTCTAAGCAACTTCGTTGCCGTAGACTCTAACATACTAAAGAATCTAGCTTCTATAAAATTTGGAAAGAACTTCTCTAGAAGTAGCACCACATGCCATATATGTTAAGCGTTTTCATCACCTTTCTGCCAAAAGCATCATTAATCTCATGCACGGAAAGCTAAAGTTTTAGGGGTTCTCTTGATTTGACTATGATCACGAAATTACCAAGTTAACTGAATGTGCATTTAACACAGTTGTTGATGTGATAACGACTTCTCACTAAACAACGGTGGATGAAATTATAGAACCACAAAAAATCCTTCAACTATTCTGATACCTTCCCGTGGAAAATCCTTAACGAGGATGAGGCTGAAACGTCAGCGCTGGTCCTGTACAAAAATAGACACACCTTCTCTAAAAAAATAGATATACCACATTCTGATTTGGTGCAAACCAGAGCAACCGTCTGACTTGTTGCAAAACCGAGGGATCAATGTTATTTTCATTATCTTTTGAGTATTTTTTTCAGTAAGAATTAGACATGGTCACATATATAATGTCTTCTCACTCAATGATGAACATAGCCACCAAAATACAGAGAAATAAACAATCTTTCCCTAGTGTCCTTACATCAAACGTTTTCTGCAAACATTAGTAGTAACAGATCACATCATCGCTCCATGGTATAGATTTTTTGTATAGCTGACCTCCCAGCTCTTTATATCTTGGACTCCAAAAATAAATCCAGTATGCAAAGCAATATGGTCAGTGTGAACCGTTAATATGTTCATACGATCCTCGTATGCGTTTCGTGTTCAACACACTGACCTAGAAGTAGGGGACTAATAAGCGCATCAGTGAGAAACAATATTACAGTTTATGAACTAAGAAGTGAAAGTTTGCTTTCTCTATAAAGACCAAGACATAGAGCATGGCTCCAGAAATAATGAGAACTTTCACACCCCAAGAACGAACTACACTTTGTAGGGTGGTTTCACTTCATGCAAGTTCTCCTTTTGCTGTTAATTTCAATTCGATGCTCCCAATACAACTTAATTTCACCAATTTAAATAGGTAGATTGGCATACTAGCGTAGGCATCAGTTCTGCACTTCTTTTTGACAACTAAACCCCAGAGAGCCTTGAAGGAATCCCTGTCTTCTCATTCCTACATAAATGGTGCTATATGGAGTATAAAATAGTGCTATATATATCGTTTGTGTTAGTTGAGATATCAATGGGCATCTGAATACTAAGCCTGACTGCATTTAACTATAATCGTGCACATATGAATCCATGAAAGCTGACCTGCTAGGCCTACAATTTTTATTTTAGCCTTTTTTTTGTTACTTCTGAATGTTGGGAGTTGGAACTGAATCAAACTCCATAGAGGCATTCGTATGAACATCAGACACGCACCACCAAACAAGCAGGGTAGTTCTTTACATTTCCTGTTGTTACTTACGAAAGGAAGCAAACAAAAAGTGTGTTGGGACATTGGGAGAATCCATACCAGGGAACAATCGTGCATGCAGAGAAGCAACTTAGAGCATGCCGGTGGCAGTTGTCGACTGGCCGTGAATGCCAGGCTCGTATGCGTACCCAAGTCTTCTTGTCGGGTGCCTCATACTTGGCGGCAGCGCCAACGCTTCCTGCTCTGAGTGCTGCCAGAACAATCATCCTCGACGGTGGCTGGGATCAACGATCACCTTACATGATTTAGGGGCGACCAGGTTTAGGTCGACGGCAGGTGAAGGGCGGTGGCGTCCGGGATCACGGCGTCGTCGACAGTGCATGTCAGGGCCGTGGCGTTTTGGCAGGGCGGCAACTTGGAGGCAGCACAGTGGCAGCTGAGTTGGTGATGTGCGCGGCGCGGCGCTGGGGATATTCGGCGGCGCCGGCTGGGGTCTGTGGGCCAGGCAGTTTGGGGAAAACTTAATAACTGAAACATGTTGTTTGATTAGCCTGTGGAGTTGTCTGTTCTGTGGTGTTTTAGGGCTAATCATGAGCGTGATTTTAATAGGTAGATATTGGATTGATGGCTGTGATTTGTTGGATCTGCTATATTGGTATAGATGTTACGAGAAATTGACGTGCATATCTCTATTTCAACTTCATAGATCATCCTTAGCAAATAATACTAAAAACATTGATATGCTTGCCATTTTCTCGAACAACTTATTATAAGCCTTTCACCATGGGTACAGTAGATTTCCTCCCCCCCCCCCCCCTCCCTATGTTCTTTCTTGATGTGTGTTAACTCCACATTTTAGTTTCTGTTATCCTGTTTCCTATTATACCCAACTTGAGCATGTAAAAATAATGATTTCAATCATACGTTATGTGTCGCTGAGTGTCTTTTAGAACTGCTTGCCAGGTAATCCCTTGCATAATAAATTAGTGTTTACACTCTTATTGCAGACATGCCATCTGGACAGCAGATGACTGGTTGTGAGCAGGACATGGCCGAATTTAATGAATCAATAGAACTGCCTTTTGTGCCTAACATACACAATGAGGTAACAGAAATACTTGTTCCTAGAAGTTTTGTTACTAAATGTGAAGTGCTCAATTATTTAACTTGACATGGTGAATCTTTGCAGACGCCTTCTATTGATTTTTATGAACGGTCTCTTCCCTCAAATGCATCAGACACCCTATATGTTGAAGGTCTCCCTTCCAACTGTACCATACGGGAACTTACTCGTATCCTTTTATATTTCGTGCGCATGATTCTCTTTCTTATTATTTTTAGTTTGTTTGACATTTTTTTCATAAGTGAACTATATTTTATGTTTATGGTTTTACCAATCTATGTATATGTTATGTTTTTGTTTTCACCATTTAGTGCTTGAACTCCTTGACTCCTGCTTCTCTAGATTTATTTCGTCATTTTACAGGGTTCTCTGACCTAAGGCTGGTCCATGGAGGAATTGATAATACATATTTAATTGCTCTTGTTGAGTTTAACACTCCGATCCAAGCCTTTTCTGTCATGGAGTATCTGCAAGGTGAATGTAACATCATTGTCACCCCAAGTCATGTCTCTTACATTCTAGCATTCCATATTTCCATTTAGTACTTATGTTACCAATTCTTGCTGAGCTGTGTTTTGTATATCCTTTGCATCAGTGTGATTATCTGCCTAAGTTGTGTATCATACATAAGTTATGGGTAGTTGTCTATACTTGTGGACTGTTATTGTTTCTTCACACAAGTTTCCTGTTCTTACTGAGCTAGAATTTGCATGCCCAATCATATCCATTTACCCTATTGTCTTCTGCTATGTTTCACTTCCAATAGGTTATGTATTTACTATTTTTTTATGTATCACACATCTTTTCTTATATAAGTTTAGTCATTTGATATCTAGCATCTGCCAATTAGTTTTAACCTGAATGTTGGGACAAGTGTCTCATACCTTTCACTTTGTTCGGTAGATGATAAGTTTCAGATTTTCTACAGTTACATTATCCCTTTTTGTATGTCTCACTATCGTACTGCATTACATACTTTCAAATATGTCAGTGTTGTAGCATTAAGTTGATACTTATTTGGTGCTTATTTTTGCAGGTTACTTGTTTGACATACATGACCCATACTCGCACAGATTGCACCTCCAGTTCTGTCCTAGTGCAAGGTTTGGTGTTGGACCCTTGTGGTAGGCGTTTAATCGCATGGGTCTAGGTTCCTTATATATAAATCGGAAACCTTCAGTTTGCATCTTCCTTGCTTCTTTTACCTCATGAGCGGGAGTGGACAACTTGATTGTTTTCACTTCTCAAGCTTTACCTGATACAATATGATGAGCCAATGTTGGAACTGCAATCGATATATTAAGTTACCTGTTGTATGAGATGCTGTAGTTTATGTCTACTATAACTTATCATGTAAATGCGTGATCCATACAGTACAAGTATGTGACAGTGGGTCAAACATTTCTGAGCAATTAAAAAGTTTCTTATTTCCAATGTTAACAAAAGATAACAAAGGAAAAGGTTTCTATTTGGTTGGTCTAGTACGTCAAACTTAGTGTTTTTGCTGATTACCCCAAGGGCCATGACATGACATATGCTTGTATTCTACTATTCTTTAAGGTGGTGATCTTGAAGATAATCAAAGTTGTGCTTTGTTGTGTGTGATTGGGTTATTGAGGCAAGATTGGTTGTGATCGGTCATACTCATTTAGGCACATAGCCCACAAACCCACAACTGTGCCCCCCACACTTTTGCCAACCAAATAACCATATGCCAGAGTACTGAAGCATATAATGGGTCTTTCCATTTTATGGCTTGACCTTGACGTTGTTAACCCTGAATCTTGCGATCCTTTGTGATCAACAGAAACATCATTGTCCTAGTTAATATAGGTTGAGAGGGATCAGGGATGGCTGGTGCTCCTCTTGATGTTCACTGAAATGAACAAGCCAATCCGTGGTACGACGATGGTTTTCCTATGCTCCTGCGAGTTATAGGTTGAAGCAACCAGAATAGCTATATATTTGATTAGCCCATTGTTTTTCTGGGAAGCTTAATAGTCAACCATGCGGTTGTGGAGCTACTGTATGCGAGATATTGTTAATTGTTAAAGTGTACTAGTTGTTTTTAAGCATTACTGCATCAGGTTGGTGGACAAAGTGTTCATAGTTGTTAATGGGAATCTAAGAACAAAAGCTATCAACATCACATATTACTTTTTTTCTTAGCATAAGTTTTCCCATTGAAGATTAGAAGTAATCCTAGGAAAAGTAGTTATATGATGGATTCCCTGATATTCTTTTACGGTGCTGGCCTGTAGCATTTTGACCTTTGGGTCTAGACATCTAGTGTTTACTAGCCTTGCTTTGTTAAGAAAATTAGGACACAACTGTCAGCACATAATTCTAAAGAGCTTTGAAATGGATGTTTTTTGACAAAATATATACGGAGTTTAAAAAATTGGAATTGGTCGTAGTGTTTAGATGAATCTTGTTGATCCAGCTTAGGGTTTGCATGCTGCTACGTCGTATTGCGCCTAAATTTCATGTAGCAATTAGTAGTTTATTAAAGCCGGTTTCTGTTTCCTTGTAGTACACTCTTAATATTTTATTGGGAGCATGACTGATTGCCATTTGGTCATCAGTTAGATATTTTTAGTAGTCTACATTTTTTTTAGAGAAAACGCAAAAAGCTTTTGCGTTTTATTTCATTGAAAAGGAGAGGGAATGTTGTTTACACGAGAACAGGCCTGAATAGGCGTAGTAGTCTACATGATAGGTTAAATAACTCACCATCTCCTCAGTTGACTAGTAATTTTGTCGTCTCCAAAAGGGCCTTACATTTATCAGCATGTATGGATATCTGTTAATTAGTGTTATGAGAAAACAGCATGCAAATTTCTATTTCAACCTCATAGGTCATCATTCGTAAACAATGCTAGAACATTGATATGCTTGCCATTTGTCGGAACTTTAAGCCTTTTCACAATGTGTACAATAACATTTCCATTTTCCCCCTCTCCCGATTTTCTTCTCTTGTGTTAGCTCCACATTTTAGTTTATGTTATCTTATTTCCTCTTATACTGTCTTGCTTTTAAATTGACCATGGAAAATAATGATTTCAATCATACGTTACGTGCCACTGAGTTTCTTTAAAACTGCATGCCAAGTAACACATGCGTAATAATGTATTGTTTACACTCTTATTGCAGACATCACTTCTGGACATCAGATGACTGTTTGTCAGCAGGAAATAGCTGGATTTAATGAATCAATGGAACTGCCTTATGGACCTTACATATACAATGAGGTAACAGTTGAACATAATAATTACTTGTTCCGCATTAAGACTAGTAGTTTTGGCAGTAAATGTGAAGTACTGGATTATTTAACTTGACCTGGTGCATCTTAGCAGATGCATTGTGTTGATTCCCATGAGCGCTCTCTTCCCTCAAATGCATCAAACACCCTATATGTTGAAGGTCTCCCTTCCAACTGTACCATACGGGAACTTACTCGTATCCTTTTATATTTCGTGCGCATGATTCTCTTTCTTATTATTTTTAGTTTATTTGACATTTTTTTTCATAAGTGAACTATATTTTATGTTTATGGTCTTACCAATCTATGTATCTGTTATGCTTTAACTCCTTGACTCCTGCTTCTCTTGATTTATTTCGTCATTTTACAGGGTTCTCTGAACTAAGGCTGGTCCATGGAGGAATTGATAATACATATTTAATTGCTCTTGTTGAGTTTAACACTCCGATTCAAGCCTTTTCTGTCATGGAGTATCTGCAAGGTGAATGTAACATCATTGTCACCCCAAGTCATGTCTCTTACATTCTAGCATTCCATATTTCCATTTAGTACGTATGTTACCAATTCTTGCTGAGCTGTGTTTTGTATATCCTTTGCATCAGTGTGATTGTCTGCCTAAGTTGTGTATCATACATAAGTTATGGGTAGTTGTCTATACTTGTGGACTGTTATTGTTTGTTCACATAAGGTGAATGTAACATCATTGTCAGCCCAAGTCGTGTCTCTTACATTCCAGTATTCCATCTAGTACCTATGTCACAAATTGTTGCCAAAATATGTTTTGCACATTCTGTGCATCAGTGTCATTGTCTGCCTAAGTTGTGTCTTGTACATAAGTTACGGGTAGTTGTCAAGACTTGTGGATCTTTTATTGTTTGTTCGCTTAAGTTTCATGTTCTTAGTGAGATAGTATTTTATGTTGATTACCCCAAGAGCCATGACTTGTCATGTGCCTGTATTCTACGTTTTATAAGGTGGTTATCTTTAAGATAAGTGAAGTTATGTTTTGTTGTGTATGATTGGGTTACTGAGGCAGGATCGGTTGTGTTCGGTTCATACTCATTTAGGCAGCTGGCCCACTTTTCATGCTCTTTTAGCTAATATATTGCCACAAGCCTAAAACTGTGTTCCCCACATGGCGAACCAAATAACCATATGCCATGAGTAATGAAGCATATAATTGATCTTTCCATAACTGCTAAGTTTATTTTTGGCTTGTCCTTGACATTGTTACCCTAGTCTGGATGCCTCTAAGATATTAGTATGTACTGGATTGAATCTCTTAATTTGCGGTTATAAACAATAGAGCCCTCATTAGTATTAGCATGCTATCTTCTAAGAACACAGATTAGGATTCTATGACCCTTATGTATGGAATTTCTGGATCAAATTAAAATAACCTTTCTGCTTTTAAGGACCATGGTGTCCTGTAGTTCGGTTAGCTCAATGTGTGCCGTATTAAGCCAGCATATATCATATGGTGATGGGTAATACGCTTTTAGTTATATTTCTGGCTGAAGCAAAGGGCTCAGCAAGGCTAACTAGAACAGTGTTGAGATGCTCGTATTGTACTTGAATGATAGCGCGATTTGCAGTTATTTACCTTACATGCTGTAATATATTTAGTGTGATTCTATCACTCATCTGCTGTATTGCCTGTGTTCCATATCATCTAATGTTATTGAAGCAATTACTAGTATAAATGACTTGTGTATGATGCTTGTTCAACAAGGTGGAAACACCTCTTTTAAGGATTTAGTGTCACCATGCATTAAAAACATTTTAAAAAAGATGACACGTATTTGATAGTACTAAACATTGTGCTCAAGTTTATTCATGTGAACTTGTGATATAAACTTCTGCCTTATAATCGCCTTTGTGTTTTGTGTCGATACACCAATTTTCTGGAGAGGAGTACCCAATTGCGTTCTTGATTCCAATGGAAACTACATTTGAAGGTCCTCTGTTTTGCTGACGTACGTGTCTCTCGTACCCTGCATTTGGTAGCTTGTCTATTTGCACATTGTGTGAAGCTCGGCCCTGGATGATTGCTGGCATGAGGGCTCTCATGCGTCTGCATGCATGCTACACTGATAAAACTTGGTTAGCTTGGCGAGTTTTCTGTTACTCTATTTTTAGCTTCAGCTTTTTCTTTGCCTTTGTTTATTTTTTTTAAGAAGTGGATGTATTCCTGCTATCTGTAGCTTGATCTTTGGCACAGTCGCATCTGCATCATGGTGTAAATGAATTGCATGTATTCCTCAAACGGTTTTAAAAGAATTTTTTCAATAGAATTTGAATTGTACACCAATCCCTTGAAATTCCTATGAACCCTGAGTGTGTAATTCACAGTGACAAAACTAGGAACGAGCAATGACAACTTTGACACCACACCCCAGAATTATTCTATCTAGCTATGTCTAAGATAACATATATACAATTACACCCCTTTAAAAAATATATACGAACCTTGTAAGGATAATTTTTAGACATATAAATGTTCTGGAATTCATTACTAAGATATTTTAAAACTAAACATATCATCTTACATATAAACATACTATAATTATGAGTTGTTAAAAAAGTGATGGATCACAACATTATTTGTTCTTATATCAACGAAGGAGTCCATTGGCAAAAAGGTTTTTCCGGTGATTTCTCAAGAACTAAATTTTAGCAAAAATAACTAGTGTCACTTAAACTTTACGAAAAGCTAGAGCGACTATACACATCGTGGTTTCAAATAGCGCAATTGTATTTGTAACAAAGGATGTTGAAATGTTGATACCAATATTTATTTACTTTGGAGAATACAATACAAAGTTATTCTACATAATATGATGGTAAAGAGTTATGAAAAAGTAAAAAGTCCAGTACAAATAAGTGAAAACTTTTGTAAAAGCAAGTAGATAATCAAATCACAAAAGTTAAATGTTTTGAGATTTTAAGTAAATCTAAATATAATGATTAAATGAGCGGACTACCCGGCGGTGCCACACCAAAACCGAGTGTGTGTGTAAAACCGAGTGTGTGCGTCGGTGAGGCATAAGAGCGATCGCGCACGCGTGAGCTATCTCTTGTTGCTTTTCCTGTTACTGGGTGCAAACTTAACCAAATCGTTGCTGAGCATAAAAATTGAATCAACATCCACCTAAACAAAACTTGACGTTACTTGTAACATCTACCTTATTTCTTCTCAAGATCAAGCTCCAGAGACAATGCGACACCTGCTCCTGAAGTGTCACTTCACCAAAGCTGCTTTGTACGAGATCCTCGCCTGGATTCAGGCGTTGCTTTCTGCATCGAACCAGGAAGGCTCCCCTCTCACCAATTGGTGGATTATCTGGAAGCTACACAATGACTGCGTTTTCAACCAGGCCCAAACGCTCGTGAGCACCATGTTTCTCAGGATTAGCGAAGCAGATAGGTTGTGAGCACAAGCCGGCGCCTTAGTGCTCATACCACCTGTCATCCACTTGTGATGTGCATTAAGACATGTAACATGAAACTCGCCTCTTAGGAGGATTGTACTTGAACTTCTACCTTTTTAATGAAATAAAACGTAAAGGTCCTTGCATTTTCTCTAGAAAAATATTTCTCCTCAAAACAGTCTGCCCATCCATTGCGCAAATAATTATGCAGGGCGGACGGGAAACAACAATATAGGTGACAGATAAACATTATCGGAAATAAATTATTGGAAATGAATATTTTGTGAATAATCTGCTAACTCTACATCTTTTCCGGCTACCGAACCATCTAGATCATCCACAAGGTTGCAAAAACCATCAAAATATTTCGGCTGAACATATATTAAGAGAGAGACCGTTTGCATTTAGTGTGATGTCATGTATATCATCGTGGACATAGGACACGGAGATGTGAAGGAACGGCCGCTCCAAGCAAGCCAGACAGCCAGTGCTCCCCTCTCCTGGCTTTCGAAGAACAGTGCAAGAAAAGCAAGAAACAAACGTAGGCACACAAAAACAGGTGCACACGTCTAAAGCAGAACACGCAAAGAAAAGAAAGAAGACACAGCACACACAAATGCGCTTTGTGTAGCAGTCCTTCTCTCCAAAAGCAAGACACGTACACGCACAAAAGCCGGTGCATATGTAGACGCCGGCCTCTCGGACGGCACAAAGTAAAACCTCAAAAGCACCGCTATAGAGCAGAGCCATGCCCTGCATACCCTGTCCACCTGATCTTGCATGCCACACCACATCCATCCTCCTAGCCTGCTAGTGCTATCGAAGCTCCCTGCCATAGATTTGGAGACGTCAGGAAGAAGGTCGATCGAGCTGAGGCCTGAGGTGATCAAGAAGTCAGGAGCAAAGTGAAGGTTTGGGGTGAAGCTATGGTGTCTGGAGGGACGGAGGAGGAGGAGGCTGCTGCGGCGGGGTGGGAAGGGGAGAAGGAGGGTGAGATCGACTACGTGTTCAAGGTGGTGGTGGTGGGCGACTCGGCGGTGGGGAAGACGCAGCTGCTGGGGCGGTTCGCCAAGGACGAGTTCTTCCTCGACTCCAAGTCCACCATCGGCGTCGAGTTCCAGACCCGCACCCTCACCCTCCACCGCAAGCGCGTCAAGGCGCAGATCTGGGACACCGCCGGCCAGGAGAGGTACGTACTTCCCTCGCCCATCCATCTCCGGCCGGCCATGTCCGGCCAGCTCTGTCCTTCAAATTTTATCCAGTAATCCAGCGAACAATACGGCGGTTTGCTGCGTGCGCCGTCAACCCGGTGAAACAATTGGTTGATCACGGCACGCGATCCTCCCCATTTTCTGATAGTATCAAACTGGACTCTCGCCGTCCCAGCTTGCCCGGCGCCGTACACGACACTTTGGCGCCAACAGAAGACGAATGCTTGCGTAGTTCATACGGTGCTTTCGAACCAGTTAACCATGAGTTGCATTCGGTTCCAGCTTTGAGCTATTGCCTACCAATTTGTATATATATGTTAGATTGTTCCAAAGCTTGATTACAAGATCGACTTTGTTTTTCCCACACAAAGGACAAGATCAGTTACATTCTCAAAATAAAAAGTTTGCTTAGTTAGTTGCGTACTACGAGTATCCTGTATTTGGCCGCCTTCTCCGCCACCCACATGATCTGATTGCTACATAAAGGGCCAGCCGGCCGGCCAAGTACGATTACATTTTTGGGAGCTCTTGCTTCCGGATTAGGCAATCGATTGGTGCCGGTCCACCTCATGTTAAGCCGACGATCGCTAATGGGATCAGTACGTACTCACCAAGAAGAAGATAAGATGAGGCTAGCTGCCGAGTGGCGGCCAACTTCCGTCAAGCAGGAGAAAGCTACGCACCCCGCATTGAAATGCGACAGCCACATGTCGATTCTGCTGCTGCTGCTAAGGACGATTCTTCGGGCCACTAAGCACGCCGCCCTCTGAAAGCGATTTCTGGAATGGAAAATTCTGCCTTTTCCTCCTTTCTAGGAACGGACTCGCAAAATCCTTTAGCGTAGAGGATTGGTCATAGGTGCGTGTCTAATTTGCGTCCAGATTGAGACCTGTTTATAACGGACGTGGCGATCTTGTA
This sequence comes from Poa annua, assembly GCA_026929855.1. Taxonomy (NCBI): domain Eukaryota; kingdom Viridiplantae; phylum Streptophyta; class Magnoliopsida; order Poales; family Poaceae; genus Poa; species Poa annua. The sequence goes on from CM049432.1 coordinate 84,876,140, forward strand.
GATTAAATGGACAGGTTTACAATGATTGACTTGTGTTTAGATGTTGCTGTAGTCTACAGTTAGGGATGGACTAACGAGATGCTCGGCTAGACCGTTAAGCTTGTTAAGATTAACGAGACCTAAATATAAAGATGGGATTGGTTTGCTATATGTTCGCGAGCAACTCGTTAAACGAATTGCATGAGGTTCAAGAATATGAGAAGATGATGAGTAAACAAAGATCGGGGGTTCTCTAAACTTTCGTTCATTATAGAGAAGAATTTTTTGGTCGCTCCTCAATTGCCTAATGGGTTATTTACACAATCACATGACCACACTATATAAGACCATCTATGCAGGCGTGTAGCCTCCTACCACGATGCTACCGAGTTTAACGAGTAGCTAGCGGAACTCGCAAGCTCAAATGTTTAACTCGTTAGTGTTAACGAGGAAAAGAATATAGCTAAACTCGGTTCATTAAGAAAACGAGCCGAGCTCAAACGAGTCGAGCAGCCGAGCGCAAGGAGGGAGTAGTTACTTACCATGACCTTTAGATCAAGTCGGCTTTTGGTTAGAAATTTTTGAAATTATCTAAAGCAGAGCTTAATCTTGTGAAAAACTTATTTGGACACTTTGAAGGTTTCAAAAGGGTTTGTGTTATCTACAAACTCCGCTCAAGAAAAAACAAGACATACAAGTTTAGTCAATAGAATCTTACCAAGCCTGACCAAATATATACAAGAGAAATATCAAAATATACCATGTTACCCTGAAAATTATGTTCTTTTTGTTCCGTACGTTGTTTCAACACGCTGCAACCTTGTATGTTGTTTGTTACACACACATCGGCATATGTGCAACTGCAATGAATTCTGGATGGCCGTTGCGTAGGGTGAATTTATGTTTCAGAATGTTTTTTTTCTGTCAGAAGTGAATGGTTTCTCAGTTTCAGAGTTCTTTTAGGAACGCCTGAGAGTTATAAGTAGGATGCAAACTGAAAATAGGAAGGTTCATGCTCCAACAGTGAGTGACATGCTCGGCTCCAAGGCATTTCCTCACAAATTAATTGTAGCACTTTGATAAGATGAAACATGACATGTTCAACTGAATTTCTTTCAACTGATGTGCTGCGTGTGTGGGAGCAGGTACCGTGCGGTGACGAGCGCCTACTACCGCGGCGCGCTGGGCGCCATGGTGGTGTACGACGTGACCCGGCGCGCGACCTTCGACCACGTGCCCCGCTGGGTGGAGGAGCTCCGCGCCCACGCCGACGGCTCCACCGTCGTCTCCCTCGTCGGCAACAAGGCCGACCTCGCGCTGTCGGGCCACCGGCAGCGCGAGGTGCCCACCGACGAGGCCGCGCGGCTGGCCGAGGAGCAGGGCCTCTTCTTCTCCGAGGCGTCGGCGCTGACGGGGGACAACGTGGAGCGCGCCTTCCTGGCGCTCCTCGAGGAGGTCTTCGCCGTCGTCTCCCGCCGCGCGCTCCAGCTCGACGAGGCCCGGCGGGCGCGCCACGGCGCCGGCGGCGATGGAGGCGAGGTGCTGTCGCTGAAGGGGACCAGGGTGGACCTGCACGACCCCATCATGGAGACCAGCGCCTTGAAGAAGAGCCCCTCCTCCCAGTGCGCCTGCTCCTGACCGACGACGACCAGCCTCCGTTGGTTTCCGGCCGGCATTCGTCTCGATGGTGTTGCCGGGCACTGTAACTAACTGTAAAGCTTAACTTCTGTCTAAAGGAAAAAAAATACAGATATTACACCTTGCATTGCTGACAGTATGATGATCTGCCATTGATTGGGGAAGCTCATTTTCCCTACAAAGCCAGTTCATTTCACTCTACATATTACACATTTGCATTTTGTTTCCGTCATACAAAAAAAACAAGGGGGAAATCTGATCCGTGGAAAGCACATTACAACTCACTGCAACTCCAGCTATGAACAACAATGTATGTCGTGGTAACTAATAAGTACTTCCCTGCTCAATCTTCTTCCTCTGCTTCAGACGGTAGGTCTTCCTTGAACCATTGGTAGAGTCCTCCCTCCAGATGGAACACGTTCTTGTAGCCGTCTAGGACCAGCAGGTATGCTGCTATCAGAGACCTGCCAGAGTCAAAGCACAATCAGGGAGTGTGTGTTATTAACCCCAGTGATCAGAACTGGGCGTGTAATTATCAACAGAAACAATGTAGACGCGTAGAGGACTTGCGAAGAATTCCATGCAGAGCAGCTGCCGGCGTTTTCTTGTTCCAAATGTTGCAATTATAAAGGAACAGAAAATGTCTCAGGATGTCTATTCAAAGTTTCAAATTACAGGCATGAAAGCAGCATAGAAATTCTCCAAGCGCCATCATGAACTATTATACTACTACGTTTTAAGTTCATAGCTTTCCAGATGGAAGAAATTAACACTGTTGGTTCCCAAGTCTCAACTACGATTTACCAACATGAATAATTTAAAAAAAATAAATCTCAATAGTGAAGCACATCATGAAACTAGAGCATGCCAGAAATGGGTGAATAATGCCTGAATGTGTAAACCAGACGAGGCCCTTCAACTTTGCTGCATAGCGATGTGCAGTATGGTATGAATTGAAGCCTGTCTCAGGTCTTCGGCTGATGTACATCATTAGAATTGTTTCATTTTTTTCGAGACTGAAAAGTTGGTTCTTTATATTACACACATACAGTATGTGACATACTCAGAAGATTCTTCAGAGATAATGTTGTTAACATTCATCCACAAATAACATTTTTCCAGAGCACTTTACAAGACACCAGCGGATGTGAGACACTGAATTCCTACTGGGATTCGAACGCAGACCGGCTCGAAGATGCCACTGTTCTTCGCCACTCCCACAAGGGCAAACAGCCAGTCCACATATAGTATTTTTGTTTCATGTTAACAAATTTATAGCTAGAGTAATTCGATTAATTATGGTTGTAAATATCATGCCCTTTAATATCTTAAAGAATCATCTAAGTTTTTCCACAAATAATATGTTGGCAATAGCATTGAAATCAGTCATGAGCAGTTGACATCACATGGTAACCCTAGAACATGTCAGATCTACAGTATTGAAAGTAAGAAACTATCCGAAACAAAACCCACAGTAGAAATAAAGAACAATTCTCATTTCAGGAAAATTGCAAGAAATTTTTCTTAAGCCAAATATAAATCAATATACAGTACAGATTCATGACAACTTGAAAAGGACCAACAATCAGTGGAAATAAATCAAGTTTATAAATAAATAATACTTGGGCAACATAATATACCTGGATTGCTTCCCATCAGGTAGATTCTGTGTTGGCTTCATTGTTCCTCCTGCTGAACATGCTACAATTATTTTTGCATCTTTACCAAGTTTTTCTTCAACACCTGCACAAAGATGGCATCTTCATTTGATTGCTGGTACATAGATAAATGGTGAGGAAGCAGCAAATATGCCAAAGAATGCAAATGCCAAAGAATGCAAATGCAGAACTTGCTACCCTACTTTTTATGAACTCAGGGTTCTCTTCTGTTCCAGCAAATATGCCAAAGAATGCAAATGCTGCCCGCCTTGCAATATCCCATGCTGTCCACTCCTTAATTAATCTGTATATTTGTACGTTAACGGCACCAGGTGGGTGAGCCTGCATGACATTAAAATCCATAACTATGTTGGCACTGCCCCAGACTGAAATATTTATAAGCACCGCATAGTATATCAAAACAAGGTTTGACAATTTCTTAGACATCATTGGGAACGATTGGATTACTGTTAGCCTTCTGGGTATCCCAAACTGATTTTTTAATTTATTTTCTTATATTGCAACATATGTTCGATGTTCTGTTATTGAAGAATTGTGTTTAAAATAGTATTGTTATTTCAGCACATGATCACGGGCACATAGAAAGTCTGCCCCAGTTAGTGTTTCTGACTGATGAATGGCACATCAAAAAATAAGTAGTGGTTTTTTAAGTAAGGGTCTTCCCTAAGCCCAAGAGCCTGCACAAAAACTGCAAAGATACCTGTTTAAACTCTGCTTCTGGTCTGACATCAAGAATTACGAAGTTGTTTTCCTTTTGAAGGCGCAGTGCTTCCTTCACGTCAACACTACGTACCTACAAAACCAAACAACAGGAACACTTCTGATGTAAATGACAGCTGCTACGCATAGAAGGGTCACCTTGAGTCAACTGTAAATTAAGCCAATTAACATATGAATCAACAAGAATAGATGGATAAGTCTCCATAAATGTCAATACAGGGTCCAATTCATGCAGAATCTATAATTTTTCTACACATAAATGTGCTAATTGAGCCCTGTTCATAACAGGTAAGCTTAAGATTCACAACCAACTTCACATATATTATTAACGGAAGTATAGTTAACAGCCAGAATGATAGTTATTACCCGCTTCTCTAATAGGAGTTGCCGCTTGATCTTCCATTCTTCCTCAGCTGCAAAAAATAAAAGGGAACATGCCAAGATAATATCATGCACAACAGAATAATTAACAGCTCCATATCAAATTAAAGGAAGCAACCATATCCCAGTACCTGGAGATTTCGCAGTCTTGGTGGCAGCGCATGTTATCCGCAGCGAGCGCACGCCATGCCCCCGGTTATGTTTTGCAGCCTCTAATGGGCGCCAAGAATGACCAGATGTGAAGTCTGAGCAGGAGGATATCCTTGACGAGCAAGGAAGATTGGCTTTCACTATGGAGCTAGCTGCAATCATCGTGGTCATGAGATAAAGAAGAAGAAACACTTGGGAGAGAAGCAGAAGAGAGCTCAGCCTCTAACTGCTAAGGCTGCATCCTGTTACTGGAAGGAGATATTTTTGGATGTGGAAGAAGTGTCCAAAGGACCTAAATGGTTCAGGATGGGATGTGCCAGCATGTCTGAACTAGTGGTTGAGGTTGAGCAAGTGCTGAGATTGACAATCTGAAATCTGGCTGTGTAGCTTACCCTGACCCTACAAAGGCAAGTCACCAACAACAATCTTTATATTCAGATAATAAACTTACCACTGTTTTTCTCTTAACATGCATCAGTAATTTCTGGAGTTTGGAAGACATGGTATAAGATGAAACAAAACGATACGGCTTTCAGTAAATTCAAACTCTTTATTACCTCACCAGTTACCACCTACAAATGGGATCACTAAGGTTCCTATACAGATACAGACTGCTTCCTGAAAACGAAATCACGGACTGGAGTTTCAGTTCAGAACACCAGTTCCCCTCTCAGCTTCAGCTTAGCTACGGTCAGCGCTCACTCACAAAGGCAAGTCACCAACAACAATCTTTATATTCAGATAATAAACTTATCACTATTTTTCTCTTAACATGCATCAGTAATTTCTGGAGTTTGGAGGAAACGGATAAGATGAAGCAAAAGGATACAGCTTTCAGTAGATTCAAACTCTTTATTAGCTCACCTACAAATGGGATCACAAAGGTTCCTGAAAACGAAATCAGTTCAGAACACCAGTTCCCCTCTCAGCTTCAGGCCTTCAGTTTAGCTACGGACCTCCGGTCAGCGCTCACTCACTCCAGTACCCATCTTCCTTCTTCTCCTCCTCCTCCTCACCGTCCTCTTCACCGATCTCCATTGACGCTTCCTTGAACCGCTTGACATCCTCTAATGCCGCATTCCGGAACAACCCAATGTCCACTGCTCCTGTCACCATATTGTAACCCCTGAGCTTGAGCTGCTCCGGTGGGTCGCTGGCCGTGGCAAACCCGCCCAAGTAAGCCGCGTTCGTCGACTCTGCCTTCTTCCTCCTGGCCTCCAGCACCTTCTTCTCGGCCTCCCTCATGGTCGCCCGCACCTTCCTGTGCCCGGGATCCCACAGGCAGCCCAAGCTGGCCGACAGGTCAAGCGGGCCCGTGTGGACGACGTCGACCCCGTCGACGGCGGCGATGGCCTCGACCTCCGCGAGGCCGGCGGCGGTCTCGACCTGGCAGATGACGAGCGTGTCGTCCTCGCAGCGGGAGACGTAGGAGTCGTCGAGGCCGTACGCGGACGCGCGGATGCTGGGGTAGGCGGCGCCGCGGACGCCGCGGGGCGGGTAGCGGCAGTAGGCCACGGCCTCGGCCGCGGCGGCGGGGGACTCGACGGCGGGCAGCATGATGCCCGCGGGGCCGAGGTCGAGCGCCTTCTTGGCCCAGACGGGGCTGGCCTCCGCGACGCGGAGGACGGCCGGGGTGCGCGCGGCGTCGAGGGCGCCGAGGCAGGCGAGGGCGTCCGTGATGCCGCCGGGGCCGTGCTCCATGTCGACGATCACGTAGTCGTAGCCGGCGAGCGCGGCGATCTCGGCGAGCGTCGGGGAGAAGGTGAGGAGGAAGAGGCCATAGAGGGTGTCGCCGGCGGCGAGGCGGGACTTGAGTGAGGGAGCCGGGCCGAGGAAGTCGGAGGCCTTGCGGGGGAGAACGGAGACTTGGCGGGGTGGGGTTTTGGGTTTGGGTGCCGGCGCGAGGAGGTGGTGGGAGAGGGACGTGGCGACGGCGGCGGCAGAGGCGGCCATGTGGGCGTCTGCGGCGGCCGATCGACGGCGGCGGCGGCTTGCTGATCTGCGACTGACGAGGCAGCGGCGGCGGCTGTGTGGGAGTGTTGACTTTTGAGCGAGTGCCATGTCACTTATATCACGTTTCTGCAGCGTGGCGCGTGCCAGACTTTTCGCGTCAACGATACATAGTGGTGCCACGTGGCACTTGCGTCAGGTTCAGCAAACGGACGGACGCGGCTCGTCTTAGACTAGTCATAGTGGAGACTATCATAGAGTGGAGACTATCATAGAGTGATATCATGCATGCGTGGGGCTGCTATTTTTATGCATTAATTAGGGCATTGAGCAAAAACAGATGTGTTCTTGGTTTGTGTGTAAATCTCCAAATGCACAGTTTCTAGCGGACGGAGGGAGTATGTTACTATCTCAATAGTGGGGAGTATCATAGGAGTAGTATCATATTATCATGCATTTATTAGACTATAAAGTCATCTTATTTTGAAATCCGCTATGTTACGGTATGATATCACCACCACCTCTCTCTTCATTAAATACTTTGACACATCACCATTTTTGTTTATGTGGCACTTATGTTACTACTTATGTTACTCCCACTATGACTAAGCAAGTCGCACCGGCACGTAAATGGTCACTTAAATGGCGTCATATAATACCATTTATTTCAGTCAACCATTTAAATCGCTTTATCTTTCCGAAAAAATAACTAAGGCTCCACTCACGCGGGATTAGACGCCATTTAGGCGACCATTTACATACCGAGTTGCATGGCCGCCGGCCGATGACCATACCAAAACAATTAATTGCATTGACGGTCACCGAAATCTGAACTCATCTTCAAATCACATATTTGAAAAAGATATTTTTTTTATCTTACAACTAAACACTCGTGTGTGCACGGTAAAAAACTCCACCTCTTCAACCGTTTCCGATAATGGAACCACGATTTTTACATATAACCCCCATGGTTGCCTGGAATATATATTTGTCAAAAAACGATATTTCACCAACGGGTGAACATAACATTGCAAAGGAACATAAAACAGTAAACACTGAAATGAACAGAACATTGCAAACACATCGTCTTGCAAAATAAAACAATCTAACATAATACTCCAAACGAGTAAATTTACACAAAATAGACAAGAGAACTAACATAGTACTGCCAACTACTACCCATCGTATCCTGGGTCGGCGAAGGCGTACTCATCACTGATGTTTCAAAAACGTCGCGACACATGGTACTGTTGCAGATCTTGACGACAAGTGTCCTTGTCGTCGAACACAAAGGCGAGGAAGCAAACGATTCCACGGCGTACTCATTGGCAAACGTCATTCAGACGCGCCCTAAGCACAGGCAGCCGTCATCATCGTGAACCAGATCAGCAGAGTACTCTTCATCGATGTTGCTCGCCTCACAGCTTCAGTACGCGGGCACGTCGCCCCCCAGTGTGTTCACAAACTTTGCGGCAGCCACAACCTCGTTGTCAGTGGCAAGAACACCGACACGAGGAACCCGAAACCGGTGAGGTGCGACAACGGGCATGAAGATGATAACGACCGCAACGAGGACGGCATCGGGGAATTGCTCCTTTGTACGGGGCCGCCACCTCACACACAACCGCGTCCGCGCTCGGCCACGTGGTCGGCCGCAAGCTCGACCACGTCTAGAGGCAAAGATAGGTCCCACCCGTCAGTAAGGGTGTCAAAATATGGTTAGTTTACGTAATTTATAATTTATTAGTCTTAAAAATGACAGATTCTAAGAAAATAATCAGCAATGGTACTAAGGCCTAAGCGCGGCTTCGATTGCGATGATAGTCTTGCCTAATTTACGCGGGAGGACGATACGCGCGCTGTCTAGTCGGGAAGAATTGTGACGTCGTGGGATCGAAAGGCAAAGACAGATCGTCGTTGGATCGAGCCGCGTCCGCCGCTACGGCCTCCGTTGACCCAACCCGAGCTCGCTCCTCGCCGAGCCGCTTCACTCCCCTGCTCGACGCCTCTCCACCCGCCCCCTCGCCAGACCTAGCTGCTCCGGCGGCCCGGCCCCTCGCCGGATCCCCCTCTGCCGGCCGCCGGCCGCTCCGCTAGGGACCAGCCAGGCAGCCACGCTCGCGGCCGCCTGACGGCTCGAGCAGGCGAGCATAGCAGCTCTCCAGGCAGTCGGAAGGTATCCCAATATCCCTCTCATCTATGCCATTACCAGCCCTTGATTATGCAAGCCTTTCTTGTGTTTGAACTATTTTGTATTGGGATGACGCACTCTTGAAAGTTGAAACATAATATTAAGTATTGATCTACAATGTCATGAATCGATTTTCAGTTTATATTATTTATCTGGCAACTTTCGATCGCTGTGCAAAATATTACTTTTTGAGTGGCTGCCATCCAATTTTTTTTCTGGGTTCGCCACTGATTCTGAATCTTAGAAAGTAGAAAACAGTAGCATAGAAAGTACTTCAGCATACTACCTGCTTCACCAATAACCATGCTTTAACTGTCTGTGGCGCTTTGTTTGCAAATTGTTCTTGTTTTCTCTGCGTTGTTTGACTTAGATTCCGTGCAGAAGACTAGAAGAGTGTGCTAGGAGGAGGAAGCATGAGGCGGCGACCAGGGATCGCCGGCTTGCAGAATGCGGCGGCGACTCGTGTATGTGCACTTCTTCGCTGGTTAGCCTAGATGGCATGTGGTTTTCTGCCCCTTTGGATCCTGAGCTGCGACTGTGCTTGGGAACTTTTAGGACAAATTCCGACTGGTTGGGGAGAATGTGGCCAAGGTCAGGACGGATGTCATGCAGGAGCAGCTGGCAACCTTCAGGTCCCAGCTCGAAGAATTTGCTCGCAAGCATAAGGTGATTCGTCTGCTCTTGTATTTTTAGCTCCATGCGTGAAGCTGACGACAGTTCCACTAAATTGAGTAATTGACATGATCCTTACTAGTTTTTGGTTCTAACTGTATGTACTTGGATACAAGAATAATGATATTGATCTTGGGGGGTAGGTTGTATACTTGTATCAGATGTGCTATGTACTAGATTCTTACAATCACAAATGGAATGGCTATTTTTGGCAAAACTGAAAAATGTGTAGCTACTGCTTCTATGTGAATTAAAGTTGTCAGTTCAAAATTTGATGAAGGGAACCTAACTAGCTTTTTAAGTCCACGACCCGGCAAATGCCCAAAATTAAGCAAGCTTCATCCGGTCTCGAAAATGAAGCAATCATAATGATGCTGTTACAAGTTTTTTTGTGTGTGTGAAATAATTAAAAAATAATCTGATGTGATTAATATTTTATTTATTAGTTATCTGATCTGAGTGTTTTGCCTCCACTTTACTCTTTTCCAAAGGATTAAAATGCTAAGTGCAAGTAAGAAAAAGCTTAAGTGCTAGGCGTTTTGCCTCCGCTCAGAGCCTAGGCGCTTAACATGGTCATAGGAGCGCTTAATTAAACCATAGAGAATATATTTTTAAAGCCATCTTTTCTGCCAAAACAAAGCCTTATGAAGTGATCATCCAGGAAATTGTACTGTAGCTATAGGAAGCTATATGTTACCTTTATGGATTATAGTCATTATGGTTTAGGCCAAAATTTGATGCAATCAGCTGCCTCATTTGTCCATTACCATGTTAGTGTCATCTATTACCTCTGGCTTTGGCCAATTGAGCAGTAATCAGTTAATCACCCCTTTCAAACCAAGTAAAACCTAGTCTTATGCCAGAACACTTGTCTGGATGTTGCACATCATTTCATGTCAATTGGCATCAATTGTCAACTGATTGCCAATTTTATGATAACTGATTGTCGTAGATCTCACTCTTCTCATGGCATCTAATACCATTGTGGTGGTATTTGCATTATTATCCTCATGTGCTACAACAGATAAGAATAAATTTCAAATGGCAAAGCATATTTCAGTAACCTCTGCTAATGTTATGTATGCATTGTGCTAGTGCAGAGTGACATCCGTAAAAATTCAGTATTTAGACAGCAGTTTCATGAAATGTGTGCCAAAGTTGGAGTAGATCCACTGGCATCTAATAAAGGAGTTTGGGCGGAGCTCCTAGGGATTGGTGACTTCTATTATGAATTGGGTTAGTACACTTTAAGTTCCCTATTAATGTTCTCTGGATTTTTGTAGGTGTCTCTTGTACCATGTGTGCTCTCCCTCTCCATAACATTCATGTCTACTATGGCAGGTGTTCAAATCGTTGACATATGCATAGCAACCAGATCGCTTAATGGTGGTTTGATTGACTTGCTAGAACTTCGCAAACTTCTCTGTCAGAAGAGAAAAACTGATATTGGATCATTGTCGGCAGATGACTGCTTGCGTGCTATAAGTAAGCTGAAGGTATTTAAGCTTATATTATTGAATCACGTGATTGGATTTTGGAATTGATGCTTCAGATAATTTTATTTATCACATTTTAATTAGTGGACGATCCTGTTCCTAGTTCAGTACCCTCTTAGTTGATGCACTTGGATAACTTTCTGGGTCTTCTAATCCCTATTTTGAACCTGCAGGTCCTTGGTAGTGGGTTTGAAGTATTTTCTGTTGGGAAGAAGAAACTTGTGCGATCAGTTCCAACCGAATTGAACAAAGATCACAATGGGATCCTTGAGCTAGCTCAGGTTTGCGCTTTTGACACAGTTTTGCAGTACAAGCTTTTTCAGTTACTAGCTAGACAGACTTAGTTTGATAGAAGCTTTCATTCTTTCAAGTTGCAATGTGCATAAACTGTAATTTATACCATGACACTCTAGTTCTAACATCATTCACATGCAGTCTAAAGGCTATGTCACTGTAGAACAAGTTGAGAAGGAGTTCTCATGGGCAAGTGGTCGTGCAATCGATGCCCTTGAAACATTACTGAAGGTAAATAACTCCTCTGGATTCCCTCTTCAAGGTAACAATCTACAGGTCCATTCTCGTGCCAAAAGAAAGGAAATTCAGTTTTGTGTGATGAACTCTGGTATATTCACATGACCAAGACGGACACTGCGATTCTGTGGAGCCTGTGAAAACTTTTGTGCTCAGATTTGAATTTGTCATTAAATTCTTTGCCACATGTGTAAAATCGTCGATTCTAATCTATGAAACTTTGCTGCACAACCAGGAGGGACTTGCTATGATCGACGATGGACACAGGGACGGCAAACGAAGATATTGGTTCCCGTGCGTCACCCTCACTTCCGATGGCACTGGTGGTTCTGAAGGGAAGTCGTAGCCTGTTCTGTCAGTTCCACCGTGCTGTTGTAATCTTTCACTTGTGTTCATGAGAGCTGGACCAGTCTGCTAGTGGAAAAGTCAGATAAATTTACCAGTGTTGTTCGTCTCTCATTCTTCCGTTCTTTGTTCTCTGCTCAAGTGTCCCTAATTCAAAATCACATTTATCCTTGTGTATTTTTTCTTGAAATTTATCTGGAAAACCAACTTATTTTGATGTGTATTGCTTGATTTTTTTTGTATGTTCTTCATCCGCTTCAATTATCCACTCGAGTATTAATCTGCAGTTTGGCTTGAGTACAGAACTTGAGACATTCAGTTTCAGGTTTGGCTTTGTTAGAGTTCATTTCTCTCTTGTTTCAGGTTTGGTTTCTGGAAGCAATTGGATGTGTATTGCAAGCTTGCAGAATTCAGATTGATGTATATGTATTAAACAATATGTTCTCGACAATAAGAAAAGCAGTCCCTAATGAGAGCTATCAATGAGAAATGTCTTTTAAAATGTTAATTAGATGTGGCTTTGTCTTGTTTGAGTAGCTAGTCTTTATATCTTCACAAGCTTTGGCTTTCCCTAATGCGACCAAGATGAAATACAATCATCCAGGGCACCAGCCTTTGCCGAAACACTTCTCAGAGTGCAGTTCTATTAGTTAACATAGCAGATATTTTGAAGATAATAGTCACCAGCAGAGGTAGTGGTTTTCAGCTGCTTGATTTGGTCATGAGTTGTGGCAGCATGGGGGGAAATCTTTTCAGAACTCAACCCAGATGGATATTCCTTTAATATGGCAAACTCAATTAAGCATCATATACTTGTTAATATGCAAACCATTTAAATGCCAGATCACGATATTTTCATATGTAAAGGATTAATCAAAATTAATATTGGTTTCGTATATCATTTTGAAGAGTTCATAGGCTTACAAATATCCTCCCCAAATACATAAATAATTGCGTTGAAAACTTGGACATTGTCTGATGAGCATTGCAGATTTAAACTGAAGCATATAACAGTAAACCATTTGGTACTGATGATCTATAAATCCAATATAGGAATCTGGTCATCGTAATATATCCATAGAAAGTGCATGATATTATCGGCTTGCAAAATCTCGTGATACATCATAACAGGACATAATATTGGGAGGCAGACAAGTAAAGCATCATATCAGGCTAGTAACTCACAGTTACCATGAACCCTGCGAAAGCTCCTTCAAGCAGCTGCGTCAAAATCGTTGTCATCATTATGGGTGACAGTTTTCAACCGACAAGACAACTTTTTCTTAGGACCTTCAGGTCTCTTCAGCGACTTATTCTGCCTTGGTCCCTTCAGCGACTTATTATGCTTCGGTTCGTGATGACTTTGTGCAGCACATGCAATGCACGACTTCATAGTTACTCCGCAACATTTTGCCTTTGTCAGGCCCTACTTCCCCATGTGTGAAGACATAATTTTTTTCCTTGTCCTGGTAGAACTGTTGCGCCTCTCAGGTCGGTCCTTTCTGCCTGCCAATGCACACATTCGCTAATTCTTAGAAGTTTCAAATCCCTGTTGGATAAGAAATATATTTATTCACATTTCAAGCATATATTAATGTGTATGAATATTTCTAGCTATGTTGTCACAAATACTGCTTCACGCCAGACTGGCTAGTATAAATTTGTAAATAATAGTATGTCAATGGAAGAAAACCATAAATCAAATATACAGTTTTATCCAAACTTGGAGCAACCATTGAAGTCTTTACTTGAATAAACGTCACTAACATCTAATTGCAAATATAGTTGAAGCGCCTTGCAAAAGGATGTGCTGAAAAAATCTTATAACACTACTAATGGAATCCAATATCAACAGTTTTAAATGAGGCATGTATCATAACAGTTGGAGCAAATTAAAGTATCTTTACCACTGCTCCTTAGAGAGGCATGTATCATCAAAAGAAAAATGTACCAAAAGCAATGAATAAATTCCTTATTTTCGCCTTCTCCAACCGCATCGAAAGTCACCATGTATGGTGCTAGAAAGCCATATATACTAATCGAGTAAAAGAGCTTCTCAGGATGGCAATTATCAACAATGAGATCATGAGTACCAATAAGTAAAAGCTTTAATACAGCTCCCACAATTCTGGTTCTGCCTTTTCAAGAAAAAGAGGACGCATAATATGAGTATTTAGACAACTGATCAATGTGGCTGCTAAGAGTGAAACTGCAGAATACGCTCACTGCACCTGATGCTGCAGTAGTTTGTCTAGATCAGATGCATAGGCCATAGCTCCAGAAAGGAGAAGAATCACACACCTGTAATGAAAACAACTACTCCTTTTGTAAACTAATAACTGGAACAAAATAGTCATAATTTGAATTGGGTCTAATTAAATACTCCTGGAAACTGAAAGGAGAAGAATCAAGTCCTGCCATTGGTCAGCGCGCAGCCAGGGGTGGAAGCACAACATCAGCCTCCAGCTGCACCTCAAAGGCGTGGAGAGAACGGCAGGGCGGGGACATCCGATCTCATTATGTTTGTATCCTATTGCCAAATGGTGCAAACTCATGGTTCATGGAGATACAAGAGCTTTGGCATGTCATCAACTGTACTGGCAGCAACATCGGATATCTTTGGGATGTAATTTTGAAAATTTGCAACGATCTAAAATTTGAAAATTTGCAAAGATCTAAAATTGTGATAGTTTAAATATAAGTAGCAGCACTGTATAAAATGGATTCCTATAAGTATTACTGTACAATACAACTTACCTTTTTCACCATTGGTTGCTTAGTTCTCGTCCTCTTCCACATTGACATTAACGACTTCTCCATTAAACTAGGCAATATCAGCGTCTTTGGCCTAGACAAGTGAGCCTACTATAATATTAGCTTTCCTCCCCTGAAATAGAGGTTTACCTATCTCAGTTATGATTGTTATCATCTACAGATTCCTCAGACAGACTTGGTGACGAAAATACATTTGCCTTTCACCAATGCCCAAAGACTGCAACTGTGTTGCAGTGCCAAAAGTACAACAATCATTTGCTTGGATTTTCTTCTTTCGAGAACCAAAATTGCTTCGATCATTTGCCCAAATATTCGATGCAATCCTAGACATAACTCTACTGGATCCTTGTACAGAATTTGCAACTAACTACCATGACCCTATATGTGTACACAACTATTGGTGGACATAGGAAAGTTAAACTTTGGTCATTTATAAGTAGTGGAATGAGTAATTTCTGGTGTTTGACTCATACAAATTTCTAGCTTTTCTGAATATGCAAAATAAGACGATTTCAGTAAACCCAACACTTTTTTATTAACTCACCAGTTACCACCTACAAATGGGAACAGAAAAGGTGCCCAAACAGATTGCTTCATGAAAACCAAATCATCAACTCAACGAGAGTACACTAAACGGTAGAAAATGAAGCCCGTGAAGTTTCAGTTCAGAGCACAAACTAAAGAAACCATCACCGGTTCCCCGACGAGCTAAGCTCGGTGCTCACTCGCTCCAGTATCCATCTTCCTTCTCATCCTCCTCATCGTCCGCTTCGCCGATCTCCATTGACGCCTCCTTGAACCGCTTGACATTCTCCAAAGCCGCCTTCCGGAACAACCCAATGTCCACTGCCCCGGCAACCATATGGTACCCCCTGAGCTTGAGCTGCTCCGGTGGGTCGTTGGGCATCGCAAACCCACCCAAGTAAGCCGCGTGCGTTGCGTCCTTCTTCTTCCTGGCCTCCAGCACCTTCTTCTCGGCCTCCCTCAGCGTCGCTCGCACCTTCCTGTTCCCGGGATCCCACAGGTACCCCATGCTGGCTGACAGGTCGAGCGGGCCCATCTGGACGACGTCGACCCCTTGGACGGCGGCGATGGCGTCGACCTCCGCGACGCCGGCGGCGGTCTCGACCTGGCAGATGATGAGGGTGTCGTCCTCGCAGCGGGAGACGTAGGAGTCGTCGAGGCCGTACGCCGACGCGCGGACGATCGGGTAGGCGGCGCCGCGGACGCCGCGGGGCGGGTACCGGCAGAACGAGACGGCCTCCGCGGCGGCGGCGGGGGACTCGACGGCCGGGAGCATGAGGCCCGCAGGGCCGAGGTCGAGCGCCTTCTTCGCCCAGACGGGGCAGGCCTCCGGGAGGCGGAGGACGGCCGGGGTGCGGGCGGCATCGAGGGCGCGGAGGCAGGCGAGGGCCTCTGGGATGCCGCCGGGGCCATGCTCCATGTCGACGACCACGTAGTCGTAGCCGGCGAGCGCGGCGATCTCGGCGAGGGTCGGGGAGAAGGAGAGGAGGAAGAGGCCGTAGAGGGTGTCGCCGGCGGCCAGGCGGGACTTGAGGGAGGGGATCGGAGCAAGGAAGTCGGAGGCCGCGGCGGCGGTGGCGGAGATGGCGCTGGCGGCGCGGGAGGGCTTGCGGGGGAGGACGGAGAGGCGGGTCGGGGTTCTGGGTTTGGGTTTGGGCGCGAGGGGGTGGTGGGAGAGAGACGTGGCGGCGGAGGCAGCCATGTGGATCTCGGCGGCGGCGGCTTGCTGGTGGTTGGGGGATCTGCGAACTGCGGCTGAGGAATCCGGTGGCGGCGGCGGCGGCCGGGAAGCGTCAACAGAGTGGGTAATGCGACTGCGCGAGTGACCCAGTGACGTGTCACTTCTCACGTGTCGCGCGGGATCTGGCTAGGCTGGAGATCCCGAGGGCCGCGCCCGTGACGCGATCAGCCGTTGGATTCTGTCGGTCAATTTCGCATCAACGGCAGGCAGTAGTGACTCATGCTCATGTCGAAGATTAATTTACTGCTGGCGCACCTCCAACATTTTATGCGAATTTATTCAGATTCACCAGGTTTCATTAAGAGGAAAATGTATTCTTAGTCAGGAAACTTGTTGTCCAAACAGTTTTGGTCATTAAATTTAGTTATATGATTAGTGTCGATAAAAACGACCTTAAATATATGTCTTTCATGGGCTCTAGCGTTCTCCAAGTAAAAAAAAGATACACTCGATGGCCATTTTTGTTTTATTTCTCCTCCGAACTTTTGATTTGCACCTAAAAACCTGTTATCCATTCAAGAACCCCTTTTTACCAAATCCGACTCTTTAGCGAAACTAATGGTAGATCTATCCCCTATGTAAAACTATTCTCAAATATGGTCCTCGACGCCAATAAACATGGAGTCGAAATTGTGCAGGTCAATGTCAACAATTTTGCAATTTAAAGGATTTATGAGTTTGACACCACTATACCTGCTGTTGTCGACCTAGGTCGGCGATTTTTTAGCCATGACATGTACATGTTTAGGTTCATGTTCATTGGTGGCGACCTCGGATGCCATATTTGAAAAAAGTTATGCGGAGGAGCCAAATATGTGCTAGATTTGATATAAGAAAATACTATGCACACCACCAGAGTCCATAGATCCGCCGCCGTCATGTGCATGGCCCTACAATCATCCTAATGTCCCCTATGCACCATGTATGCCCGTTAACCGCAGTTTCCAACGAACTGTGGCCCGCCCTCACATGCTTCCCTAACGAACCGTTGCAGCATAGTTGCATCTTTCCCGACGAGACGATGACAACGAGTTGTTAGCGTTAGGAGGCCCTGAAAATCTTTCTATGCTATGATGGTTCCAATTTTTAAAATATGAGTAAAGGATCTATGGCTGAAGATACAAAAAAATTTATTTCCTTACTATAAAAGGGCAGCTGCTTTCTACTATACTAAAATGGGCTTTGGCACTCCTTCCGCTATTACTCGCAAGAAGAATAATAGTGAAAGGGCAGTCGAATTTGTGACTACGTCACAGGCTCGTTTCACTCGAATTTAAAGGCTGTAACTCCTACTTATTTATATTAACGGTTGTACCCCCAGCACATCAAAGTTCAAATTCTAGGTTCGACGCTGGAGTTTATTATTTAAATGAAAAGGCGACGTTACGATTGACTGTGAGACGTCCGTGATGACGTCACTAATCTTAAAAATTGATCCGCCGACTCAGTCTTTCAGAGATATTCATACTAGTAGGATGTGTGTGCGTGTATTTATAGAGGTGAGTTTATATGCGTGTATTTTTTTATTGGTGTATACGTGTGTATTTTGTGATCTGCCTTGTATGTACTGTGTTTAAAAAAAAGCGTCAGGAGGCTCAGGACGACAAGCCTCCATCGGAAATCATTAGAAAAAGGATTCCCTTCGCAAAGGTCTACGCGCGTACGCTCCGGTGCTGATAAGTTTCGTAATTTCGTTCGTTTCTGCTCCCACTTTTTCTCCACGCGATGACAAGTGGCGGCTCCCTGGTGGTGGGCAGAGGGTTGTACATGCATTTATTTTGAGATTTGTTTTTTAAAAACGAAATATCTTGAGAACCGTTTATCCGATTTACGAACCGTTTTTACTTTTGAACTCCTCGCGTCGAGATCTTCAAAACTAGATCCCATATTGATAGGTTTCGATAAACTTTTTTTTTGTACTTCGGATTGTGTATGTTTTGTACAACCTAAGTGTAATTGTACGTACAATCTGAATTTTGTAGTTGTACGTACAACCTGATAGGTGTAGTTGTTCATACAACCCGAATGTAGTTGTACGTACAACCCGGTCTGTGTTGCTGTACTCCCCGGTCTGTGTTGTTGTACAACCCGATCGTTGTTTCTGTACAACCCGGTCTACGTTGCTGTACAATCCGATCTGTGTTGCTGTACAACACGGTCTATGTTGCTGTACGTACAAACTGATCTGTATTCCTGTACAGCTTGGTCTGCGTTGCTGTACAGTCCGGTCTGCGTTGCTGTACAGTCCGGTCTGCGTTATTGTACATCCCGTTCCGTGTACCTCCATCTCTATCAGGTATCAGCTAGAGCCCAAATTCCTTTTAACTCATTCCTTCCTTGCCACGCGCATCCTCCCGGCCCAGCCCATCTTCCTTCGTTGACCACCCTCGCCGTCGGCCGCGGCCTCCCGTCTCCGCCACCGGCCATCGCAGCTCGCCCTCGTCCGCAGCCCCTCCGCGCGCCCCTGCTCCTCCCATCCCACTCTGCCGGCCCTCGCCTAGGACCCAACACCATCCAACCTCCCACCTTCAGTCGGCCCACAGATTCCGGGACTCCGGCCGGGGAAAGCGCGCAGGGGGAGGAGGACGCATGAGGCGGCGGCCGGGGATCGCCGGATTGCAGAACGCGGCGGCGACTCGCGTACGTACAATCCTTCACTAGTTAGCTTAGAAGACGTGTACACCTGGATCGGGTCCTGAGATGCGTGTGTGTGTGGTGCTTACAGGACAAGTTCCGGTTGGTCGGGGAGAATGTGGCCAAGGTCAGGACGGATGTCATGCAGGAGCAGCTCGCGACCTTCAGGTCGCAACTCGAAGAATTTTCTCGCAAGCATAAGGTGATTAGCTGCTCTGCTCCACGTATTTTTGGTCTGCATGCGTGAAGTGGAGGAGGAAAATTGCTACTTAGACTGAATTGACATGTGGACACTGGGATACGATGATAATAGTAGTGACATAGACCATGCGGTTGATTGTATCAGATCAGCCATGCTTGTTTGTATTTGCTGTATATTCACTATTGGATTCTTACAATCACAAATTGAATGGCTATTTTTGGCAAACCTGAATATAGTCTAGTTACTGCTTCTATGTGAATGAAACTCGTCTGTCAAAATTTGTTGAAGGGAATCTAACTTGCTTTTAAGTGCACATGCCCAGCATATACCCAAAACTTAGTAAGGTTCATCTAATTTGGTTTTAAGTGCAGGACCCAACAACCATAGTTTGCTGCTGTGAATTTCTTCTATGCATGTGGAATAACTCAGATATACTTGATTGATAATCTATGACCGAGAAAGATGTCAACTGAAAAACAGACATTTTGATTTATTTTTCACCATGGTGCAGCCTTATCAAATTAGCATCTTGAAATTTTTGTTGTAGCTTTAGAAAGCTATCTGAAGCCCTTTATGGATTATAATCGCATTATGGTTTATGTGAAATTTTGTGAGATGCCATGCTAGCAGTCTCGGCTGTTGTTTTCTACCAGATTAGTGACATATATTACCCCTGGTTTGGGCCAATTGATCAGTATTAAACACCTCCTTATCAAACCAAGCAAAACCTAGTCTTATGCCAAAACTACTCCTTGTGAGATACTCTACTTCATTTTGCATCATCCGTAGGTGTAAATTGATTGCTAATTCTTGTGTTAGATGACAGTTCTAGATTTCACTTTTCTAATGGCATCTAGTTCCTGTGCTATGATATTTACATCATTTCCGCATGTGCTACAACATATAAGGATAAATTTCAAATGACAAAGCATATTTCAGTTACCTCTGCTAATGACATGTAAATATTGTGGTAGCGCAGAGCGACATCCGTAAAAATTCAGTATTTAGACAGCAGTTTCATGAAATGTGTGCAAAAGTTGGAGTAGACCCACTGGCATCTAATAAAGGAGTTTGGGCAGAGCTCCTAGGGATTGGTGATTTCTACTATGAGTTGGGTTAGTATACTTCAAGTTTCATGTGATGTTCTATGGATCTTGTAAGGTTCTTCTGTACCTTATGTGCTCTCGATAACATGCATGCCTACTGTCGCAGGTGTTCAAATCGTTGACATATGCATAGCAACCAGATCGCTTAATGGTGGTTTGATTGACTTGCTAGAACTTCGCAAACTTCTCTGTCAGAAGAGAAAAACTGATCTTGGATCATTATCGGCAGATGACTGTTTGCGTGCTATTAGTAAGCTGACGGTAAAGTTTTGTAAGCTTGTATTGTTGAATCACATGATTAGATTCTAGAATTGATGCTTCACTTCATTTTATTGTTTGCATTGTAATTAGTGGAGAGTCCTATTCCTACTTCAGTACCCTGTTACTTGATGCACTTGGATAAATTTTCTGGATCTTCTAAACCCAATTTTTGAACCTGCAGGTCCTTGGTAGTGGTTTTGAAGTATTTTCTGTTGGGAAGAAGAAGCTTGTGCGATCAGTTCCAACCGAATTGAATAAAGATCACAATGGGATACTTGAGCTATCTCAGGTTTGTGCTTTACAGTACAATCTTCTTGAGTTACGAGGAGCTAGACAGACTTGGTTTGATAGAAGCTTTCATTCTTTAAAAGTTATAACATCATTCACATGCAGTTTAAAGGCTATGTCACAATAGAACAAGTCGAGAAGGAGTTCTCATGGGCAAGTGGTCGTGCAATCGATGCCCTTGAAACTTTACTGAAGGTAAATAACTCCTCTGGATTCCCTCTTCAAGGTAACAATCTACATGGTCCATTCTCGTGCCAAAAGAAAGGAAATTCACTTCATGCGATGAACTCGGATATATTCACACTTGACCAAGACCGACACTGCGATTTTGAGGAGCCTGTTGACACTTTTGTGCTCAGATTAGAATTTGTCATTAAATCCATCACCACATGTATAAAGTCTCTGATTCTAACCTATGAAACTTTGCTGCACAACCAGGAGGGACTTGCTATGATCGACGATGGACACAGGGACGGCAAGCGTAGATACTGGTTCCCGTGCGTCACCCTCAGTTCCGATGCCACCGGCGGTTCGGAAGGGAAGTCATAACTCTGTATGGCTATCCCATCATGCTGTTGTATTCTCCTGTTGTGTTCTTGAGAGCTGGAAGCACTGGTGCTACTTGAGCAGCATTACATTTTGTTGGCTCTTATCACTCGCACTGTAAGAAGTAAGGAAAAACATTATGCTTTTAGCAAATGTAAATCATGTGATTCTTGCTTCAGAAGTCTGTTTTTTCTTCAGTGAAAAGTGTGGATTCCGATTGGCTTTTATTCGTTTAGAAATCTATCTGAGTCTAGTTTTTTGTGGCAGCAACCCGGAGCTGTTTATCGTAGTATGGATTATTGAATTATACCTGAGTTTGTACACATGATTTTTTTTTCTATTTGACAATCGAGTACCAAAATATAATAATCACTTATCCTGTTATCCATATTAGTACGAAATAGTTCTTAGACTAATATTGGGCATGGCACGAACCATGGGCTGCGGGCTCACAGCCCATGATAACTGGACGGTGCGGGAGAGTCTTCGCTATTTCCTTTCTACTCTCGGTCAATTACACAGGAGAAAGAATAAAAAAGGGAGAGGAGAAATGGCGACGGAGAAACGTCGGCGTCACCACGCGCCGGCGGCGACACCCGCCGGCGCCTCGTCTTCGTCGATCCCCGCCGACACGCCGTCCCCTCCGCTGGACCTCCTCCCGGACATCGCCCGTCGCCTCACCTCCCTGGAGGACTTCTTCTCCCTCCGCGCATCCTGCCGCGCCTACCGCGCCCTCCTCCCGCCCTCCTCCGGCCCGCTCCTCGCCTCCCAGGCGCCGCTCCTCCTCGTCTCCCTCTACCCCTCCTTCGCCGAGGCGCTCTTCCACCCGCGCCTCCGCCGCCTCCACCGCTTCCGGCTCCCCTGGGGCCACCACCTGCCCCCCTCCCGCCGCACCCTCCTCTACGCGCACGGCTTCCTCGTCACCGCCACCACCGCCGCCGCCCAGTACCCGCCGAGGCTCCTCCTCCTCCACCTCTTCACCGGCGAGCAGCAGCGCCTCCCCAAGGTCCCCACCCCGTTCTCCCGCGTCATCCTCTCCCACGATCTCCTCGCCGTGCTCTTCCTGCCCGGCAGGCGCACCGTCCAGCACTGCCACCCGGGGGACGCGCTCTGGCGTGTCGCCTCCTCCTCCGCGCCCCACGTGTTCGACGATTTGATCTTCGTCGGCGAAACCCTCTACGCGCTGCTCGGCCTCCGTCTCGCCACTCTCGACCTGTCAGAAAGTTCCCTCGAGCTGTCATTCCTCGGAGGAGAGTATGACGACGAGGAGAACAGGCCGGCGGGAGAGAGGTTCATGCTCGGGGAGTGCGACGGCGAGGTGCTGCTTATCAGCGAGGAGCATGCGGAGACTGTCGTGTACCGCGTTTTCCAATGGATCGCCGCCGAGGGAAAGTGGGCGACGATGACAAGCTTGGGTGGACGAACACTGTTCCTCGGTTTCAACGGATTCGCAGCTTGCATCGGCCCAATCCCTGAGGTTCGGGGTGATTTCATATATGCAGCTGGACGTCGATTGGGGGAATGGTACGAGTATTCCTTGGTTCATGGAACTTGTGATGTCTGCTATGCCGAATATGCGGGTGCGCCACCCCTCAACAGTGATTCACCTCTCAGACCTCCGGTTTGGGTCTTCCCCAGCTTGATGCAAGCCTGAGGAAGGTTACCCAGAATACCAACACTTCTGAGGCTAACATGAAACAAAGGTAAGTTTGATTACAGCATGATAGCATAACACACTTGTTGAATTTGATCATAGGAAGTAGTAATACTTTGGTAAATGCAGGAAGTATTTACTTAGGTGTTATGCAATTTGTTGTAATATGTCTGAACTGTCAAACTTATTTAGCATCTTTCTTGCCATATTTGATTCCACAATAGTGAGTAAGGTCAGCTATCATATCAAGACAATTTGCCAGTACTTTTTGGCGAATTCCTGAATATCCTAGGGAATTCATATCAGATCATTGTATGATCTCTAGTTGTAGTTAGAGTCTTCATAACATATGAATGTATTGCCCCTGTAGATGTGAAAGAAAGCTAAATTTGATAACTGAGCTTGCGGTTGCTGAAGAGCTTGTTGTATTGTGTGGTGGTTATTTTTCCTTTTTCTTGCCCTATTGCTCCGAGACATCTGCAATAGTGAGTAAGGTCACATATCATTCATATATCCAAAAATTGCAGGCACGATTTTCTAGTAGTGTATGGATATAGTCTTCATTATGTATGAATATGTCATCCCTTGTCCAAGTATGCAAATTTTGGAATTGTGTAGCTGTAGGCATAGCTGAGTTTAGCCATATGAATATACGAATACTGCTGCAGTACTCTGTCTCGGTATGGTCTTTAGAAGCGTAGGCATAACTGTTGGGCCATAAGTCCATAACTGATTGCTTGCCCTCTTATTGCGCTACTGACTTCTTACTTTGTTCGTTTGTTATTTTTTATAATCCTGGAAATCATCTAGTGTTGTCCCAGTAAGTTCTTTTACAGCGAGAAGAAGACCAGTATAATTATACGTGAAATATCATAAATAACTACTGCTTATATGTACAATTTGTATTCCTAAAACTAGAAGTTATATTGGTGACAGAAACATAAGTAAACTCGTAGATTAAACTTAACAAATGAGTCTAGACTAGAAACCTCATTGATAGGAGAGATTTGAACAAGTTCAGATTACATCATTATTCAAGTTTCATGCTCTCATTGATGAGATATGAGGGATTCAAGCAGGTCCAAGTTTTCTTACGTTGTGCACTACCTATATTTAACCGAAACTTACGTTTGCGCAAAGTTGCCCTGCCATTCTTTTTGCTAGGACTCCGAGTACTTTATATTCACCATGTTTAGCTTATGACATGAAGATTATGTTCACAATGTTCTAGCACTTGGTCTAGCTACTCAGACCAGCATTTGCTTTTCCATCAATGACATATGTTTGTTACTGCGTAATCCGAAAATGCAGTTGTTTTATGCTAATCGACCGAATGTATTCTGAATAATAAACTCTGCTACAAGCTAAAACCCTGTTTGATCATCCACTTGCAGCCTGCTGATCCTAGCCAGCTGAACGCAAATGGGTCGCCGTTGAATGCCAACCAAGTATGCTGCTGCCGAAGGTCTTGCGGGGTGCTGATAAACCTGGGCATCGTCTCGTTGCGGGTCTTTTCTTTCTTCTGCTTTCCTGTTGGTGCTTCAGAGGAACAACAGAGTACTAATAAGTGAAACAAAAGACGCAAACCAATTGTATGTCCGCTGCGAAAATTGTAGGAGCGATTCACCCTTTTTCTTCTAATCTTGTGGCAATGGAAACCGTTTCCTGTGAAAATCCTGCATTCCAAGCAAGCCTGGACATAGTATGTAGATTTACTAGGATGATGTTGAATATCCTCGTTGGAAAACCGCTGTTCTTCCAAATGAAAACCATATTCCCAATGCAGCAACTTATGTATGTCTGGTTTTGATGTTTCCAGAGCCATGCCTTTGCAGTTTGTCTGAACACTTTTTTGTTTGATTTGATTTGCTGGTGGCTGGTGTGCTACTAATCTCATGTGGGTCCCACGTGCAAGTGACGAAACCCCACCCGCCAGTGTTGCGGTCAGCTCCTCGCCGTTCTCTCCCAATCCAAACCGTCGCCAAACACACACGGCACAATGCAACACGCCGTGCTCCTCCGCCCGCTCCTTCCCGCTCGTCCCCTCGCCGCCGCGCCATGCCGCCGCCGCGTCGGCTGCTACAGAGGCGTCCGCGGGAGGTGCGCCCCCGGCGAGGGCGCTGGCAACGGCGCGCCCAGAGCGGAGTGGCTGAACTCGGCGGTGGGGGCGAAGGTGGACGAGCTGCTGCGGCGCGAGGAGAACCGGGCGCTGCTCGAAGGGGTCGACGCCGCCGAGCGCCGCGTGGAGCTGGCTCGCGCCGCGCTCGCCGACATCGAGCGGCAGGAGGCCGAGGCCCGCCTCGCCGGCGAGGAGCTCCGCCGCCTCGAGAGACGCCAGGACGAGGTACACGACAACATAAAACCACGGCTCGCTGTAGTTGATACCGCACGTAACCTGTTCGACGCTTTGCCCGCTCGGCTCGACCGGTGATTGCATGGGTCACTCATGGCCAGTTGGCCCAATGGGTGATACGTAGCACGAACCGGCACCACCAGTGCGCCGCTGCTTGACTCTAGCGCCATTCTACGCTGCTGTGGATATGGACATATGGTACTAGTACTGTCCACCGTGTCCCTGCGATGTCTGGTGAGTGCTGCTCTTGTGTTCGAGAAAATGCGGCTCTGATGAGCGTGAGAAATGATGAATGGTACGCTCTAGTTAGCCAAACAATAGGATTACACTCTAGGTGCATGTGATTTGCGAAGGTAATGCGCGCCGACGAAGGGACTGTGACAGATAGATTAGGGGCAGAGGATGTGAGATTTACTGCATGAGGTTTGTGTGCCCACAGACGAGAGAATTGCTATTTGTGGATCTCATTAAGTCTAGAGAGTTTAAGAAGCCTGATGGACATCATACTGCCTTCTATCGATAGACTTTTCCACCGTTTCGGTGTCCAAGTCTTCAAGACACCCTGTCAAGCACTAGACTCGTACAGTCCGTAAATTTGTATTTATATGGTCTTCTTGATTCATCAAGCTGTGTTATGCATATCCAGCTTGAGAGGCATTGTGGAAGTATAGCATATTGCGAATATGTTGATTTGTTTGGTAAACCGACATAACGAGATGTTTCCATTTCGTCTGAGCAAACATAAATTCGTAGTGGCATGTGCCATGTTCATGTGGTCCAGTGATGATGAAGGCGGAATGATTGTTATCAACTTTATAATAGAAATAGGAAATGCATGAGTTTTTTTCTAGCTTGGTGCTCCATGTGCAGTTCTTCGTAATATGGTGTTTATAATGCTGCATTACATAAACTAGATTGCAGAGTCCCAGCGGGAATTGCAGCAGGCAAGAGAAATGATTAATGAAGCACAGCGTTCATTGACATCTAGTCTTGAGGATCGAAGCTTTGGGGACACATCAGGTGAAGATATTGATGAGGATGGCGAGAGACTTGAATCTTTGAAGGCTGCGGCAGTTTCCTCTCTAATTGGTCTTTTGGCTAGTTTGCCCATATCATCCTACGAAGTTCAGAGTTTACCCCAATTTTTTATTCGATCATCGTTTGTTCTCATAAGTAGTGCGTTGTTTGGAGTCACATTCCGGTATGCCATAAGAAGGGACCTGGATAATATCCAACTTAAAACGGGAGCTGCTGCTGCATTTGCTTTTGTCAGAGGTAAAACCAGATGAATTCTGAGCAAATATTCCTCACCGCGGTTATTGTGTTTACTGAAACTGAATCGTTTGCAGGTCTTGCTTTGCTGGAATCTGGGAGGTCTTTCGAGCTTACCAGTGATGCCTTAACGTCGCTTGCTCTTGATGGTGCAGTTAGTGTGGTTGGGAGCATTTTTATATTTCTGCCTTCTGCTATTGCACTGGACTATTGTTTTAAGATGAGATTTTTGAGTCCATTCCCTACAAGAAAACAATAGATTCTGTGAATAATCTGTAAGATCAACACTGATATTGGTTACTCTGTCAATCATATGTAATATTGCTGATTTCTTAGGTTCATGATGACCAATATTTCCCCGTGCAATCATTAAGTTTCCGCAAGTTTATCAAATAATGCTTTCTGTGCAACAGCTGGATCTTGTCCTGTTTCCTGAATTCTTATATGAAACAGATTATTGATAAATTCACTCCATGCTTGAATTTAGCTTCCTCTGTATATGTTTGTCCTGTATCATTGCCTGGCCCAGATGCTTCCTTCCATATCATTGATCTTCGTCCCCAGAGGAACTTTTGATTTTATCTTGTATCAATGTCTTGGATTGTCTGTTTCACAGGGGTTTCACAGGGTTCGACACCAGCCTTTTGTAAAATGCTGCACAACCTGGTAAGTTCATGTATCAGTCCTCACCCTTATGCAGAGAGAATTCCCTACTCCTTATGATTACCATACGCTGTTTCTAAATTCTGATGGAAAGCAATTAAGCAATGTTGTGTAATATGTTTCTTTGGCAGGGTATATCTGGTATTCTACATTGATTTATGCTCTCTGCCTCTCTGTACAGTACTTCTCTACTACTGTTCTTCCGTACATTTTTGATTGCTGTGTAGCACTAGCTGCTGAACTGTGCTGAAACTTAATACAGTATTATTCTAACCCTTCATAAAGCACCAAGCCGGATGGAACTGTGTGACATATTATTGTATCATAAATATGGGTCCACATGAGGTTGCCACTGTAGACGGATGGTTGCAGAACAGACATTTCTGCTCTGTAAGATTTGGCGACATGTACCTGGGGCTCTCTTCATCTATCAAGGGTCGTGGACACAACCTGAACGTTCAAAGTTGGAGCTCTCTGGCATTGCAGAGAAGACATGCAGGTCTCTGCTCCATATTGGATGGTGGTAGTGGTGGGGGATTATGCAGGGAAAGCGCCTCATGAACCGTCATACAGACAAGGTTACCTTCTCATATTCTCTTGTGTTATTATCTCGATGTTACCTAATCAATATAGTATTATCTTGCATGTATGATTATTTAATGTCGATCAGCTCCTTAGTTTTGGAGCAGACAGCCACACGTGGTCTGTATGTAGAAAGCTAACTAGAGATGCGAGAACTAATAAAAAGCACCTGTACGTTTTCTTCTTGTTATTGTATATAGAATAATCTTTTTCTAAAGCTGATCCCTGAAACTATGTCATTATCTGACCTTTTACATCAGACACTTTGCCCAACTTTTGCAAATATTTTTCTCTGTTTTCTTATGTGAATAATAAGAATATGTCTTAGTTCATAGAGCATGATTGCATCGATATGACAAGCAGATTGTGAAAATGGCACAAAAAATAGCGTAAATTAACACTAACAGTTTAGAGGGATGAAGGGGGTACTGTTACTTTTGTGCCATCCAAGTCATGTGCAAAATTTATACATGGTATGAATCCCGTTTGAAGTTGATATTGATTGCCAACTTCCAGGCTTTCTGCTTGTTACCACTTACCAGTCTCTAACAGTGTAACTGCTTGGGCCATCACAGCCCATTGTTAGCGGCTACTTTTCAATGAACAATGAACAATTCACAAGCACACCATACATCAAAACCCAAGTAAAAGCATCTGCATGTTGCTCTCTTGACATTGCAACTTGCAAGAATCTTGAGAATATGAACAAAGTGCATGAGGATGAAATTACATCTCTTTGAAAAGTTTGAAGATGATACTATCTGTACAGATGTCAAGTACTCAAGTGACTAACCAATGAATTTCAATTTAACTCTATTGCCACGTGCTTAATATGGACTTCATCAGCTGTTAAAGAATAAAGACTCTACGTGTCTAGTCTTGTCTGAGAAAAGCTCACCTACTCAGTTCATGCTATGAGCCTGAGATGACTACCTGGTTAGAAGTTTGCATGACATCAGGAGTCAATCAAGTCGATCGATTCTGTCAATGGGACCCAGTATGCACATGCATTGAGCCACAGTACTGGTGGTTGGATTATCTCCAAATCATCACTACCTGTTGTGATTAGTGAAAACTGACCTTTGGTTACCGTGAGAGTGCCACAAGTGTGCATATCTACCTCAGTGAAGGAATTTACTTCACTCAAGTCGAGCCAAGCCAGTAGCAACCAAAAGTCCATTCTTTTGTCTCCTGGACCATTCAATTATGAGACTAGTATGTTTATATAAAACCGTGCCTTGCATTTGAGGATCTGAGATACTGTCTGTCTTTCACTTCTGACTCCAGATTGGCTCTAGAGAGATGGCCCTAAAGGTATACAGTTAACTTGTGCAGCATTTGTTGGTGTATAGTGTACGCTGCAAAGTACAGGTCTTTGCAGTCTCTGCCCCTCTTGAACTGCATGTAAGATTCCAATCACTGTTTTTGTATTTGGTGATATTGCTAATGATCTACGTGTTTTTGTGGTGTTGCCAGGTGTTCAGTTGGCTGAATCGGAAGATGCATTCTAATGTTGAGTACTGCACCATTGATGAAAATAAGGGTAAGCATGTCAGGAACTTATGTCATCTTACATTCTTTGTTCTTATGTTGTTCTTCTGTTTTGAATGGAGCAGCCATGGAGAAGGAAGACTCTGTGCGTGAGAGTGTGGCTGAGCAAGACACTGAAGCCTTGCTACTCCGTGATGTGCTGCTTAACGGCATATTAGCGATTGGCACGCTTGGGCATAACGTGAACTCCCTTTGCCCTGAGGCTTGCCATGAAGAACATGAGTTCGTCATCATGGATGGAGAAAAGGTGGAGCAAGAGAAGTACGAAGAGGAAAAGAGTGGGGGCAAAGAAGACACGTTGGCTACAGCAGCAAGTGAACCAGAACCTGCCAAGACGCGTTCATCATCCACAAAAGAATACAACTTCACATGTTCTGTCGAGGAAGAAATCCTGATGTGTGAAGTTGAAGTGGAGGATGTCGCTAAAATCCAGGAACGACCACTTCTGATGGTAGAGAAGGTCGAGAAAGTGAGAACTACTCTTGCTGATCTATTTGCAGCAGAAAAATTCTCATCAAGTGATACAGGGGAAAAAACTTACGAGAAGACCGTCATAATTGCTGGAGCATCGACTTCAAGGCCTACATTGTGCACGGAAAAGAGGCATCAAAAGAAGCCAACAAAGCCAATGCCAGATCCACTGAAGTCTACAAGAAAATTAAGTCGAGTATGGCTTTCTTCGTCTCTATCTTATAAGTGTTGCAACTACGCTCATTTTATGGAAGCATTGACTTCAGTTTTTCTGCTCCGACCACCAACATTCTTCCTTTTTACAGAACTACCAACACTCATATATGATAATAGTCTGTAGAGTGTAGACATGCATTAGTCAGTTCTCAAATGATCCACAACCCGCAAATCCATGTTAGCTTGTCGTGTTGCACTGTCTGTTACTAACCTAGAATGGTTCAAATTCACCACTTCACTGCACTGGAGGTCTTTTGTGCTCATTCTTTTTCTGGAGCGTATCTGGATGATAAACAATCACTAACTTGTCATCATCTGTTGGTATTGGTCGTCTGTGGAAATAAGTAGGTCATGAGGAAGATGTTGGGGAAGAAGATCCACCCAGAGCAGCTCAATGGACGTACTAATGCAGAGGCACCTCCACTGCTCGAGGCCTAGGCTTGCGGACAAGTTTATTTTCTCTATCTGGTAATCTACTACCTGCATTTTTTTTGTCTGACTTTTGAATTGTATAGCAATGCTGAACTCTTCTCAAGGGTCGTCAAATCAAACATGCCAGTGTTTTGTTGATGTGTCGTACCATAGTCAAGGTTTGTTAGATTTTTTTCCTTGGATAGTTGGATCCCAACATTTATAGTAAAATTATGCTGTTTTTTTGCGGAGTTCTAGTGATAGATTGGGTAAAATATAGGTTTGTTGATGGTCCGACAATTAGCCACGAGCCCACGACCCACGGATCACATTTGAGATATAGAAACTGAGCATGTGCAGACTTACCTGTGCCAACATTTTTGGTGTGGATAGAGCATGTCAGTTTGCCTAATGCCTATATCAAGTTGGTCACGGTGTCGGCAAAGAAAAAGCAATTAGTGTGAAAATGAATATAAACATAATTATCCACACAAAAAATCCTTTGGCGAAACCAATGATAGTTTAGAGAGAGTATTATGTAGGTTTGCTTGCTTATGGGTTTGAAATGCAACTGGTCAGGAAGACCACTTCGTTCCGAGGCTACTTGATTTATTATTGTGTGATCTCTGAATCCTGCCACGGAACTTCCTCTGGTGGGAAGAGTGACACGAGTTGAACGAACACCTGGGAACTAGAAACTAGAAGGCATGGGTAGTAGTACTAACAGGCATGCCCTCCCGGCCAAGTCCCGGAGCTTTCTTAGGCAAAATGAGCACATGGTGCGGTCCAGTTTCGTGGGCAAAGCACTTGAACTGCATGTCTGCAACACGACGAGCATGCGCAGAAAATTGCTAGCAGACAGGCTACTAGGCAAAGGAAATCCCAAGTGTACAGTCTGAAAGTACGGGCCGAATCTCCGAAGCAAGCTTCCTCGCCCTAATACAAACTTTTCTTCGATCTTGCTCTCTGTTTCCATGTGTATTACTAGTTGGACTTGTACAAATTTAACTGTATGCAGATCATGCATGGACAGTATCTGAGAAGCTAACTAACAGATCGATTTTGCTTGGCTCGCAGGATTCCTTGGATCCCTCCCTACAGTGAGGATTCCTTTGCTCGAGAGAAACGTCCAACGACCTCAACAACGTCCGTCAGACAATGTGTTCCAGCCGCCTGTTCGCTTGCCAGTGACGAAGACTCTGCCTAAATTATATTCTTTATTATGTTCATTCGCGTGTAAAGCTTCAGTTGAGATGTCCCGTCCTGTAAGATGTTCTCCTACTGCCTGTCCCTTAATCGTGCCGTACCGTCTCGTCGTCGTCTCTCTGTCGAGATCAATAAACCCCATCTGCTTTATCCACTCGCATAGTATGCATGGTACCATCACGTCAGCAGCTGCCCACTCTGTTCATTTATCTTTGTAATAGTATATCGTTGTGAATCAGTTCATATTATTGCTGATTTTTCTGGACTGATTGATCTACATCTGACGGTCATGCATGCTTTCCGTTGTTGGTCAATCCTTGTACCATGCTCAACTGAATGTCTCACTGATGGCATGGCTGCCACATTGTCTTTGCTTTCTTTGATTCAATAACGATGACCACATGTCCTTTGGTGCCGGTGCCCTAACGCTAACCTCTAACTCTAGCGATGCCTTGGCTTTGCCACCTTTGTCTCCATGTTTTCGTCTCAATACCCTACCACTCCTTAGGTATACTTTTCCTGTGAAGGTTAGAAGCTATATATTCACCAACTTCGGGCGTGACAAGAAAACCTTGGACGAAAGTGAAAAATACACATAGGCCGAAAGGAAAATCTCGCCTTCTCTGACATACAAAAGTCGATAGCCTGACGCTGCAAATTCTCCGCAACACCAGAGCCGGTGTGTTGTATCAACAGCCCAGAAGTCTTAGTCATTGTCATGTGACGCCATCCAACGATGATCTGAAGCACGGAACGTTGACTTGGAGAAGAAGGCGAAGGACAGATGAGGAGACCCAAGCCATGAGATCAACGCTGAAAAAACCATAACTAAGACTTATTGACGAGAGCACAACGTCACCGTGAAACTAAGGCGGAATCATTGTGTGGTTGGTGACTAACCCCGCAACTGATGAGACGAACCTAGGGTTTAGTATCCTATGAAAGAGCTGACGAAGGGATGAGCAGAACGCGGTTCAACAAGCGGTGGATCTTGCGTTAGGCAAGACGACTTCGGTTCACACATGAAAGTGCTTCGAAAGGCGACAACTCCCAATAAAAAGCAACCTATCCAATGGTATTTAATATCTAGAAAACTGCCAAATAAAACGCGTCCCAAAATGGAGATGTTCGTCGGTGACTTAAAATATGGAAATATAGAAGCATGGGGCGTGTCCCGGTGATATGTGTTAAGTTGTTATTGGAGTCGGTTGTATCATCTCAGTATATGTTCGCGAATCTGCAGCGAATCAGATGGAATCTCAGTATATGTTTACATTACAGGAGTGTAAATATATGTTTCTATAGAAGTTTTTTGTACATCATCAGATTATGCACGTATGCGTTGCAAGTTGGTTAGAAACTGTTTTATCAGTGTCATGATCCATGCTAGACATGAGTTTCAATATGGATTGCAATTGAAATGTGAGGACATCGCATGATATCTAACTTAATAATTCCCATTCGATTGAGGATTAGTCCCACCCAACCATTATTGTTAACTAGATCGATAGAATGGAACCATGGAGAAAAATGCCGAAAGGCAGCCGCGGTACGGCGGTATAGCATGGCCTCGCTCATGGCAGACGAGGACGATCTGTAGAGCGGCGGGATAAAGGCACGTACGTACCGGCGAGCACGTCGGACTCCGTGGTCTCCCCCGGCATGTCGCGCGGAGACGTCGTTCAGTCGTCAACATCGCGAGCAGCAGTGCCGGCGCGCGGCCGTGCTCCCCACCGGCGAGTGCCTTTCGCACTCAGCGCGCCCCCGGCCTCCCTATGTCGGATCTGAGACACCCACCGACGGTGACGGAAACGTGCTAGCTAGCGGCCGATCGAGCAGTTCAGGTTCAGCGCCCTTATGATTACCGGCCGGCCGGTAGGTGCTTCGATCGTTCCTCGCCGTCGCGGCGTCGCCGTCATGGTCTCGCTGGATGAGATAGTACCGTAGTACGTGCTCCGCCT
This sequence comes from Poa annua, assembly GCA_026929855.1. Taxonomy (NCBI): domain Eukaryota; kingdom Viridiplantae; phylum Streptophyta; class Magnoliopsida; order Poales; family Poaceae; genus Poa; species Poa annua. Next base: position 84,909,789 of record CM049432.1, read on the forward strand.
AGCTAGCTGCTCTATCGTACCTCGCCGTCGCCGTCGTGGGTGTGTCGACCGGGCTGGCGAAGCGGCGCCGGTCTCGCTCGTGCCGCGCCGTCTCTCGTCGTCGAGCGCGCAGCGCTGGCATGCAGCTGCGAGAGTGACAGTGATGCCGACAAGCACCGGCTGCGGTGGAGCACTTTCCTCTCTGTCGTTCGTTCCTTAGACGGTAGTGCTGAGTGCAAATCGGGGAGATAGGCTGAAACATGATCGGCCTACCTTTCTCTCTCGACGGCGACAGGAGTGGCCTTGACCATCGTTGGACTGGGCCGAGATCTTTAGTGGGTTAATTTGGATGGAACCAGCTGAATTTGGTGCACTGCACCGACAACTATGCTAGACACCGTGTGTCATGGATCCCCATTTAGCCCACAACTCATTTTCTACAAAAGTAGTCCAACAGCAATTCTGAAAGATCCCTAAAAAAGCAGTTCTGTAAGATCCCTAGAAAAAAAAGACGATTTTGTTATTTTTGGGCAATTAAGAGATTGTTAAGTTAACACCGAGACCTGTTCCGTTTGGACAATGAGAAAGGATTGTTAAGCAAGCTCATGCACATATGAGTGACCATGTCTTTCGTTTCTATGTTTACCCCTGTCGTCTTCTCTGATTTTCGAACTCACTGTTTGATAGTTCGAGAAGCGATGCGTTTTGAATACTGATTTCAGTCCTTCAGTTTCATTTTTTTTCTTCCTTTCTTACATCGATTTTTGCAAAATTATTTTCGTTAGCTATTTATTAATTTTTGGTTACACTAATGGGTTCTTATACCAACTACTTTAGACGATGACGATGATGCATACACTAAAAAAATTGACACCAATGTGAACATGTTGGGATGTCTGTACACTAATCGAGATCATTGGCAATCCATGATATCTCATATGTTTGCCTCTATTCGTCGTAACCGAGATATTGTTGAATGGAACAAGACACTTCGGTTGCCAGTTCATAAGAAAAATGATCATATGATAGATTTTCCCATGGTGCCCTTTTGGTTTGTAGGATATGTTTTGAAAAGAGATAACTGCACCGGCGGTCCTAATTCTTTCCTCGTACCTTCAGTTTGGTACTAAATCTTTAAAATTGCACATTCAGGTTCTAAATCTTTTGTAAGTGATTCATCCAAGGTCCTATTTTGCTCTGACGGTTTTGACCTGCCTACGTGGCGCTTTGACCACTGCCACATCAGCGTGAAAAGACGAGAAACACGGACACGGCCGGCAAAATGATCGCTAGAGTCTTGCACCCAACACATGGATGAGCGTACTAGCGTGCATTAGCTAGCTACAAAAGCAGATTTGACTAATTCTACTGAGTCTATACAAACCGCTGGTGTGGTTATCTCTTTTGAAAATAACTAAAGGATTCTTCATGGAAGATTCAAAGTATTTGCTCAAACCTCTTGTTCTTCACTCATCCTTGAGAAGTCAAGCATCTTTTTCTATCTAGAATCATCATATTTTTTTCCTGCAAAACTCACAGGGAGTATCCAAACGACTATGCTGAATCAACCAAATGCACCAAAAAATGGAATATTTTGGAAGATTTGAAGGCATCTGGGCGCAGTCTGATTTGTTGGCTCCGCACAGCGGCCGTCGATCTCAATCTCAACGGTCCAAAACGCGTCGACGCTCACCGTCCACCTGTCACTTCCACCATTCCCCACTCCTCGAATATAACATGTCCGCACAGAAACCTCCACCGCCGGTACCTTCCTCGCCTCCTCCCCTCCGCCGCCGCGATGGCCACCGACGCCGCGTCTAAGAGGGCCCTGCTCACCTTCGACACCGAGGAGGACGTAGCGGTCTCGCTGGCCAAGTACACGGCGGAGCTGTCCGCGAAGTTCGCCGCCGAGAGGGGCGCCTTCACCGTCGTGCTCTCCGGCGGAACCCTCATCGAGACCCTCAGGTTCGTTCCCCCGCGCTTCCCCTAGGCTGGTTGGATCCGATAAGGTTCTCGGATCGGGTAAAGATCTCTCCTTTCCTTTTGGGTCTCGCAGGAAGCTGGCGGAGCCGCCGTACCTGGAGACGGTGGACTGGAGCAAGTGGCACGTGTTCTGGGTCGACGAGCGGGTCGTGCCCAAGGACCATGCGGACAGCAACTACAAGCTCGCCGTCGATGGGTTGCTCTCCAAGGTATTCCCCACAATTTCTTCCTGCTGGATTCAGTACATTTCTTCCTGCAACTGCAACTGCCCGTTCTTTCTGTCAGTTAGGGCATTTGCAAGGCACAATTTTGTGGCTTCCAGTGATACAGAGTTGTGGGAGGAATACGATTGTTGTAATCAGTGTGCTTGGGCTAGTGAAAATTAAAGCTAAGAATGATAGTGATCACTGCAGAGTAGCAAAGAAAATTGTGTCTCTTGGATGCTCGGAATTAAATAGTGTTGGTACGTTTTATGAAAATAAACATTTCGTAATAGGTTCTGTAGCTTCACCATGTTAACTTTTGAATGAACTGAGAGTATACTCACGCCTTGAGAAATTTGGTAATTACATTTGATAAAGCATATGACTTCTCTCTACACCGTGCATTTATGTATAATCCTGACTACTAAAAGTCATAATTAAACTTGCTTTATCAATTCATTGTACAGACTACAGTGCTGCTCAAATTTACATGTATGGCCTCATGTCATATTTATGCTATCTTCCGTTGGAAATTATCTACGCAGCTATTCAGATAACATGTGATTCTTGCAAAACAGGGTCTTGCCTACATAAGTTTAGTAATATTTGCCAAGGTGCACAACGGCTTTCGATTGGGGGAAGTTATCGAAACTTGGTTTAGTAACAATGTAATTTTGTAGCCTTATCATTCATTTTATGAGGCTAATTTTGTCATGGTTATTTGGATAGCATGGGCCGACTCACTTGAACCTATTTTACCGGAGTGTGCTATTGAAAATATTTATATTTTCAGGCTTTTGGAAAGCAATTATAATGATTTTTATGCCTGATCTGCCAAATGTGTCAAGCTCTTGAAATGCCATTATCTACTATAGTGATGTTTATCATGACAACATCGGTAGATAAAACATGTATATTTAGGTTACTAGAGATGCATTCTTACATATAATTGTTCATTCTTCATCAATTCTTAGTTAGATTCGTAACTTTCTACCTATCAATAAGTACTTAGCTGGGTCATTTCTTGAACTTTTTAGGTACCAATTCCTACTGATCAAGTGTATGCCATCAATGATACCTTGTCTGCTGAGGGAGCAGCAGCTGACTATGAAGCTGTCTTGAAGCAACTTGTTAAGAGTGGAGTTCTTGCAATGTCAACAGCGACTGGGTTTCCCAGGTTTGATCTAATGCTTCTCGGCATGGGCCCAGACGGCCATCTTGCTTCCCTCTTCCCAGGCCACCCTCTTCTTGACGAGAACCAGAAGTGGGTCACCCACATCATGGATTCTCCGAAGCCGCCACCTCAGAGGATTACGTTTACATTTCCGGTGATCAAGTCGTCTGCATATGTTGCCATGGTGGTAACCGGGCCTGGGGAAGCGGATGCTGTGAAGAAGGTGCTCTCAGAGGACAAGACTTTACCTTTGCTACCTACTGAGATGGCTGTCCTTCAGGATGGAGAATTCACTTGGTTCACTGACAAGCAGGCTGTTTCAAAGATGAACCATTGAATCCCGTGGTGATCTAAGCTTTAAGCTCTCCACCTACATATAAGAACTAGGAGCACCTGAACTTGAGCTTTTATGAAGTATAGTGTTCAGAATAATTGTTTCAGACATTTGCTCTGCTTCTATCTTGAATAAAATTTGCCAAGGCATTGCCCAAGCCCCAACGGGCATCGTTTACTTCTAAAAGTTACTGGTCCCATGATTACGAAATGCAATGCCTGCCGCTATGGTACTGTTATGTTGAAAGCTGATATGTTATCAATTCATACATGTGACATATCCGCATGTATGGCAAGCATAGTTCATCTGATGTGTTGCCTATTTCATAGTCCTTAGCATGATATTTATTTTATGTTATAGAGTGTGAATTTCAATTCGAATTCTACAACTTTTTCTTTGTCAATTAGTTCCATGCTTTAGACAGATTTTTTAGGAAATTTGAAGGGCGGACTTTGCTTCGTTGCCTCCGCACAGTGGCCGTCTATCTCGATCTCAACGGTACAAAGGAAGCGTGACTCACCCCCCACCTGTCACTTCCACCTCGCATATACTAAGCACATGTCGGTCTCCGCCTCCGCCGCCGCCGCATCCTGCTCCCTCTCGCCCCTCACCCGCCGCCGCTCGCCGCCGGCGTCTCGCGTCCCGTTCAGGAGCCTCCGGTCCCTCCCCCGTCTCCTCTCCTCCGCGCGCACGCTCGCCCCCGCCGCCGCCATGGCCACAGACGGCGCCGCCCCCGCCGCCGCGTCCAAGAGGGACCTGCTCATCTTCGACGCCGAGGAGGACCTGGCGGTGTCGCTCGCCAAGTACACGGCGGAGCTGTCCGCGAAGTTCGCCGCCGAGAGGGGCGCCTTCACCGTCGTCGTCTCCGGCGGATCTCTCATCAAGGCCCTCAGGTTAGTTCGTCCCCCCACCAAAACCAAACACCGCACTTCCCCTGGTTCTTCCCGGATCGGGTAAAGATCTCTCCTTTCCTTTTGGGTCTCGCAGGAAGCTGACGGAGCCGCCGTACCTGGAGACGGTCGACTGGAGCAAGTGGCACGTGTTCTGGGTCGACGAGAGGGTCGTGCCCAAGGACCACGACGACAGCAACTACAAGCTCGCCTACGATGGGTTCCTCTCCAAGGTAATCCCCACCAGTTCTTCCTGGGTTTGCTCTTCTTCCCGCAACTGCTGGGTCTACCGATTTAGGTCTTTCCAGTGAACGTCTTATGTTTGTAAACAGGGGGAGTAGCTTGGAATGATAGGGGTTATGCAGGAATAGCATTATGGTAGATGGTAGTGCTTGAGTTATTGTGACTTCAAGATAATGATTCATGTGCCTACTATGTTATCGCTACAGGTTGCATTGGCAGATTTTTTGCCTTTTAGATGTTGGAGATTGAATTCGTGCTGGTTAGTTGCTATAAACATTCGGTAACAGGTTATTTAGTTTTCCAATGGTATCTTTGAATAAATTCGGAGCTATCTGAGTGTATCGGTGAGTATATTTGAGAAAGCATATGGCTTCTTTCATGTACTCTGATGTCTTTCTTTTAGAATCATGTGCAATATATGTGGCTTCAAAACATAATAATTAAACTCATGTTGTTACTTCCTCCGTTCCAAATCTGTGTCACTTAATTTTGAATGGAGGGAGTAATTTATTGTTATAACTGTGGCGCTACTCAAAATTATTTGCATGTATGGCATCATTGTCATATTTATGTTCACTTCAGTCGGATATCATCTAGACAACTCTACAGATAAATTTAGTAGTAGTATCTGTGAAGGTCATCCCTGTAAATTTGAAGCAGCTTTTTATACTGATAGAACTGCAACTAGTAATGTTACTGTTCTTTAGATAGTGTGGACTGCCTCGCTTGAATCTCTGGTAGCGCTTCTCAGAGCGATATGAACAGATGTAGATTTTCATGTTTATGGAAAGTTATTATAAGGATTGTTATGTCTGTTTAACAGTGTGTGCAATAGCAAAAGGAGAGGCAGTAATTCTCATCCCAATTTACGTAACCTCTACAAGCCCCCCTTGTGCTCTGTGAATCATCACCATAATAGGGTCTTTGTCATAAAAAAGCATATGCAAATCAGCAATGTGATACATTTCTTTCAGTACTGAGTTCTTATGATCCGCCTAGATCACTAGATGTATTCATGGTCAAATGTGCAAAGCTGTTGAAATATACCATAACTGACCCGATCTTATATGGTGGTGTTTATGATGCAGCATCAATAAAGCATGTATTTAGGTTGTTATACATGCATTACTATGTTTCTAAGTATTCTATCCACACCAGTTTTCAGGTTAAGTATAACTTGCTATTTACTGAGCAATACTTAACTGGGTGGATCCTTCCAACATTGTAGGTACCAATTCCTACTGGTCAAGTGTATGCTATCAATGATGCACTGTCTGCTGAGGGAGCAGCAGATGACTATGAAACTATCTTGAGGCAACTTGTTAAGAATGGCGTTCTTGCAATGTCAGCAGCAACTGGGTTTCCCAGGTTTGATGTGATGCTTCTCGGCATGGGCCCAGACGGCCATATTGCTTCTCTCTTCCCAGGTCACCCTCTTGTTAAGGAGAACCAGAAGTGGGTCACCCACATCATGGACTCTCCAAAGCCTCCACCAGAGAGAATTACATTTACATTTCCGGTGATCAACTCGTCTGCATATGTTGCCATGGTGGTAGCTGGGGCTGGGAAAGCTGGTGCTATGCAGAAGGCGCTCTCAGACAAGAAGACTTCTGATCTGCTACCTGTTGAGATGGTTGTCCTACAGGATGGTGAATTTACATGGTTCACTGACAAGGCTGCTGTGTCGATGTTGCAGAACCAGTGAATCCCATGGCAATCTAAGCTTTAACCTCTTCACCTGAATAAAAAAAATCCAGGGGCCTGCATTGTTGCATTCCTCCTTTGTAGATCACCTGTAAGGTGAACTTGAGCTTGTATGTATTTCATTGTTTAGAGAAATGTTTTTCAGACAACCGGCTATTGTTTAGAGTAATCTGTTTGAGACAACCGGCTTCCAGCTTTTAGTAAGTAACATTTGCGATGCATTACCCAGTGGGTGCTCGGGTCATTTGCCAAAGATTTGCTTTTAAATGGTTGCTGGGAATTGGCGCCGCTTTCTCCAGTGAATACTGGACCGCTTCTGGGGTGTCGGAAAATGCCAGGCCAGCCTCCTCTGCTATTTCTCATAGAAATAGCAGGTCAGCCTCCTCCTTCGAGCCGAAGTCGAACTCCTCGGAGTCCGAATCTTCGTGAGCAGGCGACACTTCTTGAGATCCCGGAGTGGCGGCGTGCGTGTCCTAGGAGTGGGGAAACCCATGATCCTCGTGGCGTAAGGACATCCTACGGGGCTGCTCATTTCCGGACCGATTTGGTCCGGATTTTGTCCGTTTGAGCAGCCGTTCGCGGGCGTGTCCGCGCGTACTAGAGTCATCCACCCTACGGGGCTGCTCATTTAGTTGCCCGGGCTAGTTTTTTCCAGATTTTCAAACATAAATATTATTTAAATAAAATTCAAACATAAATAAAATTTAAACATAAATATTGTTCAAACATAAATATAATTTAAACATAAATATTGTTAAAACTCTACTGGTGTCCTACGAAGTTCCAGATGTGCTGAACCAAATCATCCTGAAGTGCAATGTGGGTTCCCACATCACGCAGCTCGTACGCGAAGTCGATGAACTGCTGGAAATTTGCCACTCCTGGCTGGGGCTCCACATTCGCACCCTGAAACAACCAGTTCTCGTCGTACACGCTGTCATCGCGCTCATCCTCTATGATCATGTTGTGCATGATCACACAAGCAGTCATGACCGACCACATAATCTCCGGGCTCCATGTTCTAACAGGGTGCCGAACAATAGCCCATCGAGACTGAAGCGCACCAAAAGCACGCTCCACATCCTTCCGGGCACTCTCCTGCTTTTGGGCAAATCGTTTCCTCATCTCTCCTTGAGGAGCGGAAATGGTCTTCACAAAAGTAGCCCAGGGGGGTAGATACCATCAGCCAGATAATATCCCTTTGTGTAGTGGTGGCCATTGACATCGTAGCTCACCTCCGGAGAGTTGCCTATGGCAAGTCTGCCAAACACTGGAGAGCGCTGGAGCACGTTGATATCATTGTGTGAACCTGCCATGCCAAAGAACGAGTGCTAAATCCACAGATCATGCGAGGCAACTGCCTCGAGAATAACAGTGCACTCACCAACATGGCCCTTGTACTGCCCCTGCCAGCCAAATGGGCAGTTCTTCCACTCCCAGTGCATACAATCGATGCTTCCAAGCATTCCAGTCCAACCTCTGCTCTCGTTGATCGACAAAAGTTGCTGAGTGTCAGCAACAGTTGGTTCCCTCAAGTACTCCGGGCCAAAGACCTGGCTAATTTTTTTAAATAATACTTTTTTTTAGAAATTTGGGAAATATTGCGCAGTTTCAACAATTTTCAAAAATATTACGGCCTCGGCCCGGAGGAGGCCGACTAGAGCTCGTCGGCCCGGAGCAGGCCGACTGGGGCCCGTCGGCCCAGAGCTGGCCGACCAGGTCTCGTCGGCCGCGCACGGACCTGGCATAGACCTGGTCGGCTGGGAGGTGGCCGACCAGCCCTGTCGGCCCAGGGTAAGCCGATCGTTGCATGCAGCAACTTCTCCTCCGCCTATTTCTCCTTAGCGCATGATTAGCGCGCGTTTCTCCCGCCAGACGTTCCCGCCTTTTTCTCCCGCCACCGTTTCCCGCCCGTTTCCCGCGCGTTTCTCCCGCCAGACGTACTCCGCCGGATCGAAGGGTTGCGCCTCGACCCAGAGACGAGTCAGCGCATCAGCCCACTCGGCCACGTAAGGTTACACTCTTTGCAACCATTGTGTCGCAGTCCTGTTAGTTCCCTTCCTGCTCCATCTGCAAGACAAGAAACATTAACATAATTGTGGATGAGAAGTGTTAAAACAAAAATGTGTGGTTAAGAAATGGAGGTACCGGTGGACGATGTCTGGTAGAGGCGCATCAATAGGCGGGGGGACCGAGATCTGGCGCAGACCGAACTGCCTCATAACACGCTGCTGGGCCATCTCCTCAACGCTGACATCAAAGATAATCTTCGACTTCGTCATCCAGTATGCTTCATCTCGCGTGCACATGATAGAAATTCCTCCAGGGAATTTCGACGCGATCGCGTCAGGCGAGTATGGCTCCCAAATAACTGAAGCCCCGAGAGAACGTCGAACTGCTCGTTGAATGCCGGGTAGCAGTTTCGAACCTGGTCTCGACCGAATCGTCTCTGCAAAACAAAGACGTAAATTGTATAAGTAAACAGAAAGATACTCATTGACAAGCATAATTAGTAAACTATTATTGAACATACCTTGCGATGTGTCCAAAGTATGCCAAAAGTAGGGTCGTCTATGTGCTCCGGGTCGAAATAATGGTTGAGCGGCCACGGGTCGGCAGCCGAAATGTCGGGTCGTCCAATGGGGAACCTCTCCCACGACCACAGCTGCAACAACATAGGGCATCCAAGAATTGCTGACTTTGTCGCCGTAAGAAAGCACGCGTTGCACATACCTCGGTACGTGGCCGCTAAGACTGCAGAACCCCAGCTACGAACAGTGATGTGGTACGGCTGTGTCGCACTTGCAATCTCCAATGCGATGGGGATGTATCGCGCACTGATAGTGGTGACATGGTTCTCCGTGAACATCACTTTTCCTAGCAGCCACATAAGGTACGCCTCGAGGCTCCTAGTAATCTGGGACTCGGACATCTGGATCGTGCCAAAATTCTGTATCTGCACCGAAAACAATAATTGTACAAGTTAGGTAAAGGTTAGCTGAAGTGATGGATGAAACAAGACAATGACGTAGTACTAACCTGGAACTTAAGCAACCAATCAAGCTTGGGTCCGTGATCCTCATGCAGAAACACAGTTGCGTTGGGATTTATATGTTGGAATCGGTCTGCCATATCCTCAGACCACATATCAGGGGCCTGCAACGGACCTATGGGCTCACCAGCTAGAGGAAGGCCCAGTAGGGAGGACAGATCATGTAGAGTAGGAGCCATCTCGCCCCAACGAAAGTGAAACGTGTGCGTCTCCGGTCTCCATCGGTCCACCAAGCAGGTGAGCAAACAGTGGTCCATCGCAAGCCGGCCAGTCACATCTGACGCCTCAACAAGGCGAGCAAAGGGTAGGAGCCCAGCCCACGTCAAACTGCATGTATCATAAAATTGTTAACTATTTGACCAGTACATGTTATGAGAAAAATAGAAATAAAACTTACCGATCGATCCAAGCTGGGTGTATCTGCCAGTTATCCTTCTGACCACGAGTGATCAGAGGTTGGAGAACATTATTCTGCATTAGCTTAGCACGATGCTTGTTGTCCACCACCGGGTTAAGCAACGCCATCCCCGCCATCTCTGTAAGGACAGATTAAAATGATAATAGAATGACCAAATAACAAAATTTAAATGACTACAAATCCAAACAAATTACAATTTTGACGATTACAGAGTACAAATACAAACATAATGGTTCCACGATTACAGAGTAGTACATAGAGGCAGATACGTAGTCTGCATTTATTACAAATATAAAGGTACTCTAGTTTCTTCCTCTTCCTCTCCGGCCTCGGTTGCCTCTTCCACGTACCGTAGCATCACCAGGTCCAAATTCCGGACAGTTCGTATCCCTATGGCCAAATTGGTTGCATAGAAAACAGTGCCTGGTAGGTCCTCCAGCTTCCGATTCATCCATATCATTACGTATGCGTCTACACTGGCGTCTACCTCTACCCGGACGAAGTAACCTTGGGTCAGGAATGTATCTCCTCTCACCTGGCTCAACGGTGTTGAAATTACCAATGGCTCGGAATCCTTGCATCTCACCTGTCCATGTGTTCAAGACAGCTTCACGACTGAAGTACGGTGACACAAACGAGATTGCCCACAAGCAGCAAATACATGCGAGCATGGAAGGTGAAACAATTTCGGTTTGTTGCATGTGCATTCACAGGTTGGCCATGCTTCATTTCCAATCTTCACCTCATGCGTTCTCAACACATTGCCACAACCGAACTTGTCGGTAGGTAAGCGGACGTCGAACCTCCTTTCCTGATTTCCGATGGCAACCACTTGGAAAGTTCGTGCCTTCTCCATCTTAGCATCCATGTACTTCGTAATCTTTTCACACCAGGGTGAGTTTGGAGTGCGAAGTATATGCATTTCGGCTTGCTGGCGTTTGACTCTGAAGTAATTAACTGTGCCTTGGAAAATTCCCTCCACAAGGGCAGTTAATGGCAAGGCTCTGTTCCCTCGAAGGACAAAATTGTATGTTTCGGCAAGGTTTGTAGTCATGACGCCATATCTGGCTCCGTATGAGTCGTTCAACAATGACCACCTATCCACGGGCTCATGCTCAATCCACTGCTGGAAAATCTTAATCAACCGTCCACCCTTTCTCCTCGTGCCCGGTGGGTCAAAGCCTGGCAGATCCAGGGTTTGTTAATGCCTTTATCTGGTCCAGGGTTTGTTAATGCCTTTATAGCGTTGAGTATACCCGCATGTCTGTCATGTAGAACGCAAACATTCTGCTTATCCTTGACAACAGCTTTTTTCAACTGCCTAAAGAACCACGTCCAACTTTCCGTGTTCTCGCTCTCAACAAAAGCGAAAGCAAGGGGCAACAGTTGGTTATTGCCGTCTTGGCAAATAGCAGTCAATATCTGACCCTTGTACTTGCCGGTCAAAAATGTGCCATCGACACATAACACTGGTCGGCAGTGGCTGAAGACTTCGATGCATACGCCAAAAGAGAAGAACAAACGGTGCAACACCCTAACTGTAGGGAACTCTGGCATGTAGAAGTCTTGAAGATCAACATATGTGCCAGGATTCCTCGCCTGAAGCGTGCGGAGCAACCGGACAACAGAATCATATGAGTCAAAGAATGACCCAAATCTGACCTCCAGCGCGCTTTGCTTAGCCCTCTAGGCCTTGTCATAAGAAATGTTGAAATTGAATCTCGTGAAGACTTTGTTCCTTATTGCCTTCACTTCCATCGCCTTGCTCTCAACTATCTCCGTGTAAAACAAACGAGCAATAAGCGTGGATGACAGATTACGGTGATCCTGAAGGATGCTGGGGATACGACATGTATGCATTACCATGTCACTCACAACCCAGTTTGTATCATACTTGGGGACATATGCGTGCACCCTACCCGGACAATCTATCCTCGAGCATTCCATGGTCAGATATTTCTTACTCGACACAGTTGTCTTGAAAACCCTTGATGTCGACATGGCCCACTGTATGATTGCTTCCTGCAGATGTTGCTTGTCAGCGTAAATTGCTCCCACAGCCATGCTGCTCTGGTGATATTGCCAGGAAGAATCATGACCATCGTCCAGAGTCATGCCAGATGAGAAGTCCTGAGTCCATGAAGCTGGATAAGGCACCTCCAGCTCGTACTCTGCGTCATTCGATGAATCAGAATCACTGTCATCACCGTAATGACCCTCAATATCTTCATCTTCCATCTCGTCCTGCATTCGGCCATCTTCCTCATCCCCATCTGCCTCCACATTTTCACCGTCATCATGCCCTCCAGCCATACTACTCTGCCCTGATTCATAAGCACTGCCTCCTTCGTAACCATGGCTGTCATCATGTTCAATTTCCATGGCTGCTGCACTGGATCGTGCCCACCCTCGCCTTCAGGAGGATTGACATTTACCTCCTTAACGACAGGAAGCAACAAGGCAACTGGGTGGCTTCCCCTGTTTTCGCAACCTTGCAACCAGTTTACCCACTGAGAATCCCGATCAATCGGCCTCAGAGTGTACCAAATTTTTTTACTGGACCTTGACCATAACGCGTGCACCCCGACAGTGTGTGTTTCTGCATTTAATCTCAAACACTGTGCCAAGCAATCTTTTAACTGACTAACAGACCAATTTTCAGGGCCAGTCAGATCCAACTTGACGTGCTCAAACTCACTCAGGTCCATCCCATACTCATTTTGCTTTAGTGAACCGACACCGTAGTAGAAAACAAACTTTACTATATTCGACATAATTGCTCACCTAAAAAATATTATAATGCATCAAATATTAATATCACATCGTACCTAAAATTCTACCGAAACTACTACATAATTATAATACATGGAATTAATTATACCAGATTACGTATACACGAACGTTAAGACTAATCCAAGATTATACACAAAATCTAACCCTAATGCATGAAACTATGCGGACGGTAACTACACACTAGTCTGCATTTATCAACTACCAGTATTACCATAATAACTACAAATCCATCCGGACTAACTACACCCTACCTGCAAACTAAATCCTAACCCTATAGAAAAAAACACAAACCCTAACCCTAACCCTAAATCCTAATTTACATATAACACAAACCCTAACCCTAATACATGGAAAAGTCTTACCCTTGAAGCGTGGGCGGCCGTCACCTGCGGCGTCCGCGGCACCGTCGTGGGGCTCGACGTGTCCGGCCTCAACCTCTCCGGCGCGGCCTCCTCCGCCTTCAACGGCTCCCTCCCGTCCGCGCTCGCCCGCCTCCGCGCCCTCCGCGACCTCACCAGCCCGCTCCCCGTCGAGGTCGCACCCTCCGCGCCCTCCGCACCCTCCGCGCCCTCCCCGTCCTCTGCTGCTCGTGGCTAGATTGTAAGAAGGAGAGAGAGAGGAGAGGAAGAGAAAGCCGCGCGATGGGAGGAAGAAGAAGGGGCTCGGGCACTTAACAGGACCTCGTCGGCCAGGAGGTGGCCGACGGGCCAATCGGCCGTGACGTGGCCGAACCGTGGCCGCTCGGTGCCGATCAGGCAATCGGCCGCGCCCGTGATCCTCTCTCCCCGCTGGTCGGCCAACTCTGGGCCGACGAGCCCCCGTCGGCCACCTCCGGGCCGACCAGCCCCAGTCGGCCTCCACCTGGCCGAGGCCGTATTATTTTTGAAATTTGCTGAAACTGCGCAATATTTCCCGAATTTCTAAAAAAAAATATAATTTAAAAAAAATCAGCCAAAGACCTGAACCACAGCTGCACAAAACTTGTACATGGACTCTAGGCATATGGTCTCACTCATGCGCAAGTACTCATCGACAAGATCACCAGCTACTCCATATGCTAGCATTCAGACTGCCGTGGTGCATTTCTGATAAGAAGAGAAGCCAAGCTTACCAGTGGCATCCGGCTTGCACTTGAACCATTCATCATAATCCAGCACCCCAAGTCGAATGCGGTTGAACAGGTCCCTTTTCATCCGGAAACGGCGCCGGAATAGCTTCGCCGTGAACACCGGATTGGTTGGATGGAAGTAGTCCCTGTACAGCCGGGCATGCCCACCATCTCTGTCCCTGTCCAAGGCCGCGGCATGGCCGGGCAGGGAACCTCGGAACTACGGCCGCTGACATGCAATGTGGTGATTGACCACGGCCGTGGCAACGAGGACGTCGCTCTCGTCGTCTGTCTCCGAGTCCGACGACGACGAGTAGATGATCACGTTGTTGAAGAAGAACTCGTCGCCGATGTCCGTCATTTTTTCCCTCCCGAGGTCGGGCAGAGCAATGGACGAACACCTTGTGTGCGTCCCGTCGGGGTGGGGAGGTGGGAGGTTCATCGGGCGGTGGCTGGCCGGCGAAACGACTCCGGGAGCGGCGGCGGGAGGGGATAGAGGTGGGGGGTGCTCGCGGTGGCCGGAGGAGGTCGAACGGCGGCGCGGGGGGGGGGGGGGGGGGGGGTGGCCGGGGTGGAACGGGGTGGGCGCGAGGTGGGAGGAGAGATCTCTGTGCGGTGGGGCAGTGTGCACAAAAGAGGACACTTTCGGTGTCCACTCGGTGTCCGGTGGCTGCTCATATCTGGACCAAATTTGGTCTAGGTTTGAGCAGTCCCGGACAAAAAAACGGACCGCTGTCCGTTTAGGCAGCCCCGTAGGGGCCTGGTTTTGTCCGGGGCTGCTCAAATTTGGCCGGTCCGGGGCAATTGAGCAGCCCCGTAGGAGATGTCAAGGCGAGCAGCAAGCGGGGGAGAGTCTTTTTAAGTACAAGAACGTAATTTGAGCAGCCCCGGACAAAACCAGTACCCTGCGGGGCTGCCCAAACGGACTGCTGTACGACCACGACGTACGTGCATCCCTCGCAGGCTGCCAGCTCCAACACGTCCGCGGCCCGGTTGCGCTTCCCCCCGACGCCGACGCATCCCCCGCGCTGACGTACGGGTACTTGCCCTACCGCGTTCCGCCGGGCGTTCTTCCCGTGCCCTCCTTTTGCATGTGCCAATTTTGATTTTTTGGTATTTCCAGGGCATTTTCGTATTTGTCTATATGTGCACTTTGAAAACTCTCACAATTTGAGCAGCCCCGTAGAGCGCATGGCTCCAGTCCGCGCGGACACGCCCGCAGACGGCTGATCAAACGGACAAAATCCGAAACTAATTGATCCGGATTTGAACAACCCCGAAGGAGATGTCCTAAGCTTCTTCTTCGAGGTAGGGTCGTAGGGCTCGCGCCTCGATTGTCATTCACAACCAGATACAAACACTAGAGCTGACGCTAGAGCCAGGGCCGGGCCGACAAATTTTGGAGCCCTGTGCCAAATTTTAGAATGGGCCCTACTTATAAAATATTGAAAGTCATACATACCAACAAGCATCAACAAGCCGTTGGAGTTACTATCCTACAAGATTATTGACTACAAATTATTTTAAACGAGCAACATTGTCTCATTTTATTAGAAAAATAGGAGTGAATGACTGGTTATTTAGTTGGGAACCGGTCGAAGTTACAAGTGCACTCGGCGCTAAATTTAGAGAATCAGATATAAGAAGTTGGGCTTTACCGAGATCTTTGTCCTCTAAAGTTTTAGCTTTCAATAGAGCTGCTCTTAATGGTTCCCCTAGTGACGGCTCAAATTGTTCAATCAATGGTTAGTAAAAGATAAAAGTAAACCCAAAAATGTATCTAGTTTTAACCAAAAGTAAATGTATGCTAGTGGCTAGTGCAATCGATCAAACAGGAAAATGAAGCGTGGAGTTAGAGCTTTTCGCTGGACAAATCTAAAGATTTATGCTACTAGTTAATTTGGAGGAGCTACTAAAGAAATATGCCTAGGAACATAGTACAATTAATTGCTCGGTCTGAGAGCAAGAACAACAATAGAGCCGGCTGCCGGCTGTATAACGATGCCAAATCAGCTATAGTCTTCATACAGCCAGGTTAAGTATAATGAGCAGGCTCTTAGACAGGCTATACATTCATTTAACTAAATATTTTAGTTGGAGTGCTGTACGTGGAGGACGGACATGATTGGTCAATAGCTTCTGCATGACTGCATACAAGCTGCTTTTTCTTTCCTTGCGTGTTATAGCCGGGCGACTCATGAATCACCCGCTCCATTCTCTCTCATTATTTCTCTTTCTTCCACCTAGTATTTTTGATGACATGGCACTCTTATAGTCGGCTGAGTAGGCTTATTATACTTGCTCTGATGCCATGCATGCATCAGCTATAGTAATTCATGAGCTCATGCTCGCGGGATCAAATTCATCGGGGATCAAATTCAGACAAAATTTATTTTATAGGAGTATTGTTTGTGTGTATAGAAATATGGGCCCTCAAAAAACTTGGGCCCTGTGCGGCTGGCACACTCCGCACACCAATTGGCCCGGCCCTGGCTAGAGCCTGATACAAACACTAGAGCTGACGCATTGCATATTTTGGATCCTGCTTGCATTCACAAGTCACAACCTCTTACGTGCACATGGAAACAGTACTAATCAAACACTGAATGCAGTCAACGAGCCAGCTTATTATACATACGCATGCATATATAAGATTGCTGTAAGTGATATAGTAGCATGCGTTTGTTTGGAGCTGCGCGAAAGAGCGGGAAGCCCGCCTCGGCGCCTCCGCCTGCATCTGACTCAAAAGCCACTCTTCACCTGCTCAGCACTAGTTTTCTTGAGAAAGCTCCCGCCTCCCGGAGCTCCAAAAATGTGTTTGCTTTCTTCTGTAGAAAAATGTTTTCTTCTGTCGATGCCACGGCTGCAGGCAAAAGAGAAGGGTACTGAATCGCGCTGGTTCTGTCCGGATCGCACGAAGTCAACCAGTCAGCGGAGCGGAGTTGGCTGCGGCGCCGTGCTGAGTTTGAGGGGGGGGGGGTTAGATGTGTATAGTGTTTACTGTTCATACCTGTGTATATGTATTGGCTTTGGCCCCTCTTTGGAATACAACTTGCTTATTCCTTGTCAGCCTTAACAAAACTTGGCTTTCTGGACTAAGTTGGTTGTTGGACATGACACCAACTTGCACATGCATAGCATAATATGTGAAATTTAGTCCACAGAGGGGATGTGCTCTGGGACTTGCTAAATTGCTCTCTTGGTCTCGTCCAAATTTGCGCTCACTTTACTTCTTCGCACGGTGTGGATGTTAACAATCCAGACGCATATGCTTGCTGAAATGTTGATATTTTTTTTCTTCTTCTTGTTCGCAGCTATTGCACTCTCTGATGATCACAAGCCGAACAGAAGTGACGAGAGGAAACGAATTGAGAGTGCTGGTGGGATTGTTATGTGGGCTGGTAAGTTATGCATCCATCACACAAAGCACCACTTGATTTTACTTATTTTGTGTTTCAACTTTCAACACAAGTTGCTGTAGTTTGTATGTACTCCCTCCGTAACTAGACAAAGTTGAGCAGCTTTTTTCTAGGATGGAGGTAGTATCTTTTTATTAAGCAGAAGTAACATGTGCATTGGGTGTGGGGCTTGAAATCTGATAGTGGCAAATGGGCTTTTGCAGGAACATGGAGGGTAGGAGGTGTACTTGCAATGTCTCGACCATTTGGCAACCGCTTGCTGAAGCAATTTGTTGTTGCAGAACCAGAGATACAGGTAGCTTGCGCTTGTATGCTTGTGTTTGATTCTAGCCCCCCAAAAAACATAGATTGGTGCTTCCATGCTATATGTCAAACTAGCAATGCTCAAGGTTTTCTTATCTTTTCAGGAGCAAGAAATAGACGATGAAGTGGAGTTTCTGATTTTGGCTAGCGATGGGCTGTGGGACGTGGTTCCAAATGAGGTTAGTTTGCTATTCTATATATTAATAATACGTTGTTACTTGTTTCGAGGTGTAGATATATATGCGTTCACAAATTCCACCATAGCAGAATAAACTCTATCAGAGATAGGAGCTTAGTTGGATTTCTGGCAGTAGAATCATTAAGTAGCCAACAGGATGCATGCTAAGTCGTTTTTTGGCAACTTTTGAAGAAATTCATATTACATCATATCGTTGTAAAAAATCTCACGGTCTTCTCCTATTGTCCACCCAGGATGCCGTTATGCTCGTGAAAAAGGAGGAGGATCCCGAGGCGGCTGCCCGGAAGTTGACGGAGACCGCCTTCGGCCGCGGGAGTGGCGACAACATCACCTGTGTCGTCATGAAGTTCCAGCATGAAAAGACGGGCGGCGACTCCCCCTCGCCTTCGGGCGACAAGAGCTGAACTTATTCAAGCGACAAGAGCTGAACTTATTCGTTGGTCGGTTATACATGTCGTCGTCCGGCCTTCGGCTAGGCCAAGAAATGGGCGCCTTGTCTGTAGATCTGCGGGGCCCAGTCCATATGTATCAGAAAAGAGAAATGCTCCTGCGTTTTTCCGGAAGTTTTTTTGCACGAATTTTAAAGCACATCAATGGCTGTGATTAGGGGTGGAGATTAATCACAACCATTGATGTGCTTTAAAATTCGTGCAAAAAAACTTCTAGGAAAGCACAGAAGCACTAATGTAGCATGGTTTATATACATTCAAGGTATATTATGCCCGAAATTTGCGGGCGAATACAGAAAGTCTTTATCGGACCACCGTCGGTTGGTTTTCACGCTGCGGAGACGAGTGCTTCTCTTAGCCGGTTGTGAATGCAGCGGCGGTGCTCTGGCCTTTTGCAGAAGCGCCAGCGGCCACTGGTAAGCACCCATTGTGCATGGTCGAGAGATAGATTGGACATAGTATCACAGTCGTGCATGCTGTTGAGAGATCAGGGGTCGATGGGGCGAATGGAGGGAAATCCTGAAGAGGCCAGGATCTTGATCAGTGGCGACGGCCTGGAGGATGTCTTTGCCACAAGTTCCTGCTGCTCTGCATATCACATTGCAAAAATTTAAGCTCCTGTGCAGGTGAAGATGGAACCATCGATGGCCAAGGCAGCGTGTGGGGTGACAATATACTGCTCCCTAGTTTAGGGAACCGTAAAACTCCCTCACTAAGCCAGTGCTTGACTCAAGTATAATGTCACTGCTCTCTCAGTTTATAGCTACAGGAACCTCAACCTTATATTCACGTCGTTACAATCTACTGTTAGTGGAAAATCATGACACATTTCGCACAGGAATCTCACCGATTATCTTAAACAGTGACAATGAGCTCCGTTCTCTGCATATCTTACTCTTTTGTCAGTCAATGTCGCTTTACAACTTACAAAGATGCATCTGAATCTAAATTCTTGGTTCCTTTGCTGGAGCAATGTGGCGATAGCCAATGTGACTGTTGGCTCCACATGACTACCCAGACACAGATGGAATTGATCCAGGCAAAAGAGTTCATCTCATCTTTCTTAATCAGTGCAAAAAAAGTTAATATTTCTGATTTTCTGAAGATGAATATTCGGCTCGAAAATACTGCAAATTCAAGCAGCAACAGCTACATTTCCACAGGACACGACATGGTTTCCATCAAGAGTGGCTGTTCTGAGTATGGTGTCGCTTTCGAAAGTCCTAGCGGATATCAGTGGCGTCGCACTCATGTGCAACCATTGCCATGTACAGAGCTGACTAGAACATCTGGGACAAACTTCTGTGCAAATTTGCTCTGAAACTCCTATATCCAGGTGAATATTGCTCCTTCTCGTGAGTTCGCAACAATATCCCGTTCTTTTCGCAGAAATGATCAATTCTTGTATCGATGAATGTAACTGAAGAGGTGTCGACGAGCTGCAATTATCTCAAGAATTAGAACCTAATTAGGCAGGAATAGCTGGTTACTGTCTTCATGCTGAGCAGTGAGCACCACTGTGTTAAATTGCCGGATTAATCGCATACTCTGGATAGCCAAACCATTGTAGGAGTGTCCATGGCAACTGAAGTTGATCTCATTGTCGGCATTCAGTATTCACCAGTAGTCATTGCAGGAGCACTTGCCGTCGACGAAATGATGGAACCTAGAGGCGTCCCGGAGGATGATCTGCCGGTCACACAGCGCAGAGACGTGCTTGGCCACCTCGTTGCAGTCGCTGCACATCCTCGTGTTCTTGATCACCCTGACGGGCATCCGGCCCGCGTCGGAGCGGATCAGGCCGTAGGTGATGGCGAGCTTCTCGGTGTGGCAGAGCAGCAGCTTCTCCTTCTCCTCCTCCGGGAGGTCGAACGCACTGCAGCTCGTGTCCGGTGTGTACCCCACGGTCCTGATCCGGCACATCAGACGGCTCATCTCCTCGTATATCTCTGCTGTCTCCGGGTGCGCCGGTGCGGGCTCCCCTCGACCTCGAAGACATGGATGCCCTGTTCGATCTGTATCCAGCTCCAACCGGGCCTGGTGTTCACTCCTCTGGCTTTCATGGCGTACTTGAGGCTCTCTGCTTCATCAAACATCTGGTGATGCTCGTACATGCTCATCATCAGGTAGTTGGCAGAGTTGTACGGCTCTAGTCTGAACAGATTTCTGGCGGCCTCCTCTGCCAGATCAAGGTTGCCATGGATGGAGCAACCCGTGAGAATGGCGCCCCACGAGCTCGTGCCTGCCTCGACCGGCGACCTCTCGATGAAGGCCATGGCCTCGTCAAGGTACCCGGTCCTAGCCAGCAGGTCGACCATGCAGGCGTAGTTCTCGGCCGTCGGCGTCACGCCGTACGTTGTCTCCATGCCGTCGAAGTACTCCCACGCTTCGGCGATCAGGCCCATGGATCTGCAGGCGGTGAGCAGCGCGGTGAAGGCGATGCTGTCCGGCTTCAGCCCCGACCTCCACAGGTCGTGGAACAGCGCTATGGCCTCGTGAGCTTGCCCGTGGACGGCCAGCGCGGTGAGCATCGCGTTGCAGCACACAAGGTTCTTGCTCTGGATCCTCCCGAACACCCTCTTGGCGCTCGTCAGGCTTCCTGCCTTGGAGTACATGTCGACCAGCGCCGTCCCGACGACCATCTCGCCATCGTAGGCTCTTCGTAGGACGAAGCAGTGCAGCTCCTTTCCTTTCTTTAGGAGGGCGAGCCCGGCGCAGGCCCGGAGCAGGACCAGCGTGGTGACCAGACTGGGCTCGACGCCGTCGTTCTGCATCTCCGCAAAGAGGGCGATGGCGTCCTCGTACTCCCCGTTCTGGCAGCTTCCGGAGATGAGGGATGTCCAGGAGACCGCGTTGGGGGTGAGACCGGCAGCCTTGATCTGCCGGAGCAGCAGCATCGCCTGTGAGCTCAGCCCGTTCATGGCGTACCCGGTGATCAGCCCGTTCCAGGTGGTCACGTTCGGGTCTAGCCTGTTCCTCTTCATGGTATCCACCAGCTCCAGTGCTCTTTCGAACTCGCCGGCGTTGGCGTGCCCGGCGACAAGCGAGTTCCAGGATTCAGTTTTCCAATCCATCGAACACGCTCTGTGCGAAGTCGAGACGGCCGCACTTGGCGTACATGTCCACGAGCGCCGTCCCCGTGTACGCGTCCGGCACGAGCTGGTGCCGCAGGAAGAAGCCGTGGATCTCCGTGCCATGGTCGAGCGCCCCCGCGTTGGCCACGGACTTGAGGAGGCTGGTCACGGTGGTGGCGTCCGGCGACAGGCCCTGCTCCAGCATCCTCCGCACAACGGCGACCGCCTCCCGGTCGCGCCCGTGCCGCGCACAGCCTGAGAGCACGGTGTTCCAGCTGGCCAGGGTGGGCTCCGTGGTCCCTGTCCTCGCCATGCGCTCCGCGAGCTCCATGGCGTCGTCCACGAGCCCGAGCCGGACGCAGCACGCGATCACCGCGTTCCACGCGACAGCGCTCTCGATGTTCGACCGGAGCAAAACCGTCGTGGCCGCATCCACGTCGGCGCCCTCGGCATACATGCCGGCGAGGATTCCGGGCACGAGCGGGTGCGCGTCGACGAGCCCGGCCTTGATCTATCCGTCGGTTGTGGCCGGCGGCGGGTGGGCGGGTCGACGGGGAGGAGGATCTATCCGTCGGGCCGGCGGCGGCTGGTCTCGATGAAGGAAGAAGAATGGCGCAGCCGTGTGTGCGGTTTGTCCCTTCCGAGCCGCAACGTGCGGCGTACAGGAGGTCCCCGGGTGCGGGAGTGTCAGCGGAAATCCTATACCCCGCGTACCCCCGGGTCGCGGGGAGTATGTGTTTCATTTGGGTATCGCTAGGAGAAGGCAACCCTTCCCGAAGGGTAAACTTGTGTGGGCCAAAGCCGCTGCGGAGGAGGCACGTGTCGCGCGCGCGGTTGCGTACGAAGCCCCGGAGCGTTGTCCCGAGTACGCTCAGCCGGCGCACGAAGCCCCAGCGATGTACGATGTCCCTCGCGACATTGCGCGGACGCGCTGCCGAAGCCCGCGTACGAGCCCCTGGTACATAGATTCAAACTTATACGTACACAGATTCAAGTTGTACCTCAACATAAATTTAAACGTACAACTATATAAACTAACACGTACAACTATACAGACTCAAACGTACAACTAGACATAATTAATTTGTACGTACAGCAACAGAGACCGCGTTGTACAGCAACGTAGACCGCGTTGTACAGCAACAAAAATCGGGTTGTACAACAACACACAGACCGGGTTGTACAGCAACATAGACCGGGTTGTACGTAGAAATACATTCGGGTTGTATAAACAACTACACGTAGCAAGTTGTACGTATAACTACAAAATTCAGTTTATACGTACGACTACACTTAGGGTGTACAAAACATACACAATCCGAAGTATAAAAAAAAATTTAGTCAAAACTTATGAATATGGGATCTAGTTTTGAAGATCTCGACGCGAGGAGTTCAAAAGTGAAAACGGTTCGTAAATCGGATAAACGGTTCTCAAGATATTTCGTTTTTTAAAAAACGAATCTCAAAATAAATGCATATACAACCCTCTGCCCACCACCAGGGAGCTGCCACTTGTCACCGCGTGGAGAAAAGGTGGCAGAAGAAACGAACCAAATTGCGACACTTGTCAGTACCGGATCGCACGCGCGTGGACCTTTGCGAAGGTAACCCTTTTTCTAATGATTTCCGTTTCATTTTCGGTTTTTTCTGTTTCTTTTTCGGTTTTTGTTTCTTTTTATTTTTTTCGTTTTTCTTTTTTCTTTTATTTTTTTGTTTTTCTGTTTATATTTTTCGTTTTTCTTTTTTTAACGTTTTTTCTATTTTCTTTTTTTCTATTTTTGGTTCTTTTTATTTACTTTTTTCTTTTTTTGTTTCTTTTTTTGTTTTTCTTTTGTTCTTATTAAAATAAATAAATAAAAAATCACCGACATTTTTGTGTTCATTTTTAAAAATTGTTCAAAAATAATTTTTGTTCACTTTTAAAATCGTTCAAAATTAGTTTCCGTTCATAAACCTTTTTCACTGATCCATAATATCTTCAGCGGGTCCAAAAAAACATTCACCACTTCCAGAAATTGGTTCACCACTTTCAAATTTTGGTTCACCACTTTTAAATATTATTTCACCACTTTCAAATTTTGGTTCACCACCAATTCCAAATTTTTGTCGCCTTGTCGATGTCCGTTCGGTTTTTCTTTATGTGCAGCGACATTCTGCTTTTCTTTCACGCCGCAACGAGCGGTGTGCAGGCGCCCCCGGGTGCTGGAGTGTGAGTCGAAGTAAACGGCGTCGCAGGTGGGAGGCCCAGTAGTAAAGTAGGCCCGTGGGCTGCGGGAGTCCCAAGTCCGGCGGTAGAGCCCGTCGCAGGTATTGAGAGCCATACACGAAGGTGTACAAGTGTTAAAGCAGGGGCTAATACGGAGAATTGGGACGGGAGAACAAACTGACCCGTGGAATGATCAGTGGCTTCCTCGTGATGGCATGCTACGTCCGCTAGCTTGTCTAGACGATGAACCACCTAGTCGAGTTGTTGATTTCATTGACATGAGCACAGCGACCTGGAATGAGGAGAGTCTCAACCAGTTTTTCTTGCCAATGGATGTCTGAGTTGATCAGAGAGATTCCAATCTGTGGCAGGAGATTCCCAGACTTTTGGGAATGGCATAATGATCGACGAGGGGTTTTTTCGGTCAGGTCAGCGTACAAAATGCTGATAACTACTCGGGACCGGAGGGAGGCATGGCTAGAAAATCGAGCTGGAGGCTCGGAGAGGGAACAAACAGCCAAGGAATGGTGTACTTTGTGGAAGACACGGGTACCCTCAAAGCTACGTGTGTTCCTATGGCGGCTAGCTAAGCAGTCGCTACCCACCAACACCCTAAGATACCACCGGAAGATGGCTGAGCACGATCGTTGTCAACTGTGTGGAGCGCAGGATTCATGGCACCATGCTCTGCTCGATTGCTCTATGTCGAGGAGTGTATGGGCTTTGGTTGATGCAGAGGTTACCGAGCACATCTGATGTTCGGCTGAAGTAAATGCTAGAGACTGGCTTGCTAACTTGATAGCAACTCTCCAGCATGAGGATCAGATCAAGGTTTTCGTGACACTATGGGCAGTATGGCATGCCAGAAGGAAGGCGATACATGAACAGGTTTTCCAGAGCCCCTTGACGATACACCACTTCGTGGAGAGTTTCATTGGTGATCTTAATCAGGTGGAGGATATGAAGAAGAAGCTGCGGAGCGCTGCAGCTCCACCAGCAGTGCCGACATGGATTCCTCCGCCAAGAGGAAGGGTGAACGGATAGACGTCGCCTAGAGGTGGGGTGAATAGGCGATTTAAAAACTTTTTCGAGAAGCCGGATTATCCGGTCCAAGAAAGACCCGGATATTCCGGTATGCTTGATAAAGGCGGAATAAAACTAGAGGTTTACTTTAACAAGCATACAACCTAGATATAAATACTAGGCTCACCTATGTGCACCAACAACTTATGCTAAGCAATAGAAGTAACAAGGTTATAGCAAGATAGATGACTTCAAGCACGAAGGCTATCACAATATAAAGTGCATAAGTAAATAGCTCGGGTATAGAAATAACCGAGGCACGCGGAGACGAGGATGTATTTCCGAGTTCCACCCAAAGGGTGTACGTCTCGTTTGGAGAGGTGTGCGCAACCACAACAGGTTAGCCGCAACGCCACAAAGGCTCACCTTCTTCTTCTAGGCTCACCTTCTTCTTCTGATGAACTCAACCACAAAAGGTTGCGAGTTCACCTTCCACTATTGATCTCCTTTGGGGCGGAGATCGAATCCCGTACAACACTCTTGAGGCACACACCCACAACTTAATTGGGGGCTCCCAAGTCTTGAGGCACACACCCACACCTTAATTGGGGGCTCTCAAGATGACCACAAAAGGTCTTGACCACAAAAGGTTTTGGCCACAAAAGGCGTCTAGGGTCCAAGGACCCAAGAGTAACAAGCTCACAAGTATCACCACCACGAATCCTCGTGGAGGGCTCAAACCGATGCAAATGCAATGGCAAGAGCACACGAAGTGCTCAAGTCCTTCACTCTCAAATTCCAACACAACAACAAATGTTTATGGCGGAATAAGAGAGGAAGAACAAAGGAAACCACAAAGGAGTCAAATCCTTCACTCCCAAATCCCACCAAAAGCAACTAATGCTTATGGGGGGAGAAGAGAGGAAGAACAAAGAAGAAGAACCACAACGGAACTCCAAGATCTAGATCCACTAAGTTCCCCTCACTTAGAGGAGAGATGGATTGGTAGAATTGTAGATCTAGATCTCCTCTCAACTTTCCCTAAAGAATATGCAAGATTCTATGGAGCGATTGAGAGGGGAGTGAGCTTTCCAAGGTCAACAATGGAGTAGGAGAGAGAAAGAAATCGTGCTGCCTTAGATTCTTAGGAAGAAGAAGGGGAGGGGTATTTATACCCCTACCAGAAATCTGACCGTTTTCTGCCCGTTGGGCCGGAACTTCCGGCCACTAAACCCGGAACTTCCGGTCAGCCGGAAAGTTCCGGCCAAACTTCCGGCCTGGCCAGGGCGCAGGCAGTTCCAGACTTAGAGAAAAACCAGCATGTTCAGCACCGAAACTTCTGGTGGTTTGGCCGGAACTTCCGGTCGCCCGGAAAGATCCGGCCAAACTTCCGGCCAAAGTTCCGGCTTTGCCCGAGTGCGAGCAATTCCTGACTTAGCCAAATTTCTGGTTTGTCTGGAACGGAACTTCCGGTCGCCCGGAAAGTTCCGGCCAAACTTCCGGTGAAAGTTCCGCCTTTGCCAGGGGCTAAATCCTAAAAGGACTTAGCCGTTTTCTGCCAGATGGAAATGTCCGGTGCAGGCCCGGAACTTCCGTCCCTTCGGCCGGAACTTCCGGTCACAGCACCGGAACTTCCGGACGAAGTTCCGCCCCCGCCAGTAGGCCTCACCAAAACTGAAGTAACTTTTGCAAATGAAGTCCAAAAGAGGTGAGACCAATTTTGTTGGAAAGATAGCGACGATGAGTAAAATATTGCATCCCATAAATAGATTAAAATCGACACACATGGCAAGGTGTGGGACTTTCCTCATGGTAAAACCGACAATATTTCCGCCACCGAAAACACAACAAGTTATCCAAGTAAAACCGATTTCGATGAACAAGAGCTTGACATGGAGATGAACCAAGCTCTAATTTCTCACCAACATAAAATCCAAATAAGAACCAAGAAATATGATATGCCAAGTATGCAAAGGTTTGAGCTCTCCACAACGATTCGATCAAGTTACTAACTTGAGAGCCCCTCTTGATAGTACGTCTATCTATCCTATAGCCCTATCAAGATCATACCTTTGCCTTGAGCATTCCACTTGAGTTGGATGATGACTATCTTGATCTCTTCAAGTGGATCATCTTTCTTGATTGCGCGTCCAAACACTTGCTTGATGAAAACTTCTCCAAATACTCCCCCATGCTCACAATGGGAGAGTCTCGCTAAGCTTCGTCTTCATGTATCCATTGCAAGCATAGGATCTTTTCGAGAAAGCTTCTCTTGGTCTTGCACAACTCATCTTTTCAACACATGAGTTTCAAGAGTTCAACACATGAACTCCACAATTCCATGAACATGATCTATAATGATATCTCAATGCAAACATTAGTCCATAGAGATTGTCATTCAATTACCAAAACCACACATGAGGGAAAATGCTCTTTCAAAGGGTGAAAATCAATGTGGATGCAACGGTGGGGAAGAACACCGGCTGTGGGACGGTGGCAGCTATCGCACGGGACGAGGATGGTGTGTTTCAGGGGGCATCGTCCTTGGTTTTCCTACGACGATCCGACGTTGAAACTCTGGAAGCGTTGGCCTGTCGCGAAGCGTGTGCACTTGGGAGGGACATCAATGCTCGCAGGGTGAGGGTAGCAAGTGACTGCCGCAATGTGATTATCAATCTAGAACAAGGATCGATGGGAAGCTACTCTCATATCCTCCGAGAAATCACGGAGACGAAGAGGGATTTTGAAGAGCTTGTGTTCTACCATGAACGGCGAAGCTCCAAAAAAGAAGCGCACTCGCTAGACAGAAGAGCTACCTATGATGACCCAGGCCGCCATTTGTGGCTGGGGGAGCCTCCAGTAGGCGTTTGTATCAAACTTCTCAATTTCTAAATAGGGGCAAGGCCCAAACTCTCAAAATAAAAAAATCACCGAATAAACCCCTAGGGCTATATAAACAGCGGCTGGCTAGTCTTCTTCTTCGCCGCCGCCTCCGCTGCAACAACCACCACCCCTCCTCGTCTTCTTCGCCGCCAAAAGGAAAAGATGCTCTACGAAAACATCCACTCCCATGCCCAAATCCAATCCCTGCAGGCCCGCTCCCATGAGCTGGCCCGCTCCGATGAGATCATGCTTGTGAATCTTGTCTCTCTGGAGTCCGTGCGCGTGGCGGCCGAGTCGTATGCACTCCTCCGCCCGCTGGTTGACCCGACGTCCTGGGTATGCTCCGAGCTGGGTCCCCTCTCGGTCGTGGCAGGCTTGGCGCTGGAACTCCACAAGCTCGAGCATGATCTGTTACCCCAGGTCATGGATCCGGAGGCCAAGCTGGAACGGGACGTCCTGGAAGCCGTCCTACTCATGAAGAACTCAGCAATTACGATCTCACATCTGGGGAAGGCCTTTAAGGAAGCCCTAGTCTTGGCCGGATTGATTGACGAGTATCTGCTCTCAACACAAGTCGAAGACCTGAGCATATTGCTAAAGGATACCACTGATCGTGTACTGGAAGGTAATTACAACATTGTCTGGCTTCGGGAGCAGCGTGTCGCGTGGATGGTCCGGCTGGTCACCGCTCTGTTGGCGACCCCGGTTTGTTTCTCTGATTCTGATGAGTATCTTACCAGCTCGTGACTGTTGTGATGAGTATTTCTTAGGGGCGTGGCAAAATTCAAGTAGCCAATGCTGAGCATAAACATATATAGCAATGCCAACATATATATCATAGATCAAATTTGCTAAGTAAGCAAATATGTCCTCACACAGCTACAATTGGATCATTGTTTCTCTCTTTCTCAGCTATAACTCCTACTCTCAATGGTATCTATGCACATAATTGACCTGAACAACCCAAAGCAATTGGAGACCTCCTGAACTTGAATCCATCCCAAGACAGGTGTTTCACAAATAACTGGACCGTTGCAACTGGCATGTCGTGGCACTGTGTGTTGACTAAATGCCTTCCCCTTCATTCTCACTTCTCAGGTGTAGTGACAAATGGAGGCCATCTTTGGCTTGTTGGGGATTTTGAATTTGCTATGCGAGATCCAAACTCATGAAGGGTTTGCATCAACAGCTTGAACCTACATAAAGAATATATTGGGTTACACTGTTGCTCTCAATTATCAAGTTGTATACATTAATAATGCAAATAGTTACAGAACAATTTGACTATGTGTGCAAATCATCTGGATATTGTTTTGTTTCCTTTAGTTGGGACTGTCTAATTCACAGCCAGCTGTGTTTGATTTCACGCACAGTCAGATTTTCAACCACTAGCAATTTGCCACGTGTTTCTCTCGGTTAGAAACGAACCAACAAAAACGTGTGTGATGGAAATGGAACACAACCAGAAAACACTTTGCATGGGATGTCGTCTGAACTGTAGACGGCCCACCATGTCCAAAAGAAGCCCAAAAATGAAGCTTTCTATAGGCTTTCTCTTTTCTATCCCTGTTGTCTAGCACAAACGGCTTTTTATCCTCATGTCCAAAACGAACCAAGGCGTAGCAGGTGAGACACCTTCCTCACGGAAAGAAAAGCGGGTCAATCTGTAGACGCGCCTGATGAACTTGTATTTTTGCGTATGAAGTTGTTACTACAAAAACGCAAAGTTTTGAGAAAATTCAGTTGAACTTGTATTTTTGCATATTCAATTGTTTATTTATCCATGTACTCTATATTTGTTTTGCAACAATAGAAGAAGAAAAGAAACATGAAAAATTGTGATCCTCCTCCTTTTCTGACCTTGGAGCCGGCTTTCCAACTTGAGTACACTTAAGCAGGCGGAGTTACCCACGATAACTTCCCTTTCCAAATAAGATAACCCACTTAAGCACCCCACCAATCAGAGACAAACATAAAAGAGAAAGAGATAGTCGAGGAGAAATGAGAAATGGCATATTTCAGATACAATATTCAGATAACATTAATATATATCAACCACATAATTCAAATAAAGTGAAAAGTGAAAAGACACATTTCATAAGACACAAAGACAAATTTGAGAGACAGTTTAGGATATACACATTTCCGATACATAGACATCTCAGAGAAGAGAAGGGACACAGTTCAGATACAATTTTCAGATAACAACTAATTATCTCAAAAAAAAATCAAATAAGGAGAACAGAGGAGAAACGACACATTTCAGGAAAGCTTAGGATATACACATTTCAGAGACAAGCACAACTCAGAGAAGAGAAGGGACATATGTCAGATACAATATTTGGATAACCTAAATATCTCAAACACAAATTTCAATTAAAGAGAAAAGAGAAGAGAAGAGATACATTTCGGAGACGGAGACAGATTAGGATATACACTATCAGACACGACTGAAGACTGAAACAAACTGAAGATGGTAGAAACAGAATGGGAAAACAGAGACACAGAAAGAGACACAAACAATTTAGATTGAACACCAAATCAACCAGTGAGAGCAGAGACAAAGAAAAGAGACTGACGGAAGGGACAGAAAAGTAACACACGACTGAAACAAACTTAAAATGCTAGAATTAGAATGGCCAGACAGAGGCAAGGAAAGAGACACAACAATTCAGATTGAACACAAAATCAACAAGGGAGAGCAGAGGCAAAGAAAAGAGACTGGCGGAAGGGACAAATATATCCAACAATCAAAGAGGAAAGACAAAGAGACCCTCTTTCAAAATATGAGAGGAGTAAAATCCAGAGAAAGAGGTAAAATTCAGAGATGCAAACAAAAGCATAAATCAGAGACAAATAAGACCCAAATATAAAAGACAAAAAAGACTCGACTATAAATCAAGACACGCATGACAGAGGCACACAAGAATAAGACTCAAATATAAAGAAGACTCAAAAGACAGAGGCAAAAGAAAATAAGAATCAAACTGAATCGACAGAAAAACAAGAGAAACAAATTTAGAGAAAGACACGATAAAAGAAAAAAAGAAGAATACAATCAGACAAAGATAATAAAAGACAAGAGTAGAAACAAAATTCAGAAAAAGACACTCACACAGACTAATTCAGGGCGAGTGGTGACTAAGAAACAAGAATCAAACTGAATCGGCAGAAAGAAAAGAGAAACACATAAAACATACAGAGACGAATAAAGTCAGACAAAGATAAGAAGCACATAAAACAGACACGATAAATAAAAAGAGACACATACTCAGAGAAAGATGAGCAACACGAGAATTCATAAACATATTCAGAAAAATACACGATAAATAAAAAGAGACACATAGGTCAGATAGTATACCAAAGAGAGAGGGACACAACATATGACAAGAAGCCATGATACCAAATGGAAGAATTGATGAAAGCACTGCAACTTCTTTGAACTTAAGAAATGAGGTCATGAGAATAAGGAGAGATAAATACTCGATTCAAAACAACCAGCCATGATAGTCAAATATTGTGATGCCGCGTCGTTATCATCAAGAGGAGGGACATCAAATCTTACACAACATAACCCAATGCTAGAGGTGGCAACTTGCCAACAACATACCGTTATAATAGCCATATTACAGAAAGTATGAGGAATGGGTCCGATTTCAAAATTCATACAAAAAGATGGAATCAACAAAGCAAAGACAGTATTCAATTCAGGGGGCAATTTTGCAACAGTTTAGGGACAGAAATCCATCTTTCAATAAGCAGCAGCACATGCATCAATAAGGCAACAAAATTCATCCTAGGCAGCATTGTACTGAATCGTGAAGAACAATATCCACGAAGAACAAACGACTATCTACGCCATCATGTCACTTCACTGGCCTGATCCCTACATGGCGAGAGGTGTGGAAACAAAATCCAATCAATACATAACTCAATACAAAAAATACGCTATGATTAATCTCAGCAGCAGGAAAATAAGAAATAGGCAAAGTAAGTACTATATGCCTTCAGGTTATCGGTTTTCATGTTGAAATGTAAAGCTGCAAGAGATGAATGCACAATGGCAGACATGGAAGGCCCCCATTCTCCTGTAGAACATAGAAATTGCACCTGCAAGGACAAGAAACCAAGCGCGCTCAAGACGACGTCAACGGGGATCACACAAGACCAAATCCTAGCAAATTGATAGGAACGTTTGGACAGCACTTTTGCCACAACTAAAATAAAAAAATGATTTTGACCAAACCAAACTGCATGTTCCTCAAACACCCAACAGGATCATATATTCTTGTTGCAAGCAATTAAGAACCTCAAAGTTCAGTCTCACACAGGGTTCATGAAAAAATGTGCTAAAGCTCAACCACAATACATAAATGGAATGATAGAATGCTATCGAGCATGCCATGTCAATTGCTGTGGGACTGATGATACTACAAAAATGAAAAAGCTTACATCGAAGATCATAACTTCCTATCTGTGCTGATCTTAACCATTGAGAAGGAGCATGCGTTATGAAATAAAGCCAAAAACAAGTTAGATACCATGAACATAACTGTAGCTGTAGATCTACTGCTACACAACATGCTACACAACACACAGGTAGGTATGGTTCATCAAATCACGGGAAATCTGAACTCAAATCAGTAACACAAAAAATCAGGGGCTCACAGCCCCACAAGCTGAGCTACAACCTTTGACGACCTAATACCCATGCCTACGGCACCAACTCGAACAACAGACTACAACAAACAAGGCCGATACAAAACAACCATACAACGACTGGACAATTTTGCTCAACCGATCCCTAAAATATAACTTGCGTAGATCACAGAATACGGCCACGAGGCTACAGAATACCTCCTACCAGCGACGCATCTAACCTACTGCACCAAAATCAAAGAAGATGATGGCGAGAAAATCACAGCTCGGAGGGTGACACAAAACTAAGGGAGTGGGAGGCTGCTCGCATGCATACATCAGACAGACAAAACGACGAGCGCAGGGCACCTCCTACCGATGACCTCCGACGCCAAATCAGGTCGAGAATGACGAGAAAATCACAGCTCAGGGCACAAAGGGATGGATCTGGGGGAGTGGGGCTACTCGCATGCATACCTCCGGCGCCAATTCAGGACGAGACATGCGAGAAATTCACAGCTCAGAGGAAAAGGGATGGATCTAGGGGAGCGGGGAAGCTGCTCGCATGCATACCTCCGCCACTGGTGACCTCGCCTCTCGAGTAATCCAGCTCTCGCCATTACCGGCCACCCCGTGGATTCAAACACCAAAGCTCTGCTTCCCCTCGCTACCTTCGCCTCCGCCTCAGTACCCAACTCTGTTTCTCCAATCTCCACCCCCGAAATGAGATAAGACACGTATCCGACACAGAAAACACGAAAAATACAAACAAAAAAGCCAAAATAGACAAGCCCAAACACAAAAAAAGCCCCACCCGCAACCCTGGGCCCGCCATCCCAGCGAAGACAAAAAGCCCAATTGGGTTGCGTCATGAAGCGGACAAACTAGAGCGCTGGGCTGCGAAAAAGAGAAGAAGCTCACGCACGAATCATGACGACGAAACCGACGGATAAAGAAACGAGTGTGAGCCAAATGAATCACAGTCACCTGTGAATTAGCAGAATCCTACTTCTTGTAGTTATGTGCTAACCAATCTTATTTATTCAGGTTTTCAAAAAGTTCTCCATTTGCCTATCTGACCCAACATTGGCCATTTTTGCCACTGCTTTCTTGACAATTTGACATAGATATGAGCTCACCTCAGTGTGTCAGTATCATGGGTTTTGCGAACAGCAAACTCTG
Organism: Poa annua; assembly: GCA_026929855.1. Classification (NCBI taxonomy): domain Eukaryota; kingdom Viridiplantae; phylum Streptophyta; class Magnoliopsida; order Poales; family Poaceae; genus Poa; species Poa annua. Next base: position 84,943,046 of record CM049432.1, read on the forward strand.
TTTCTGGTTTCAGGTAAAAACCGACAGATCGAGCAGAAGCGTGCTTAAAAAACATTCACCGACTTGAAGCGTCTAAGGTAGGCGGTACTCCTGGTGCATTGTCTTGCCATTCTAGCTCATGTGTTTCGCTTTTTCATATTGTTACTTCGGTTTGTAAAAGGTCCTCTCTTTGGTCCCTCCAAAAGTCCAAATGTGGTTTTCTATCATTGCCAGTATCAAGAAAATGTTTAATTATGCACGAAAGCCACTGGAACTACATTACCGCTGTTCCATTCCATCGTTACACTGCTCAGAGCAATGAGGTATAAGTAAAACACACACTTACATGTACATTGTCCTGGGAACTTTTTTTGACCAAATTGTCCTCGGAACTTAAGACTGTAAAAACAATTGTGGTGCTTACAATAAGGTACCAGTACCACATGTGCTTTGAATCAAGGAAAAAAAAACCTTCCATACTTTTTTTTCACCATATTGCTGTTTTATTGACTTCCAGCTGAATTAACTGAAAGGAGGCTTTCAACTACTGATTCCATGGTCGGTTGCTTTTTCCTCTCTTCCCCCAAGCATGAGATAGCCAACTTGATCACTCCCTTCACTTGTGAGTAGTCAAATTCACCACCCAATCTGAAATCTACAAACTCTGCTATCCAGAAAGGTTCATCTTTGTCCAATTTGTAAGAAAGCATTTTGATGAACTTCTTCAGCATCACATGCACCCTCTCATCCTCACCTTTGACCAAATCGAAAACAGGTGTTCCTGACACTATTTCAAGAAGCACCACTCCATAACTGTACACATCAACCTTTGGTGTAATGGGTAATCCCGAAATCCACTCTAGAGCAATGTAATCTACAGTTCCTCGTGCTCGTGTGACGTTTTGAGTAGGCCCTGATCTGCTGAGCAGCTTTGCCAAGCTGAAGTCGGTGATCTTAGGTTCCAGGTCCTGATCCAGTAAAATGTTTTCAGGCTTTAGGTTGCAATGAATCATTCTAGGCACTCATGGTGAAGATAGGCCAGACCCTTTGCTACGCCTAAGGCAATGTTGAATCTCTGCTTCCAATCTAAAGAGGTTTTGATTTTGAATAATACGTCAGCCAAGGATCCTTTCTCAGCATACTCGAGGACCAACATCTTTCTGAGCAAAATCCGTATATTCTTACTAGGTTCATATGGTTGATCCTTGCAATGACATGACACTCATCATGGAATTCTTCTCTGTTGTGCCTTATATTTCCCAGCTTTTTTATGACAACCACTCGATCGTCATCCAGAATTCCCTTGTAGGCAACCCCTGTACCTCCCCATCCAAGCTCATGTGCAAACTTTTCGGTTGCCTTAACCAGCTCCCTGTAACTATACATTGGGAAATGATTTGTCATCTTGTAGCCTTCCTCAGCTCCCCATACTTGTGAGGATCTCAGCTCCCTCCTCAAAACAAAGACGCATGCAAATGTCAAGAAGAAAACCTCAATAACAAAGAAGACACCGATAAACCCGTAGAAGTAGATCCATTTTAGTTCCTCCTGGTCAGGCCTATGAAAGAAACTGAGATTTTTTTTCCATGTATATAGTGCTTACTACTGGATCACACCTAAGCTTATGTGGTACAGAATCAAGCACATTTGACTGTGGAATGGGGAGCTTTGATGTGTCCAAACTTGATGGCAGTTTGATGTACATTGTGCGCACAGTGGGCGTTGGGAAAGACCTTCCATTGAAGAGGAGAGACTTTGGATAGCATGTACCATTTCCTTGTTTTTACTGAAACCCCTTACAGAAGCAGTCACTTAAGCACGCATTGCATTCCGGAAGGTTTCTCATGGCACCTTTTCGATGCGTTATTGATCAGATCCCCAATACTCAGTGTTTCGCAGTTCCAGAAAGGTCACATTTTGCTCCCCATCGCAGGAGATGTCTACGACAGGCAGGCAACCTTGTGTCCAGTTACCTGGGTTCTTCATCTGATAGCCAGGTGGGCAAGAACACACCGGTGTAGGCGAGTAGTGGCATATCCCGTATGGACCACAGATACCGTGCGTCTTGCATGGCTGGGACTCTGCAATCCATGAAACTGACCATGTCCTGTCCAAGTTTATTCAGCCTAAGATTCCCATCATGCATGATCCCCAATTTTGGGTTATTTGGATTGGTCTGAGAACTTTGAAATGTACCATTATAATTCATGTATTTTGAGATGTACCATTGCAACTCTATGTTTCATTGAACCATACCATTCTCTACGTATACCAATGACTTGGGCCCATTGTGAGGTATCAAATCACCATACGTATTTTCGTATGGACATTTTTGCCCTTGTCTCAATCGTGAAATAGGCAACGGCCTGGAAATCGCCTTGTATTCCTCACCTCGGCCCGACGTCGCCTGTGTTAGGAATAGACTTGTTGTATTCCAGGAGGCCAAAGGCCACAATATAAAGGACATGTACAGCTGTGAATATGCAGGAAACCCCCTAATAATGGGGAGTTACAATTAGACTACAATTAGACTATTATACTTCTAACACCCCCCCTCAAACTCATGTTGGGTCAACAACACTGAGTTTGGAGAGAAAGAAAACATGTTGCGCTCTAGTCTGTGCCTTGGTGAAGAAATCCGCTATTTGCAACTCTGAAGGCACATAATGGAGGGTAACAACTCGACCCTGCACATTTGCATGTGTGTAGAAAGCATCAACACCAATATGCTTGGTCAGCTCATGCTTGACCGGATCACGTGCAATACTGATAGCACTTGTACTGTCAGACAAAAGTGGAGTGGGTGTCGTAACAGAGACCCCAAAATCTGCAAGTAACCACCGTAACCAGGTCACCTCCGTAATCAACGAGGCCATAGCGCGCAGCTCAGCCTCAACACTCGAGCGAGAAACTGCTTTCTGTTTCTTCGTCTTCCAAGCAACCAGCGAACCACCAAGAAAAACACAGTAAGCAGAAAGAGACGAACGATCCGTGGGATCACTCGCCCACGTAGCGTCCGAGTAGCACTGGAGCTGGAGAGAACTGGAGCTAGGGAAGAAAAGACGACGAGTACTTGAAGGGGTTACGGTGCAGAAAACAATAATTTTCTAGCGTACGGAACCCTAACTAGACAGGATCTATCTATCTAGTACATGCGATAACGGTGGCGGAACGGGTTACATTACCTCCATGTAGACCGATAGCGGGGATTACGCTCCCGCACAAGCGTTGACGATGAAGTCGTACGTAGCCGACCTCGAGGTCGCGGAGAACTTGCCGCGATGTCGAAGTCGATGACGCCGGGGTGTCGATGATGATCTGCGTCGACGGGCGTCGGGCGGAAGAAGGCAGAGCGCCAGCACCGGGGCTGGTGCGCCGGCAGCAGAGGGGGGAGGCGCGGCGGCTGCAGGGGGCGAGACGACGTCGCCCAAGCTCCTCAAAAGAGTAGCCTCCGAGCACTCGCAAACATATGGAGCCTAGCGACAACTCCCGGTCATTCAGATCCAGCTGAAATCGCAGGAGTAGATCTTATCTGGAATCCCGCAGAGCAACGGCGCTCTGCGGTATGGCTTAGGTGGAGAGAGACCCCTTTCCTCAGCTCGGCGCGGCTCCGACTTGGGAACCACGATATCGAGAGAGAAATTGGGAATTAATTGAATTTCCTATGAATTAAATCAATTAATATGCCTTGCTATATAAAGGGGGAAGGGGGTGTGCCAACCCCCTTGGCTCCCCCATGTGGGACTAAAGGAGGAGAGGGGAGGGGGGGGGTTCGGCCGAACCCCCCATGGGCCCTCCAACTCCTAGTCCGAGTTGGACTAGGAGGCCCAGCCTTCCCCTTCCTTGTGGGGTGCGGTTTCCCCCTCATGGGCCCTCTTAGGGCCCATTTAGGTGGGAGCCCCCTTTTTCCTTTATTTAATTAATATTAAATTAATATAAAAATCTCATTAGTTCATAATTAATATATTTATATATAATTCAATATCCCATGACTCCGAAACTATTTCGGAACCACCCGAACAACTTTCGGACATTCTCGGAACCATTCCATAGCTCCCCGGAACTCCTTCCGGACCACCGGAACTCTTTCCGGATCAATTTTCTCTCTCCAATAAAAACCTATAAAATTCCAGAACTTATCTCCTAGCGTCGCTAAGACCTTAAGTTTGTTACGCTACGGTTCGGGAACACTCCAGACATGGTTGAGACACTCCGCTCACCAATGATCGTCAGGGATACCTGGAAATATATGACGACCCCTGTGCATTCCACGAATATCGTCGTTGAACCATAAGTATGATATTCATTCCCTTTGTCTCTGCGATACTACCTTGTCCGAGATATGATCGTAGACACACCGATGCCTTTGCTGTATCTCGTTACCGACGAAGGTTATTAACTCGTCTGTGATATTACCATCTCCATGACCTAGTCACAAGCTGCGCAGCTATATAGATGCAATATCACCGAGTGGGCCCAGAGTATCTTTCCATTACAAGAATGAACAAATCCCGCTCTTGATCCTTACGTCTCGATGCTCTTTCGGAATACCCAAGATGGACACCGTTATTGTCATGCTATATAAGACACAACGTTTGATGCTCTCAAAGCACTCCTACGAAGCAACAATAAGTACGGTCTCACGGTCTAAGGAATAAGCTATCATACTCTTATCTATTGCAAATGACAAACATCGTAATACGATCTTATTGCAATACTTTGCGTATGTCCACCACCTTATTCAACTAACAAGATGACCCCATTGTCAACCGACGTCATTGTCCTTGATCGGGAATCTCGATCAACTGTTGCCCAATGGACTAGCTCATATAGAGGCTTGCTAGGGACCTGGTTGTCTATGTATCACACGTGTATTAACAGTTCCGATTAATACAGTTATAGCATAATACACAAACCTATTATAAACTTATGAGATAACGCAATAAATACTACTTATTTATTTGCCTCTAGGGCATATCTCCTTCAGTACTCGTACCACGAAGGTAACGAAGAACACGAAGAAGATGACCGTAGTGAACCGTGGTAGGAGCTGAGACAAACTGACTCAGAATATGAACAGGATAGGAAATATCCGGACGAGTGACGGCGAGATAGACAAGACTCCCAACGAGATGACGATAGCGCGTCGGATCAGAAAGGGGCTCACCATCAGTAGGACGGAGCTTAATATTAAGCTCCATAGGAGTCTCAACAGTGCGCTCATCCCCAAGAGCAGCACGAGCAAGAAGGTCCTGAATATACCTTTCCTGGGAGATGGAAAAACCATCAGAAGTAGAAGAAATCTCAATCCCAAGGAAGTATCGAAGAGGACCAAGATCAGTCATAAGAAACTGATCACGAAGACGAGCCTTAACAAAGGCAATATACTCAGGGTCATCTCCAGTGATGATCATGTCATCAACATAGAGAAGGAGAAGAGTGCGGCCACGAGAAGAAGTGTGGATAAAAAGTGCAGCATCATGTGCGCTAGGAGAGAAGCCGGCGGCGGTCACCACAGAGGCAAAACGCTCAAACCAAGCTCGAGGGGCCTGTTTCAGCCCATAGAGAGAACGCCGAAGACGACAAACCATCCCATCAGGAACATAATACCCAGGAGGAGGCTGCATGTAAACCTCCTCACGTAACTCGCCATTAAGGAATGCATTATGCACATCAAGCTGAGACACGGACCAACGGCGAACAGAGGCAACAGCAAGAAGAGTGCGCACAGTGGTCATATGAGCCACGGGCGCAAAGGTCTCATCGTAGTCACGGCCGTGCTCCTGCTGGAAACCACGAGCTACAAGACGAGCTTTATATCGCTCAAGAGATCCATCAGAGCGGGTCTTAATTTTATAGACCCACTTACACGTGATAGGACGAACACCGGGAGGAGGAGAAACAAGCTCCCAGGTGCCAGTGCGCTCTAGCGCAGCAATCTCCTCGGCCATGGCAAGCTGCCAGTGCGGATGACGCTCGGCATCCCTATAAGAAGTCGGTTCGGAGGTAATAGAGAGACCATACTGACTAGGAGAGTAACGGTCTGGAGCACGTCGCAGACGAACAGGTCGTGAAGAGGAAGGCTCATCGGCAGAAAACGACTCATCAGAAGAAGAGGAAGAAGAAACAGGAGAGGAAGAATCCGAAACCGGAGAACGAGGAGAACTAGGGGAACTAGACAGAGGAGTACTAGGAGAGGACGGCGCCGAGGTAGAAGGTGGCGCCGAGGTCGAAGGTGGCGCCGAGATCGAAGGTGGCGCCGAAGTCGAAGGGGACGCCGCGGTCGAAGAAGACGCCGAGGACGAGGGGATAGTGGGAGGCGTATCCGGAAAAAGAAGAAATGATATATCACCCACCGGGTAGGTACCCGAGGTGGGGCAAGGATAGAAGGGACGCGTCTCATCAAACGTGACATCACGAGAGATGCGCAGCCTACGACCAACGGGATCCCAACAACGATAGCCTTATGCTCATCACTGTATCCGAGAAAAACACACTCAACCGACTGAGCAGTCAGTTTGGTGCGTTCGCGAGGAGGGAGAAGGACATAGCAAACACAACCAAATAAACGAAGAGTCGAGTAGTCTGGAGAACTACCAGAGAGACGCTCGAGAGGAATACCACCCTGAATGGCAGCAGAAGGCTGAATGTTAATGAGATGAGTCGCCGTAGCAACGGTCTCAGCCCAGAAATGCGGCGGAAGGGAGGAAGCAATCATCATGGCACGGGTAGTCTCAAGAATATGACGATGCTTACGCTCGGCGACACCATTTTGAGCATGGGCGCCGGGACACGAGAACTGAGCAAGGGTGCCCTGCTCAGCAAGAACACCACGCAGATGCTGGGAGATGTACTCACCTGCAGAATCAGCGCGAAAAACACGAATAGGCGTGGAATACAGAGTGTGTACCATGGCCACAAAACGCTGATAAATAGAGAGGACCTCACTGCGAGAGCGCATAAAATATAACCAGGTGTACCGGGAAAAATCATCAATGAATAAAATATAGTAGCGATGACCCCCTTTTGAAGCAAAGGGAGCCGGACCCCAAACATCTGAATGAACTAAATCAAACGGTCGCTGAGATGAAGACACACTAGTAGGATAGGGAAGCTGAATCTGTTTGCCTAACTTACAACCTTGACAATGTAAAGACGCATCTCCTGAGACAGACCCCAGAAGACCACTACGAACTAAAGACGATAAGCGGGAATCACAAAGGTGACCCAGACGATGATGCCACTGCTGAAAAGAGCTGGAGGCGGAAGCAGCAACCGCAGAAGAACTGGTCGATGAAGAAGCAGAAGGTGGAACGCGAAGCCAGTCTAACTCCCAGAGCCCCGGGGACTCACGGCTACGAGGGCCAGCTCCAACCAGGGCCTGAGTGTGGCGGTCCTGAACAGAACAAGAATCAGCGTCAAGGATGATGCGACAACCAGAATCAGTGAGCTGACTAGCAGAGAAAAGATTCATCTTAAGACTAGGAACATGAGAAACATCAGGAACAGAGAAAAAGGAGGTAGAAAGGGAACCTCGACTGGAAACAGGAAGAGAGGTACCATCGGCTGTGATAACACGGACAGGAGAAATAAGAGAACGGAGAGCAGAAAGAATAGAAGACGCAGAAGTCATATGAAAAGAAGCTCCAGAATCCAGATATCACGGGGACGACATACCTGACTGTGTAGAAGATGGTGGGCGCGCAGTGTCAGAAGAGGTAGGCACAGAACCAGCAGTGCCCGACGAGGAAGATCCTGTAGCAGCGAGCAGACCACGAAGACCACGAATAATATCCTGCTCAGAGAGTGTAACTGCAGAAGATCCTGACGAAACAACCTGCTGACGAGCAACTGCAGAAGATCCTGACGAACCAGACTGCTGACGAGCAAGGTACTGCAGACGTAAACTGGGATCCCTCTTCCAGCAGCTAGAGAAATCGTGGCCAGTCCGGCCACAGTAGGAGCAGGGAGGACGAGTGGGGCGGGACTGACCACGAGACTGCTGAGTCTGACCCTGACCCTGGACCGGAGGACTGGAGAGGAGCGGCGGTGCTGAAGACCGCAACGAAGGTGCCGGCGCAGGGGGACCACGAGTGGCAAGAACAGAGGAAACCTCAAGAAGTCCAGCACTGCGAAGGCGAGTCTCCTCAGCGCGAAGCTCAGACAGGACCTCAGAGAGCGGTACACGACCGCGAGCAAGCATCTGGGCACGACGGGGCTCAAACTCCTTGCGGAGCCGAGATAGGAACTCATAGACGCGCTGAAACTCCAGATCCGCGCGCACAGTCAGACAGCAGGGACATATGCCACACACAGCTGTACGAAGGGAATCAAGCTGACGCCAAATAGCAGCACTCTGAGTATAAAACTCGTCAATGGTGGAATCACCCTGCTGAAGAGCATGCTCCTGGCGAACCACAGATAGGTAAAGAGCATCCCCAGACGGTTGATAACGCTGGCGAAGAAAAGCCCACTGAGCAGCAACAGTGGGAAGACTCATGAACTCGGCAGCATACTGAGGCAGAACGCTGGAAGTGAGAACAGATGCGGCACGGGCATCCTCATCCATCCACTGAGTGAAGTCAGTCAGATCCAGCCGGTAGGTCGAAAGAGCGTCCGAATACTCCTGTACCTGCCGGTCATAAGCCGCCATAGCAGAATCAGCACTCCTGGCTGCATCCTTGACCGTCTGAGTAGCGTCAGACGCAAAGGAGACGGGCGTCGGTGGAATAGGCGTCGTGGGAGCAGTGGGGCGGGGCGGACAGGGGACCTCGCCAGACAGCACACCCCAAAGACGAAGACCGCGCATGTGGACGCGCATAAAGGCAGCGAAATCAGGATAATTCGCGCCATCAAAAATCACCGGGCAGCGAGGGATTGCAACGTAGCCCGAGGATGACATAACTCTCTTTCTGTGACGGGCGGGGCGGGCCGGGGCGGGTCCGGAGCTGGCGACGGCGGGGCGGCCGGGGCGCGGCGGTGGCGGCCGGGGCGGCCGGACGCTGGCGACGGCGGGGCGGCAGGGGCGCGGCGGTGGCGTCCGGAGGGCGGCGGCGACCGGGGCGCAGCGGCAGCGACGTCGGAGAAAAAAAGATTACGATGGCGGCAAGATCTAAAACCGCTATGATACCATGTTAGGAATAGACTTGTTGTATTCCAGGAGGACAAAGGGCACAATATAAAGACCATATACATGTGCGAATATACAGTAAACCCCCTAATAGTGGGGAGTTACAATTAGACTATTATACTTCTAACAGCCTGAACCGCTGGCCGCCGGTGAGCTGGAGACCGCGCCGGCCGAGCTCCGCCTGCCGTCCTCGCTTGCTTGTGCGCGTCTGACCTCGCGCGCTCGGCCCTTGCCCGCCCCATCCCACCCCCGTGCCCGCTGGCCTGCTTTGTTTATCTGATGCAGCGCATTCATCTGCAGGCTTGACGCAGTGAGGCATGACTCTGCTGAAAGGTGATTCTATTCTACTGTACTTGCTTCCAGAGCCATGCTGTTCTTTCGTGATTAAATATGGATCGATGCTAATATTTGGGCATCGAATTTTCGAGCAAATCCGCCTTGTGTCGCACGAGCTCGATCTTATCCTCTTGAGCCTTGAGGGAGTCGCGGAAGGAGTCCTTGATCTCGCCGTTCATGGAGCTTGGTGTCCAAGACAACCCGGTTGTTATGGAGCCACTCAGGGATCAATTTCACAAGGAGCTCTAATCCATTAAAATAACTATCAGAACCAGAAACCATGTTTGATGAAGATTGTCCAGTAAAACAATCAGATATGGCTTTCATCCTTCACACAAGATAAAACATGGGCTATCGTCCACAACTCCGTCGCACGCACCGCCACTCCCAAAGACCCGCACTCCCCTCCCCTCTTCGCGCCCCGTCCTCCGGTCGCCGCCTCTCCTCACGCGCTCTCCTCCCCTCCCCTCTCCAGTAAAAATCCTTCCGCGCCGGCGACAGGGAAGGTCTCAACACTTGTTGCCTACTGGGAGTGTTGGTTGCCTTCATCATCCACCCAATGCTCATGTACATCTATGTCTATGTAAAAATCCTCCGCGCCGCCAGGGCTCGCTTGCCGGCCAAGACATCTTTGGTGGCGAGGATAGCAGCGCAGGGAGCCAGGCTCAAGTTCTACGCAAGGCGCTGCCGTGAACCTCCAGGAGGCTCGACCTGCACGAGGAAGCAATTTGCTCATCTTGAAGAAAAATGGTGGAAACGGCCTGGGATTCCTGTGGGGAAAAAATACTCTCTACTCTTCATCTTAGTTTATCTTTTTTGTATTATTTGCATGCTTGCATGGCCATAGTGGGAAATAACAGCACACAAAGAAAGGCCACACATTGAAAAGCCTACATCTCCCGCACCTGTCACCTAATGATAAGATTGTCACAATATAGCGCTATAGCCCTGGCAGCAAAGATGAACCAGATAGAAATGGGAATTCCTTTAAATATTTAGGATGACAAAATGGGAATCATTTAATACGAATAGTTATAAGCATCTTTGGTAGTTTGTTTTGTTTGTGGCAGCAGGTTTTCGTCCTACAGTTTTCTCGAGATCGAGTTTATCGGTAGGTTTCCTGCTGCTGCGCCAGCTCGCTGAATTCCCCCAAGTTCTTTTCTTTTCTTCTTGGTTTGGTGTGGTTAGGTTTCAAACTATGTATTTCCGTTAAAGCAATTTAATGGAAAGGGGGTCAGCCCGGTTGGAAAACAAATAGCAAACAATTAATATTATTTTCCCTTAAACTTAACACTATCAGAAGAATGGTGTAAGTAAACTGAAATGGCTAACATTTTCCCATGAAGTTTGTGCTATCAGAAGAATGATGTAAAGTGTTGTGAACTGATGCATAATCAATTATTCTCTATAATTCCAACAGCACCTGTGATGACACCTTTTTTATGCTGAGTTCCAAACTAATATCTTTAGTGTATCATTGCTTCTTCAGATTTGTAAGATTCTTGTACTTGTTTTCGTGTTCAGTTAAAAAATTGTGGCTCACACTTACACAGAACATGGGTGCTAGACGAGTTAGAAATGTCACCTAATTGCAATGTAGTTAATCTGATTCTACTATACTCAGTGATACAGTGCAAATGGTTGACATTAATGTGTCTCAATTCGAGTTAAGCTAGCTGGCATATCTAATTTTGATACAGGGTTATGGAAATTACTTAAGGACTTCAATGTTGCTGATTTGGACGTACCTATGAATTGGCAATCTAATTAAGTACATTGGTCTTACTTCGGTATGATTTTTTTTTCCATATATATGTATATATATATTCCATGAGTAATGGTTATGTTATAGATCTTGAGCTCTCCAAGTTTGATGTCATCGTGGTATTATTAGAAGACATATTAGATCTTGAGCTCTCCAAGTTCCATGCATGTAACTGAACAACATGGCACAGATTATTTGAGTTATTTGGTTTTTTTGTTTCTTTCATCAATTTATCTCCCCTAACCTACCCTTGTTATTTAGGTCCTGGTTACAGTCTTCGCCCTGCTCACAGTTTATTCACTTATAGTGTTCCTTACACTTAAATTTGTTTTGGAAAATTCAGTGACTATTGGACTGTGGCCTATTGGCCTTAACATTATCGTCTTGAAAATTTGTTTTGGAAAATTCAGTGACTATTGGACTGTGGCCTGGCCTGAACATTATCGTCTTGAATGCTACAACTTAGTTGAAATGGACAGTCATCTTCTTTAGTCACCTGAACTTTTATTTTTGGATAAATGATGTTTTTGCTAATATAATATACCAAGTTGTGATGTCCTTCGTCACAGCCTCTGCTTGTTCCAGGACAACAGTGGTGTTCACACGGCGGCGGACAGGTGGGAATCGACAAGCAGTGTCGTCGAACAAGACCTGACGGGGATAACCATGCTTCTGATGGACAGCACGTCGAGCTAGACATGACGGAGAAACACGCCAACGGACGGCTTCATCAGGTTACATTAGAAAGCTTGGCAATATCATGTGAGCATGCACTTTTTATCAAACTTAGTCCTATGTCACTGGAAAAAGGTTAAGTAAAAAGAAGCATATTATTGGATCCTTGGCATTGTTGTTCATGTCTTCGTCGATTTTTAGCCGAAAGAGGTTACACAGTCTACCTAAACATGCGAGGCACAATTTGCTGAGCATTGCTGACCATTGGTTGTTCATGCTAGAACCCTCCTTGTTTGCCTTTCTTGTTAGTCATATATTGACATGGTGTTGGACTCATAATATGATAGTTAGTTGTGATTCCTTTAGTTCCCTTACATTGTGTTTCTGTGATTTGTACAAACTAAATTCAATGCCAAAACATTTTATTTGTGTAGTCCCCCTGTCCGTGTTGTTGCTGGCCTGCTGCTGCTAGAGGAGAGGAGTAAGGAGAAGAGAGGAAAACCAGGGCAGAAGATAGAGGAGCGAGGAGGGTCTCACTTGTTTTTTCGTTGTGGTGCCGCAGGTTAAGAATCCATGGTATAAGGTCGTAAGCTGAGGAAATTGCTTGCTTCGCATCCCTAGCTTTGTCACATATTCAGTTCTTGAGAGCATGCTTTCTTTATGACTGCTGCTTGTCCTGAATTGTTTTTCTACTCTAAATTCACTGCCAATATTCAAAGCGGTTTACCTTATATGTTTATAGTGTCATAGTGGAACTACCAAAGGTTCATGTATTTATTTACTGCCCAGATTAGTCTATAACCTGCTCCACACCCTGCATTTCTAATTATTGGTCCTGCTACCTTTGTAACCATTCAAGTATGCCTATTATGCTGCCATATAATTTGTTATTGGTCAGCAGTGTGAGCCATTTTTTCAGAGAACTGTCCTAAAGTTGCAATTTATATTCAACCCACTACATGGTGCAGTTATCAGAGCACAACAAAGGTTAGTGATTACACTATTCATATTCCTTCATGATTTGGTACATACAAGGTTGCCTGAGTTAACTGTAGCGGTGCATATTAAATTCTATCTCCAAAGAGGTATCAGTGTCTGAAATAGGAAAGAGTGATTACTATCTTAAATATACTGAAGTATTATCATTTGCCTTCTTATATAAAAAAGAAATGACACATCATATTGTAGCTTACTATAAGGAAACACCACCTAGCAGATATCACAGTTATACCTTAAGATTTGTTCTTAATAACTTTTGCAGAGCAGCTTTTCTCCCATTGTCAATCATTTTCATTTTCAGTAGTGAGCATTGGGAATTAGAAGACCTTTCTTCGGAGAGGCTGCAGTGCTTGTTGATACTATCATGTTATGATTTGTACTTCCAGCCATTAAGGTGAGCTTAAGTATGTGATGCTTAAATGTATTAAATATTGTCACAAGGACCATATTGATATATTTTTCTATACCTTGCTCCCCAAAAAATCAGATTTACTTGAAATATTGTTCAGGAGCTTTGTATATTTGGTCCTTGGGTTGACGATCTTTTGATGGATGATTCATTTAAAGGAAACAAAACAATATCCAGATGATTTGCACACATAGTCAAATTGTTCTGTAACTATTTGCATTATTAATGTATACTATTTGATAATTGAGAGCAACAGTGTAACCCAATTTATTCTTTATGTAGGTTCAAGCTGTTGATGCAAACCCTTCATGAGTTTGGATCTCGCATAGCAAATTCAAAATCCCCAACAAGCCAAAGATGGCCTCCATTTGTCACTACACCTGAGAAGTGAGAATGAAGAGGAAGGCATTTAGTCAACACACAGTGCCACGACATGCCAGTTGCAACGGTCCAGTTTGTGAAACACCTGTCTTGGGATGGATTCAAGTTCAGGAGGTCTCCAATTGCTTTGGGTTGTTCAGGTCAATTATGTGCATAGATACCATTGAGAGTAGGAGTTATGGCTGAGAAAGAGAGAAACCATGATCCAATTGTAGCTGTGTGAGGACATATTTGCTTACTTAGCAAATTTGATCTATGATATATATGTTGGCATTGCTATATCGCCCTGTTTGGTTGCACAGAATTGGCCACGGAATTGAATTATGAATGGAATACCAAATCAACAAATTCAATTGAATTCCAGTTTTGCTGTTTGGATGCGCATGGTATTCATACGTAGAATCAAGGTTACAATGGAATTCCAAATCCTGTTTGGATGTACATCATGTGGAATTCGTAAGTCATACCTTTTCTAAGAATCAACAATTCCTATTCTTCTGAAATCTGCAATTTTTTAGCAAGAACAAACACAAAGTAAGTCACAATCTGCAATTAGTAAGAAACACAAAAAATGCAATCCTAGAGTAACGCAGTGAAGGCCACCATGCCCAGGCCGCCACGGCCACCATGCCCAGCTCTATGCTCGAGCGCCGCCATGCCCAGGCCGCCAAGGCCGTACCCCGCCGCCACGGCTAGCACCGGCGGCGGCTCGCCTGCTGCGGGGCTCGAGGAGAATGCAGAGGACGTTGTCCCGTCGCGGCTAGGAGAAGAAGGGCAGGGGAGAGGGCACCTGCTCCGGCCGCCCACGCTGCCACGACCGGACCTCGCCGCCGCGGCCCTTCTCCGCCGCCACGGCCAGCACCAGCGGCGGCTCGAGGAGGATGCAGGGGACGCGTCCCGTCGCGGCTAGGAGAAGGAGGGCAGGGAGGAGGAATCAGGGGAGAGGGTACCTGCTCCGGCCGCCGGCGACGAGGTCCGATCGCCGTCCTTGGCCGCGACTCCGGTCGCCGTCCTTGGTCACCACTCGCTCGCGAGTGGATAGGGTGCTGCGCGACGAGGCCAATTCCGCGCGTTTCCGTGCTCTCGAGCTCGGAAAGGTGAGTCCAGTTTTTACACGCGCAGATACCTCCCCGTGGAATTAAGTATCGATTCCAGAGACAAATTCCAAACACATCCAAACAGCGGAATTGCCCACTCAATTCTAGATTCCCCAATTCCGTGGCGAATTCTATGCAACCAAACAGGGCATATATGTTTATGCTCAGCATTGGCTACTTGAATATGTTTGAACTTGGGATAGTTGGACAGTTCAAGATGGAGTTTTCTTATAGCAACAGTTGTTTGGAAGTTTTGGTATAGTAGTGGGACTTGTAAGTTCAATTTGTTAGTTTTGACTTGTGAAGAGTGATACTTCAAAACAAACTGATTTTGCACAAGAATAATCATTGTTCATACATGTCCACCGAACCATCCTAACTGAAAGTAATTGCAAGTTGTACCCTAGCACAGAATGAGAAAACAGTACCCAAGATACATATATTATTTAAAATCCATAATATCATCCAAACATAAAGGGTCCAAGAAATACATGGCAACATTTGAGAGCTACCCCTACAGTTCTAAGCCCCTAAAAAATACTCATCACAACAGTCACGAGCTGGCAAGAAACAGCTGATAGTCTACTCAGATCTCAGAATCAGAGAAACGAACCGGGGTCACCAACAGAGCGGTGACCAGCCTGACCAGACACGAGACACGCTTCTCCCGAAGCCAGACCATGTTGCATTTACCTTCCAGTGCAAGAAGAGCGGTATCCTTTAGCACTATGCTCAGCTCTTCGACTTGGGCTGAGACCAGATCAGCGTCAAGCAATCCGCCCAAGCTTTGAGCTACCTTAAAAGCCTTCCCCAGATGTAAGAGCGTAATTGCTGAGTTCTTCATGAGTAGCAGGGCTACCAGGACGCCCCGTTCCAGCTTGGCCTCCGGATCCATGACCTGGGGTAACAGATCATGCTCGAGCTTGTGGAGTTCCACCGCCAAGCCTGCCACGACCGAGAGGAGAGGCAGCTCGGAGCATACCAAGGACGTCGAGTCCACCAGCGGGCGGAGGAGTGCATACGACTCGGCCGCCATGCGCACGGACTCCAGAGAGAGAAGACACACAAGATTGTCCTCATCGGAGCGGGCCAGCTCATCGGAGCGGGCCAGCAGGGATTGGATTTGGGCATGGGAGCGGATGTTTTCGGTGAGCATCTTTTGCTTTTGGCGGCGAAGAAGACGAGCCAGCCCTATGGATGGATAGGGGCAATCTGTTTTCTACCGTTAGATGGGATTTAGGGTTTCTTCGGTAACCGTCGGATGCGTTTTGACCTGTTTGCAGAATTGAATTGCACAACGGGCGCCTCCTGCTGCCGTCGTCGACATATCTTGAATTCTCTGTCTCTGCCGATATCTCTATGTACCTGTCCTTCTCTCTCAGACTCTTCTCTCTGTCTCCCGTAAAGTGACCACCCCTGACCCTTCTCCTCTCTCCCGCAGAGACCCTTCCCACCATCAACTCCTCTATGGTCCACATCTCCAGCAGCCGACCTGCCCTCCCCATCTCTTCCTCCCGGCCAAGCGTGGGCGCGTGGCACCAGAGTGCCAGACGGCTACGCTGCTCGATTTATGCGGCAGCTCCGGAAAAATCCATGGCGATTGCAGGCTTCCTTCCTCTAGCTGTACATGGAAAACAGCCGGCAAGATCGGGGATCTCGACGAAAAGCTTGATTTGGAGCTTCGATGGCGAGCGACCCTCCGGCAAATTTGGCCGTATGATATCTCGCTATGGTTTCAGACATTGTTTTTCTGTGCTTCTCGTTTTTCATCTGGAAATGAAAACCATATGGCGGGAACATACGATGGGGTGCCACCGTATCAACGACCGTTAAATTTTCAGATGCTTTCGGTAATTTCTGGGTTACAGATGTTTTTGTCATGCGAGCCATATGACGAGCGTATACAGTGGGATGACGCCGTTAAATTCGCAGACTATTTGTTTCGGCAATTATCTCTGTAAATTTTACTTCAAAAAAAGAGTTACCTTTTATTTCAAAGTCGGTAACTAGTCGGGATAATTATCCTTTAAAACAGAGTCTCTTTATTTGGAATCTGGAGTCAATACAGTGGCATCATACGGCGAGCCGAGCTGTATGGTGACTCGTTACAAACGTAGATCCTTCCAAAACTACCTTTTCTTTCCTGATTTTGTTGGGCCTAGCACAATGCCGGCGCGTTGCTGGGAAAAGTAAAAGTTGTTAAGTTAAAACAAAGAAAGTAACACATCGACACTCACATAGTTAACATAGTACCATACCTTGTACTACTCTTGGTTTAAATTGGACAACGTTGGTGCCACAAATGTTGCTAATCTTCAATGCATATGTGAGTCACGGTTAAGTTCTCCATGGACATATGTTGATTGTGCATGTCTATATACACGGAATATGTTACTATTGGTAGAGATGCTTATTATTAAATAAGAGTCATGAAAGAGAATTTTACTTTGGAAAGAGCCACCACTTTGACTGGGGTCCTTGTTGCAATGTAGTTTGACGTGCTTATATAACCCTTTTCCCTTTATCATGTTTTAATTAGAAACAAAAATTGGTTAGTCTTGGCAAATATGTTTAACACAATGTTTTCCAAAATTTCAGACTTATTTGATCTTTTCTTTATCCCCAAACCATTCCTTCCATTTACTTTTTTTTTCTAAAAATCGAAATGAGAAAAATAAAATAGCAAAAAAGGGAGGAGAGGAAATTTGGTCCCCCTCCAGCAGCCCAAGAAGGCCCACTACCCGTCCATCTTTTCTCTCCTCACGTGTCGCTCGCAATTGCTCACATCGAGCAGAGTAGTCAGGTCATGATGCGCTTTCTCCTCTTCCTCGCTCAGTGGCCGCCGCCGTCACGCGCGCTCAGCAAATCTGTGATCCAGCATGCCCTCGTTTCCTTATGGTATTCCAAAAGTAAGAGCATCTCCACTCGAGACCCCTATATATATATATGGCGTCCGGCGCCTGACCATATAGGGGGTGCCGGCGGGAGATGTGAAAATAGGGGGGCATCAGCGCCCAGCCGCATCCCCAAAATGCCCACCCCAAATTACAAATTCAAACATACGAAGAAACCGCCGATCACATAGTTTACGCACCCACAAAATGATCACATTTTCCGCGCCCACAAAATGATCATAAAGTCTCGATGATCATCGGCGCAAATCACGGCTAAGTTAATGCTCAAAAAAGGGGCACGCAGGCCCGGCCGGCATTACATCACCGTTGGAATCAAGCGATGTCCTTGATCGGGGAGTCGACCACTTTGGACTGCACCAGCCGGCTTTCTTCTTTGGCTCCGCACCTGCGGGTGTGACAACCTTCTTTTTCTTGCCTTTGGGATCGGAAACGGGTGGCACGACCTCTTCGGGGCGCCTCGGCGTGGGTGGACACGTCTTCCTCCCACCCAGCGTCGTCGCCTTCTTCCTCGTCTTTGGCGTAGGCTTTGGCTTCCTGCTGCGTGAAGGTTTGTTCTTGCGCGCTGGTGCCATCGATGATGATCTCCTCCAAGATGGCATCGCCCAGCATCCTGCCGAACGGCCCTTGCGCACTACTGATACTAGCGGCGAACTGCTGGTAGCCGGTCTGGGGAGGAGGGCCAATGATAGAGTGCGACGAAGCTCCAGCGACGAGGCGAGCATGTGAAGGTCGCCGGCGGTGAAGGTGTTTACGGCGGCGTAGTTGTTACCGCCGGTGACGGTGAAGGTGTTGGGGTTGAACCCGCCGAGCGGGTCGAAGTCGTGGCAGCTCGTCGAGAAGCCAAAGAGGTGGAGCGGTCCATTACCTTGGAACAACGGCGATGGCGACGCGGTGGACGGTGACGGCAAAGAGAAACTTCCTTGGCTCCCGCTCCACGCGGCGGGGATGAACTGGTGCGCAGGTGTAGGAGGCGCCGCCATTCCCGCCATGGTAGCGGCACACTCCATCATGGCCGCTTGCTTCGCCGCCGCAACCGCATCCCTCTTCTCCTTCAGCCTCGCCTCCCTCGCCCAGTGGCTAGCATTCTCCACCTTGCGGCGCTGGATGTCGAATGCCCACTCGGTGCTGGTCATGCCGTCCGGCCGCTCCTTGTCGGCTCATGTCACCTTTTTCTTCGTGGGGGCAGGGTTGGCAGCGAGGGCGTCCGCCACCGACGGGCGTAGAGCGATGTACATCCTCGGCGGCATGGCTGGATGGTGGCACGAGGTGAGGGGAGGAGGCTTGTGTGGGGGGGGGGGGGGGGGGGATGGCGGGAATTGGCACAGAGGAAGGAGGGAACGGGATGATATGGCGCCAATATTGGCGGGAATTGGATTAATTTTGGAGGAATTAGTCTTCCCTTCTGTCGCCGACAGAGCTGGCTCGCACTCACCTTTAGCGCCATCCGGCGCCCTCGGTAACCCCCCGCCAAATTGGGTTTGGCCTGGGGGCACCGGATGAAAGTTGGCGCCGCGCCGACGGAAAAACAAATTTGGGGCGCGCGGCTGGGGAAGTATTTCCGCGCCGGCGCCCCTCATTTCGTTTTTGGGGGGGGGGGGGGGGGGGGGGGGCTATAGGGGGGGCGAGTGGAGATGCACTAATCGATTTGCTTTCCACCTGCCCCTAGTTTTCTTCTGGTCTCGATTTTGCATCTGTGCCGCCGGCTCCTCTTGTTTGCTTTTGGTCTCGATTTGCTTCCGTGCCGCCCCCTGTTCTACCCGTCTTATCGGAAGTTAATTCCAATGTTATTTGATTCCCGAGGCAGCTTATGCTCCTAGGCAATTTGTAAACGTATATAAATCGGTCAGACACAACTTAAGAAAGCGAGGTGGGATTATTCACTTCAAAATACGTCATGAGTTTTGATCCCTGGGCAACTATTTGCGATGGTTTTTGTTAGTTTCACAGCCCAGTTGACTTGTTTCTCGCGGCCCATAAGCGAAGGCCTAGCTTCGCTGCGGTACCAAACGAAGAAGAAACACGCAATCGATGATTCATGTGATGGTAGGTGGTATAGTACGAAAAAAAATCTACCATTGGATGAAAAACTTCTGGTTGACCCAAGTTTTGCATCAAAATTGTTTTCCCTTTCCATGTTATCTTCTCCAACATAGCACAAGTTCCGGCAAAGTCCAAGAGAAGGTTAAATTTGACAACGTTAAATATCACTGCCTAGCATGCCAGGAACGCCATCGGCCCACTTCGTGGGGATGACCTCACATGCTGCAACGAGGGGGTTGGTCGTCGCTGACGGCCTTGAACGCCCCTGCATCGCCTTTCCTCTTCTTGGACGAGCCATTCCCACCGAAGGCTTTCTTGAGTGCGGCAGCCATGGCGAAAAACTCTGCAAAATTTCAATAGATTTTCGTGGGCATGTGAGTCTCATATAATTAACAAACGATTCCACGTAAAAACTTTGAATCCTAACGTCCATAATCAACAAGAATCTTAAGAATAATAGAGTTCATCTAGAAGTGCAATGTGAGAAAATCAACCATGGATTCTTAAAAATAAGTTGGGGATCGGAGGAGAAACATACTGATGTGAAGATTTACCAAGTTGAATCGGTAAAAATGGTTAAGAATCGAAGATCCAAGGTGCTAGGGTTTGAGAGTAGAGAGAGAGGAAAAAGAGTTGGAGTTCTAATGGGGGTTTGCCCCGTACCGCCGAGCGTTTTGAGACATAACACGACTAGCACGGCCGAGCGGAGATGCACTAATCGATTTGCTTTCCACCTACCCCTAGTTTTCTTATGGTCTCGATTTTGCATTTGTGCCGCCGTCGGCCCCTCTTGTTTGCTTTTGGTCTCGATTTGCTTCCGTGTCACCCCCTGTTCTACCCGTCTTATCGGAAGTTAATTCCAATGTTGTTTGATTCCCGAGGCAGCTTATGCTCCTAGGCAATTTGTAAACGTATATAAATCGGTCAGACACAACTTAAGCAAGCGAGGTGGGATTATTCACTTCAAAATATGTCGTGAGTTTTGATCCCTGGGCAACTATTTGCGATGGTTTTTGTTAATTTCACAACCCAGTTGACTTGTTTCTCACGGCCCATAAGAGAAGGCCTAGCTTCGCTGCGGTACCAAACGAAGAAGAAACACGCAATCGATGATTCACGTGATGGTAGGTGGTATAGTGTGTTATATGTAACTAGGAAATTTGCGTGTGCGTTTTAATGGAAAAAAAATCTACCATCGGATGAAAAACTTCTGGTCGACCCAAGTTTTGCATCAAAATTGTTTTCCCTTTCCATGTTATCTTCTCCAACATAGCACAAGTTCGGGCGAAGTCCAAGAGAAGGTTAAATTTGACAACGTTAAAATATCACTGCCTAGCATGCCAGGAACGCCTCATCGGCCCACTTCATGGGGATGACCTCACGTGCTGCAATGAGGGGGTGGTCGTCGCTGACGGCATTGAACGCCCCTGCATCGCCCTTCCTCTTCTTGGACGAGCCACTCCCACCGAAGGCTTTCTTGAGTGCGGCAGCCATGGCGAAAAACTCTGCAAATTTTCAATAGATTTTCGTGAGCATATGAGTCTCATATAATTAACAAACGATTCCATGTAAAAACTTTGAATCCTAACGTCCATAATCAACACGAATCTTAAGAATAATAGAGTTCATCTAGAAGTGCAATGCGAGAAAATCAACCATGGATTCTTGAAAATAAGTTGGGGATCGGAGGAGAAACGTACTGATGTGAAGATTTACCAAGTTGAATCGGTAAAAATGGTTAAGAATCGAAGATCCAAGGTGCTAGGTTTTGAGAGTAGAGAGAGAGGAAAAAGAGTTGGAGTTCTAATGGGGGTTTGCCTCGTACCGCCGAGCGTTTTGAGACATAACGCGACGAGTACGGCCGATCGGTATGATCGTTCGGTCATACCAGTGCTCGTTAAGTTTTGAATTACACGGGCTAGGGTTTCGTTCGTTTGGTATGATCGAGCGGTACGGTCGGCTGACCGTACCACTGTCCGTCTCCGTAAATAAATAAAATCTGCGTACCATGGCCTCGTCTTTAGTGCGGTCACTTGGTACGACCAGCTCGGCCGTACGAGTAGTCGTCCGTGCGAATAGTCTTTGGGCGGCGAAGTTTTGCGAGGAAACAGGTATGGCCAGGTAGTACGACCGGCTCGGTCGTACGTGTGGTCGTCTGCGTGTTTTCGCTCTTGCGTGGTTTGGCGATGAAACGGGTGCGGTCCGTCGGTACGGTCGGGTGGTCGTACCGGTAGTCGTCTTCGCGAATCGCCATTTCGTAAGTTCCTTTATTTTTACGAGTTTCTTCTTTCTCTTACTATTCATTATAATCACTTATACGGCCGCGTCTCCGTTTAAGTAATCATCTTGACAGTGAGATAGACAAAACCCATTTTTTCAATTTCTCATTGTAAACCTGAAATCAAAAACACTGAGACATAACTTAAAAGTCTATTAGTAATTCAGAAATAAATATATTTTTATATTTTTAAGGATGATGATGGTTGCCTCCCATTAAGCGATTTTTTAGAGTTGCATAGCTCAACTATGTATCTTCTTTTTACTAGGCTGGGACACATATCTCTGAGTGTCCTCTACCTGTAACACTCGTATTATCATTTCTTTTTGATGGAGGCATATATCTTACGATACCTCCATCTTTCTTGGGAAAATACCTTATGATATCTTCATCATATATTCTGAAAGTGATCTTTCCTCGAGCACAATCAACATATGCTCATACAGTGCTAAGAAAAGGGCTCCCCAAAATAACAGATAATTTATCATCCTCAGGCATATCATATATTACAAAATCGGTAGGGATGAAATGATTTCCTATTTACAATAACACATCCTCTACCATTCCCATTGGTTGCTTCATGGATTTATCAGCCATTTGTAAAGTTAAAAAAGTGAGTACATAGTCATGCAATCCTAGCTTTCTAAAGAGATGGAGTGGCATCACGCTCACTCTCGCTCCTAGATCACAAAGAGCATTATGAATAATTTTCTTACCAATACCACAAGTTATAGTTGGAATCCCTGGATCTGTAAGCTTAGCAGGAACTTTACTATTTGGTGATAGTTCTCTATTGCCGCTATAGATTCTAGAACATGTTTCTTCCTATTAATAATATTTTTTAGAAATTTTTGATAAGTAGGAACTCTTATAGCATCAGTTAAGCGAAGTTCAATTTTCAGTTGAGAAAGAGCGTTTGAAAAAGAATCATACAGTTCTTCCTATTTCTTGCTTTCTAACGTGCCAGGATAGGGAATATAGACCTTACCATCGGGTATATTTACCTTCTTGGTTTTGTCCGAGGTCTTCTTTTGCTTCTCCTGTTTCTCCGGTGGTTTATTTTGTTTCTCCTTTGCTGGTGTCGACTCCTCATTTTGTTCTAGATTTTCATCGACGGTTTCAACATCGGAGTTGCTTTATTCTTCGATACTTTCTCTTGTCTTTGAAATTTCTTCCTTTTCTCTTGAGCTCGAAGTTCCTCTTCGTCTTCTGGATCAATTAAGTTCTCCACTTCTTGACTCATTTCTTGAGTCTCCCTTGTTTCTGTCTTTGGGATTCTTCCCGTTCAGGTGGTCCCTAGGGTCCATGTATTACTGCACCATTTCTTGTAGTAATTACAGATATAACACTATTGAAATTTACATGCTCTAGCACAAGGGACTGGGTTTTAGTGATTTGCTCACATTGAGTATTGACCATTTGAGCATACATTCTAAGTTGATCAGTTAAATGATGCATCTCATCTAGTTCTTCAGCAAGGTTCTGAATATCTTTATCTTGGTGTTATAAACATTTGTATATATCCCTCTGCCATCAGGGGCGGAGCTGGAGTAAGAGGTGCCCCGATGCACTCCGGCACCGGCACCCAGGCCGGCTGATGCTAACCTGATGCCAAAAGTCATTTTTGGTGGTAACTTAGGCTTAAAAATCTGTTTGACCCTGATGCATGTGCATCAGGGTTTGGCCAAGCAGCTCCGCCCCTGTCTGCCATTCATTTTGTGTCAGGGTTTAACGTGTGAATCGACAAGGGGTACCCGGTGAACCCTGAAAGGTATCGAACACAGGGGCCTAAACACAAGATCAACGGGATCTCGCGAAGCGCACGTCCAACGCCGGAAAATTCAGACGATCAGCGGCGGCAGCACGACAGAGAAGCACTACAAAAAAAATCGCCATGCGGGACGAACTTGGTCCGCGGCCGTGGGCGAAGGTGACCGTCCGACACGTCTATTTGGGCCTCCGTGGCCTATCTGAAAACTTTTTTTCTCGTTTTCGATGCCCTCTACAGCCACAGATTGGGCTAAAACGTACCCCATGGTCGTCCGGCCCGTGGTCGATGACGATTTCTCGCTTCCGGCTACGAAGTCAACGTAAATCTGTGCTTTGACGAGGATGGGGCCCAAGTGTCAGCATCCCTGGTGATCTTTTTTTTCTCGGCCGCGCACCTGTTTGAGCTTCCCCGGTCGAGCCGTTTGTCCCAGACGTCAGCCTCACAAAACGAGAAACCATTGATTTCTTGGATTCTTTTTCACCCGATTTCTGGCTACTCGGCTTTAACTTCGATCCCTGCCCCCTTGTTAAACGATGAGGGAGACTGCAGGCTCATGGGTCCCACATGTTAGCCTCACAAAACAAGATTCGTTTGATTTCTTGCATTATTTTTTACCACTGATATCTGGTTACTCGACTTTAAGTATCAATCCCCGCCGCCTTGTTAACGATGAGGGACGCTGCAGGCGGATGGGTCCCAGATGTCAGCCTCACTTACGCAAGAATCATTTGATTTCTTCAATTATTTTTACCCCTGATTTCTGGTTACTCGATCACTTCCCCCTTGTCAACGTTGAGAGACGCTACTGGCATATGGGTCCCTGAAGTCAGCCTCACAACACCAGAATCGTTTGATTTCTTGGATTGTTTTTTACCCGTGATTTCTGTCTA
Organism: Poa annua; assembly: GCA_026929855.1. Lineage (NCBI taxonomy): Eukaryota > Viridiplantae > Streptophyta > Magnoliopsida > Poales > Poaceae > Poa > Poa annua. Next base: position 84,967,711 of record CM049432.1, read on the forward strand.
CTCGACTAGCTCTTAACTTTCGAACACTTCCCCCTTAATAAAGGTTGAGATACACTGTTGGCGGATGGCTCCCAGATGTCAGTCTCACAAAAGGAGAGTTATGTGATTTCCTGGATTATTTTTACCCGTATGATTTCTGTCTACTTGACTCTTAACTTTCGATCACTTCCCTCTAATTAACATTGAGAGACACTACAAACAATGTTGCCATCCGGGACAGACTTAAAATGTCACGTAAGGGCCATTTTTCGTGGCTAAACACTCAACCGGGATGATACGGGTACTGTGGTGGATATCGCGTGCCGTATGGCTTAGCCACATTTTTTCGATCCGTGGCGATAGGGGGGTCTTCATCCACGAAAAAGAGCACCGTGCCGCATGGGTTTCGGGAGGCCGTTGACTGCTGACGTCATGCTGTTTGCCACGTGGCGCCACGTGCCAAACGCCATTATCTCGCCGGTACCGCCGTTAACAGCCTAAAAAACCGTGGTAGAAGACAGGCCCATACAAGGCCTGCCACAGGATAAGTGGGTCGGCCTAACTAACGCCCATCGGACTATAAACAGGCCGGCCCACTTTAGAACCTCAAGGGCTTAACGGACGGGCCGCTGGATAACTTGGCGGGCGCGTCGAGTGGCCTCCGAGTGGCGCAGCAGTACGGCGGCCATGGCGGCGTCGAGGCGCGAGTTGAGCATGCAGATGACGGCGCCCGCTATCGGCACCGCGAAGTGCAGCTCGCACACCGCCGGCGTGTCCTGCGCGAAGACCGCGACCTGTCTAACAGAAATGGTGAATCAATGCAGAGCTAACTCGATCGGTTCCAGGGGAGCTTAGCTAATTTGATTTTGGCAGAGTCGGACGAGTAATCCGGCGCAAAGAAAGGATCGTAAAATCGGCGGGAAAATACAGATGAGCTAGCTAGTGAGCAACAGAGTTGGTTTGACTGAAGTGGCGAAGTGGCGTGGTATTATCTGATATCTTACCACATCACGGCGCTGGTCGCCGAGGCCGGCGAGGGCGGAGGCACCGGTTCCGTGTCTCCCGCCACGTCCGCGGCGGCGCGTCGCCGGTGGCGGAGACGATGTCGGGGCGGTCCGGGTAGACGAGCGCGGATCGCTCGAGGAAGGAGATGGGCGTGAGCGGCGCGTGGTTGGCTGCGCAGAGCATGGCGCCCTACATCTCCCGGACCAGCTACGGATGCGTAGCACACGACGGAGGCCGAGAGCACGGCCGTGTCGGGAAGACAGAAATGCCGATCGATGGCGGCGCGTAATTTATCGTGCGACGGACGGAGGCGGTGAGTGCAGAGTGCAGACAAGCAATGCTCGCTGTTAATGGAAACAAGTGACGAGGGAGTGAGTCAGTATCTCCATCTCAGCAATCAGAATGCAGCCGTCTACCTCGTCCGCAAACAGCTAATCGCTGCTGAACATGATCGTGCTACGGCCAGGCCGGATTTTGGTGTTGAGCTGACCGAGCGAGGCATGCGCATGCTCGGCTTGCGGACGAACGGACTTTAACAGGCTGGCCGGATCGGACGAATGGCCAGAGAGGAGTAGATTTTTTTTGGAAGAAATGCACATGTTACTTGTAATTTTCAGAGTTTCACATACTGACATTTGCAAGGGCGTGCAGTTGTGTAGTATCAGGAGTACGTGTGAAAATTCTACAGTCCATGTTGTTTAAATCTCTTATGCTTTCTGTCAGCTGAATATGGAGAAATCTACTTCATCCGTTCTAAAATAAGTGTCTCAAGTCTCTAAAAAAGGTGGTGTATCATGTCTAGATACAACACCTTTTTAAGAGACTTGGAACATATTTTGGGACGGAGGGAGTAACATGTTTTATGTTTAAGAATAAGAGGGCACCTTCAAAAGGGAGCCCCGGCTCCATTTCATCAATGAAACTGAGACCGAGTTCCTAGCAAAAACGAAAGAAGAAGTAGCTAGTGAGAAACTGAAAGGAAACATACTACTAGCAGTTTTAACTGAAACTGAAGACAAGGACAGTTTTCTAGGGGAAGGGGAGCGGCTACAGGTGTTACAGAGCCTGCTGAGTACATCAGAGTTGTAAAACAGCTAACATATTTTGCATGTTTGCCTAATCTATTCTTTTCAGGTCAGTCTAAAGAAGATTAAGAGATGAGGCAGTACCGGTGCTCAGTGCTCACAGCGCCAATGGCTCAAAACTTAGTGCTGGTATCAGTTTTATTTGTAGGGTTTAGTGATAGATAAAATCAGTTACAAGTAGAATATTTTGAACGTATTAATAAAATCAGTTACAAGTAGAATACGCTGAAGATAATATTGCAAGACCACCCAAACGGATACATATTCAGAGTTGATGAATGCCGGGGATCGGAGCTCAAGTAACGGATACATTAGGGATTATTGAATGCTATGTGATGCAACTGATGGACCACGCGGTGGCCGGTGACCGGCGGCTCGCCGGCCACACCGGCCAATTCTGCCATATGCCCCGCGTCCCTGCATTCAGCTGTGGTTTTCTCCACAGCCGCTCCCAGTATAGAATATGGTCAGCTCATTATCTTGTTTTTCCTTCCCTCATCTATAGAGCATCAACCATTCAGATCATGTGAGTGTGTGACTCCTTCACATGAGCATGCACCGAAAGCCTAGATCGAACATGGCCTACAAATCTACAATACAGGGGCACTCCCAAATCTATCTACCAGTCTATTCTTATAATTATCGTGCAGGCATGTGAAGTTGTGCTCCCCTGCATCATTCATCGTGTTGATGTGGTTTTGCTGATAGAAAACTTGAGATTCGGGCGCATCGGTCTTGCTCTGGGGGACACGCTGCTCGCCGCATGAGGAACCGTGTCGTTGCCGCTGTTGGGTTCTTGGCTTGCTGCAAAATATTTCCTCTTTTGCAATTGCATGTGCTACCTGTCTCGAGACTTAGAATTAAGTAAAGTTAGAGCTCAGTCTAGACTTTAAACCACTGAATAGGCGTCATGAACTCATGATTCGTAATGGTACGCAGGAGCTACACATGTGCTAAAACCGAGTACATTTCCAATCGAACATAGGTTAATATATCTAGAACAAATTAAGGGAATAGAGCTTGGTTTAATAGTGGGCCATCTATAAACTAGGTCAACTCTGTTCTATCTATTCAAGCGGTGGTACGACCACCTTATTCTAAAAAATTATCGGCATCTCGTAAAACGTGCTGGAATGGATATGTGTCCGGTCCATGCTTTTGCTAAACCTTTTCTTCTTATCATCAGATGGATTGAGAATTGTCTTCACAAACATAGACATGCCTTGTGTAGTTGTTGATCTGATAACTCACCTCGGGGGCATTGAGGTAGGATAGCCAGTCCACCGAGTGCGTTTGAGCACATTTATTTCGTTGTGAGAACCTCCCATGTCAAAAATGGGTGCAAAATTCACCAATCATATGGTGGCACGGTTGCAAGTAAGATCGTGCACGCCCCAACAGCCCCTACCATGCAAATAGAAAGTTATTCCACTCCCAACACATACAATCTATGTTGGCAATCATCTCAGAAAAATCTCAAGGCTGAGCCAAATTGTGTTGTGAATAGTTGAGGGTTCCCTCAAATATTCCAGCCTAAAGACCGGAACCAAATATTTGCAAAACTTGTACAAGACCATGTGGACTCACTCATCCGTACGTACTCAACCACAATATCTCCGTAACTCCATATACAAGCATCCAAATAGTTGGGGTGTTTTTTGGTAAGAGGAGAAGTCGAGCATACCAACAACATCTCTCTTGATATGAAATAATCATCAAATTGCATCACACCCGGTCGGATACGTATGACCAGTGATCTTTTCATCCAGAAGCGGAGCCAAAAATCTTGAGAGTATAGGTTGGTTTGGTGCAACAAAGGGAGGACATAAGAGCTGTCCGCGCTTATCCCGGGCCGACGCAAATCAAGTCTAAATTTGAATTGAGAATGAGTTGTTACAGATAGAAAAACAAACATCTCTATTTTTTCATCGCCCCTGAGTTTTGGTTTCTAGCCTCGCAGATGGAAACATACACCCACTAACTAAATGTATCGCCCTTTGAAGTTCGACTAAGAGAACGAAAAATAAATCCTTGGACACCCCTAAAAGACGATAACTTGTTGACCTTTTCTACTCGTTCCAACCAAAAAATGTGTCGCTATAATTAATTGAACCGTTCCATACAATTTTTAAGAACCACTCCCGACGCATTTAGACTTTTAGGACTAGACGAAATATCAAATGATGTACGTAGATAATCTTAGTGGCTAGGCACAATATTAAAGCATGCATATCAAGGGGACACATCTAATCCCCTCCGTTTCAAATTAGTGACTTTATTTTTGTTAATGTGGTTATATTACATGTAAACATGTTATAAATTATAACATATAGATACATCCATCTACGGTTTTGCTAATTCTTAGGTGACTGAGATTTTTTTAAGTCTCGGTCACACACAAAAATATGAACCAATTGCATTTTTTGGTGGAAAACTGCAATTGAACTTTTCTGGCAGAAAAGTGTAACTCGTTTCAATTACATTTTTTTAAAAACTGCAGTTGCACTTTACTGAGACGTAAGCACTCTGATTTTTTTTAATATAGATGCTCCACTTTTAATAAAGGAAAACTATTTAATATGAAATGGGGATTACGTATTTGGTATGCACCATGAATGTACACGGTATATCTTCTGTGGACGCCCATTAATGTACGCATATCAAGGGGACACCTACTCCCCTCCGTTTCAAATTAGTGACTTATATTTTGTTAACGTGGTTATATTACATGTAAACATGTTATAAATTGTCCATCTATTTTCTAAAATATAGATGCATCCACTTTTAGTAAAGGAAAAATATTTAATATGAAACGGGGAGCACGTATTTGATACGCACCATGAATGTACACGTATATCTGCTGTGGACGCCCATTAATGTCCGTATATCTCCTGTGTTTTTTCTTTGACGTCGATCTATATCCGAAAGTGCCGCCCAAAAGAATGGATGGAACGCGCGCGCGACCGATTCAAAGTTCCCATCGGTCCACGAGGACAACAATACGAAGAAATCTCCCCGTTTCTTTCGAAGCAAGAACGTACTCTATCTGGCCCGTTGACCCAAGAAAGTCTTCCACGAGCTAAACGTGTCGTCGGCTCAAAGAGTCAAAACCCCAACCCTCATCCATCTTCTTTCTCGGTCCAACCCAAAAGAAAATTCTAATTCAGAACCGTACGTGTTGATCTCCTCCGATCTCGCCAAATGGTTGACTCAAACTTGTGCATCGCAAGGAAGAAGGAAGGAGCATCTCTCGGCCGACAAATTTTGCTTCAACCCAATTTTAAAATGTGATCAACAGTAACCGGAGAAGAAGAAAGAGATCTTGGAAAGCAAAACGTCCTAGAAACCGAGGACGCCGCCGTGCAGGTTTTCAATGCCGGGGCAGTTGAGTGTCCTACAAATACTACAATACGTGTCCTAGTGGTAGGTCTAGTCGTCCACTCCCGCTCCCACTGACCGCCCGGGCCCACGCGGCAGACACACAGGGCCGGACCCGTTTAAACGCGCACGGCACCCACCCACTCCTTGTGTGGCTTTATTGGCGTCACATGCTCCCTTCCCAAGCTCTCTCTCTGTCCATTTGCCCAAAGCTTGAGTCTTGCGAGTTCAGGGAGAAGAAGATACTAAGCTAGATTAGCGACGGGGGGCGCCGGCGGCGGGATCCTGGGATGGCGACGGGGAGGAGGTGGCGGTGCTGGTGGTAGTGCGGCGGGCGGGCGGCGTGGGTGGTCTGGTGGTGGTGAAGGGTGGGCGGGTGGGTGAGAACTGAGAAGACGGGGACATGAAGGCCCTGCGCCGATCCAGCACCTCCACCTCGCCGTCCTCCTCCTCCTCCTCCCCCACGGCCGCCTCCTCCCCGCCCTCCTCCTCCTGGATCCACATCCGCTCGCTCCTCGTCGCCGCCGCATCCTCCAACTCCTCCTCCTCAGCGGCGGCGGCCGGGACCTCCGTGGCCGCCTTGACGCCCGCTTCGGCGGCGAGGGTGGGAGCCCCGTCTTCGTCCTCCCCCGCGGCGTCCTCCTCGCCGCGCTCGGATCGGTGGGTGTCCTCCCCCGTCCCTTCGGATTCGCGGCGCTTTTAATTAGGAGTAATAAAAATGGGACCTTTTTAGTCTCCACAGAGCTTTTGTTTGATCCGGTGTTGTGGATTCTGGTATACGTCTCCGTGGTGCTATTGTTGGCCTGGCGGCCATTTGAATGCTCATTACACTAGGGTTCTTATCTGCGTCGATCTAGCCCACCTTCTCACATTTGCAGTTTGGGTTAGAGTGGAAGTGGATGGTGGAATGAGCCTTAGTGCGCCTCCGGCCGGGAATGGACCCTGTCTCCGGTCACTTTCCGTTGCAACGAATGGGATGCTTCTGGGCCTCGTCTAGCGATAACGTTAGTGCTCAGATTTGACATTGCTTGCTCGCCTTTAAAGGGTTAATAGTTCAGGTGTTCGTGTTTGAATTGATTGGTACAGTAGCTTCCTTGCTGCTATCTTGAATTAGTAGCTCCTTCATTGTTTGAATTTGTGCCGCACCGTGAATGGATCCGATATGTTCCGTCACATGCCATTGCAAGTTTACAGTCAAATGAATTAGTTTCAAGATGCCTCTTTTGTCAGTTTAAGTATGCACGTTATGGTCTCGTCTAGTCACTCCTCATTTGCTTTCACCAGCGTGGTGATGTAAAATTCTGCTTATATGAGAAGTTGTTTCATTTAAGCTGACCGGATATGTTCTCTCGTCCTGGCCGCAGGTTTATTATTGAGCTTCGACTTATATGTTAGTATAAGATCGGACAATTTGTTGTTGATTTGAAATATGGTCGAACAATATGAATCGATTTATGCAGTTAGTAATAAACATGTCCCAACAGTTGGTAAGTTATTGTACTACCTCTGTTCCAAAATGTAAGCCTTTTTAGTTTCGCTAGTTTAGCTTACTAAAAAGGGTTACATTGTTGAACGGGGGGAGTACACCATAATTTCTGAAAAAGTGACTTTGAGGAAGTAATTCCATATGAAGCTGATTAATGAGGAATTGAAGCATTCTCTACTAAAAGCCACATCTATCTGCCTGTGAACAGTAGACGAAATATGCATGCCATGTCATTGGACTAGAGCATGGCGCTGTAGTATATAGCCAGTTAGTTGGTTTTCTTTTTGCGGACCAATATATCTGCTTAAGCTGTTTGCTAACATCATATCAATTCTTTTTGTCAGAGGTGGGATCAAATCTCCATGGTCTCGAAGGAAAAGGAAAAGAGTACTTTCTCGTCAACAGTGGGACAGTCTATTTTCAGCCAATGGGAAACTTCGTGATGGAGGAAAGAAGGTTCTAAAGAAAGTTCGTAGTGGGGTAAGTATAGTTATTCATTTGCATATCTTGTACTCCCTCTGTACCTAAATATAAGACGTTTTGGCAGCTCAAATTGTGCTACCAAAACATCTTATATTTAGATACTGAGTTAGTAGAACTGAAATATGTTCCGCATTCTTCAGCTCAATTCAACCTACTAAATATCGGCACTTTTTTGTTGTACCAGGGTATTGAACCAGGCATTCGGGCTGAAGTTTGGCCGTTCCTACTTGGAGTGTGAGTTACTTGATCTCTTCTATTCTATTCTTAAAAGAATCTTTAAGATGCATATCTTTGACCAAATTTGAGACATCATATACACACAGCTATACCCCACAGCACCTTGTTGGTTAATGATATAGCCAATTAAGTATCGGATAAAGGATAATCAATTGGTCATGATGTATCTTCTGGATAACATTGAATGAGCTGATGCTGCATCAGTTTGTGTTGGTTTGTAGCTGACTTTTTACCTTGATTTAGTAAATTCTACAATTCACTAGTGTAGTATCGATGCTACGCTGGGTAATTCACTGGACAAACTGTTGCCATGCTAATTTTTACGTGTAATATCGATACAGTACCGATGCCAAACAAATGTTTACTATTGATCCTATTGGTCATAGTATTTAAAGTGAATATACTCCCGCCGATCCGATTTTACTGTCGTGAGCCATATACAAATTTGTACTGCCGTAGCGGACCTTCCACGTCAATTATTTCGGATCAGATGGACTATAAAGGGTGAAACCGGTGCTTGTCTTCATGGCACAGTATTCTAGAAAACAGTAAAAATGAAAAATTGACATTTTTAAAACTACTGTCTTCATAAATGCAAAATTTTACATGACTAGTAAATCGCGTACTAATCAATCTTGTAGTAGCAATGTGGTCTTATTGCCTTACCTTGTAAACATGGGTGACCAATCTTATAAGATTGTAATTTTGCAATACTAAGCTCAATTTGTGGTTGGTTATAAATGGTATGAATACCGTACTACACATTAAGTCATAACTTGCTCATCCGAATAGCATGATACCATAAGTTATGTTTAGATTGTGCTAAAATTTAGTTTCTATCTTATTACTTAATATGCTTTGCCATCTCAAATCCAGAGAGATTTACGTTGTCGTTTTTTATGTGCAGCTATGATTTAAATAGTTCTGAAGAGGAGCGGAATGCCATCAAGATTAAGAAAAGGTAATATGCTCACTACTGTAAAGATTACTTTTTACTTGAAACCGGCCACTTGTTTATTGGTTCGGATGAATGCCTAGTTTCAATTTATCGTCAACGTCCTAAAATAATTAATCATAAATATTTCCCTCAGTACGCCATCATTGCAGAAAGCACTAAAAAGATGTGATACTGCATTAGCCATAAGCATTTGGCTAACTCTTACTCTTCTGATTAGTTCACACGAGGATGCTTATGTGAATTTGTAACCGCCTAAAGCGAATGATTGAGTAACACTATGATATTCTAGTGTTATTGATATCCTGTCTAATCTGTCAAGAATTATTGGACTGACATAGCTTTCTGTCCAGGAAAGAGTATGAAAAACTGAGGCGGCAGTGCCAGCACATTCTGAATGGGTACAAAGGAAGTGGGCTGAAATCAATAAATGAAGTCAGTAACGAGGAGAATTCTGGTCTAGGAAGTAGTGCTGAGGGTTCTGGTCTAGGAAGTAGTGCTGAAGGTTCAGAATCACCTTGTTTCGAGGATGTCAATGTATCCAAGTCTTGTGGGTCACTCGAGGATGTGAAGCCTGAACACGGCGAGGCTGAGCAACCGGAAATCAGTACATGTGATGACGTTATAGAATCTATGGAAGAAGACACAAGTGAGTTAATTGATGCATATCCATGCACAGCAGAGTCGGAATCTTCCGATTCCGAATCATCGGATGAAGAGGAGTCTGGAAGGGTATCCGTGTGCGGCGAGGAGAACTGTGATCATCCGGATCCTAAATTTGCTAGGAGCAGTTCATTCAAGTCAGATATTTTCAGGTCTAGCAGAACCTCAGAGGACTTCACCACATGGCAACGCATTATAAGGCTAGATGCTATCCGGGCAAACACGGAATGGATTTCGTTCTCCCGGAACCAGGCTGAAGTCCCCAAAGAGAAAGCTTTACAGTCTGCAGCATCTGTTGGGTTGAAAGACTATGAGCATCTAGAGCCCCATATGATCTATCACGCTGCTCGGTTGGTTGGACTTCTCGAAGCATACGCAGTCTACGATCCTGAAACCGGCTACTGCCAAGGTATGAGTGATCTGTTGTCACCAATAATCGCAGTGATGGAGGAAGACTGTGCGGCATTTTGGTGCTTCGTCGGTTTCATGAGGAAAGCCAGGCATAACTTTAGGCTGGACGAGGTTGGAATAAGGAGGCAGCTGAAGACTGTCTCGCAGATCATCAAGCGCAAGGACTCGCACCTGTATAAGCACCTGCAGAAGCTGCAGGCTGAGGACTGCTTCTTCGTGTACAGAATGGTGGTGGTCCTCTTCAGGAGGGAGCTCACCTTTGAGCAGACGGTGTGCCTCTGGGAGGTGATGTGGGCGGACCAGGCGGCCATACGAGCCGGGATTGGGAGGTCCACCTGGGGAAGAATAAGGCTACACGCTCCTCCGACTGACGACCTGCTGCTCTACGCCATTGCGGCGTGCGTCCTGCAGAGGAGGAAGCTTATAATCGAGAAGTATAGCAGCATGGACGAGATACTGCGGGAGTGCAACAGCATGGCCGGGCAGCTGGACGTCTGGAGGCTGCTGGACGACGCTCATGACCTGGTGGTTAACCTCCATGACAAGATCTGATCCGACGGGAAGCGCCGCTCTCCCCGGTAGAAGGGACGCAGGGGTCGTCGGGTTTTTGGAGGTATCTTTGCCGCTCTCACTGAACGCTCCCTGTTATCTGTTCCCGGCACACGAACCCACTTGTAGTTATAGAGAATGTTGTAATCTAGAGCAAGCGAGGGCCGAGCGTGCCCTCGCATAAGGAGAAAGAAGATGAAACACTAGTGTTTCTAGTGCCACGGAGGCACCGAAATACGACACTACTATTCATTGTTTAACCTGTTATAGGCGAAGCAAAGAACAGAATTTTCAGGGATGGCAGCATCACCCTTGCTGAAGGTGATGAAGTAATAACCAGCACAAAGGTGTTTGTGTTTGTAGTACTGTCAAAATGCAAGGACTTGAAATCCATGCTTCTAGAAACCTATCTCCTGTCTGTTAGGTAATTATGTGCTGTACGTCTGTACCCGCCTGGGTAGTCCTATAAGCTGGAGGGTACATTTCCTGGCATTGAAGGTTCATTCCATACCAACTGATGTGGTTGGTAGCTTTTGTAGTTAGTTTGCTGTAACATGGGGCCAAGTGGCACACTTGTAAGCCAACAAGCCTTCGCCGAGGCGGCATCCTCATAAGAGGTGAGGCACTAAGGTCAAGTTTGGTGGAAGCTAACTTCGCCACGCCCAACTTTGCCCAATGTGTGGCTACCGAGATGGAAGCCGCAGGCGCGACAAAAGCTGGATAGTAAAGTGTGGCAAGCCACAACTAGAGTAAAAACCAAACCAAATCCGTCTATAAGAAATTGTGGCTCTTGCCTTAAGGTTAGGCGTGTCAAGTTGTGGCCGGAAACCAAGCAGCCCCCAGGATCCTTGAGAACCCAGACCACTATATCGTTTCAACAAGAGTGTAGTCAAAACCTGTAAAACAAAAACGAAACCACATCTTGCGGTTTCCCCTTGTTTTTCTTTGCAGTCTGGAGAACCACATGAACATCCTTTTCCCCGAAGAAAAAAGAGGAGATGGGATCTACAGTATATAAAGCCACTCAAGGACGGTGGATGGATGTTTTGTTGTGCATGTGGCGAGCAACGCGCGTCCATCAATCAGCTGGTACGATGAAGCGGACCTGGACGTGATCTTCGCGCTGTGCTGCCGGCCGCATGCATGCTGACAGGCCGTAGGCGCATGCAGCTTCGATCTGTCGGGATCGTGTTATAACTTTTCCTTGTCATATCATGGGTGGAATGAAAACCTCCACTTGGTTCATCGTTTCATCCTTTCTATAACAAAGAAGAAGAAGAAGATTTCAGTCGAGAGTCTACTTCGTTAATTAGGAGTGAATATATATAAGCACTTGTTTTGTGCTTCACATTTGAACATGTATATTTGGCTAAACTTGTTTTGTCACAGCACTGTAATCACCGTCCGTGGGCCAAAGCCGCCGGTCATATGTCGCTCGCATCAACGAAAGAAGTTGCTGCAAGTTGCAAGCGACGCTGAATGCGAGCACTATCCTAGTAGGAAGGAACTAGCTTGGGAGTACTAGGAAATAAAGGGTACACATTTCGAGGTCAGCTCGGAGGTTACGAGTACGACGCCGGCCCGGAGAAGGAGAAGAGGACAACGCGCGATTGCCGACAAGTCACCGTGCACTGAAGGTTAAGTGTATGACAGAGAACCCTCAGCTGATGGCTGCTGGCTGGCTACATGATCTAGGCCGGCTGTAGCAACTAGAAATTAAGTGTTGATGGTTTCTTGTTATTTTGTGGACCGAGTGTTCATCAGTTCGTGTTTTCTGAGGAGACGCTTAGAGAGTTAGAGATGAGTGAAATTACTAAAGGCACACGCACGATGGGAAGGGTGATACAGTGTGATCCTTTCATGGTACCTAGACTGTCAACTTTTGGCGGGAGGAGGAGGACACTCTCACCACCTTGCACCCTGAGGCTGCTAATCAGGACCGCGGCGGACACTTGATCTACGGGAATGTTTGGAAGGAGCGCAACCGCAGTGTTTTCACCAAAATCCGACAAATATATGTTTAGGTAGCCGGGTTGGTCCTTGCGGACATCGGGCTTAGAGAGGCTTGCAAAACTCGGCGTGGTGGAGGTTTGGCAAGTAGTAGCTTGAGTTCAAGCTTCTTGTCAATGCGCGTGCTCCACGTCCCTGCCTGCCCGTGATGTATTGTTAGCCCATCTTCTATGAATCCTGGTATGCCATCTAAAAAAATCTCTCTCGTTAACAATGGTTAACGGGTGAGGCGTTGGATCTCTATGATCACATGGGCAAACCAAAAACAAATTTAGACCCGGGGCAAAAGGGAAAAAACTAAACCCCAAGACTGATTTGGTTGCTAAGCAAGCTTTTATTAGGGCATTAGAAAAATCTTAGTGAGCAAACATTACCAATCCTGTTAAGAAGGCCAAATAGTATTGGTGCTATCGATCTGTCTTACGGCTTATGAAGCCTTTTCAGAAATCCAATAGAATAGTGGAGGTATATCACCATCCGTCGTCAGTCCTTTCTTTCTTATGCAGTGGTGGGCAATGATACTGATGTTGTATACTTGTATATGCAACCGTGCAGCACCCTCATATCAAGTTGGCCGGTACGGACAGTATGGACATCCCATATGATTCAGTGCACCAGCCGAAGTACACTGCATATGCTGCAAGTGTTGGAAGTGCTCCGGTGCTTTTCGGTAAAACATGTTGCACGAATTTTAAATCACATCAACGGTTTTGAGTAGGTTCACATAGAAGTTGCAAGTGATCTAAGAGGGGTATTAACCATGTGAGATTAGCACTCTCAGTCTCCACCTCTAATCCCAGCCATCGATTTGCTTTAAAATTTGTGCGACATGTTTTCCCGAAAAGCACCGGAGCATTTCTCGTCAGTGTTTCAAGCAACCCTAGCTGAAATATTGTGTAGTGTGCAAACCTGCAAGGTAATATTACCATCACCTTTCTTCATATAGAACCTGGCCAACTAAGCTAACAGTACGCATACCATCCATATGCACTTGGATAAGTAATGTTAGCAGTCACTTACCACAGTACCACTTATCTCAGATATAGATGAAATAAACTCTAGCTGACAGGATGGAGTTGGTAGGTAATCCTTTTCAAACCGTTGCCAACTTGTCATGCATATCACAGTCCTGCCTCACTGAATAGAGCTATCTCTACCACTACCAGACACAGTCACGTAATGTTTTATTTTCTTTCCTATATGTTGTCGCCCATACCCGCCTTACACTGCTCATCTTTATAACTACACTCGTGTGATTGGACGTTTTATCGTCCTTTCTCAACTAGCTTGAGCTTCTGGAAGAACTAGTTAGTGACTGTACCTCAGTCTGCTTTCATGAGTTCAAAACTATGAGACGTCGAGGTTTCGTGGGTTTTACTTTAAAAAATGAACTACATCTTCGGTGCACAATTAGCGAAATGGATAAGTCTGTTCCTACGAAGTTTCATGATCTTATTATGATATTGCTTTGTTTAGGTTGCTCACCACATGTCATATGGTGACCATGCTCTTGTATACCTTAAACAAAAACGTAGAACCATGATCTGGCTGCTAAATTGACAATCAATACGTCACATCAAGCTACTGGCCACATGATGTCCACACATTCCATACTTGGTACTGCTCCGTTAATAGAACACAGTCACTTAAATACAGTGGCGTACCTACAGGGTATGCCGGGTGGGCCGTGGCATACCCTGTGGGCCAGCCCATGTATATACTACCAGTACTACTCGTATTCGGAAATAAGCAAACCGGCCGGCCTCCGACGTCCTATATCCATCGATCGATGGATCGATCTGCCGCCGCTCCGTCAGCTAGACAGCTACCAAGAACGACCGATCGCCCACGCCACGCAGTACTGCGCCCAGGTCCTAGAGGCTAGATCACCAGTTCACCACGCCGGCCAGTACTGACGCCGGCACGACGATCGCGCCGTCGTGTTCGCCGACCGTTCGTCACAACGTTTTGTTCGCCGGTCATCAACGTAAGTACGCGCAAGGTAATTCTCTACCTGACTAACCTGTATGCGATCGATCTGAATTGATCCCCAGCTACAGCTAGCTAGTAGCTAGACATAGGAATCTCTTGTGATAGATTTGTGATTTGTTTTACATCATTGTTCAGCGCTTCACGTAACTGAATTTAGGAAATTTGAAATTTCAGCTATGAAGAGAAGCAGCGATATTGCGTCTCTTTTTCAGAAACACACGACAAAAAAGGCTGCCGCTGCTTTAAATCGTTCTTTAAATGAGGCTTTAACCGAAGATCACACTGAAGAACGACAGATAGTAGTTGAGGAAACTGTTAATCATATGCCAATGTTGCCTCCACCGCTGTCGCCATCACCACCGCCATCACCGCCGCCATCACCGCCTCCACCACCGATGTCATCACCGTCGCCGCCGCCGTCACCACCAGTGCCACCGCCGGTTTATGACATCAATCACCTTCCACATGATCCAGGTGAGAGACGTCCCATTCAAAGTTATGCTGTTAATGATCAAGATGCAGTTCGAAGAGCATATATTCTTAAAGGTCCATCCAAACCTTATACACATGTTTTCCCAAAAAAGAAGATTGGAAAAAGAGACCGTAAGTTCAATTTTGTATGGCTTTATAATCATGAGTGGCTTGAATATAGTATCAAGAAGGATTCTGCATTTTGCTTTGTTTGCTACTTGTTCAAGAAGGGTGTTGGGTCTGATACATTTACTGTTAATGGTTGGAGCAACTGGAATATTGGAGAGAAATCACTTTTGAAACATATGGGTTCTAAGGCACATGCTGCAGCTCAAGAGAGATATATTTCCTTCAAGAATCCCAAATTATCAATTGAATATCACATTGAAAAGTGGACTGATGAGGATCTTCGTCTTTATAAGATAAGGTTGACTTATTCCTTAAGATGTATCAAGTTTCTTTTGCATCAAGGATTGGCATTCCGTGGACATGATGAAAGTGAAGATTCTAGCAATAGAGGGAATTTTCTTGAACTTTTGGAGTTTCTTGCAGGAAATAGTGAAGAGGTGCGTAAGTATGTTTTAAGCAATGCTCCAGGTAATTGCATCTTAATTAGCCCAAAAATACAGAAGCAAATTATTCAATGTTGTGCCATGGAAACTAGAAAGAAAATAATGGAAGATCTTGGTGATGAGCCCTATGCAATATTAGCGGATGAGTCTAGCGATATTTCACATAAAGAACAACTAGCACTTTGTTTGCGTTATGTTGATCAATCAGGAAGGCCATGTGAACACTTTATTGGAGTTGTTCATGTAGATGACACTACCTCTTTATCACTTAAGGGTGCAATTGAAGATTTACTTACTAGTCAAGGATTGACCATGAGTCAAATCCGTGGTCAAGGTTATGATGGGGCTAGCAACATGAAAGGAGATATTAAAGGACTAAAAACATTGATTATGAAAGAGTCACCTTCTGCTTATTATATTCATTGTTTTGCACATCAACTCCAGTTAGTACTCATTGATGTTGCTAAGGGAAATGTTGATTGTGTGAGTTTTTTCGATCAAGTGTCGCTTTTGCTGAATATTGTTGGAATTTCTTGCAAGCGTCATGACATGATTCGAAATGCTAGGCTTGAGAGTATCAAGAAAGCACTCGATTGTGGTGAACTTGAAACTGGGACTGGATTAAATCAGGAGATGTGTTTGCCTAGGCCTGGTGACACTCGGTGGGGCTCTCATTATAAAACAGTATACAACATTGTTGTTATGTTTTCCACAATTCATGACGGTACTCGCCGAACTTGCAGATGATGCATCATATAAGGATGATTGGACAAGAATCCATTATGTGCTTGGAGCATTTGAGAGCTTTGAGTTTGTCTTCTTTGCACACTTAATGGTTTGTATTCTTGGATATACAAATGAATTATCTCAGTGTTTGCAGAGAAAAGAGCAAGATATTCTTAATGCAATCAGACTGGTTAATATGGCCAAGGGGAAAATGCAACGATTGAGATCTGATGGTTGGGTTCAGTTTCTTCAGAAGGTCACTTTGTTTTGTGACAAAAATGGTGTTGAAGTTCCTTGTATGGATGACAATTATGTGCCTTATGGTAAATCGACAAGGCGTGCTCGTGCTCGAAACCAAACAAATGATGACCACTTCAGAAGAGAAGTGCTCGAAACCAAACAAATGATGACCACTTCAGAAGAGAAGTATATATTGGTGTCATCGACAAAATTAGTCAAGAGCTTGATAATCGGTTTAATGAGGTCAATATGGAGCTATTGTCTTGTATGTCAGCATTGAATCCTTCAAACTCATTTGCTGCGTTTGATGCACACAAGGTACGCAGGCTAGCTGAATTCTACCCTAATGATATACCGAACAATGATTTGCTAAAGCTTGAATTGCAACTTGATAATTACATTGATGACATGAGACAAGATGAATACTTTCAAGGACTAGAGAATCTTGTTGACCTGTCAGTTAAACTTGTTGAAACAAAGAGGCATAAAGTGTACGATATGGTTTACTTGCTTCTCAAATTGGTATTGGTTCTACCGGTGGCGACAGCAAGTGTTGAAAGGGTGTTTTCCGCAATGACTTTAGTTAAAACAAAGTTAAGAAATAAGATGAGTGATGATCTGTTGGATGATTGTCTAATCACATACATCGAGCGGGATATTTTCTTGGACGTGGATGAAGATGATATAATTGAGACTTTCATGTCCTTTAGGAGGCGTAGGCCAGACAAGTCCAACTAATACTACTATTAGTTTCATTTATATATTTTTGGACTATTATTGTGAGTTTTGAACTATTTGTGTGATAATTAATGCAATTTTCGTACTTATTCGTTCAGTTACATATTATGTATTGCTTTTATATCGTATTATAATGCAAATTGACAAATCTATTATATTAAATAGTAAAAAAAAATTGGGGCATATCCAATGATAAAATCCTAGGTCCGCCACTGCTTAAATACTACTTCTGCACCCATCCGATTTCACTGGGGGTGGGGGGCATGCATCTGGTACCAAGTACCAAATACGTGGACAGTTAGCTGGGATACGCCCAAGAGAGCATATTTGGCTATGGGGGAGAGCATTTCTCCAGGTGAGCTCATGCATGTGACAGGGACACTCATCTGAGATCAGACGGTGGCGCTACTGACAGGAGACGCAGGGGCAACAGGTAGATTATTTGTGTGATGGAGCAATACGCTGAAACAAAATTCAGGGAATGAGGGTCGATCGTAACGGTGAGGGTGAGGAGCGACTCTCCAGCTGGGAGCTGCTTTGACAACAACTCCTGTGAGCGCTTCGACGATCACCTATAGCATTCTCTGACAAGACGGTTGCACGTTTTTGGGCGTCAACTAACACTGTCCGGCCATGGTGGTGCTCTATCGGTACGTCAGATCATCTTTTGATCGGCTGGAGAATAGCCGCATAACGGTGGTTTCTGGAGAGTGTGTCTAGTCGTCTAGCTAGCGACTGGTAGACCTCACCATACCATGCATGCCCGAGATCGATGTGCGCCATCCTTTTCACAAGCCTCTTGTCATCGTGATGTACAGCATACGCCTTATCTAGGCTCATCCATCCACGGGTAAATTTTCCTGGCAGTGCCGCTCCGATCGATCGAGCAAACTGTACATGAACAACCCAGCTAGCTGTTGCAACTGGCCTGATCCACATCTGCTCGAAGATTGATATAGTCTTCCAGTTCTTGAACAGTATTAGATTTTTAGCCAGGAGCAACGACGTTCGCTGTTGCAGAAAGATCGTTGCTGCGTCGGGTTCGCCATGGAGCAATCTTCGAGCTCTACAACTTGTAGCGTAGCGCGCAACTTGGAGGGTCTCTCTGTGGGCACAAACGGCTGCCGAGTTGTTTTCCGCTTTGTTGGCGCCAAAGCGCAGCGGGAGAGATCAATCACCGGTTGGTAGCTCATGCCATCCTCAGGAAAAGCAATATAATTAACCAAAGATATTCAGTGTTTGGTTGCATTTGTAAATTTTGTAATTGGCCGCGTGTTTGCAGCCGATCGATCAAGGCGGGAATAAGAATCTAGCACTGTTCTGGATATGCTTGGTCGTATGGCTGATAGTACTTAAATGCCGTACCAGCTTGTTGGACTTAATCAGCTTGTTGGCTGATCCAGGGGTAAAGCCAACATTCCCAATGGCTGCTTTCTTATGCACCTAATCAAGGATTAAAATCTACCTAATGTTATGGATATGCTCGTGTGATACTAACTATACAACTTAAGAAATAGTTACCACTAAGATTTCGACCCATATGTGCGTAGGCATCATGCATATTAGCATAAGTTAAAGAGGTCCATGTCTACTTTTATTTAGAACGATATAATATCTACATTAGCTATATTTCACCGAGACCACACTTATTGCTAACAGAAAATATTAGAAAATAAATAACTGTAAGTTTGCTGTACTGATGTCGGCTATTTTTTTCTCCCTAATCATCATGCTCTCGCGCTTACAATAGTTGTTGTTGCATCGATTATACATATGATGCATAAATTGGTGTAGTGACATTGATCATGTTGATCTTAATTTATATTTTCTAATAAAAAGATCCACCACTCACCATCCTATCAAGAAGGCATACATATAAGTAGTTGCGAAGAACTTGACATTTGACATGTCAGTGAACAATATGGTGCATATAGACATGGGGTGGCATCCTTCATGGATATGATGATACCATATCTTAGTAGTGTCGAGTCTCGGGCGTTCTTTTTCAATCGTACGAATAATACACTAGTAATAGATGAGATGGCGACGTTGATTGTTACCGTTAGTGGTAGAATACATTCATCGGTTATTTTCCAGAACTGAATCCAGGGGAAAAGCCAACATTCCCAAGTGGCTGATTTCTTATGCACCTAATCAAGGAATAAAATCTACCTACTGTTATGGATATGCTTGTGTGGTGGTAACGATAGTACATACTTAAGCAATCCAATACTATATAAGTACCACATTTGTTTGATGATATCACGCAAACGCCATGGTTTAGCTCTTACTTGGACCCATTTGTGTTGTGTGTAGTCACCATACATATGCACATTAGCACAATTTGACAGGGTCGATGGCGACATTGATTCTGACTGATATATATGTACATTAGCTATATTTTACAGTGACCACACTTGCAAACGTTCGAAAAGGACAGGATAAATAAATAACCGGGAACAAAATGGCAAAACATCACAGTCTTCACCTGGCACGTCGATATATATATATAAAAAGTCTACTACTGACTGAGTAGTGGTAATTCTTTTGCTGTGGCTGCTCCTTAGGATAAGCCTATGCCCTTGCGTGCGTGCGTGGTCGCGAGCGAGCAGCCCGACCGGTAGGCGACAACCATTAACGTCTCTAGCTAGCTAGGCACCAAGCAACGGCCGGCGTACGTACGTGATCAGGGGGACGTCATCACGCCGGGCGTCGAGGCCTCGTCGTCACGGCGAGCGGCGCCGCCATCTCGCACGACAGCCTGAGCTTCTCGTCCAGGTGGACGCCGTCGGCGGAGGGGAGGAACTCCAGCTCGTGCAGCATGGTGGCGAGCCAGAACGCGACGGTGGCCATGGCGAGGCTCTTCCCCGGGCAGCTCCTCCGGCCGGCCCCGAACGGCGCCAGCCGGAGGTCCGACCCCATGATGGAGAGCTCTGCTGCCGGTCCGGCGCTCAGGAACCGCTCCGGCATGAACTCGGCCGGCTCCGCCCACACGTCGGGGTCGTGGGTTATGGCCCACATGTTCACCATGGCCGTGGTGCCAGCGGGGATGAGGAACCCGTCCACGTGCACGTCCGACGTGGCGAGGCGGGCCCAGGAGAGCAGCGGGCCCGGCGGGTGCAGGCGCAGGACCTCCTTGATGACGGCGTGGAGGTAGACGAGCGAGGCGGCGTCAGCCTCGGCGACGGCGCGGCCACGGCCGACGACCCGGTCGAGCTCGTCGTGCACCGCCGCCTGCGCGTCCCGGTGCATCACCAGCCGGGCCAGCACCCACTCCATGAGCACCGCCACCGTGTCCGTCCCGCGGAACACCATCTCCTGCAGACCAAACAGAAAAAAATTGTTCAGTCGGTGAGAGTCAGTTAGCCTGCACGTATCGATCAACGAAACGTGCGTGCATGGATGTTGTGCGTGAGTGAGTTAGTTTGGGTTCGGTTGCACACACCCAGAGCACCGCGGTCATGTCGGAGTCGGCGAGCCTGTCGGCGCCGTCGAGGGCGAGGAGCACGTCGGTGAAGTCCTTGACGGCGGCCGGCGAGGCGCTGCTGCGGTGGTCGTCGATGATGCGTCCGACGAAGCGGTTGACGCGCGGGACGAGGCGGGAGCACCGGGCCCGGGTGCGCTGCAGGTCGAAGCGGGCGAGCCAGGGGAGGTGGTCGGACCAGTTGAGCTGGCCGAGCAGGTCGTAGCCTTCGTCCACCAGGCTGCTCAGCTCGCGCACCTCCTCGCTCATCTCCTTGGCGTGGTGGTCCAGGTCGTACCGGCGGCCGAACACGGACCCCATCACGTTGTGCAGCGACGCGCGGCGCAGCACGCGCCGGACCTCGACGCCGTCAGTGATCGCCGCGACCATCTGTTGCGCGATGACGGCGCGCTGGGGCGTGGAGGCGGCGACCTGCCACGGGGAGAAGAGGTGGGTGGAGGCGACGCGGCGGAGCGCGCGCCAGTACGCGCCGTGGGGCGCGAAGCCGATGGCGCGGTGGAAGAGGAGGCCGTATGCAGACTCCTTGACGGGGCGGTCGGCGAAGGCCGGGCTGTTGAGGATCTCCCTGGCCACGTCCGGGTGCGCGGCCACGACCATGCGCGTCTCGCCGAGGGAGAACGCCATGAGCCGGCGCGCCCCGAGGCGGCCCGCTGCGTCGTCGAGCTTGCGGTGCGCGAGGCCGGTCATGAGCCACATGCTGCCGATCACCGGCAGGCCCCTGGGCCCCTTGAGCGTGGCGGTGCGGCGGCGCGTCCACCACCACCTGCCCCAGGCCGGCCCTCCCGGGACGCACCAGTGCAGGAGGCAGGTGAGGAGGCACGCGGCGGCGCAGACGGCGAGGAGGCCGGCGAGGCGGAGCGGGTGGTCTTGGCCGCCGCATTTGGCGGCCAGCGAGAGGTACAGCAGCCAGCTGGCGCCGCAGTCTTCAGGAGTCGCCATGGATTCTTGTTCGCTTTGTGTGTGTGTTGTGCAGTGTTGGTGAGAGGGGGGGGGGGGGGGGGGGGGGGGGGGGGCGGGATCTTGGCGTTGAAAGTTGGGGAGTCATGGTCGGGGCGTGGCTCCGGTTTTATAGCCGCAGGAAAGGCGGCAAAGCAGCAGGGGCTGGAGGACGACGACGACGGCCATTAAATGAAATTAGGGCGATGATCCCGCGCGCATTAGTGTCAGTAATCGGTAACGGCGGGAGGTTTTACGCCGAGAAGAACCGTTTCGCCCGGCAATTTAGTGGAGATAATTGCGATTTCAATGTCGATCGATCGTGCCATTGAAGAAGACGATATTGGTGGCTGGATCGTCGTTTGTTTGTAGCTAGTGCAGCGAGGTGTCTGGCACACGAAACGATCTGGAGTAAGGGAAGCTAGCTACGGCGGCGGAGCGGAGCGGGAGCCAGCTGCGTGGCGGCGCGGCGGCGTGGGCGGGCACGTGACGGCCATGCGCTCATGCTCGCTCTGGACTCTGGTGCGCAACGGTCGGGGAGGCGCATGCATGAGTCGTGTGAGGTCGGTTGGGTTCAGTTCAGCTCACCATAGCTAGCTCCAATGCTCCATGGATGGATGTATCGGCGCGGACAGCGCGGAATGCGGCGGCACGTCGTCACGCCGGCCTCGTGCGGCGTGCGCCACCGGCCGGAGATGGAGGTGACGGCACGGGACGCATCACGCCGCTCACCAACCGACCCCATGCATCATCCATATGCATGCCCATGGCCATGGGGAAACCTACAGTGCATGAACCTTAATCCATGGATCCATCATCCATGAACCCACCTGCGAGCAAATTATTCGTCCGCGTGTGTGCAAGGCGGCGATTAACCTTGCCGTGATTACGGATCAAATTCGTCCGAAAGAGGAAAGGGTCCCCCAAATCCGGGATGACTCACGCTATCACACTGCCCGTAATACTATAATTTGTCCTTCCCATTAAATTAGTAGGCTAACCACGACGGCGCATCAGAGGCGCGTCAACGATGCCGGTACGCGTACCCGTCGCAACCGCCGGCCGGCCATGTTTGTTTGGTGGATTTTATGGCTACAAGGAATTCACGGAGCTAGGCGAAGACCGATGGATCTTGAGTGCTCTGCCATGACCATTCCGGTTTATCATGGAAATGCTTACCAGGACATTTCCTCTATTGTGTATGTATCATATATGCTTTGTCTTGCTTAAATTGAACACCGCAATTTCAGGATCTAGCGAAAAATATTGGGTCAGTAATGTAAGAGATGATCATAGTATTTGTCCTCTCCAAAATGATGTGGAATAAATGATAAAAAAACTCATCTAAATCAACCAAATTGTATATGTATTTATTAGCTATGATGTTCGCTTCAATATAAGGAGAAGCCAAATCGAAAAAGTTTGGAGGGCTTGGCAGTCCAACTTTAAATAAATTAAATTTTGTTTGTTAGGAGATCATAGATCATGGATCAAGAGATATGTCTCTAGAGAGGATAGACTTTGGAGTTGTATATATTGTTGGTCACATACACAAACCAATGGGCCTAATGTTCTCAGTAGGACCTCTACTAATTGCTCTAGATTTTAGAAAAGATTTAACAAAGTGTATCAATCAACTAAATTTGGTTCCAGATGGTTGGTCGGTGATGGGAAGGGAATCATATCATTGGAAGATACATGCTTTGGAAATACTCTTGGAACATTAGATGACTTACATTGAGAAAATTGCCACAATTTGTAAAATATGGGATGGTGTAGAACCGGTGTGTAAGCACACAATCGAACCAGATCGTCGACGCAACTTTAACATGTTTGAGATTATGAAATGTCCCAAAAAAAAACTAGAAAAAAATAATGTTGGCTGCTTCATCATGACACGATGATCACTATTGGGGCCATCCCTGTTCAAAAAAAAATCCATCTACACTGCTAATGTTACGAGATGACTCTTGTTTGGATGCAGTCTTGTTGTTTCGGTGTGGATTTTCCAGAGACCGCTCTATGGCCAACTCGGTTCTCCTAGATTTGGGCATGAATTATGCTACCATTTGTTGTATTCGTTACGATGTCGCAAGATTCGAATGTGTGCAACAAAACATGCCCAAGTCTTTTGGAACATTGGCGAAACTTTAGCTAAGATAATATCTTATCTAACGTGTCACCGGAATAAAAGATAGCCACCTGTGTGGCGTGGTGATCTCTCCTCGTCCTCATGAAATGTACATATCCAGTTTTTTTTTCCTTTGAAAGTAGTAAACACAAGTGGAGAGCCAAGTTGTGGTCTTGCCTGGTTCAAGCCACCAGAGTAGTAAAAGATAGCCACCGGTGTGTGGCGTGACAATCTTTCCTCACGACATCCATCTTTGATCGTGTTAATTAAGCTTTCACACCTTGAAACTTAAAAGTAATGTATTCATGTGGTAATCGAGCATGGGTTCGTGGAAGAAGGCGGCGGCGACTAAAGCGTACATGTCGGTGTGCGTTGAGTGTTTAGCTGAACTGGTACTCCAGTTTTAGATGATGTGCGTTGGTGTTAGTCACCCCCATCATAGTGGTAGCGACCCTTGTTGTCGAGAGGTTGATTTCAGTTTCTCAACATTGTACTTTGTAAATCTGGTTGGAATTAATAAGTGCGTATGGCTGTGTGCATCACTCGATGCAGAGGCCGGGGAATCGCACCCTCCTTTTCTAAAAAAAAATCGAGCATGTGTGGCCCCCGTTATTGCTTGATTGCTCCAAAACTATAGATAAAACAAGATGTCAGTACTTAGTCCGGACAGTGCTTCATAAGTAAATCTCACTTATTAACCTAAGTCAAGTGTTCACCTATCATGCCTTTACATATAGCCAGTGGTTGCTGTCCTGTCCCGGGTGGCAAGATTTGAACCCCCTGCTTATATATTCATGGTTCCCTCGTTGTCGCCGTCATGTCCCTATAATTTGCGCTGCGAAGTTGAAATGTTCGTTAAGTACTACCAACTCTTACATGCTATAATAATCTCATTTTAAAACAAATCGTGTGAATGTTCTTAACATATGTGTCTATAACCTCAACAAATTTCTTATCCGAATTCGGAGGGCACCTTGAGAAATAAAAAAATAGTAGGGAGAGGTGTTTTGCATGCACCCTCTATATATTTAAATTTCATTTGGAATGTATTTTGAACTGTGAATAAAATTCACAAAAAATAGACGCGTATAGATCTTAGCATTTACGTGTTCAGGAAGTCGTTTTAGAAAAAAACCAACATTTTTTGTGACTTGTCTATAAAAAAGACAAACTTTGGTGCTAAAATATTTTTAATTCACAAGATATTTCTTTGTTTTTTAAAAAATAGACCACACAAATTATAGGTTTTCCACGAAACGAATTTTCGAAGAGATGGAATTCCGTGAAATTTTATTTGTGGAATTGTCTATATTTGAAAATACATATTGTAAAACCAAGAGGATATGCACCCTAGAGTCAAAGTGAAGCTAACAATGAATAGTGTTTACAAATAAGATATTTTTAAACACTATTTCACATATAGGATTGTCGTTTTTTTCAGTTTGGCTTTTGAATTTGGACCTGATTTTTTTTTGTGGTTGTAGACAAATTCATGGGAACATTCAGACTTTTTAATATAGTTTTTTATTTTCATTTTTGAAATGAGAGCAATTTCAACCAGGTTCAGGTTCATGTAGAACAAGTGGATCCACAGGCTGTTGCTGGGCACTGTGGTTTACTTTTTCTTGATGTGATGTGCGTTGGGTCTTGTGGCGAAGCAACCACAGAACTTCATCTGGAAGTACCCAAAACAGCTGGGATCAATTTGGAATAATAGTCTTGGATCGTGGAGCATTTCCGTATGATTTGCTTTCTTTTGTGTGCGCAAACAAACCAAAGTCAAGCAGCTGGCTCTGTTGCCGTTGCCGCTGTGGTCAGGGCCGGGAGACTGGAGAAGAAAACCGGCCGGAAAAGGCTGGGAGGCCGACCGGACAGGCGATGTCAGCCGTTAGATCATCTTTGACGACTCCATCCTCGATCTACAAGTCTACAGAGAAAAACTACCTTCTACCTAGTTCAGTAACGCTTTGAGTTGCTGCTGCTGCTGAAGAAGAAGAATCAGCGATGTCACCATCGATCTTTAATTGCCATTGCTTGTGCCAACTTCAGACGAAATTGCCAGTGCCAATCAGGAACAAGTGATGCGTTTACTTGGCTACCAGCATCCGGTTATGAGCCCTTGGCTCCTGCGGTGATTAGTTTAAGAATACCAGAGGTGTTAGTTTTTTGGGTTTTCTATACTCCCATGCCGTTTCTATACATTCTAGTACAGTTCCGGAGATATCTATGTGGATCAGCAGCTGACGTTGTTCAGAGAACCTGATCTGTTGCTGTTCTTCGTCAGCTCTTGTGGGCACTAAAGGCTGCTTCTCATTGGCCGATCAAGTAACCACCGGCCCTCTGAACAAATCCACATTGCTAATTTAGTTACTACTCAAATTGCAGAACGACTTGTGGCAAGTCAACTTGGTTGCCCTACGTGCATTGCTTCAGCGCTCACACAATCGGGTAATAAAAGAATGTTCTAGCGAGTAATACACACTATTTTTTGTTCTAATTTTTTGTGCTGAAGCAAGCAAAGGGTCATGCATGATGCCTTCATCCCTGGTCAAGAGGGTCAAGAAGAGATCAAATATACTACTACTATCCACTGCTTTTGTGTATGGATTGGAGGAAAAGATCCATTACATATTCCAAGTCCAAATACGGAGTAGATGGAGATTCTGCCGTGGATATGCTCTTTCTATTCTAGTGGTTTCTTTAATTACACCATGTTTAACAATGTTGCCTTGCTTCTGTTGTTGGAGAACATCAGTACTAACTTAAAAGTCAGGAGCCTAATCAGCATGTTATAACTTGGTTCCATTATTGCACCAATGACAGTGAGCTGTGAATGGTTTTGTACTAGATAAAGATACTCGGCTGGATTCTATATATCAACAGTAGTTTTCAGTATCATCTGAATTCTAGTGGTGAACAGGTGGAATGTTCTTCTTGGCTGATCAAAATACATTTTCGCTGGGAAGAAATACTCCAAATGACAAGAACTCTTGAGAACTTCCCGGGAAAGAAAACGACTCTTGAGTTTTGAAAGCTTACACAGCTACTCGTTTAAGAAAAGTAAATTAAGCTAAGTGACTTCAGGCGGTGGTTAGTTGGTGTCTGATGTGCACTTGGAGTCATCACTAGTTTACATGAACTTAATGATCATGCATATTGGCTTGAATATTAGCAGGACATTGTCCTTTATGAGCTAAGTTCCGGCTGATTCCAAGAAAGGAAGTTTCCCACACAAAATCTCTCCCACACGATCGATCTCCTCGCATTGTCCCGCACTCGATGTTGCACACTCTCATACACAAACGAGCCCATGCCTTGGATTTGACCTCGTGAACGAAATGGCACGCGTTTGTATTGCATTGATATTAATTAGCAGAGAATCAAACTAAAGGCGACAAAACGATCATGTTACGGGGAAACTTCCAACCATTTTGTAAGCATGTATAATCTCGATGGACTACCGGCAATATCTTTTCTTTCACTGTCGTCGTCGTCCCTCTTTGAACCATTGTCCAACTCTACTAGCTTCTTCGACTACAATGGAAGAAACTAGTACTAAGACTCAAAGGAGTAAGTACACACGACGACAACTCGAGGAATTAATACATGTAGTGTTACGGCGTAGTTGCAGAAAACAAGGGATATGTAGCATACACCGACAGAGACGACAACTGAGTTAAAGAGTTCCGTTGATAACCACAAATAGGACGACGACCTGAGTTTAGCCCTCGTCCGCTCGTCTCCACCATCCATGAGACCATGATCCACGTAGCGTAGTGGGAGGCTAGCTCGGTCCAATGTCAGCGACCAGTATGTATGTAAGTAAGTAAGTAAGTAAGTAAGTAAGTAAGTAAGTAAGTAAGTAAGTAAGTAAGTAAGTAAGTAAGTAAGTAAGTAAGTAAGTAAGAGAACACTTACAGTTACACTGAAGTCACACCAGCTGACAGTTGAGCTGACAGTGTTTATTCAGGTGAGTGTCACCGTTGGTCGCTCGATCGATTTGTTGAGCCCGCCCCGTACCAACGCCGGGCCCCGGCACGCGCGCGCAGGCAGCTGGCACCGGGCGATCGACGTCGCGCGCGCACCATGGTCGATCGGCGTAGCGTTGGCCGGACGCGAACGCACGCACGCATGACCGCGACGGCCGGCGCCATTGTTGCCATCGCGCAAGGAAAAGCTAGCAGGGGCCAGGGGACCGATGGATCGGTCGAGGCGTCTAGTAGCTATCTCACCAGTCGGCCGGCTAGCTGATCCGGCTCGACGCACTGCCGGTTGCAGTGGCCTGCAGGTGGTCTGATCGACCGGGACGGGCGGGTGAGAGATACGCATTTGGCATATGGGGCCAAATATTTTTTTTTTTTTTGAAATAGCATATGGGGCCAAATATTGTACCGGTAGAGAGGGAGAAAGGGGCGACGCGATTGGCCGCGGGTCGCCGCCGTCGCCGCCGTGGGTCAGATCGGGTCGGTCTCGGTGCCGCTCCGGGCGGCGGCGAATATGGTAAAGCGGTGTGGTGCGGCGTGCAAAGGCTTGACGTGGATCGCCGCCGAGGTCTCGGCCACAGAGCGAGGAGACATGGAGGGAGGAGAGGTCGACCGATGATCGATGCCACGCGCGCCCACCGGAACACGATCCCACTTGCGCTTGCGCGCGGCTGTTGCTTTCCGGGACGAAGACGTCGCGTCGTGGAGGTCGATCTGGAAGACGAAGGCAGCCATTGCACCGGGCCACCGGAGGCGCGCGGTCGTGATGCTAAACGGTATACAAGCTCAGGTGGTTCCAACAGCGCACAAATTAATGTCGACCACCAGCACCAACACCCGAAGAAAGCGATGCTTCCTGTTTTGGCGAAATCATGCGCCTCTTTGTTCAATCTGCTTGCTTCCTTCATGTGGGAACTCCACCTTCTGAACAGTCCCATTCTTCAGCAATCTAAATCGTCATGTAGCTGCTGAGTTCTGATTGCAGTTTTAATTCTGAAAACAGAGGCAAAATCCTGAAAATCAACCGAGAGTTCGACGAGGTCTGTGAAAAACAATAAGAAATACACCCCGAGACAATATATGAAGGCAAGCGCTAAGCGTCAGTCGGTTGTAGGAAGAGATATCTACAGTCACCCTCCGCACCGTCGAATTGAGTTAAGTGAATCAATCTTGTGCGTTCCATCTTTGTAGCAAAAACGGTTCACGAGTAACACTTTTTGACTGCGTAGGTAACATCGCGTGTAGCAAATAAAATTCCAGAAAATGTTGTGTTCCGTAAAAGTAACAAGAAGAAGTCAAACACAACATTTTTTCCAACTATGTAGCATTTTGAGAAGTGCACATCGACTTTGCACTAGTTTGTCAAAAAAAAGAGCAAAATTTATGTAGCATTTTTTATACAGAAAATGTAGCACAAATCAAAAGTTCATGTAGCAATTGAGAAGTGACATCGATTTACGTACTTTTCTGAACAAACTGGAGATAATGTTGAAAAACAAAATGTAGCATTTCAAAAGCGTCAATGTAGCAAAAGCTAGCAACTTGCGGTGCAAAATCTCATTGAAGTAATATCAATGAAGCATTTTTCATGTACTTACGGTACAAACAAGAATCACACATGTAGTACATCCTGACACCGTATGTAGCATGGCAAAAATCTCAGAAAAATAACTTCACCAAGGAGTCACCACCATGTCCATCCATGGCAAAGCTCTCAGCGCGGTGGACGGCGAACTTCAGGGGAACGGCGAGCTTTGGGAGAGGGCCCATCCAAGGCGGAGCTGGCCGGCGGCGAGGAGGCTTGCTGGCCAAATCCAGCAGAACATCCAAGGGCGGGGCGGAGCTAGCCAGGAGCAGCGGCGGCGGCACGCGGGAGGAGCAACAGCGGGCGGCAGGGCAGAGCTAGCCAGGAGCAGCGGCGGCGCGCGCGGCGTGGAGGAGCAGCGGCGGGGCGACGGCGGCCCGGGGAGCGGCGGCAAGAGCCAACAGCGCACGTGGAGGAGCAGCAGTGAGGAGGCGACGGCCCGAGGTGGAGCAGTGCGGCGGCGGGGCGGCGGTGGCCCGGGGAGCGGCGGCCGGAGCCAGCAGCGCGCGCGCGGAGGAGTAGCGGCGGGGCGGCAGCGGTCCGAGGAGGAGCAGCGCGACGCGGAGAGACAAGGCGAAGCTGGTCTGGAACTCTGGATAAGAAGCGTGACGCGGGCGACCGACTGTAGCAACGGTCGGTTATAAACAAGCGTTTTCCATATATGAAAGCCTACTCTACTAAGAACAATGACCCAAAGTTCGTGGCGACCGCAAATGCCCACAAATGCGGTTTCTGCTTAATCCTATCTAAACCAGAATGTTCAACGTTTTCTTCCTCGAACACGACGTAGTATTTTTTTCCAAAAAGAATGGACTAAGAGCTCGTTTGGAAGACAACGTTTCGTACTTTCATCGTGAATTGCATATCCAACATGTTTGACTGTCATAAAGTTGGAACATTCATTCTAGCCGGAAAATCAAGCGATTAGGTATGGTGTGTTTACTCAACTCCAATTCTCAACCCTGACATTCGTGCGTAAACCATTTCATTTCAGAAATTTGTGCAGCAGCCAAACATGATTTGTAACTTGGAATTTGAAATTCGATAAATTAAATTATGGCATAAAGTGTAAATGAAACGAATGTAGGGGTATCAAACGAGCTAAGATCGCAACAACCTGGATTTTATAAACACCACTAAAACACGATCCAAAAAGGGCAAGAATGAAAAAAAAACGTCCATTCTGACCAGACGACCTCTATTTTAGAGAGAAGTGAGGAGACTACTTATTTTTTTGTTTTGGGGCTAGATTTTTTATTTTTTTAGGCAAATAAATGTTTTGGGGCTAGGTAACCTTGGAGCCTTGTTGTTGACGATATCAGAGAAAAAGTATGTACGGCCCAACAAGGTCGCTAACATTTGATGGGCCGTTCCGCGACAGCCAACAACGTAAGCGTGAAGGCCTTTTAACCCTTTGTCTCTCTTCTTCCCCTCCGACTTCGCCATGGACAGCGCCGCCCCAAACTCCTCCTCCGGCGCAGCCGCCGCCATCGCGGCGGCTGCCGCCGCTTCCGGTAACGGCGTCCAAGGAGCCGCAGGAGGCGACCGCCCCGAGGACGCCTCGAAGCAGAACCTGGCGCAGGTGACGGGCTCGATCCAGAAGACGCTGGGCCTGCTCCACCAGCTCAACCTCAACGTCTCCTCCTTCAGCTCGGCGTCCCAGCTGCCCCTCCTCCAGCGCCTGTGAGCTCCCCCCGCCGTACCCTCCCCCCACGACCCAGTTTCTTCTCCTGCCTGCTATTTGCGTGTGCGGCAAATCTTAGGGTTTCGTCGTCACGGCTGCAGGAACGCGCTCGTGGCGGAGCTCGACGCGATGCAGAAGCTCGCCGACGGGTGCAACATCCAGGTGCCCATGGAGGTCGTCAAGTGAGACCCTTTCAGCCTCGTCGTCTCTTCTTACTCATGCTGCTCACTCGTTGTTGTTGTTGACCCTGGCCTGAACCGTGTGCTGCCCATTGCTGCTTGTTTTGTTAGTTTGATTGATGACGGGAAGAACCCCGATGAGTTCACCAGGGACGTGCTCAACAGCTGCATCGCCAAGAACCAGATCACCAAGGGGAAAACCGATGCTTTCAAGGTATGGATGGCTAAAATTGCAGTTCAAACTTTTGATAGAAGTGTGATAAAATTCAACCACGAACCAAACATGCCCATAGATATTTTCGAAACCATTTCTGGCTGTACTACTGTGAATCAAAACCAGTGAGAAAACTTGCTGATCTATTTGTAGGGAAACTTTTTGATAAAAGCAACAATATGTATGTTTTTCGTGTAGCACAAAATGCTGCTTTTGATATAATATTTTGGTTGAGTTCAAGGGGTTACATTTTTCTATGCCCTGTGAAAAGGAACCAACATAGAGATTTCTTTATCCCATCCATATCTTCCATGTAGTGGCATCCAAACCACGAATGAAGGAAATACATGTCTTTCATGAGTTGAGCTCCCTCTATTCGATTTAGT
The DNA here is from genome assembly GCA_026929855.1 of Poa annua. Classification (NCBI taxonomy): domain Eukaryota; kingdom Viridiplantae; phylum Streptophyta; class Magnoliopsida; order Poales; family Poaceae; genus Poa; species Poa annua. The sequence goes on from CM049432.1 coordinate 84,999,273, forward strand.
TGCACTGTAGCAACTTATTCGCATGAAGAGTGAAATCATTCCCTCTTCGTCCACTTAATTCAGTTATATTAAATAGACTACAGCTAAGCCTGTTCATGGTTTGGTTTCAAACCTGCCAAACCGTCAACCCAAACCAAACCAAACCAAACCAAACCAAACCAGTTTGACGGTTTGTGGACTGGCTGGTTTAAAAAGGGACTGAAACCGTGCAACCGCAAAAATAGCAGAACTCACGCTGCCGGCGAGCTAGCAGGAACACTGTCATCCGTCTGAGTGTTGTTTTTCTGGTTTGAATCGATTCAGCGTGCAGCGTGTGCTCCTGCGTGTGTCCTTACAAAGTTACAATACACTGTGGCAATGATATCATGACGGTGAGAGTGACCACTGGTGCAAGCGCAGCAGCAAGCTCGAGTTATTCGTCGAGTCCGCGGGCCATCGGCGAGTTAAGAGTGAGATTCGAGCCTCGAGCGAGTCGGCGTGAGTCCGCCGTCCCTTGACGGCGAGGTCGAGCATTGAGCGAGTCGGCGAGTCCGCCGGCCATCAACGGCGAGGTGAGCGTCGAGCGAGTCTGCGAGTCCGTTGTCCGTCGGTGAAGTTGAGCGATTCTGCAAGTGCGTGAAGCGTCGTCGGCACGGTCGATCCTCCAGGGAGTCCGCTGGCCGTCGGTGAAGTTGAGCCATTCTGCAAGTGTGCAGCCCGTTGATGGTGTGGTTGAGCTTCCAGCTAGTCGGTGAGTCCGCTGGCTGTTGTGAGCCTGGTGTGATCGCGCTGAGGGGGATGCCTCGAGTAGTAACTCGCTGAGCAGCAACACGATGTCACCGGCTCTATTTCAATGGTTCAAATCGTGGAAACCGCAAAACCAAACCGTCCAAAACCAGCTGATTTCGGGCTAGGTTGGTTTCGCACCCAAAACCGTGTATGCACAGGCTTAACTACAGCCCATCAGTTGTTATGAATACTTTGCATTTTTGAAGCTTGCCCTGGCCTGCCCATCAAGTGTTAAGGATACTTCTCATTTTCAAATCTTTCCCTGGTCTTACACCTGTCGAATGCCAGCCCTAATTAAATTTAACTGAAATGTGGGGCCAGAGTTTATTGTACTGCCCATGCAGACTCCTTTCTCTGTATGTGCAAGGATGGATAGATAGCAATTTTGTATCCAGTATCATTATAGCATTTATTGAATGGATGTTTGAGCTCAAGTTCACCCTACCAAAAATTTGGCCAACGTTTTTCTTGCCAATAACTCGACCAATGTTGCAACAAAAATGAACAAGAGCTGGCAAGTTGCCATAGACGTGCCAAATGCCCAAACTATTGCAACCATGCAAACAAGGACCAACTATTTTGCTATTGCATTGTATCCCTGGTTGTGTCCAATACCTTGTAAACTCTGAATGTTGCATGATTGAGCCAACAAAAAACATGTTGACTATTGGTATAAATTGGCAAGTTTTGGTTAGACACCAACCAAACATGAAACAAACCGTGTAAGACCACCTTGTTTACGGTTCATTATGATTTATTGTCAGTGTCCGAAAGCTGTGAATTCATTTTTGAAGCTTTCCCTGGTTTTACTCTCATTGAAGGCCAGCCCTAATTAAATTTAGATTAATTGGGACCTGTGTTTGTTTTACTGCCCTTGCAGGTCCATGTCTTTATCATCTTGCTGTATGTATAAGAATGGATGTACAGTATCTGTATCTGTAATTCTGTATCTGTATGACATTTATTGAATGGATGTACAGTATAGCTGTAAGCCCCGCCTATTTTTATGGTCGTCATGATTTATCGCTGTCCTGTGTCCCAAATAGTAGTGAGTTCAGTGACAAAGACCATCTTGGATGTGATTAGGGTTCAGGAGAGTATTTGTTACAACTCCTGATTTCCTTTCGGGCTATTATTTAAGCCATGACTTTTATTTTGCCATTTTTTCCTACCTTTTTCCTTATATGGTGTTTATGTCCTAACTCCCATGTATTGAGTTCTTATGACTTTATGCGCTGATATTTGTCCAGAACTCCTGAGATAATTGATACAAGAGTGTTTTTTAATCGTTTCCTACTTTCCTCTACTATTCTGATTCTTTTGGTTATTCTAGTATAAGAACTTCAAGAGGAGTAAGCTCTCAATTGCAATGACAATAATATTCTGAACTTGTTTATTTCAGAGTTTGAGGAAGCATCTTCTTGAGGAGCTTGAAGAAGCTTTTCCAGAAGATATTGAAGCGTACAGGCAGATACGTGCTACTTCTGCTGCTGTAAGTAGGAAGACGCCTGCATTAAGATATATATTTATTTGTTTAATATAAATCTGCCAATGGACAAGAAGAATGTGATCACATCAAACTACATAAGTAACCATAAGTGCTTTCATGGTTCAGTTATCACAATGAGTGCATCTTTCACCCTTCTGCAACATATGTGTTCAATTAGAACCTGCCATTTAAATGGTTATCTTGGTGTTAAGGCTTAAGTTAGCTGAGGACATAAATTTCTTCAGTGTCGGTAGTGTCTTGTTGGTAAATCTATGCCAGCCATGGCTTTGTCCTACTAGTTTTTAGGTTCGAGATTGGACTGTCAGGTGAACTTAAATGTTTATTTAACTGCATTAGTGGAGATTCCAACTCGTTTTACTGCATTAGTTTCTGGCATTAGTTTCTTACCAACTCGTTTTTATCCAGGAATCGAAACGGTTGGCTCAGTCCCAGAGTGTTTTGCCTAATGGAGATTCCAAAGTAAAAACTGAACACTAACAGGACCCAACTGCGAAGAGCAAGCTCTGTATCTTTCCTATACTTGTTTGAGGAAGCCTTTGTAAACTAACAACTGATATATTCTTTTATGCACTGACCCCTTCGTATATAAAAGTGAGCAGCACATCTTTATATTATCTCATACCATATGTTCTACTTATTTGTGGAAGTGAATTATCCATTGATGTATCGTTTGACATACCTGTGTTCATCAAACTTGCTACGCAGTTAGATTTGCTTTTCGTTGTCTGTGGTACCGGCATCCAGAATTAGAAACTGGGTGTCAATGCAACTGCAATAGAATAGTGATCTTGGTAATAATCTGCTCATGAGCTCATCATTGTTTATGTGGTTTATAGTCATTCATCAGCTGGGGCTGACTGTTGTCCCTGGATTAATTTGATGATGTAGTAACGTTAGATAGATTACATATTTGGCTCTTTTTAACTGATAATGGTTCGAGCTATGCTCAATTGGTGCTTTATTTCCCTCTATATGTGCACCTCGCCACATCATTGTTTATTTATTTGGTATTCCATATTGTCACTGACACCAATTTTTGCTCTTGCCATGGTTGTTACTACTCTTCAGTGTATCACTATTTCAACACGAGATAACGCATAGTACTCTAACTTAAGTATGTGCTCCAAGTCCTAGGGCAAGATGTTGCAAACGATTCAATTTGAGATGTTGACAGTGTGTACTTCACAATGAGAAAACTACCAAAGGAGAAATGATCAATCGTTAAAAAATAAATAACTTTGACAACATAGTCTAGAGTTTAACTAACTAGCTATATCTTGTTAAGATATACAATTACATATTCTAGAAATATCTTGTTAGGATATTTGCATGGCATGTACACACTCTTGAATTCATTACTAAGATCCTTTAAAAACTAAACATGTCCTCTTACATACAAATATACTATTTATTATTTGAGTTGCTCAAATAAATACATGATGGATCAAAAATTTGTTTGTTCTTATATAGATGGGAGGTTCAATTGAATGAAATGTTTTGTTAAAGGGTATGTCTTTGAAGCTAAAAAGTAGCAAAAATAACTATCATGATTTTAACTTGCCTAAACAACTAGCGCGACTACTGCTCAAGAGTGTAATTTCAATTTAGTGCAAGTGTATTTGTAGTGATAAACATTTAATCATAATAAAAGTATTAAATATCTTTAGAGAATAAATAGAGTAGTTGTGTATATAATCTTATGTTGATAATGAGTTATGAAAAAGTAAAAAAGTTCAGTACAAATATGTGAAAACGTTTGTACTTTAGTTTCTTAGTAAAATAAAATATTATGATTGAACTAAAAATATTGTGATAAATTTTTTTGCTGAATTATTTAGATATTATAATTAGACGATTTATGAGAGATAAATTATATGACATCAACAATAATACAACTATTATTTCGGTGTTTACGCGAGAAAATTTACATAATACGGTAAAATCAGATTTGTAAAAGGAAACAATTTCTCGGTGTCGTAGTCTTAAACGAAAAAACTAAGGTAGCGAACTAATAAGAATTGTGTTTTCTGTTTTCTCCATTGTGTTTGACGAAGTTCTCCTTGGTGTATTTGTATGTGTACGGCGCCTATAATCAAGTTATGCATGCATGTCTTCATCATTATTCCTCAGCATTTTAAAATTCTCTAATGGACTGGGTTTCGATTTGCATTCAGAAATAAAAGATTTTGACTTTAGTGTTCGGCCAAAAGAATTGACTTTAGGCTATCTTAGCTGTTTGTGCCTCCACATTGCATGTCTAATCCCGAAAACCTACACATCAATTTAGCTTTCGATAGAAGTCTGCTCGGTTTGAGAAGCTATAGAGGATTTGAGGGTTTTCTTAAGTGCTCGGTCTACTCGGCAAAGCGCAAAGTGATATTACTATAAGGAGCAGTTACCGCCGGAATTAATCCCACAAACCCTTATTTACATAATTAAACTTATTAATGTTTCAGCAACACACGGTACAACAATAATCTAAATTATATTTATTTTCAAATTACATGAGTTAAGCGAAGAGTGATCCTAAATAGTGGAATGCTTCTCATCACAAGAATGGAAATGCACAATACCATAGACAATCTCCCAAATGATTTCCACATATTCTCATCAGGAGGTTGCCTATGCCACTACTGGTTTTGCACGCAGGCAAAACTTCTTCATGAAAGGTACAAAATAGACTTGGATTTCAAACATACTTCTAAGAAATGGTTGGATAAGTTTCTACACGCCCGGGGGATCGCCGATCTGGACTCAGTTCTTCGCGAAGGTAATTAGTTGGCATCCCATGTGGACTTGAATCCAATCCGCGCGTGGATGGATGCGTCACGGATCTTCAGACCTCCCAAAAAGTAGAACCGATAGTACGGAACCATACATTCACTCCCTTTATCTAAAATTCCTGACTCTTTTGTTTCATAATCTTCGAAAGTAATATGAATGAATAAAAATTTCACATAAATCAATTTATAATTATTCTTTTGTTTAATAATAATCACATAAAGTTGCTAATGGTGATATAACATGTTCATAATCATCACATAAAGTTGATAATAGAGTCATAGAAAGTATGTAAATGAATGAGTCTAAAAAATTCTAAGATTAACTTGATGTGCTCAGTTGCTTTGGTCGAGGAAACTTTGAGAGATGGAATAATTTGTGGAAATGAAAACACATCTACATATTCTTCATCAGTTCCTTAGTATCATGTTGCTAATGGAGATATAGTTGTTACACATGTGAGGACCGATCACTAATTAGTAGACAACTTCGCAAAGCTCTTGTATAAAGCTGGAACTTAGGTTAATTTTGAGAGTTAAGGTGTGAGTTACGCTATCTTCGATCCTACAACCATGGCTTGATTACTTACATTTTTTGTTACACTTGCAATGGTATATGTTTTGATGTACTATCCTGGGGGCATCTTATGTTACATTCTGTTATCCATGTATGTAAAAGTTTAATAATGATTTGCAAAGTGCACCATTGTCTAAAATGAGAACAAGTACCTTGAGTATCTCGCTCTTTGATGAGTAAATAACTGGTTTGGACACCGCTCATTGGACTAACTTCTCTTCGATCAAAGAATGGTGGTGTCCGCTCACTGGGCTTCTCGGGCGGAGGCGCAAGAGGCTCTCTTCTCTTGTCCTTCTCACCTCTTGGATAGTTTCGAATGACGTAATGCCCGTGTATTCCAGAAGGTTACTACGATCACATATAGCAATCAAGAAAAACGCCGCTCTTTGGGCTGTTGCGAGGGTAAAACACTTGTGTAATGTTATGTTGTTGGAAACTAAACACCTTTAACACCATACTCTAGAAACTTCATCAAGAAGCGAGCAATGGCAATCTTTGAAAGTAAATAACTTTGACACCATACTTTAAAACATTTCTATCTAGCTACATTTAAGATATACAATTACACATTTCCATGAAGAAAACGCCGCTCTTTGGGCTATTACGGGAAAAAACACTTGTGTAATATTATGTCGTTGGATAGTAACTTTGACACCATATTCTAGAACAATTATCTCTAGCTATATCTAAGATATACGATTGCACATTTCCATCTAGAAAAACACCAATCTTTGGGCTGTTGCGGGGGGCAAAACACTTGTGTAATATTATACCGCGAGAGTAGACTGTCTTTTTTTACCAAGTTTCGACTTGGCTCTTGTAACTAAAAACCTTTCTTAATTAACGAAAAGGCTTAGCTTTGCCTTGTTTTAAAATACATGTGAAGAAATACCCCAAAACTTGGTTCCCGTGAAGTTAACACGTCTTTGCAAATCAAGTCAAAGATGTTATTTATTTCTCAGCATAACATCCGAACTCGGAATTTCATAGAAATTGCTTTTCATTTACAAGTCATACGAGTTCACTTGTTAAATTGTTGGATCATGTTGCTCACCCCTCTACGTGCTTTATGGTAATGTGTTGGAGCTTACACTCCAACTGCGTCACCAGATGGGGAGTCAACTTAATCTCTGCAAGCATCCACTGAACCCATATTCTAATCTGTACAAGGTGTAACACAACACAAGAGATAAGCAAACCAACGTGGAGCATCTGCTGACGAAACACAAATCTTTTGCCTTCCACAGCCTGATGTACAAGTGGCTCCATTAGTCACCAGGCGAGAGGGATCATTTTATACTAGCTGTCGATTAGATATATGTTGGCGTCGTTGCCCTTTCCATTCACTGATGGGTCTCTGCTCTTGACAGTAACGCATTGGTTTATAATATCTCCGGGCCATGACCAATGAGTTGTCACATTTGAGTGGAACCCGTATCGGTTGGATGGAAGCATTGCTAACCACCTCGACCCGCCTGTGATGTAGGAGTATTACATTCTGCATCCACTTACACGAATTTCTGTATTTTGTGACCAAATGTAGCATAGGATCAACAACCTAAACTACGAAGTAACCAAAACCCCGTGAAAACGCTTATAATCAGAACTTATTTTGGCATCAAACCCTGAAGATCCATTTAAGTTGCCAGAGTTTGGTAGGGCAAACGTTAGCTTTTAATTGTAGGAATGAAGCCAAACCATCCTAGAATTGGTATTTTGGGATGCTGAATTTATATTCATCACACTGCCGAACAGTGACACGTCATTATGCAGCAACAGTCTTTCTTTTGTCCACAAAGGCCCACAGAACAGTCCGGGGACGAAAAGAAGGAAAGAGACGTGGTGTAAAGCTACCGAACTTGAATGGGTTACATGCGTGTCCAATGAAACATCTGTAATTTTATTGCAAGTAACTGTTTTGGCGCTCACATTACTGTAGGCCTCTAGAGTGACTCGTGTGTCTCCTCCACCTGTCGTCGCCAGCGCCGGCCGCCAACGCTGCCCCCTTCCCTCGACGCCATGATGCACCCGTCGGGCCAATCCTGCATGGTTGGCACCGGCGGGACTATGTTGCTTGTGTTTGAGATACACGTGGTGACTCTGGTGCTCCGACGGTGTGTGTATTGCATCCAATGACAAACGATGATCTTCTTGCTACGACGTCAAAGTAAAGGTGGCTACATGCCAGGCACATCGTAGGGGGGGCATGTGGTCTCCGTGTGGCCGGTTTGACGATCGGATCTTGGGATGGTGATGGTGTTCATCACCTTGTTGGCGAGATTGACGGTCATATAGGACTCTTCTTCTTGGAGATGGGATGGGACACCCCTTCCACCTCCAGATCGGGTTCTACGTAGCGCATATCTGTGGAGGTGCCAAGTCATGTATGTTCTTGCAGGTGCTACGCACAACATCTCGTGCGAAGGCATCAAGTCATGCATGAAAATGCAGGTTCTACGTGTGAGATCTCATACGGAGCCATCAAGTCATGCATGTTGTTGCGGGATCAAAGATGGTGCACCGATAAAGCCTTCTAGTATCTCATCCAGCAATATCCAGCTAGTGAGGTGTCATTAGCCGGTTAAAGGATCGTGGCAGAGTGTCTTTGATGAAGAGTACACACATTTTGGTGGAAACAAAACATTATCCTGGTCATACAATGGTGGCTCGAAACTCGGGTTTGGTGATGAAAGTCCCAAGATCAACCAATGGTTGCACTCTTTATCATCGTGCACGTGTGACTATTCCTTGTGGGACCATTCCTTCTCGAAGGTTTAGCCTAGGAGTGATATAATGTTAGTTGTTTTCAACCTTTAGCCATATGGTTAGTGGTTAAGCCGGTGGAGATACAATTGCGAGGTGGCCAGTTTTTTCCTAATTCTCTTATTTCGTCGACTTGTTCGGTTTCGATCTTCAGTTTCGACTGATTATTAACTCTAAGTGATATATTGGTATGTGCTTGGTTTTCTTTCTTTTCAAAAGAATAAATTACTATTGTTTGATGGATGATGGTTTGTCGATTACAATGGATGTTTTACCATGTAACTTTGCTCTCATGATACGTATTTAATTAGTATTCCTCCGTTTCAAAATAGATGACTTTCTTTCGTCTAAAAGTGGATGTGTATAGTTTTGCAACATGTCTATAAATGTATATACATCAACTTTTTAACGAATGAAAGTCATCTATCTAATTTAAAACAGGGAGAGTAAAATTTTGTCACTTCGACCTAGCTAGGATAACTTATGTGTCTCACTGTACTTGCTAATGTAGCCCTACTAATGGCACTAGCATTAAGATTCTTCCCATAACACATACTTTTCTTAGATGATAGTATATGATATGTTTTTAAGCTGGCCTACACGACGCGCCTCCCGCCATTTGCTTGAAATTAACAATGGCGGCACGCATGTTCTGTGATCTGTGCCACCCTGGCCTGTACTGTCCCGTACCGCTGTTCAGTAGACACTAGAGCTAGTGATCTTTTTTTTTGATAGACAGAGCTAGTGATCTGATCAGTGTGTTGCTGGTCGATTCTTTTCTACTCTCTGCTCGTGAAAGAATCTTGATGGATCCACATGCACCCCATCTCCCCACTTCCGTTTCCATTTTTTCTTCTTGCAATCATATCATATATGTTGCATTCGAAGAAACCAAAGAGAAAAATAATTCAGCCGACAGTACATATGGATGCATGGCTATATATGTGTGTGGTTGCATGTGAGGATCGATCTCTATAAGTTTGGTTCTTGTCTAGGTGCTCCTGGAAGATTACACGCACGGTGTCGTAATTAACAGCAACAAATAAAGAGGAAAAAATCGTGCAGATCGAGAAGAAACTGCGACAGACCTTTGGTAGGTTTCGAGCTATGTACACACACCACCGTCGGCTCCATCATGGATCGATTGCATGCATCTTCTCCACGAGGTTCCATGATCGTGTTCTGAATTCTGATATGATCTGATCATCTCTGAAGCTTGTTGACTGTGGCACGGTTGAATGATCGAGCATGTCCTTGGTTTTGATGGATCGATCACTCGCTGAGGGACTCGAACTCCCACCATTGGGAGCTGCTGCAGGTCTGCTCCGTGGACGACGACGGCCAGCTGGAGTGGAACGGGAAGGACGACTGCGGCTGATGATGCTGGTAATCCGGCGGCCCCGACACCGTGAAGCCCCCGTCGTCGTGCGCGGGTGGCAGGTGCGCCGAGGGGCGGAGGAAGAGCGCCGCGTCGTCATCTTCTTCCTCGCCGAAAAGCGATAGCCTGCCTAGTCCTCCTCCGCCATGCCCGTCGGAGGCCGAGTAGAGCTTGGGCGCCCCGGCGTCCAGCACGAAAGTCTCCTCCTTCATGCTCATGCCGGCCACGGCCGCGCGCACGTCCTCCCCGGCGCCGGCATTCTCGGCGCCGCCGCGCGGGCGCGGCTCCTGCAGCATCTCCGCCAGCTTCTCGAGCTGCACGCGCAAACCCAACGCACCAGTTTAGGATCGAACGAACCAACTCCAGAGTCCATACAGACATCTTCTCGATCGAGCTACACGCACACACGCACCACGCAACGCATGATATGATCGATCGTAATTACAAACCTGGTTGAGCAGCGCGATCTTGTCCTTCTTGAGCTGGTCGTAGCTCGCGAGCAGCGCGTCGTAGTCGTCCCTGAGCGCGGCGTACTGGCGCTCGAGCTGCTTGGACTTCCACCTCGCGCGCTTGTTCTGGAACCAGATGGCCACCTGCCTGGGCTGCAGCGAGAGGTCCCTGGCCAGCTGCAGCTTCTGGCGGGGCTCCAGCTTGGTCTGCGTGGCGAACATGGACTCCAGCGACTTGATCTGCTCCTCGCTGAACCGCTTCTTCATCATCCCGGCGCCGCCGCCGCCGCCCTTCTTGCCGCTGCCCCCCGGCACCGGCTCCATCATCCAGTCCCCGTCGTCCTCCCCGTCCATGACGACGGCGCCCTTTCAGGCAGCAGCTCAGTACCCTGATCTCGTCGCGGCTATAGCTAGCTAGCTAGGTAGCTTGGGCATGAGACTGGACTGGCTGGCTTGGCTCGATCTGGAGGAAGAAGGAGGGGGAGCAGGCTAGGCTAGCTTGCGGCGATCCATGGGTGCTGGTCTGGACTCTGGAAGGATAGTTGTTTAGTCGGAGGTGATGGGAACGGGGCGGCCAATGGAGCGCGGTGGCGTGCATGCGTGGCCTCTCTCTGTCGCTCGCTCCCCGGTTCCTCGGGTCTCTCTTCTCTTCCTCCCTCTCTCTATAGCTATAGCGCTGTAGCTGTAGGTGCGGATAGCCAGCGCTCGCTCGCGGCCCCGCCGGCGTCGCTGTCGCCGAGACTCGGGAGGCTAGCTTAGGCTTACGCGATTGATTCTACTGTGCGTCTAGGAGCGAGCTGGCGGCCACGTTGTATATCACGGCGCCGCGCGGAGGAGGCGGTAGGTGCGGCGGGAGGTAGAAGAGGGTAGAGTCCACTACGTACGTACTCCAGCCTCCAGGCAGCGTCGTCGCGTGTTGTTTGAGTTGCGTGCTGCGAGGTTTGGATTGGTTGGTTGGCTGGCTCGGGGAATCGCATCGTACCGCGCCGTGGGACGTGTCGTGTGGGCAGCGCCATCGGGCATGTCTCCTCTTCTTGACCGCGACCTAGCTCGTCGGGAAGACGATCATGCTACTGTCGGGGTTAATCGCTCTGGCTCTCTCTTCCATTCTTAGCTTGAAGGTCCATTAGCAAGCGCGCCGACCACACGACATCGATCAGGGGCCAAGCAAGCTCTCCGCCATCGCCCAGCCCGCACTGCACACAACCGGCCGGAAGAGCAACGCCTACTCAAACAAGGGCCTCGGATAAGAGATCATCAGCCATTTATAAATACCAGAAAGCCAAACTCAGCTTAAATTAACAGTTACAGTACACACCAGGTGACATATGATGTACAACATACTAAAACAAGGTTTCTGCTAGCTCCGGTGTTCCTCCCTTGATAAACATAAGTATGATCACGATCTATCTCAACTAATTTTAGCTACTTAGCTATCGTTTCTCATAGCAGCAGCTCACATCTAATTCTTTGAAGTAATTATTAGTTTTATGTCAAATATATGATAACTAATATGGTTTCAGTAACAAATATGGTTGAGTACTATGTTTTTTTAATGTGTCACCGGAATTTTTCGGATCCTGTACCTATACTATATGAATACGTTGGGTAATACGGTGTTTCAATCTGGTCTTCGCGTGCCCAACGAAAAAAAATAACCGGACAAAGTTACCCCTTCAAGTTTTGTCAAGGGTGGAGCGCTCAAGCAAACCACAACAAAACAAACCAATTATTTCATCGGTGCTAAGTTTAACTTGAATGATAGTCTCACTTGGGTGAATATTTTACCCATGTTATGTTAAATGTTTTGCTATATATAATGTTTAATTTTATGCATAAATTCTTGTTTAAAAAACTAAAATAAGAAGCGTAGGCAGGATCACCACAGTGCCAACAAATAAGCCTACCTTTCAGGCTCACGCCCCGGCCAAGGCCAACGTGGCCAAGGGCCGTTCTATGCCCCTGTATACTTAGACACGTTCTAGAGTAAGCATATACTATAATTTAATTTTATCCGTGCACTAGTAGAACGAGCAATATTCTATGTTCGACGGTGATTGGGGTAACCAATATTATTTCGGCAATAAGTATATTATCAACTGATTACTAAATCCAAGGTAACTTATAAGTTACACCTATCCAAGTACAAAATGATCATGTTAAATGTTCAAGAGCCACATTTTAGAAGTTTCTATATATATATATTTGCTACATAATCATACGCTACACATATATATTAAGATATTTTCTAGGTTTTATAACCTGGAATATCTACCAAATATTTAATAATACTAAAAATAGACAAGATCGAGCATACAAGCAATAATATAAATACACTCTATATAATACATTAATTTTAAGAACATCAAGGACGATATGTATGTTTTTGTTTGTTTTCACATTTAAGATAATTTTCTATCTTCTTATGGACAATATCTCATAAAGCTAAATCATTTTACGGAACTAAAAAATTACTATATCATGGAAACAATTGAAACATATTGTTGGTTAACAACTAAGTAGACAACTTTTTAAAATCATAATATGGTGAAAACTAAAGAAGTATACAAATCTGTGTAATTATATTTATTTAATGTGCCCCGGGTCCACAAAATAATTGGAACAATTCTCGTACAAAGACACATGTTACCACCGTCTCTATTATCCATCTTCAGCCATGTGCAGGATATCATAGTATTCACGCTGATGTGATACCACGGTTACAACTGGAACTTAAGGCCGCATGCGAGTGATAGTTAAATGCAATCACAGTCCCGACTCCTTCGATAACGGCCGATCTATTGGGAGTGTTGCTGATGCCTGGAGATTAGTGCTCTCGCACCACCTCTAGTTGTTATATGAGAAACTCGTAGTTGCATGTCATATAGTCCGTTGCTAGCTAGGTATGTAGTTTAGTTTCTCTGTTTCTTATTAATCTTTTTTTTTGTTATTTGCAACCAGTACTTAATTGACATTTGTCCCGACTTCTCTTAATAAAATGACGCAGTACTTGTTGACATCCTTAGAAAAAAATATGTGAAGGGGACGATGAGGAAATTTGGGGATGAACGGTCTTACAAGTAGGGTCCAAATGCATGTCGGGATGATGGACGATCGCAGTCTCAATGCATTAACATGTTTAGGCTTCTATTTAGGTCGGGATTCACAAGTTTAGTGTGTCAATGTCTTAAATTTCAAGTTTAAGATTCAGTTATGATATAACTCCATGAGATCAAGGTTTTTAAATTAACCTGCTTCAACCTACCCCCCTTCCCACCACAGGTTTATACAGATCGAAGGTAGTACTAGCTGCATTCCACGGTTCACTGAATTAAAATGTGCCTCTTGGACTCGCTCGCACATGTAAATCCAGGTGCGCCACGCGCCGATGCGTGTGATCGCCCGGCCAGCAGCAAAGTTTGACGCTTTCGCAGGTCCACTGACTACTGAACTTAAACTATTGCTGATTGTTCCCGTTTGATTCCTTTCCGGTTACTGTCCTGTCACTTATCCATCACACCACCACAGGTAGCTATCCTCCTTGGTTTCCGTGTCCTCCCAAGTTACTTATCTTCGTTGACCGGATAAGCTCTCGCCCTTCTTGCCATGTCTGCTGCTGCTACTGATTGCTGCGTTTCACCTGGGATGAAAATTCCCTGCTCATACTGGATCGAGAGTCCAGTCATTTTAGCTTGGACCTGAGGATGGCGTTTCGGACCGTAGCAACGGGGGAGAGCAGACGCCAGCATTTCGATGTGATTCCGTCAAAACACATTCGTTTCATTTTCATAGACGAATTTCCATCGAGGTTTATCCAAGATAGTCAGGAGCTGGATTCAATTCCTTCTGACCGAATCTTGAGAGCGCTTCACAGAGAGCAGCACGAGAACTGTTCACTCACGGACCAACCATCCTGCATCGCCATCGCACGAACTGCACACTCGCACGCAGGCATGGCGGGGCCGGCAGGCCGTGGCCGGGAAGGAGAGGCGAGGAGCACGGCCACGATCATCGGGTGCGGCCGGAATCCGCCGGCACTGTGGCGCCATCCGGCTTCCCATCAGAGCTTAACTCAAGCCCCCAACAGTGTTCGGATTTGGCTTGGCCTCGCTTTTAAAACCTCCTTTGGTATATTTATATATATGTATATACATATATATATCCAGGTTTCACCTTCCCATTGGCCATGGCGCATCGCCATCGCCGTCCGTCCATGCTGCCGCTACAGTGCATCTTCCTCCGCGTATTTATCCATCCCCTTCGGCGATCGATGCTACAGCTACTACAGTCTACAAAGGGATCTTGCTACAGTGAGTGCGGTTGCGTGCGAGGCCACCCCGCCGCGCCATTACGCATCTCCGGCGCCGGCCGTACCGTGGTGCCTACCACTTGTCCCAGTGGAAGAAGAACCACCGTTCCTTTCTTGCATGCTGCTGCTCACTGTAGCGTCGGAGTAGATAGCACCGGTCCACCACCGCCGGTATACGACACATCCATCTTTGCGTGCACTGACTGACGCCTGGGGCGATTTTGTTTCCACGTTGTTGCTAAGTATTTCCTGTAGGATTAACAATCTCTAAGACCCCGTTTGAAACACATCAAATAAAAAGTAGGGATAAGACAAACGCAGGAATTGAGATCTCATATTTTCTGAATTCCTATATGGACTAAAATCACATTTTTTTTAAAGTGTATTCCGGATATCAAGCAGGAAAAATATAGAAATTGTAGACACAAGAAGTTGAAAACATGAAGTGAGAACTCATGTTTGTTTTCCTCCAAAATTTCTATGGAATAGTTTATGACATAGGAATTTCAAAGAAATCTAAGATTTATATTCTTGCGCAAGGAAAACGATGAACTGCTCTAGCGCAAAATGAGGACGAGGACCGGCGGCAAGCCGGCCTTCATGGTCGCTAAAATCCCACGGCGTGAATAGAGATGGTGAGGACATGAGTGGCGGCAATGGTGCAAATCACTGAAGAGAGGAAACAACAGGCTGTGCTGGCTGATGGGGGAGGAGGGGCATATGAATCATGTCCACACACACTATGTGTCTATGAGCAGTCGCCAAGTTTGGAAGTGGCTCGGGGCCTCGGGGTGCCGGACATATTTTGACTAGGCCAAACACTTGGGGAGCCACTTTGGGTTATTTTTACATCTGGATCCCAATAAATCTTTGGTAGGCCATTTTTGGGGCCAGTGGAGATGCTCTGATATTAGAGATCAGAACCTGGCAACGTGGGAGCTGCCATTCAACTGTGGTGCTCTCTTGGCGAAGTCAAAATCGCCCAGTTGACAGTTGACACACTGATGGCGACGACGACCATGCCGATGTACGAAACAAGGTTCACGTGTATTTAGTTTGGTCGGCTTGTTGCCACGTACGACTGAACTTATTGTGATTATTGTGGGGCTTAAGACTAGTTCAGCAGAGCTATGGTTTCAGTCGGGTTTCCTTCCAATTAACCTACTACTAAGGTTTTCCCTTCATTCTTAATGGGCGATGCACTACTGCAATGGCAGAGCTGTAATCCCACACATGTCCCTCTGATTCGGCAACAAGAAACTAAAGAAGGAGAACCGGTAACCTTGGTGGACCTAGCAATCCATCCTCATCAGTAACAGCAACATGTGAATTTGGCAACAGGATCAGCACTGGTGATCCTTCCGGACAGGACCCAGGAATGGGCGGTTTGGTCGACCAGGACAAGCCTCGCAATGAAGCACCAACAGTCATCGCGGGCTCCCATCTAACCGGACGGAATCGACAATGACATTGCTGGTGTGGGATCTGAAGAAACTGGCCATACAGTTGGGCAACTGAAGAAGATATTTTCACCACGGGTTACAGTGCTGGAGAAATGGTTCAACGGATGTGGTTGAAGTAGGGATCCATTCCATCTTGTTGCTCACGTATCGTGATCAGGCAACTGCTCATTGATCCGTGATCCATTACCTGACGGCAACTTGGCCTGACCGAAACAGCGACATTGAGTGGCTGGCTGGCTGCGTGCCAAAAGGGCAAAGAAAAACGAAACAGAACTAGCAAACTAGTACTCCGTAGCAAACTTCAGAAATAAAACTGGAAGAGAAGTATATATACCATCCAAATGGCCAGACAGCTCCAATTGTGTAAAAGATACACCTGAAATGAAGATTGTCACACTCGCTGCCCCGAACTGGCTGCTCGGCAACTACATCGTTGTAGATGCCAAACGCCCTGGATTGTTGGAAAGGGTAAAACACAGGTAAGGATAATAATACCAACTGTCACTGCCGTGCCATAACACCTTAAGGGTTTACATTAACAAGGGCATCTACTATTTTTGCACTGAATTTGTCATCCTACATTTCTTAAGCTAACATTGAGCTAACCTATGGTTCAGGTAGCCCGGTGAAAAAATATATCTCAGACAAGTTAGACTATGGAATTTAGCTACGTTTGTCTCACCTAATGACGAAGATACAACAGTGTATCAAACAGAATTTTAATCAGAAAACATGACTTAATCAAGTTAATGTTGGGAGATAAGGAAACATATGCAACAAACACTCTCTTCTGAATCTAATTCTTGTACTTACTGAAACATACATCAGTACTGCATTATGCTTGATGACATGTCCTTATATACATAAGATTTAGTACTGTTGCATGAAGACAACTCCGATGTGTTCGTGTTAAGAAAAAACCAGTATTACATCAGAAACAAGAATTTAAAGTGAGAAAAGGACAATTATGTATCTACACTACTACCACTGTATTTCCATTTCAAGATGAGTAGATGTCACTACCACTGTACATCAATACGAAGACTGTGAACTAAATGAAACAAAATCAACAAAAGCAGTATCATATGTTCGTAACAAATAGTAGTACAAAAGTTGGTTAATCCAAACAAAGTTGTCATTCTGTAATTATAGCAACAAAATACAGTGCCTCCTAGATACTTGCTGAATGGGGAGACCAAGGAAGGCAATTTTGATCTCAGAAAAAATTGTAGGCAACAATAAGGTGCGGTTTTAACTTCTAATTGTTAACAGATCGCCATTTTAGTAAACCAGTTGGACAAAAGGCATAGAATCATATGTACTTTGTTCATTGTGTAACAATAACAGCAGTGACATAACTTAACTCTACGATCACATACCAATTTTGAAACACTCCTTTTGTGCCAGAATGATTCAAGTCGTTCAGATAGTCAAGCAATGACATGAATAGTTACCTTCCAACAACATGATATATTCTAGCATAACAACAAAAGTGGAACAAATCGCCAGGCCCTGTTCACCCAAAATTGCAATGAAATAGACCAGATGATGATATTGCCTATTTAGCATGAAAGTCAGGATAAACGGTCGGCATTTTTGCAAGTAGCAAGGAATGCCCGCGAGTTACAAAGTAATGTCCTAAGAACATTCTGCAAAATTTCCATGTTGCAAAATCGAGCCATCACATATTCATTTCAATACACACTAAGTTTCAGGTGCAAGCTAAGGACATCATTTGGATGTCAAGCTGTGAAACAAAATCCCAAACTCTACTCTAATGGCACCTAGTCATCAACAAAGATCAATGCACAGGAATTATCGATTCAACCATGACAGAGTACGGTACATCGAACCTAATAAGAACAAAACTTACTTCTGAAGATTTAAGTGGTCACTACTCGGGTGTATCTTTCATGTACAATACAAATTGATCAAAGGAAAACCAGTATCATTAAAAACAAACATTCTGTATATGCGTACTCATGAACAATCATACAGAAGGAAATCAAAGCTAAGACACGCATTTCCCATCACTTGTACATCACTTTTAAGTAAAAGCCGTGTAGATTAAAACCTGTATAAATAAACAATCTGTAACTATAAATTTTCATTTGCAGCGATTTATTTCATCATTATCCAAATAACACAACGACAAGAGAAGAACAGAAACATGATCCATTCCATCCCGAATGATTGCATTGGTCAAAGTTGCAACAAGGCAATTCGATCCGATAGTACATACTTATATCTGATACAACCTATCATGGGAAACAAACTAGGTAAAACACACGTCTGCGCAGGCGCAGGACTGGAAGTGGAGCTATAATGAAAACAGCCGAGAGTAGCACAGGCAATCGAAGGAGGGTCAAAGTATGAACCCTAGGTAGCCCGACGAACCGAGGTGGAGGTGGAGCGCTCGCTGAGCTCAGATGAGCTTGAAGGGGAGTGGCCACGGGGTGGAGCGGGGCACCTCGACGCGGTCCTTGATGCGCTCGATCTTCTTCTCCCGCTTCGGCCGGGAGTTGCCGAAGGAGCCCTTGAACCGCTTCCCGCGCTTGGTCTTCTTGTCGCCGCGCCCGCACGTCACGGCCTCCGCCTCCGCCAGGAGCGCCGGAGGGCGCGCCGGCGCCAGGCGCCGCACGAAAGCCGCCGCCGCCAACCGCAGCGCCATGACGCCGCCGAGCTCGGTGCCAACCGCCGCGTAGAGCCGCCGCCGCCTCCGCTGGATCGCCGGCCGCCGAGAGGACGAGAGAAGAGGGGTGCAAACTAGCGAAGTGAGAGCAAGGGTTCCTGGGCCCATTAGAGAGTTAAGTCAAGCCCAGTGTGTTTTCTCTAGGCCCAGTGGGATTGCAGAGGAAGCCCACGCGAACAGGCTGGGTCGTCGTTCGGGCACCGGGAAAGGGCGCCGCCGCCGGCCATCCTCCGGTCCGCCGTACGTCGTCCGCGTGGGCGAGCGGCGAGGCCTCGCCGCCGCCCGAATTGCGGGAGAGCGTCTGATTCGCCGCACCGTCTACACGCACGCCGCGTCGCCGCAGCCGGAGGTTTGTCAGAGCCCTATACCTAATTTCTGGCTAGGAACGTCGTTCTTTACTGGATATTTGATGAGATTTGATTCCTCCGGCTGAAAAGTGAAACATGTTTGGAAATTCAAAAAAAAAACTTCTCCTGAATCTTCAGTTCAAATGGGCCTGCTTAGCAAGTTTCAAGACTGAAAAGTGGTAGGATTAATGGTAACCTCCCTTTTCATATGTGATTTTAAACCCAGATTGTATCATGATCATGACAGAACCTAAATTCTACTAGTTCGTCTTAAGAAACTTAAAGCTATGTGCATTCTAATCTGCCATTCATATATCTTGAGGGCATCAACTATGTATATGGACAACTTCACCTTAAGATGGGTCCCACTAGACATACTTGTGACATATAGATCTCTCTACTATGTATGTTGACAAACTTCACCTTAAGTTGGGTCCCACGAATCAGGAAAAGTATGCATACTATATTGTCAAATTCATCTTTAAGTTGCCAAATTTCATTGTTGTGTACACTCTATGGGTAAAAGTAATATTATTTTATTCCTTATGGATGTCTATAAGCTTGTGGACAACCCATAAGCTTTTTGCTTGTGGACAACCTTATGGATAGGTGCCACTATGTATATAGTTGTCCATAAGAGATACTTTTTGCTTATGGACAACCTTATGGACTACATAGTGGATGCCCTGAGCTATGATATACACTAGTATTTTTGGTCTAGAACCGAAGAGAGAAATGGGGGTGTTGAAAATTTATCATTGAAAGCAATGTAGGGAATACCGGAATAGACACCAGAAACTACCAGAATACCAGATTGGCTTCAGTGATTGTTGGTACAGTACAACATCAACCAATGGGCCTGCACTAAATAACTGTTACAGTCGATAATAGGAAAGTTAACGACCAACCATTCTAATCCATCAACTGGCTACTGACCAACAAAGTGCACCACACATCACAGCCCATCTTGGGGTCAAGTACGCCGCCTCACAGCATCCAGCATCGACAACAAGCTATTAGCTTGAAGTGATCATATCAGTGGCAAGAATACTGAAGAAGAGAAGTGCTCCTGTGTTTTCCGGAAAGGTTTTCTGCACGAATTTAAAGCACACCGATGGCTGTGATTAGGGGCGGGGATTGGGGGTGTTAATCCACCTGGTTAGTACTCCTCTCACGTCACTTTTAGATCCCATGTGAATCTAATTACGGCCGTCAGTACGCTTTAAAATTCGTGCGAAAAAACTTCCTGGAAAGTACAGGACCACTTCTCACTGAAGAATTACAGTGAAATTGCAAACCCATGCAGGCCTCTGTTGTGCATGCATACACTGAATAGGAAATACATAATGCAGTGAAGTGCAAGATAGTTAGCATGCGTCCCTTGTTTGGTTGATTCAACTTTCGTAAGCCCCACTCAGAAAAGTCAGTCAACTGCATAAATCAGCAAAACGTAGGCAAGCCCATCAACATTAGTGAAACAACTCTGGAGCCGTTGTGAATTCCTTCCGGGCGATCAGCTTGCTATGCTATGTACTCCATGTACCTCCATGTCATAGTTTTCAAAGCACCAATTCGTCTCAAGACTCAGGAGTAGCCTCCAGCCCAGCTGAAAGATTTCCCAGACCGCAGATTCAGAGAGAAGCTCAACCCAAACATCTCTTTAATGGCCTGCCCCCGCTCTAGATGTTGGATCATCTTCGAAACGAGTGCAGCACTCTCCCTCACGTGCTCCATGTCAGTCTGTGTCCAGATGCGGCGTGACAGCTGCAGCCTCCGCTGCTTCGAGCTCTTGTCGATCCCCCACTTGCTGTAGAGGCTCTCCTTCTCTGCGTGGTTGAGCCTCCTCACCATCTGCCTGTACAGCATGTCCCTCTCATACCTAAGACTCTTCAAACTGCAACAACAATGACAATAATAATATTTTGATTTAAACAGCAACAACAATTGTGTTCTTCTTTATATATAAGCTGGAAAAGTTGTGTTCATTAGCATCTTTTCATTAGTACCTTGATGCAACAGTAGCATTCGGCTCACCATCTGCGATGAATGAATTCTTGATGAAGGACAGTCGCCTGTGCTCTACTTCCATGTAGATGTGATCTGTGTGGTCTCCATGGAAGAGGAGGAAGAAGTAAGTCCGGTGCACTATGGAGATATGACAGTCATGCCACAACTCAACGATCTCCTGTTGCTTCTTGCTGAAATCAAAGGGCCACCGTGAAGGAGACTCAAATGTGCTTAGTGCTGTATCGGTGCTGACTTGCACCTGATTTTCCTCTTGTTTGGATGCATTGATATTCTCAATTTTCTGCTTCACTTCTGTTACGCAGCTTGTGTCATTCGCGGCACTTTCTTCTTCAGCGTTGCTTGTGCCATTTTCGATGACGGCATCAGGAGCAACGTTTTCAGGAAATACACTCCTCCTGACCCTTTCTGGCCTTCTCGGAGGATACTTGAAATGTTCACTTGGTGGCGTCATGTTCATACTCATTGAATCATCAAACCAGCTGTTCGGTATTACCATGAAGCTTGCTTTGCAGCTACTGCTCCTAGCTAGTGCAATATCTCTGGAGCTTACCACACACCTCTTCAGGGCCAATGGTTCGTCGCCAGTGTTACGTTGTTCAATGTCCAAAGACGGGTCAGAATCAAATGCATATAGCTCGATGGCATTTTCTGCTGCTTTTCTGACGCTTTCAGCATGCTTCTCTTCGTCGGTGCAAGCTCGTCTCTCGGTGTCCGCTGTTTCAAGTTTGTATGCTTCAAAGGATTCTTGGATTCTCCTTCTTAACTCATGTATTTCAATGCACTGTACTTCCTTGCAATGCTCCTCAGAGACCTCAGATGCAGATTGAGACGCCATACTCTTTTCTTGGTTTTCATTTATCCTGTCGAAAACAGAGTTACTGGGTCGTCGTGGTAGCTGTGCTGACGGTTCGTCCATTGCTTCATCTTGATACGATAGATCATGAGTATCCGAAAATGAAAATGCATCTTCTGACTCATTACGTGGAAGGTAATCTGAAGACTGACTATGTGCTTCCTGTCAGAGGTATTTCACTTAGCTAGGTATTCCAGGCAGTAGCGCAACTGATTAACAAAAACAGGAAAGTGATACAGGGGGGAGAAAGTACCCATCTCCTTGCTTTGTGAGCATTGAGATGATCATCACTTGCAACTTTGCGGAAATTATCAAGTTGATATTGAACAGTAACTTTTTCCTCCATTAGTTCCTTCAACTGCTCTTCCAGCTGGAAATCATAACGGTATTGTAATACACAAAAAAGGATTATTTGAGTCTTATAATTATCAGTTTATCATTATACATTAAGATGGTTTACGTGAAGTAACCACACCTTTTTAATCTGTTCATCCTTCTCTTTCAGAACCTCAGCATGAGAAGAGCAAGAAGCCGATCCAGGGAATTTGAGCTCATTCTCCAACCTCGTAAGCTCTCTCTGAAGATGCTTCACTAATGCCTTGTCGGACATTACAACATTGACTTGTGCATTTGTGACTACATTTTTTGCACAGTTTGCAAACAAGAGTGTGTTCCTGGACTGCTCGATGTGGCAGTGTGCCGGGCTCATCGTGCAGATGATGGCTGTCCTCGCGTTACCTCCCAAAGAAGACTGCAATATGCGAGTGAGCTTTGAGTCTCTGTAGGGAATATGGCCGCCGCTTCTACTCCCGCTGCATCAGAAACAAGTGTTGATAGTTAATGGGCATCTACAGGAAATGAAAAAATATCGAGTTCCAGACAAGAAACTTGCTCGTCCAAGAGCTTGTACTTGTACTAAACAAGGATGACTTCCTTCCTCGAAAGAAGAACAGCGATGGCTTAAGATTCAACAAACCTTAGCTGGCGAATGACCTTTCCCAATGTAAGAAGACTCTTGTTTATATGACTGCCCTCTTTTAGTCTCATGCCGCTGTTCGCTGTTTGTGATGCACGCTCACTTCCTGCTAAATCAACAAAATTCTGCCCAGGAGGAGAAACTCGATCAGGGGGACACACATTTAACAAGATCTATGAAGGAATCAGGACGGGTTTATGTGATTCATACCACACAAGCAAGAAGGGTGCTGGAGTTGCCTCTCCCCAAGAACTGCCTTGTCGAGCTCTCGACCGTCTGCGGTATGCACAGCACAAGAGGCTAAGAATATATGCAATTTCCCGTAGAATATGAATGCAGAGACCATCATTCAGTGTGATGGGGGCACCTACCAGCCTGAGTATTTGGTGAGATCTGGAGCTCGTTTCGTTCAAGGCAGTCTCCCCAATCTGTCTTTGAGCTGTGGCACAACACAAATGAGTGCGCGAAGCAGCTATTCAGTAGTAGTAGAAGGAAAAAAGATTCAGCTTCACACCTTCACACACTGCAAGGAGCTCCAGGAGGTGGCCTTTGTCCCTAAGAGTTTCCTCTGTGAGTTTTTCCACCACCGTTCCTTTCTGCAGAAAGGATCCAGGCAGAGATATGAAAACAACATGAGTCCAAATTGTTACGCTGCTCTCTGGAGAATCAGCTAACAGTTCACCTCCGGGTCATCGAGCAGTCTGAGAGGTGCGGCGTCGGGGCTCAGGAGATCCCGGACGGCCTCGTTGTATATCTCCATGGCCGAGAACCTCAAGATGAACTCCCTCTCAGGATGCTGATCGAGCACACACGGGCCGAAACAGAAGCCGGTTAAAAATACAGACGTGACATGTTTATGCAAACTGAAGTAACAAAATCAACCAGCCGCAAGGTTACACCAGAGCCAGGCACCTTGTCGATGTATCCGTAGATCTCGGCCATGCTTTGCTCCGTGACGCCGACCATGGTGTGCGTCTTGCCGCTGCTCGTCTGCCCGTACGCGAAGATGCTCGCTGCATGCAAAGCACGCCGGCCGAAGACACCAAGAGCCATGAACGTCAGGTCACTCCTATATATATGTACTCGCACAGCACAATGTATGTATGCAGAAATAGATGAATTTAATTTGTTTGGTGAGTGTTTGCGTACAGTTGATTCCGGTGAGCACGGAGAGTGCCACCTCCTTGGCCCCTTCCTCGTACACCTGCCTCGTGCTGCACTCCGGGCTGAACACCCTGTCTGTCGAACAGCAGGTACGTGGAGAAGGTTCATGAGCATTTGCATTTTGCCGTGGCCAAGATGTATATATGTATGGTGGAAGCCGAAGCAGAAGCAGGATGGACGTACGTACCGTAGGTGTAGGTGGACGGGAACATGGCGCGCTCGGGGATGGTGCCGAGGAACCTGAGCGTGGTCGGGCCGGAGCAGTCCCACTCGGCGCCGTCGCCGCGCTCCGCCTCCCGGGCGTTCACCGGCCGCAGCCGCACCGACACCACGATCCGCTCCTCCCCGCCCGCCATCGCCATCCTCTTCGTCTTCGTCGTCTCGCCTCTGACTGCTGCGGCGCGTAATGGAACAATTATCTGCTAGCTAGCTCGTTCCTCCCTGAAACCGGCAGCTATAGTCAAGCAGCGGCAATGGCCCCCGGGAAGTTCGGCGCGCGGTCGGTGTTGGCCCTCCGGCCCCTGTCCTCTACCTCCGGGCAAGGCGGGCTGCATGCGTGCGTACGGGCGTACGTACAAACGTAACGAAAGCGCCGCTTCATCCAACAGGAGGAGGGGATGTTTTTTCTCCAATTTTGTTGCTTTCCTTACCCTTTCATGGCTTCATTTGCTCGTATCGCTTTCTCTGGCTATTAACCCCGTTTGAGCGAGATAAGACTGCAGCATTCGTCAACATGCACGGCCGGATTTGCTATCGATTTCTGGCTATTGACGGCGGTGGCGAGATGAAACTATTGTACGTACAGGTACAGTGCGTTGAGAAGAAACAAGAACAAAATCGCGTTGATCCACTAAAAAGATAAATCTACAAAACCAAATGCAACTAGCTAGCTACCTAGGTGAAGGAAGCGAATAAACTGTTACCTGCGATCGAGAGGACGAAAGGTCGCAGTCGCACGACGAGAGATGAAAACGGCAATGCCGGCCGCCGGCGAGGTGCCTGTATATATGTTGCACCTGTGCGATGCTCTCTTCTCAGGCCACCACGCACGGATGAGGAGACGGCTGGGTGGAGCTTCCTCCTCCCCCTCTTCCGGGAGAGGAAAGGGAATGGAGGAGGAGAGGGGACGGACGGTATACGTGGGCAGGAACAAAGAGGAGGTGATTTGCCTAAACGAAAGAACGTACGGCGGTCGGCGGCGATATATCTATCGATCGGAGAGGGAAACTAAAAGCCCGGCTAAATTTAACCGCGCGGTACCGGCCATGCATTCACGAGCAGCGGTAGTCGACTGATCTCCGGCCTCCATGTCCGTGCCGGGTAAAACTGGCAAAGAAAGCGGTTCCCGGCGAGCTGCTCGTGCTCGTGCTCGAAGGTTAGCAATGGCGGCGATCGAGCTAGCACGCAGGAGAGCACCTTTAGTAAATGCTCTGCGTCCCGGCCGGTTCCCGTGGCTCCCGCTGTTCATGTCCGTGGGAGATTTTATTGTGGGTGGTATGGCCATGCATTCCGTCCATGTACGTACACTGTACAGTGCAGTGTGCACATAGATTGGTAGGCAGTCAGGACGAACAGGAGGTCCCGACAAGTGGGGGCCGATCGAGTGGTCACAAAGGGTGTTAGCGTGCTTAATCGACCGAATCAATGCTCTCCGTGTCAAACCCTTGCTCCATCGCACGGTGGTTTCCGTCGCGACCCCTAAAAATGGTGGTATCACCCTTGCTCCTCGATGGGCTACTGATTGTCGTACCATGCAACCTATAGACATGGAAGGCAACCAAGTGTATCACCACGGCCGGAGAGTACCTCTATCAGCTAAAGTAAAACATGTTGACATACCTCTATCATGTTCATCAAAGTAGTGAACAATTAATATTCCTATTGGTTCAAACACGGGATGGCAAATAAACTAAATTCACGCAAACAAATATTGTGCAACCGATTTCAAGGCATGTAAATATAAAAAACCTCACATTACAACATCACACAAACTATCTAGAAACAATCCATTCAAAGAAAAAATTGTTTTACAAATTCAGATTCCTTACAGAGTTCACATTGTGGTGGATTTTCCATGTCACTTGCTCCCAACTTATCTATGATCATCACCCTGTTTGGAAAAGAGCCACATGAAAACTTAAAATATAGGGAGTAACTTACAAATCACAAATATAATGCAAATAAGACTGTTGCGCCCCTCCTAAAGTTCATAATTAAGTACATATAAGTATACGAGTAGCTCCTTTAAACAGCCGGATTACATAACTGATACCATCACTAAGGGAGACACTCATATCTATTTCTAGTATATCCTGACTCTTGATCTATCATATCATCAGTAAGTGTCCTCCTAAAGGTACGCCGAAGTTGAGAACCATCCCACGGTTCATATATAGCCTTAGTGTGCTGAGTTGAGACAAAATAAATTACCGAAATTCCATTGCTAGGGGAATTTTCAAACCAGATATATATCTTTCCGGAACTTGACACACCAATGCAATTTCTACATGTCATTTATAACCTATTTTAAACATCTTAGATGCGACATGTCACACTTCTAGAAGAAGGTGCATGCGGTCAGCATCACGAGACATCGAGACTATTATATTGTTATATACTTATATTCAAGTGACCCCTCCCCATAGACATTGTTTTTAATCCGACAACGTATTAAGCAAATGATCGGATATTGGATGTTAGCAATATCCAGACCACCAAATTCTTTCTTCGCGGGGACCTAATTTGCTAGGTGAATCTTATGATAATCTACCTCACCATTCTACACGAAATATCGGACATCTGAGTATCTATGTCACCTGGGAAATTTAAAGCGGGACACAGATAATAAGTTGGAAAATAGAGTATGTCCGTTGCAGCACATATTTTATCCTTAAATGTATATATATGCATGTTCCAGGTAATCCAAATAAGATAAGCGGGCAGTTGCCAGTTTTGTCATTCAACAATCTTTTCATAGCGATGATTCAAGAACAAGCAAACAAAGTGATTGTGAGCCACACAGGTGCCTCTCGCGGCCCTTTTTCAAACTGGTGGCCGAGCCCTCCCGCGGGCCCACCGCGTGTAGATCAAATCCGAAACGGAAACCCACTCACCATCCACCAGGCCCATCCGAGAAGCTGCTACGCGGCGACACCCACGGGGCCACACCTGTCAGTCTGACGAGTAGACCACCAGCACGTAGCCGAAGCAACCTGGAAGGTTTTCCACTTCACTTCTGGATGAGCACGGTCCATGGACCGGCCGTCGGCTCGCCGCGAGAACACCGGTGGCGCCCACATGAGCTCGGTGCACCGGGTCCATGGGCCCCACGGCCGATCCCGCGGCCGCTGCTTCCCCACCACCAGTCTCGCTCGAGAGTCCTCCACCTCCAGCTTCGCCCAGCCGAGTTCAGTCCAGTCGCTGCCACATCACACCGCTCCTCGTCCGCACACACCTCCTCCTGCATCCACCCGTCGCCGTCGCCGGCCTGTCTGTCGCCGCAGCCGCAGCACGACGACACGGGGACCTGCCTCGGGGAGAGATCCGGGCGTGGCGCGAGGGGAGGCGGAGGCGGCGGCGAGGATGGAGGGCGGGCGATGATCGCGCGCGCTGCTGCGGAGGAGGAGGGATGAGGACAATCTGCGACGTGTGCGAGAGCGCGGTGGCGGTGCTCTTCTGCGCCGCCGACGAGGCAGCCCTCTGCCGTCCCTGCGACGAGAAGGTGCGTCCTGCGCCCCCACCCTCTCTCTCACCCCCTACTCCCGCTACCGCTTCGAGATACGCGGATCCTGCTTCGAGTGTAGTGACTCTCCACCCGATGGTTCGGTAGATCTGCAACTGCGATCCAAAGGAATCGCTCCACTACGCTCGAGTTCGCATGGTGGATCTGGGAGCTCCTGAGCTCAGCTCCCACGTTTTCTAAAACAAACTTTACAATACACTACTCGCTTCACCTGAATTTTTTCGTCGAGTATGTTGTGGGCTATGTACTGGTCCTGGACGAGTCCAGCGCAGACCAAGGGAAATTATGGTATTCGAACATGGTTCTGCTGTTGGAAGTAACTGCTAGCAGTACTCTTTTGAGGTCTTCTGGAGGTGTGGTCAAGATAGTCGGCAGTGTGATGACTCACAAGCTAGCTCGAAGTAGCAAGGAGAATTGGTGTTAGTGGAATGCTCACCTTCCATTTCTTTCCTTTCTCGTCCAATGAAACCTAAAAGAGAAACGAGTTGCTCGTGTGTTTCCAGTCTGCTTATTATCATGGCCTCGCACCCAAATCCCCAGTTAATAACTGTGTTGATCATGATTCTGTAAGCAGAAGTACTTTGCGTAAGATATATTCCATCTGATTCGAGTATGATGCAAAATCTGGTGGGTTCCCTTGATTTGGCCTGATAAATGGAAGGCTCATATGCAACGACACACAAAAGTCGCACTGAGCCCGTTGTATGCATAGGAGCACTCTTCTGTAGAGTTTTAGTTGACTTTATCAATCTTCAAAATTATCATGCGCGAGGCAAAATAAGGGTGATTGCTTACCAAACTTTGTTGCTGGTATGTCAAAATGCGGTTCTTATCCTCGGAAAGTTATGCTTATAGATTAGTTGAAGTTCAGATCCTAAATGGCCAGCCTGTGAAAATAAGAGGTTTCATCTTCTCATTCTTTAGCGGCTAAACATAGTTTAAAAAAATGCAAACGATATCCCTATACACTGTACTACCTTATTATATAGGTGGTGACCGCGGTTTTATTTGTTACGTATTAATGAGGGAAGGGGAAAAGCAGGTAACTAGTACTCAGATTTGGAAAGGTGACATATTTCAGAACTTCTCTGAGAAAATCTTTATGCCAGGTAAATAGGAACAGAGGGAGTATTGTTTTTTTAGGTGAACATTCCAACTGGGAATGAAATGTTTTAATTTAATCAATTTAAATGTACCGAGATGGATGGGTGTCAGATAAAGCTATAGCTGCGTTATGGACCGCTTTATTTGCAGTACCTGATGCTGCTTAAGTTAGAAGTAACATGTAATGTCATAGGTAGGTCATTGTTGTATGAGGATGAGCTGAGGTCCGGGTGGCCTAATCCGTCCAGTAAATCTGGATTTCGATCAACCAAAATTCACATTTCTTGGGACAATTTTATTTGTGTAACTCCTATATTTGTAAAGTATCTTGTTTATCCGTTAAATACTTGATCATCCGTTCTGTGTATTGCTGTGCTTTGCTGAGAGTCGTCAAATGCTTTTTCAAGAAGTTTAGTGACAATCTTTTACGGAGCCTGACAGCCTGTGATCTTCCATTAACCACTGTGTGTTCGTCTTTGTTTCTCTTGATGTTCGGTAATACATGTTTAATGCTTGCCATTTTATTTGCTCATCTGTTATAGAACTTATGCATGCATATTGCTTAACATGTGAAACTAGATATTCTCCTGAACTTAGAAGGGTATCACATTGGCTACCATGACATACTTTGTTTCTATTTCCAGTCAATGATAAAATTTAATGTATACAAAACTTTTGTCTTGTCAAAGCACATGTACATGACATGAGTGGAAGTATGGTCTTCGTTGGGTCTTGGGGTGATCCTAATATGTAAGACCTACTGGGAATAGTAATTTATTTTTTGAAACTAGAAGTGATCCCTCCACGTAGCAATTTCTGCAACCAACTGGAGTTCTCAAACTGCTGACATGGTGCATGCTGGAGCAGATGTTTTCGGAGTGGTTTGTTCTGTTAAGAAAACATCGCCTATGGTACCTTCTGCAGAGCTACAAATGAGCCTAAATAGTGATTAATGAACCCCCAAAATATGTTTCTGACACTCCGCAGTGTGGTGAAATATTTCCACCTTAAGCTAAAGGAGCATTTGCGTTGGTAACATATGAAAGACATATAAAGGTGAAAATACTTTTTTTTTGGCAAATTCATCACAAGCACTGGTGTTCAACTGTTTAGTTAGTGATCTTATTTTTTCAGGCTAGAGAAATAATTGTCTTCTTCATTTGTCAAGTCGAATGATAAGTATGTTTCTACAGTTGTGTCAACTCAAATGATAAGTATGTTTCTACAGTTGAGTTGTTCATATCAGCAAGTTATGATACGTTATGTACGCACATCCTGTAATAAGGTGTCAAGTGGGATCCCACCAATGTCCCACTTCTAGTTCATTTGTGAATTTCTGGTTCAAATTTTGGTCTGAAATTTTGAACTAAAGATCCCCAAATGAACTAGAAGTGGGATATTGGTGAGATCCTACTTTCATCTCTGGTTGTTGAAAGTAGTGCATCTCTGGTGCATGCACAAATCTTTCATGTAATATCATTAGCATCACAAATGACAAAGATGTATATTCCAGTTTTCGTCGCTTCCGATAATTGCAACTTGATTACCAAGACATAATCTTCAAACTGACATCTCTGATATTTCTTTATATGTTATGCTACAGGTACATATGTGTAACAAGCTTGCTAGTCGGCATGTCAGGGTTGGGCTTGCAGACCCTAATAAATTAGTACGCTGTGATATATGTGAAAATTCTTCTGGTATGCATTTTGACCTACAAACAATTATTTTAGCACTTACCTGTTTAGTTAGATTTCATCTGTTCCCAACCTGTCAATGCAGCTTTCTTCTACTGTGACATAGATGGTACATCACTTTGCTTGAGTTGCGATATGGCTGTTCATGTTGGTGGGAAACGAACCCATGGAAGATACTTGCTCCTAAGACAACGTGTCGAAGTATGATTTAATTATTAATCAATTAAAGGTTCAAACCTCATGCGCTGCTTCATATTATTGCTTGAAGTTTGAAATTTTGATTAGTTTCCAGGAGATAAACCAGTGCATGTAGAAGACGTGGCTATGCAACTGATGGACTCTGAAAACCAGAGGGACCAAAATAAGGCTCATTTGGTAGCAAAGGAGCAAATGGTTAATGGCAATGCCTCTGCTGATCCGGCGGCCTCAAATGGCAATAGCAACGGTCAGGGTAACATTGACTCAAAAATGTTCGATCTCAATATGAAACCAGCTCGTAATCATGGACAAGGTTCGAGCTCTCAGGTCTGTCCAGTTTTTAGCATAACATAAACAATTTATGTCATGTGTTCTTTCCTAAGCACTTACAGTCTGCATTTTCTTCTTGATGACAATCCAGACTCACGGAGCAGATCTTAGTCTCAATAACCATGACTCTTCAGGAGTGGTGCCAACCTGCAATTTCGAACGAGCCGCCGACAAGTGAACATCCGAACATCGGAGTGTAAATTCCTTTCGGTTGTTGTTATAAACATCTCTTCCGCACAGGGAGGTTGAACTAGCTTTAGCCTTTGTGGCCGGGCTGAATGTATTATTGCAGGAACCTTAGAATTTGTGTTATTTTCTAATAGAGCTGAAGCTAACAACGCACAGCATGTACTAGACGCTATGTTGTGGGGTTTTGTTGTATGCTATCAGGAACTGTACAAAGAAATAATAGATCTCTCATTTTCTGTACTTACCACTATGTATCCACATTGTTCAGAGTTTTCAGAATTAAGATGTTGCAAGAATTCCTCTAGAAAATGGTTTTGCTGGTGTCTGGATGACGTTCAGCAAACTGTGCGCCTCTTTGGCTTGCTGCCAAAATATACAATGCAAAAATTGGTAATGCCTCTACTCTGGATGCCCGTTTAGTTTGATATCCAAAGATTTCGTATTGCCCAGGAAAAATTTGTACAAGTTTGCTACCTAAAGTTGGCTCTCTTCTTACATCCGTCAGTTTTCCTGTTTCTGCAATACCATAGTTCCGATTCCGATATCTTGAATCGATTGTTTTTGTTGGCAGCAAACCAGCGCCGAAGTTTACAGTGACAGAACACCTCTTTAAGAAGTTTCTAGACCCGGTCGTTTCAACTAATTAACCAATGCAATTGGCATAATGCTTCACCTGGCCTAGGCCTACTGTCGACATGGCCACTTGCTCCATTGCTGGGCTAGCTGTGACAATTTGCATCTCTACCAGTAAAGCATCTTGAACCGAGATTTATTCCAATCTCTGGAAGTTGAGTGTTATGCTGGCAACTCTGCCTAAGCTACACAGCTAAATGCATACCTCTGAAGAAGATCTTTGTCATACACTGCTCCGACAGGTGAACTGGTTTACACTGCTAAAACAAGATGAACAGGCGAACCTAACTGACATCCACCTGTCATGATCAACAATGCACTCAGAAAAGATTGATTCAAGATTCAGCAAAGGAAACTGATCATGCAAATCTGAGGCAAAGCTAGCATATTTAATCAAAATTTGAGGAGGTATGGACTTTGTTGGAGGCGGCACCGGGGGCGGATAGGGCCTGCGGATAGGGCCTGCCCTCCGTGTCGCTCCCCAGGCGGCACCGGGGGCGATACCACCGCACCGCCGCCGAGCCCCCTCCCCTGCGCCCCTCGCCGCCGCTGCCGCCGACGCCTGCCGCGGTGGCGGCGGGCCCCCGCTGCCCAAAGGGCTGACGGGGGAGGTTTCCTTTCCCGTGCTCTCGTCGTCGTCGCGCCGACGGCCGGCCGCCTCTGCTGGGGAGCGAAGGTCGCGCTGTCGGCGCATGGAGGCCAGGGCGGCGGCCCTGGACAAGGCGGTTGCTGGTCGCCGCGGTGGCCACGCGGGCGGCGCCATGGCTGCGCATTCCCAGTCCCTGCGGGCCGGATGCGGGCCGGATCTGGGCCTGGGAGGGCTCGATCTGGGCCTCGTAGGCCCGAGCTGCCGTCTGTTCGTCTTCAAGGTGTCTCTGTCGCCTGCTTCTCCTTCGCGCCGTCGCCAGCTTCTGCAACAACGCGCCATCGTCTGCATCTCCTCCACCTCGCCGTCGTCAGCATCGGTGCGGGCCGCTGGCGTTGCTCTCACGGCGGCGGGCTCCGGATCGCTTGGGGTGGAGGGCTGCTGCCATGGCGTCCATGGTCTTGGCCTGGCTCGGGATCCAGACCCGGGTCGGCAGGGTGAGCTGTGGGTGAGACCAGATCCCAATTGGTCGCCGGCTTCGCCTTCTAGGTAGTGCTGCAGGTGGTCTACGGCAGGGCCATGCCACTTGGCTTGCTGCTCCCTAGACCAAATCCTTTGGGTTTGGCGGTCGAAATCGTTTCTCCGGGTGAAAACCTTGCACTTCGGTGTCAACAGCGGCGTCGCCCATGGGTGTCGTTTTCCTTCTTGATTGCACTGTTCGGGAGCTACGATTCTCCACCGACACGAGGTGACACAAGTCTCTCGAGGTGAAAACCAAAGCTCCCCTGGAGCGGGCGGCGGCGGCGCAAACGTTGCTACCTCCTTGGAGGCGCCGCCTTGGAGTGTCTAATCCCCTCGTCGTGCTTCAGGCTTGCAGCGGTTGCATGGGATGTCCTTGAGGTCTGGGCGGTGGATGCCGGGACGGCGGTCTCGGACGGCGGATGTGCGCCGAGGCGACGGCCTCGGGTGGCTTTGCTACCATGGCTCGACGAGGCAAAGTCATGGTTCTGCATCGTCGGGGTGTCGAAAGAGTCACGTGGGTGGCTGGATCGTCGCCCTGTGTTTTTTTTCTTTTGTTTTCTTTTTCTGCTCGCCTTCGGACGTAATTTCGTCCGGGGCGACACCCGTGTACTATGTGTACGGTTTCCCTCTGCTTATATACTGGAAGCCAGCAATTGCTGGACCTTTCAAAAAAAAAAATGAGGAGGTACAGCGACTCTTGATCCATGTACATGTGACATTCAGCCGAAGCAACTAGAAGGAATGAACTAAAGGATGAGGATCAACAATGCACTCAGAGAAGATTCATTCAAGATTGACTGAAGGAAAAAGATCATGTAAATCCGAGGCAAAGCTAGCATATTTCATCAAAATTTGAGGAGGTACAGCAACTCTTGATCCATGTACATGTGACATACAGCCGAAGCAGCTAGAAGGAAGGAACTAAAGGATGAGGCACTACTTACTAAGATACTGGGATCTCACAAAGTCAGACCGTATCATCAGCCTCATGCGAGAAACAACAAAATAGGGAGGAGGATCATATCGGCCCTATATTATCTTATCGAGGTCAACCAACATTTTATTCCAAGCTAATGACAGGCGGTCCATCAGAGTAGCTTGGTGCGCGTCAGAGTCGCGTCATCCTCTTCATTCCTCGCCGCTGTCGCCACTGGAGCGGGCGACATGCAGGTCTGTCTCAGATCATATCTACAGGTACTGAAAATCTGAAGATCAGAGAATGTTTTGGTTTGTCAGGTCAAGCTCGAAGCAATATTTATGCATTTCTGTTGCTAGCTTAATGTGATCGAATCCAAACCTGCCGCAATTAGTCCGGCCGTCTCTCTCACAGCCGCCTGTCACGCGTTGGAGCTCAGCCCTCTCGCCTCGCACGCTCGCATCACCCTCATCCTCTTGCACGAGCACACGAACATCCTGCAGATTCACGGCCGAAAATGTTGTGAGATCACTAGCTAGAGCATTCGCATTGGACACCTGCCGTAATATGGATGCAGTAACAGTGAAATTAGGGGCGCTTGGAAATCTGCTTACTCCCAGGGTACGTCGCCGACGAGCATCCAGTCGCCGTCGCCGTCCTCGTACACCACCGCGTGCTCCCAGTGGCCGTACCCGTCCATCAGTCCTGCGCAAACGAAATGCACGCGCATCAGTACACAGTTCTACAGTAAGTTCCTACACTACACTGACAAGAACTCAACACAATGGTCGCGCGGCGTCCATGCATGCGCGATATGCGAGGATGCATGTTGGCTTACCGATGGAGCAGCAGAAGAACATGGCGTTGAGCTCGTGGACGAGCTCGAGGTAGTCGTCGTACGCCGCCACGTCCACCTTGCGCAGGTACGGCGTCCCGTCCATGCTCACCTTCACGAACGCCGCCGCCTCGCCGCCGCCGCCACCGCCGCCGCTCTTCCTCGCCCGCCTCGCCCTGCGCGCCCTGGCGCCCGGCGGCCCCAGCGTCAGCTCGGTCAGCTCAACGCCACCGTCATCTCCATAGCTCCCCATCAGATCAAGATATGAACAATCGGTCTAGAAGCTTGGGAAGTTTGTGGGAGGCTGGCGAGTTGTCGTCAATGGCGAGCGTTGGCCGGCGTATATATACACGGTGGTGCAGGGCAGGATATGTATGTATGTGAATATGTGATCCTCTGTGGCAGCTGGGGAGCGCGCGGGAGCAGGCCGGGTGGCGACGTATCGTGCCGGCCAGCGAGGCGGGGCGGCGACAGGGGATGCGGAGCCTGGCGGGAGGTAGGCATCGGCGGTCGGCTTGGGTGCGGCCCGGCAACGAACCCTGCCACCGCTGTCGCCGTGGGACCCGACCGGACGTTTGCCACCTCGACGCCCTTGTCTCCTGCCTCCGTGGCTTTCCTACTTGGGACTTAAATATCAGCCCTGACTGACTGGCTTCAGTAAAGAAGACAAGTCGATGTTTATGCACACACCCAAATCTCAGCTACTACTAGGTTTACTACGAGTAAAACGTATGGTAGCTAGAGTGAACCATTATTCAAATTACAAAGCAGATCAAATATAAACAATAAAAACATGAATGTCCACACCCCAAAGTAACTTGAAATATCAATTTCTGATTATGTAGACCAGAATTGTTTACCCTCCGCACACCAGAACAAATATCTCGTAGCAAAAACTAAGAAAATAAAAGTTCTACGACATAAATTTGGAAATCCAGCTCTGACATTCTCATTTTCACAAAACATAGTAGCAAATGTTAATACTACTATTTACAGAATTTCACATGGGTAAGTTTCGTAGATGGGTGTGCCATTTTTTTTTAAATGACACCCGATTAAGCCATCTATGTCCAACTTATTAAATATAGAACTGGTTAGTAAGATGGTATCCTACTGGCTTTAATTCTGTCGAGATGGACATATAAATTAATACACTAAAAAACAATCTAGTTGCTTGGATGCACTAACATCATTGATGATGTCATCATCTAGAATCTAGCGTATTCTCTTCTCACCAGCTTGGTTGTTTTCCTTTTTCTTGTGAATTTCAACATCTTTGTTAAATTGTGAAAATCATATATACTAATCAACTAGCTAATATACAGTTATATATGTATGAAAAAATATGGATAAAATGCATGTATGTTTAGAAAGTGTGAATATATAAAACTTAGGTTGGTAAAAAAACCAATGCATACACATAATTCAAATAAATAGAACATAGAACATTTTTTCATATGTACTCCATATAAATGCAATTCCCATATAAGTAAACTCAACAGGAGTTTTTTATGCAGCACAATTATATGATTTACATAATTTTGTTCAAGCTAGATGATTGTATGTGGTGCATAATATTGATTATCTCATATCTTAAAAAAATATTTATACTCATTTAAGAAGTCTAGTCATGCAAGTGTGCGGGGCGCTAGATCTTTATACGTGAAAGTACAATCTAGGTAGCCAGCATCACATAATGGCTGCTGGATTCATCGGTGTTTAAACTAGTGCAACTTCCACATGTTTATAGCAACATAACTTAAAGACAAGGACGTACGCCGCCCCAACTTGCACGCATCCCAGTTTGTGTATTCGTATTCCCTAATTTCTTCCACAGGAATCTTGAATTATTCAACACGTTCGTTCATTATGGTACCGATCGACGGTGTTTAGTCCAAATCCTTTGTACCTGAAAGTACGTAGAATCTAGCAAAGCATCACAGAACCAAAGCAGTGCTGTTAATTAAACCATCCATGGTAGCCAAAGGAAAAACTCAATTCCAACACTCCAACTCCAAACTAATCAAGCACGTAGCCGGCCGGCGAGCCAAACATTCCGGCCACCACCACCATGCACGCACAGCTGATCCGGCCGGGCTCCGGTGGCCGGCGAGGGGACAACCGGACAAGTATCCCGCAAGTAGGCACGTGCATGCATGCATGCATGTTAAATTGAACTCCCGCCGTAAAGATGATGACAAAAGATGCAAAACCTACTATACTCTATCACCAGCAGCAACTCTGTACATATGCACTGCATCGTCTGACAAGTGACACGCAGCAGTAGAAACATTCGTCCGGCCGTGCATGCGCCGGCGGCCTGGCCGCCTATGTTTCACAAACTATACCTCGGAGCGCGCGCCGCAGATCGCCGGGTGCCGGGCTCCGGCGGGACAGCGCGGGGACATCGCCATGGCCGTGTCCGGGAAAGGCGATCATCTACCTATGAGGCCATGGCACGGAACACGAGCTTCGTGCTCCATGCTCCACGATCTAAACTACGGCCGACGCACGCGCCTGCGCGCACGAGTGGACGTGGCTCCGGCTCCATGGCATGGCCGGACAGAGGGGAGGGATGGGGATTGTGCGTCCTGCCTGGGGCGCATGCAGGAGGGGGGCCGCGTGTGGCGGCGGCCCGCCGGCCATCATTCCGGCCAGTTCGCGTGTGTGCAGTGCAGGATGCCAGGGGACGGCATGGGTTTCCTCCCCGAGGATGTACTGTACTACTTACTTGGGAGGACGACACCGTGCAGGGAATTGTGGGCGGAAGAGGGGGATCGAACTGGTTCTTGGGCGAGGTGAAAGTGCATGCATAGCCATGCATGGTTTTAAGAGAAGACCAGTGCTCTAGAAGACATCGAAGAGCTTTTTCATGCGACGGCGTTTGACTCCTTGTATCCGGGGGAGGAAGAACGGAGAATGTGTTTGACCGGCCAGCTGGCTGAGTCACCTCCTCGATCAGAGGAACGAAAACGTGCCTATTAGGTGCCGTTGAAAATATTTACTCTGTTACTTTATACTTTTTTTACTAAATACTTATCATATCATCATCTTTATCCACGTGGTACGTACTTATGTTATCCCCCATGTTACTTTCAACTAGTCTTGAGGTTCTGGACAGGGCCGACCAGCCAAACAATCATTGTATTGTTACCGATTATTGTGTCTCATAAACTAAAAATATCTATTAAATGCTAAATTTGAAACTAAAACTAACAACTGAAGTATCACATACAGAGCAACGAACCTAACCTGGCCAACGATTGTGAGTTCATTTAGCTTGGTAGTCAAGCTTCGAAGAAGTCATACGGTTAGTACTCCCTCCATTTCGTTTTAGTTCGCGTTCTGGGTTTAGTCTAAGTCAAACTTTGTCAAGTTTGATCAAGGATATAAGAAATAATATGAATATGTATAATACCAAATGGATATACTATGGAAGAATACTCTATGATAATTCTAGCAATGTAGATTTTACATTATAGAAGTTGTTATTTTTTTCTAAAACATTTGGTCAAACTTTTAAGTTTGACTTTGACTAAACACATAACACAAACTAAAATGAAACGGAGGGAGTAGTACAAACCGAAATCTATGTCAGTTACATTTCATGTTTAACTTTCTGTATAATTTCTTTATTTTTGGAAAATTCATGAGCGGCTGTATAAGAAGATGGCACCAAGCGGATTGTAGACGGCCATACAAAAAAAATGTATCACACGAAAGAAAGATAATATATGTATTTTTTTCTTCGGTGATTACTATAAATGGTACTAGTACTATTTGTATAGAAGCATCAATCGTGCACACATCGTCACTCAGTTATTGTTCCAATGCATATTTGAAAAAGTATCATGTAAAGTTCAATTATATTCCAGAAGTTTCTATAAATACGCTCAGCTCATCATACAATAAAACTCACTTTTAAGAAATTTATCAAACTTATATTAGTAGATCTCTCTGGCGTAAATAACACTATAAAGTTTATGGACTCATGCAACAAGAAAAGCATGCTACAAAATATAGTTAACTAGGGCCATACAAATGTATTTTTCAGCTAAATGAAATACGACTATACAAAATAATAATGTTATATCTAACATTTAGGTTTTTTTATGTGGTTAAGAATGCCAATAGAAAATAACACTTCTTAAGATTATAGCATACTACAAATCAGTATAAAAGTTCAATACAAATAATGTTAAGAATTAAGATTAATTCACACCCGGCTAAAATTTGCCTTGATCAGCCATGGTTTATGATCGTCTTTTGAACAAAATTTAGCTGCATAACCAATGGGGCGTGAGCAGGGGCCATGCCGCCCCTATGAATCGGCCACCCACATGGAACTGCATTGTCGTCTAGCATCAAATTGTCAACCATGATTATGAGAGCTACATGTATTAGCATATAGCCATAATTGTCATATTTCGTTTTTTACAAATCAATAAAGATGAGCCGTACAAATCAATAAGGATGAGCCGTAGTCGATATGTATGAAGATACCAAAATTTTATTCATGGCGCTAAAAGATGTGCAGAGGTTCCTGACGAGGTCATAGACTCGCTCGGTGAGTTAGTTTTTGTACCTAGGGTATAGGTTGTGGCTATTTTTTTAAAATAATACTTTTTTTTATTGAAATTTCGGGAAATATTGCGCAGATTTAGGATATTTTAAAAATAATACGGCCTCGGCCTGGAGGAGGCCGACTGGAGCTCGTCGGCCCGGAGGAGGCCGACTGGGTCTCGTCGGCCCAGAGCTGGCCGACCAGGGCTCGTCGGCCGCATCCGCGCCTGCACGGATCTGGCATTAACCTGGTCGGCCCAGAGAAGGCCGATTGGTCCCTGTCGGCCCAGGGAAAGCCGAGGCCTGCATGCAGGCATTTCTCCCCCACCTATTTCTCCCGCCACCTTTTTCTCCCGCCACAGTTTCCCGCCCATTTCTCCCGCAAGCCGTTCCCGCCTATTTCGCCCGCCAACGTTTCGCCCATTTCTCCCGCAAGTCGTTCCCGCATATTTCTCCCTCCACCGTTTCCCGCCCGTTTCTCCCGCCACCGTTTCCCACCTGTTCCTCCCGCCACCATTGTCCTATAAAAACCACTCTAGGCTAAGCGGGGTACTCTCACAAAGCGCCAGCATGGTGTGTATTGTACCTTGTGAGAAGTGTGTGTCCGGCTTTCATATATCCGCATCCGAGTATCTAGCTAAGATTATCACCTATTTGAAGGTAGATGGTAGGGAAGTTCCACTTGAAGAAATTGTTGGTAGTGAGAGACATCTCGCTTTGCTAGGGGCGAGGCTATGCCGAGATGGGTTTCCGTATAGGACCACAGAACAAATCCGTGCTGAAGTCTTGAGGCTTGCGGATAAGTTCGATAGACATGTTACTAGTGAGCCGATTCATCGAACTCAAGACATACGTGAGAGGTACGGTCGTTCATTTCTCTGGGTATACTCCAGCGATGATGACGACGATTTCATGCCGTCGTCAAAGGAAAAGGGGGCTGAAGCAGTGTGTAAGGGCAAGGAGAAGAAGGCAGAAACATCGAGCAAGGGTGCGGGAAAGAAGCCTGAATCATCGTCAAAGGGCAAGGGTGCTAAATCCGCGGATGGTGCAGGCTGCATTGATGGGAGATAGGTAGAATCTTAATTTGATTTATGTTGTATCTTTCTTTGAGTATCGATTAATTAGTAGTTGTACCTGCATTTCCTATTGTTGTGTGGTGTGATCGGTATGTAATCGAGGTTTGTTGTATCTTATCTTACGTACCAATGTCTACCGGTTACGGACATATCAAATATTGCTACATAGATCGTACTAAGAAGTCTAGTACATAACGATACATAATGTCTTCTCTGGCCACCGTTGCGCGCCTCGAGGGAAAGAAGTAGCATACATATGTCTCATACATAGGTCTGACGGTACATGGAAAATAGCGAACATATGTCTCTGATACATAAGTAGAGTCTCAGTCATCGCCTCTGCCACGACGTGGCGGATGTGGCTGAGGAGTGCTCCATCCAAACCGATGGGGTGAGCGGGTGACTCGTGGAGGAACCAAGCACCCGTCATCTGCCTGCTGTGTATCCTGTGTGGGGGGTGGAGGAGGAGTGTTGTACATGTTGAGCCACTGGGTGTCCGCATCCGCACCGGGAAACACGTCCGGCTGACTCTCCCAACCAGAAGCACCCGAGTAATGCTCGGAGATAATAGGCCCCAAGTCGAAATCGAATTGTGCTAGAATCGAGAAATTTTATATAACATGTTATTTTGTAAATAGTTTGAATACATGATAATGTAGTAGTACGAATCGACATACCGTGTGGTGCACGAGGCTGGAAGCCGGTCCAGGGGCTCTGCTGGTACTCCGAAGAGGTTCGCTGCTGGTAGCCCCCAGTGGGGCTCTGCTGGTAGGCCCCCTGCTGGTAGGCCCCAGCGGGGCTCTGCTGATAGCCCCCCTGGTGGTAACTCTGCTGCTGCCAGCCCGAACCTCCTGGCTGGTCAGGTGGAGGTGGTGCGACACGTGGACGCGGGTGCTGTCGGTGTGCCTCCGGAGGTGGCGGCACGTTACGCCGTGCCCGCCGTTGAGGCAGCTGCGTGGACGGATGCGGTGGCCGTCGTGCAGCATGTGGGAGAACGTCAGACGAGCGGACACACGTGATAGCCTCGTAGATCTGTCGCACTCTCTGGGCAGCGGACTGCAACCAAGACTGATGCTCTTCGCGTGTAAGCAAAGGCCCAGTCGAAAGTGAACGGTCTAACTGGTCTATATCATTCCCAAGATCCCACGTCAACTCAGCCTGAAAGTGGTATAGACATTTAGGAAATGAAGGACAATATAAATAAGGGTAAATGATTGTAGGTAAGTTAATTATTTGTACCGCGTGTTGCCGTGAGCCGGACATAGACTGGCTGGGGTACATATCCCACGTAGCAGGGGCCGGCATCACATCCGGTTGGGCGTGATGAACGAGAGAAACCCTTGTGGAACTGACGTACCACTGTAGGTACTCGTCGTACTCCGCCGGATCGAAGGGTTGCGCCTCGACCCAGAGACGAGTCGGCGCAGCAACCCACTCGGCCATGTAAGGTTGCACTCTTTGCAACCATTGTGTCGCAGTCATGTTAGTTCCCTTCCTGCTCCATCTGCAATACAAGAAACATTAGCATAATTGTGGATGACAAGTGTTAAAACAAAAATGTGTGGTTAAGAAATGGAGGTACCGGTGGACGATGTCTGGTAGAGGCGCATCAATAGGCGGGGGGACCGACATCTGACGCAGACCGAACTGCCTCATAACACGCTGCTGGGCCATCTCCTCAACGCTGACGTCGAAGATAATCTTCGACTTCGTCATCCAGTATGCTTCATCTCGCGTGCACATGATAGAAATTCCTCCAGGGAATTTCGACGCGATCGCGTCAGGCGAGTATGGCTCCCAAATAGCTGAAGCCGCAGAGAGAACGTCGAACTGCTCGTTGAATGCCGGGTAGCAGTTCCGAACCTGATCTCGAGCGAATCGTCTCTGCAAAACAAAGACGTAAATTGTATAAGTAAACAAGAAGATACTCATTGACAAGCATAATTAGTAAACTATTATTCAACATACCTTGCGATATGTCCAAAGTGTGCCAAAAGTAGGGTCGTCTATGTGCTCCGGGTCGAAATAATGGTTGAGCGGCCACGGGTCGGCAGCCAAAATGTCGGGTCGTCCAATGGGGAACCTCTCCCACGACCACAGCTGCAACAGCATAGGGCATCCAAGAATTGCTGACTTTGTCGCCGTAAGAAAGCACGCGTTGCACATACCTCGGTACGTGGCCGCTAAGACTGCAGAACCCCAGCTACGACTAGTGATGTGGTACGGCTGTGTCGCACTTGCAATCTCCAATGCGATGGGGATGTATCGCGCACTGATAGTGGTGACATGGTTCTCCGTCAACATCACTTTTCCTAGCAGCCACATAAGGTGAAGGGGTTACGGTGCAGAAAACAATAATTTTCTAGCGAACGAAACCCTAACTAGCCAGGATTTATCTATCTAGTACATGCGATAACGGTGGCGGAACGGGTTACATTGCCTCCATGTAGACCGATAGCGGGGATTACGCTCCCGCACAAGCGTTGATGATGAAGTCGTATGTAGCCGACCTCGAGGTCGCGAAGATCTTGCCGCAATGTCGAAATCGATGACGCCGGGGTGTCGATGATGATCTGCGTCGACGGGCGTCGGGCGGAAGAAGGCAGAGCGCCAGCACCGGGGTTGGTGCGCCGGCAGCAGAGGGGGAGGTGGCGCGGCGGCTGCAGGGGCGAGACGACGTCGCCCAAGCTCCTCAATAGAGTAGCCTCCGAGCACTCGCAAACATGCGGAGCTTAGCGACAACTCCCGGTCATTCAGATCCAGCTGAAATCGCAGGAGTAGATCTTATCTGGAATCCCGCAGAGCAACGGCGCTCTGCGGTATGGCTTGGGTGGCGAGAGACCCCTTTCCTCAGCTCGGCGCGGCTCCGACTTGGGAACCACGAGATCGAGAGAGAAATCGGGAATTAATTGGATTTTCCTATGAATTAAATCAATTAATATGCCTTGGTATATAAAGGGGGAAGGGGGTGTGCAAACCCCTTGGCTCCCCCATGTGGGACTAAAGGAGGAGAGGGGGGTGGTGCGCCCCACCATGGGCCGGCCAAACCTCCCATGGGGCCCACCCCCCTGGTGGGGTGCGGTTCCCCCTCTTGGGCCCTCTTAGGGGCCATGTAGGTGGGAGCCCCCCTTTTTCCTTTATTTAATTAATATTAAATTAATATAAAAATCCCATTAATTCATAATTAATATATTTATATATAATTCAATATCCCATGACTCCGAAACTATTTCGGAACCACCCGAACAACTTTCAGACATTCCCGGAACCATTCCATACCTCCCCGGAACTCCTTCCGGACCACCGGAACTCTTTCCGGATCAATTCTCTCTCTCCAACAAATTCCTATAAAATTCCAGAACCTATCTCCTAGCGTCGCTAAGACATTAAGTTTGTTACGCTACGGTTCGGGAACACTCCAGACATGGTCGAGACACTCCGCTCACCAATGATCGTCAGGGATACCTGGAAATATATGACGACCCCTGTGCATTCCACGAATATCGTCGTTGAACCATAAATATGATATTCATTCCCTTTGTCTCTGCGATACTACCTTGTCCGAGATATGATCGTAGACACACCGATGCCTTTGCTGTATCTCGTTACCGACGAAGGTTATTAACTCGTCTACGATATTACATCTCCATGACCTAGTCATAAGCTGCGCAACTATATAGATGCAATATCACCGAGTGGGCCCAGAGTATCTTTCCATTACAAGAATGAACAAATCCCGCTCTTGATCCTTACGTCTTGATGCTCTTTCGGAATACCCAAGATGGACACCGTTATTGTCATGCTATATAAGACACAACGTTTGATGCTCTCAAAGCACTCCTACGAAGCAACAATAAGTACGGTCTCACGGTCTAAGGAATAAGCTATCATACTCTTATCTATTGCAAATGACAAACATCGTAATACGATCTTATTTCAATACTTCGCG
This sequence comes from Poa annua, assembly GCA_026929855.1. Lineage (NCBI taxonomy): Eukaryota > Viridiplantae > Streptophyta > Magnoliopsida > Poales > Poaceae > Poa > Poa annua. The sequence continues at coordinate 85,043,670 of CM049432.1, forward strand.
TATGTCCATCACCTTATTCTACTAACAAGATGACCCCATTGTCAACCGACGTCATTGTCCTTGATCGGGAATCTCGATCAACTGTTGCCCAATGGACTAGCTCATATAGAGGCTTGCTAGGGACCTGGTTGTCTATGTATCACACGTGTATTAATAATTCCGATTAATACAGTTATAGCATAATACACAAACCTATTATAAACTTATGAGATAACGCAATAAATACTACTTATTTATTTGCCTCTAGGGCATATCTCCTTCAGTCTCCCACTTGCACTAGAGTACAAATAAACTAGCTGCATTTTACTTTATCAGAATCCCTTATCAAATAAGAATCATTTGATAATGCTTGCTCGTGGAAAAGTGTTACTGCACAATCCATGATTGTACATGCTTTTGCGATTCACTGGTATCAACTTGTTTGATATCACCATGTTGTCTAACAACATATATGCAAATACCGTAACTAAGTGAGACTTCTGCTTCCCAGCGCTTACTCTGATTATACTAACCAGATAACTGCCCTGAAAAACACACTCAGCCATGCAGAGCCCCTTGTAACAATTACAAACTCGCGATATCTACATACTTTCACATCAATGTAGAAAACTTGACATTCAAATGTCAATCCCTTAACTAACGCACTTCTACTTCCAGTAAATTCCAAATTTACTTTCATAACTGTTCTTTACTCCAAGAACATCGGTTATATTTTATCGAGCAGATAATATGGTTTCTGTATGATGTCTAATATATACATAATAGACCCACATGTCATACAACCATTACCTTCATGCATCATTACTCTTAATGACCAATTGGATTCCAAAGGACCATCCTTTTGATTCTATTCTGATTCCTCAGATATAATCCAACACAACTCGACTAACTATTTAAAATTCCCGTTCTATTTCAAAATAGACACTAACTTTTAAATAGTTTTACAACTTCATCTTATTCTATTGGTACAGTTTCACAATGTGTTAACTACACAAGATGAATTCGACTCCCACTCAAATTATGTCTCCACATATTTGATAACACGAGCTCCCACTCAAAAACATGTTATCCACATATTTGAGTTCCTAAGCTCCCACTCAAAAATATGTTCTTCACCTATTTCTCCTGAGTGAACTAACTATGACTCCCACTTAAATCGACATCTTGGTTAAACCAAAATCATTGATCTACTATCAATTCGAATTTAATACAAACTACAGTATTATACAAAACCCTCAGACTTCAAGCATGTCTACATAAATGTAGTCAACAAATTTGATCTTGTCCAAGACACATTTCTCGACAAGACATGCTACCGCGTCTTTCTTATAGTCACATTTCTCATATAACACCTTATATGACGATTAAACAATCTTATTCCTCTAATAAGAATTGCAGCAACAATTACTCTCTTAATCCTTTCAAATGCAACTTTGGATTTTCAGGCTCAAAAAGCCTTTGTTCGTATTCCGATGTTTTCTCAACTTTCTTTGTATTCATAAAGTGCACCTTGATCTGTCAACAAGATCTGAAATACTTAATACAGTGTTGTGACCTGACAGCAATATTAAATATAACAACACTTTATTTAGAAGTTTCTTTCATGAAAATATTATGATCTTTATGAAGAGGATTGCAAGCAGAAAACAATTTTCTAGTCTCCCTCACTCTTAATCACTAAACTTTCATTAGCAGACATATACTCTTTGGAACATCTTCCAACATAAGTCTGACACTTTATTCCAAACTTCTAATTTCAATCCATAAACCATAATTCGAAAAGTCATCTTTTCTCGGAATTACATAGACAACAAACTGAACTTTGTTTCTAATTGATTCTGGAATACACTCTCGTCCAATGCGAGCAATCTACAAAGAACTACTCATGTATATTCCGAATTATCGCATAATCATATACACGTCGACATTACTGTCGATCCTATGAATTCTTGTTGAGAAAAATATCTATTTTCTAAAGTGGATATCGACTATAATGTTTCGAACATATTAGGAGATTCTAAGACTGATTCTGACAGACCACACTTTATTTAAAATAGAGTATGATTATAATTCCCCACATATCACTATATATGACATTATAATTTTGTGAAGCGAATTTCCACAAGTCTCTTGTGTTGAAAACATAATTCAAAAATACTGTCCTTTGATCGAATTTTGTGAACACAATGTTCACTAATCTTTCTTCTAAAAAACCCCATTTGATCTATTATCAAATTAATCTCAGACTCCATAGTTTATCGGGCAAATACTCCTATTTACCAAAGTCATGGAGGAATTCGGATCAAGTAGTAAACACCATTAATTAATCATTAAAAATGACACTCAATTAATTTCCGCCAGTATTGCAACTTCAATACTTGATTTCAAACTTAATCAACTAAGCACTTGAAATACTTAAATGGACCAAAACATCCATTACTTCTTTCATTGCTTTTATGACTAAACTCGACGGTGTTTGTTCTAGTAATAGAACTCTTATTCATAGGACACGCTAATTTATCATTTTTACAATTATGAATACTTATCATACAATCAATGTAACTGAGATGTGGAATCTTTATTCATAAGATAAAACAACTGACTTGTTCCATTAATAAAACAACTGAACTTGTCTTATTACATGAATAACTATGTCTTGCAACAATCAAGACACACACACTCGCTCACTATTACAAAAGACCGTATCAAAAACTATTAATGATAAATATGATAACTTGAGGACGTGAACACCAAAAGGCCATCAACTCCTTGACTACCAGCTTCAGCGCCAGGTCACATCAAACTGCGCCGCATATATGTGATAATCAGGACCTGTTTCACAAACAGAACAAGTATCAAATACTTCATCATATACCAAGGGCGAATTCATAATTCTGCATATATCAAATATATACCTGTAGCATCGAAGATCTCTCCTTCGATGGAATCAACCTTCAGAGACTGGAACTCACGTATGAACTTGTAGAAGTTCATATCGTCGGCTTTCAAAATGTACTTGCGCACATGCTTCTCATAGCTGGGAGGTAGAGATATCAGGACAGTCCGAATGGCACAAGAATCTGCCATCCAGTAATCGAAGACCATCGTCAGCTGGAAGTAGATGTCATACAATCTCTTCAAATGTGTCTTCAGACAGGTATGCTCCTCCATGTGCATGGTCTGGAACATTCTAAGCTGCCTGAATTGCTCACGCTTTAATTCATCTCCGAAGTGAGTCTTTATCACATCCATCATGACGCTTGGCTCCTTGCGTCGAAACATCTCTTTCAACTCGGGTGCCAGGCATACGGTCATGGTGATCTCCACTTCAATGAATATGTCTCGACGCCTACGGAAATCATCTTCCTCCTCCTCGCTTGCAGAATCTCCTGGTCCTCCTCCTAATGGTTCATCGAGAACATATAGAATGTTGTTGTGTTCGAGAATGTTTCTAAAACCCCTGTATCATCTGATGAAGTTGGACCTGTCGGCTTCTAATGTAGCATCCGGGCTCTTGAGGAAGTAACCGAAGTATAGTTGTGTAGTCTACAGATGTGATCGCAAAAGAGGTAAGGTTAAGTTTATAATATGTAGGTGAGTTTTAGTTCTATAATCTCATTATCAAAACACACCACACCAAGATTATTATCCCTAAAAATAATAATGGCGATGACACGACCCTCATCCACCACACTACCCCCGATCATCACGGCCGGCAGCACAGCTTCAAAGGTGGACATAAAATGTCAATCATAACAACTATATGACTCGTGCTCGATATTTCGATCTTCCCGTGTTCCGAGGCCATACCTCTGAGTATGCTAGGCTCGCCAATCAAACCTCGAAGACCCTGCGCGTGCAACATGGCTTACACCCACTGTATGCGAACGACGAGATGTGTGACACCCGATCATCACGGCCTGCCTCATAACGTAGAACTTTCTTGGTGGTGCGCAACGAGGGAGAACACAATTTTGGTATTTGTTAGGGATCATCCTATTTATGATGCTACCGTTGTATATCTAGCATATAAGCAATCAATAGGATGCACACACAACAACACACAATAATGATGCAATGAAGTGCGATGTGACATGGTCGATGCGCCTGGACCTTCATGGCGCCATGTGCCTGGCCCCCGGCGCCCCGACATGGCTCCGAGTCTACAGAGCCCTCCATTGCCTCCGACAGTACGAGTAAAACTTACCGTAACCATGTCACATAAAATAACGCCTCTGCAAAACAAAGTTAGACGCCTCTAGCTTTATTTAGTTTTGCAAGTTTTACGTGGCAAATAGGCTTATTCGTAAGAGAATCGCTTCCCTACCTACGAACTTTGTAGCACAACGTCGATCGTATAATTGCATGTTTAAACATCCCTTTCGGGCCCTCCATTGAAAATGCTTTGCCAGCTAGAGAGAGAGAGAAACATACACCCGTCAGCCACAGATACGGTGCAAGCCGTATGTCAGTAGTGGAACCAGTCTCGCGTAAGCGTACGCGTAAAGTCGGTCCGGTCCGCTTCATCAACTCAATACCGAAGGCATCGCAAGTGCACGCTAGAGGGTAGCAAATATAAGAAAGACGCCCTCATTCAACATGAGTTCTAACCGTACCAGCAGTACTACGCATAGATCGGCTCTGATACCACTGAAGGGGTTACGGTGTAGAAAACAATAATTTTCTAGCGAACGAAACCCTAACTAGCCAGGATCTATCTATCTAGTACATGCGATAACGGTGGCGGAACGGGTTACATTACCTCCATGTAGACCGATAGCGGAGATTACGCTCCCGCACAAGCGTTGACGATGAAGTCGTACGTAGCCGACCTCGAGGTCGCGAAGATCTTGCCGCGATGTCGAAGTCGATGACGCCGGGGTGTCGATGATGATCTGCGTCGACGGGTGACGAGGTGTTAACTCGACAAGTCCCAGGGTTGCGCACCCCGGGTTGATTGATGGGGAGAGAGATGAGTGCAAGGTGATCACGACGGCTGACAAGCGAGGTTTACCCAGGTTCAGGCTCCCGAAGGATAACACCCTACTCCTGCTTGTCTGGTTATTGATGCGAGTAGCGATTACAATGGCGAGATTGCGATCTCGCTAGGGTTTGTGGTGGTGGATCTCAGCGTGTCCTCTAGGACGGGCAACCCTCCTGGCTTTATAGGTAGCCAGGTCTCGGGTGGTTGGTACAGATACGGTAGGTTACAAGACCTAACCGAGTTGGACTTGGATACTAGGTACCCCGAGTGGGCCTTCTGCGGGCCTTTCCATCCTTGGCGCGGCCCAGGTAGCATCATCGTGGGCTACCCGCAAGGTAGCCCCACGTCAGTAGCCCCCGAGTGCTTGGTCGAAGCGCAGAGTCGGACAAAGGACTCCTTCCTCCTGGTCGCGCCGTTGGATTGCTTGATCTTGAGCTTGAACTCGAATTTCTTCAGTCGAACCAGCCACTCCCGATGGGAGTAATCTGTGCAGTCGAATTACTTTGTCTTCATCTTCTTGTGAAGCTTGCTTCTGCTCAGCCTGTTTTGGCTTACTTGTTGGATGGATTCGGCTGCTCGAGCTTATTTCGTTGCCACTCGAACGGTTTCTTCGGGTGCTCGGATCATTGGCTGATCTAACATTGCTGATTTCAGCTGCGAAGCCTTCTACTCGAATGACTTCTTCGAGTTTCTTCGGTTGATTTTGGAGCCGTTGGCTTGGTGACGTCATCGATGACGATTCGTTGCACGCCTCTGCGCCCGATGGGACGTGACGTGGCGGGCCCCGCTGTCAGAGCTGACTACAGTCCGCAGTTGTCACGTCTTCGAAGTGGGCGCGAAATTTGCGCGGCACGATGACGACGCCTCGGTTCCCGTGCGTAGTGGAGGAAGTTGGCGGCGACGGTTGGTTTCTCCGTGCGACACGTGGACGGCTGGATGCTCTCGCTCGGAGCCATTGCTTGATGGACGGTTGAGATGCCGATCCTCGAGGAATAAGTACTGCGCTTTGGCTTTTGGGATTTCATCTTCTCCAATCCATTCTTGTCTTTCTTCTCCTCTTGCGCTCTGCCATTTCCGCCGCCATCCCGAGCTCCAAGCAATCCGTCCACGCACCCTGCAGCCTAGGCGATGGGCAAGCCGAAGAGCGCCGCTGGCTCCTCCGCCGCCGCTGACGACGCCGGGGTGATGAAGAAACCCGAGGGCGATTGGCAGAGGTCGTCGACGAAGAAGACCGATGTGGAGCTGCTCCGCGCGCAGGGCTTGCTGCCACCTGCCGACCAAGTCCAGGTACGAGTCCCTGGCAAGGAAGTATTCCCCACTCCCCGCGATGGGGAACGTGTTTGCTTCGCGGACTTCATTCCGCGGGGCTTCGGGTTCCCCATGCACGATTTCGTGCGTGGTCTCCTGTACGCCTATGGGGTTCAGATCCACGATCTGACCCCCAATGGCGTCTTGAGCATCGCGGGGTTTATCGTGCTCTGCGAGTGCTTCTTGGGTGTCGCGCCCCACTGGGCATTGTGGAAGTCGCTCTTCCTTGTTCGCAAGAACGTGGGGAAGAGTGGGCTGACCTTCCCAGTGGGCGGCTTCGGAATCCAGGTACGCGGTGACACCGCGTACTTTTAGATGAAGAATTCCGACTCCGTCCAAGGGTGGCGCCGGAGATGGTTCTACGTCCAGTCGAACGGCGACGGCCTGGACGCGTTCGACAGCAAGCGCGGTCTGCGGAAGACTGGCGCCTGGGCGCATCCGCTGTCCGCCGTGGAGAAGGAGGCTGTGCGGCCCCTGCTGGGCCTGCTGCACGAGCTGACTCAGACCCTTGGGCGCGATGCGGGTGGCATCTTTCTGATGGCCACCTTCTTCCGTCTTCGGGTGCAGCCGCTCAGCGCCCGGCCTCACCCGATGTGGGCCGCCGAAGGCGTCTGCGCCAAGCCGCTGGAGGACGAGGAGGTGGAGGCCAGCGTCAGGTCCATCACCAACCTCCGAGCCGCGGACACGTGCAACGTCAAGTGCCCCATTTCTCCCTACGGGGCCTCGAACCCCGTTCCTGAGGTAAGTTTTGTCTTGTCTTATCTCTGCCCTTGTTCGACTTGAGTCTACCTTTCTCTTTAATTCGACTTGTGTCTATTTGCTTCAGGGTCGGGATCTTTTCATCAGCTGTCCTCCCCTCCCTGAGAACGGACCCGACGATGAGTCGAGGTTTGTCGAAGAGGATGACGAGGACGAAGAGATTCCCTCCGCGCATTCTCCCCGCGACGAGGTGGAGGAGGAAGATCAGGTGGAGGAACCCGCGAGGAAGAAGCGGAAGCTTCCGATTCGCGGTGAGTCTGCCACTGCGTCATCACCTGCCCGGGGCGTGGACGCTGCTGAGGAGGAGGTCGCCGTGACGTCTCCGGGTGCTCGTTCTTCGGGTGGCTGGGAGGAACCTCTGAACGTTCCCCCAGTCAGCTCCGCGGCGCCACGCTCGTTCGCGCGGATGCCTTCGCCTTCCCTGGAGAGCTACGATGACGCCGGCACCCCCAGGTGAGTTCCTTTGTAATGTGTCCATCTAGTTGTACTTTGCAGTTTGGACGTTTTTTTTGATTCGACTGGTGTTCTTGGTTTTGCTGCAGCCATCGTTCGGACGATGTTAGCTCCCCCCTTCGGGACGTGGAGCTCACATCTGCCCCTTCGGCTGGTTTGGGGACGCCAGTGGTGGTGGAGAAGGTGCATGCTGAGCCTGCCGGTGTTGCATCTTCTAGCCGCGTGCTTCCTTCGACTGTGGAAGACCTTGAACTCCTGGACCACGTAAGTCCTGCATGCTTTTTCTTGTGTTCTTTGATTTTCATCGGGTGCGCGATCAGCGCTCCCGATGGGAGTAGCCCCCGAAGGTGTGGGTGACTAGTATAGTCGCCCGCAACTTTATTGACATCTTGCTTTTATTCCAGCCTTACTATCGCCGGCAGCTCGACGCAGCCGCAGCTTATGTTCGCCTGGAGAAAGAGAGGGACCAACTGCGTGCCTCGCTGGACCAGGCTACTGGGCGGGTTGATGAGCTTGAGAAGGCTCTTCACGAGTCCCAAGAGCGGGAGCTGGCGCGGGTCGCCAAGGAGAAGACTCAAGTTGGCCGTCTCCTTTCGCTAGCTGGTGTACTTGGGGGTGAGTTTCGGCTTGACGCCTACTGAGTCTTTGCTCTTTTTCTTAATCTGACTTTGAATTTTTTTTTTTTGCTCAGAGACTTGCGGAGGAGCTCCTCCCGAAGATGCGTCGAGTGACACGGTTGACCTGGCAACCGCTGTTGGCTTCCTCGACCGGGTATGCGCCTACGCTTCGGACGCGCTGAAGAAGTCTTCAGCCGCGCTGCAGAAGTCGACTGGAGCTCTGGCTGTGGTGCACCAGAGCATCTTCCCGGGTGACCAGCCTCCGGCGACCGTGGACGCCCTGGCTGCACCGTTTGAGGACGCGACTACCATCGCCGACTTCACGCGGTCGCAGACGGTACGCGGCTCCGAGCTCACCTTCCAGCTCCTATTAGGCCACCAAGTCCCTGGTGACTTCGAGAAGGTCGTCAGCGGTTTTCCTCGCAAACCCGACGGCCGGACCGCGTCGCTGAGTGGCGTGAAGGAGCGCGCCTCGCAGCTGGCTGCGCAGCTTGTGGCACTCTTCGAGAGGGCCCTTGCTAAGGCGACTGAGGCGGCAGCTCGGAAGGGCCGTTCCCGGTCGCAGTCCGCGGCCTTAGAGTAGGCATAGTTGTAGGAATGCGGCAATCGCCGCTATCTGTATTTTGAACTTTATGCTTGTAATGAACATTGCCCTGTCGGGTCTTTTGGTCTTCGATATTGATTTTGCTGGTCTTTATTTCTCCTGAGTTGATTTGTGCTTCGCAGTCGCCTGATTGTATTGACTCTGCGTATCCCTGGCAGAGTGCTGCGCGCGATGATGCTCCGCCTTCTCCGGTGGCCGTGCCGAGTGGCGCGGCTTCTTCTTCGGGTGCTCGCCGTCGTCGGGCGGCGCCGGCTCCTCCACGCAGTGCCAACGATCAGCGGATAATCACATTTTTGAAGAACAAGGTGGCGGAGCTTGAGGCGACCCTGAAGAATACGGAGCGGCTGCTACAACGTTCTCAGTCGCATCCCACGGCGGAGTTCTCGCGACGTGAGGACTTTTTGCTTGGGGAGATCGACCTGATCAGTCGACAGCTGCAAGGTATGTATCCTCTTTTTGGCGGCTGCCGTCCTTTTGTGGCTTTCCTTCTCGTTCTTAGTTGCATTTTATGTGCGCAGACGTCAATCCCGACTGGGAGGCTGAGCGGGTTCGCGTTGAAGAGCGAGTCACCCGAGAGGCGTCCGGCAACTCATACGAAGCTCGGCAGTTCTGGGTGAGCCAGTCGAGGGGGCGCGTCCTTGCCACCATGCTTGATCGCACGTGGCGCGCTTCTTTTCTTCTGGAGAGCTGCCGGAAGACACTTTGGCACATCAATCGTGTGTACTTCCCGCATAATGCGCAGCCGAACGGGTTGTCTGCTTTGCTGGAGAGGTTCCGCGATGGTGAAGGCTTGAAGGAAGTCGTCGACGCCCAACTTGTGGCTGGTGCGAACGCTGCGTTGGCATACGTCCGGATGCACCGGCCACATCTTCCGCTTGAGCGGGTGCTTGAAGGCCTGCCGAGTGATGATGACTTCGACGAGACCCTGGCTGCTGCGCGTCGGATTATCCGGCAGGTTCAGGACCTGAGCGAGCGTCTTGTAGGGCCTCTTGATGCACCGAAGGCTGAACCTGCAGTGTAGAGTAGCTGTCGTCTGGTGTACAGGGTTAGCTATAGGGGTGGCAAATGTGCCTGTGTAAGTATGAAAATTGATTGAAATGCTTTGGACTTATAAGAGTTGATCTTTTTACTCGGAAGTGGGTGCCATATTTGAGTTTGCGACCTGTATAGCGCAGTCACCTAGAATGCTTGGCGGCGACCTAGGTTTTCTCAAGTGTCACCTGCACGCCGCAATCTCTGATTACATCAGGTGGCGACTTAGGATTTTTGTAACTTGACCTGTATGGCGCAGCCCCCGAGTCGCTCGAGTGGTGGCCTAGGATTTTCGCGAAGGCATGTATGGCGCAGCCCCCGGGTGGGTCGAGTGGCGGCCTAGGGTTACAAGTGTTACCTGTTTGGCGCAGCCCCCGAGTATGTCGGGTGTCGACCTAGGATTTGGAACTTGACCTGTGCAGCGCAGCCCCCGAGTAAGTTCGAGTGGCGGCTGAGGATTTTTCTGGGAGGTCCTGTTTGGCGTAGCCCCCGAGTAAGTCGAGTGGTAGCCTAGGGCTACAAGTGTGACCTGTGTGGCGCAGCCCCCGTGTGTGGCGGACGGCGCCCTAGGATTTTGAACTTGACCTGTATGGCGCAGCCCCCGAGTCGGTCGAGTGGCGGCCTAGGATTTTTTGACTTTACGCTTGTATGGCGCAGCCCCCGAGTGAGTTGGGCGGCGGCCTAAGCTTTTATTTCAACCTGTGTGGCGCAACCCCCGAGTAGCTCGGGTGGTGACCTAGGATTTTGGATATGCTTGTGTGGCGCAGCCCCCGAGTTGCTCGGGTGGCGACCTAAGCTTATATTTCAACCTGTGTGGCACAACCCCCGAGTAGTTCGAGTGGCGGCCTAGGATTTTTGAGTTCCTCCTGAGTGGTAGGTAAAGGGGACATAATTTCTTCAAATCACTTTATTGATTCTTGCGAGCAGGCCGCCTCATTAAAACCCTTCCAGTCCCCTCAGGTACCCTGGTAAGGGAAAGAGTGCGTCTGAAACCTGCCGCGCTGATTTTCTTGTACAATGGTTGTTTTGAGCTAGGCGTAGAATCGGCGGAGTTGTGCTACGTTCCATGGGTTGCTGCAGTCTGCTCCTGTCTTCGAGTCCTTTAGGCGGTAAGCTCCATTGCCTATTGCTTCTGTTACAATGTACGGGCCCTCCCATGGGGAGGCGAGCTTGTGCACCTTCTTTTGCTTGAGTCGAAGAACCAGGTCGCCTGCAACGAACGCTCTTGGTCGCAGCCGCCGGGTGTGATAGTTGCGCAGGTCTTGCTGGTACACGGCTGATCGTGCCAGGGCGATGTCTCGCGCTTCGTCCAGGGTGTCTCTGCTGTCTTCGAGTGCCTCCTCTGCTTCCGACTCGTCGTAGGCGACTACTCTTGGTGCGTCGAACTTGATGTCGCAGGGGAGAACCGCTTCTGCACCGTACACCATGACGAACGGAGTGTACTGGGTGGATCTATTCGGCGTTGTTCGCAGGCTCCAGAGGACCGATGGCAGTTCTTCCACCCATGCGCCCGCTGCACGTCTTAGGGGCACGCGCAGCCGTTTCTTGATGCCGCTACATACAAGGCCGTTGGCTTTCTCCACTTGTCCGTTGGATTGTGGGTGCGAGACAGACGCATAGTTGAGTTTGATCCCCTGCTCTGAGCAAAAGTCCTTGAATTCTTCGGCTGTGAAGTTTGAGCCGTTGTCGGTGATGATCCCGTTTGGTACCCCAAACCTGAAGATGATTGACCTGATGAAGTTGACCGCTGTGGATGCAGTCGAACTTGTGATGGGCACGGCTTCGATCCATTTTGTGAACTTATTGACTGCAACCAGGAGGTGAGTGTGACCTCCGGGTGAGGATTTCTTCAGCGGGCCCACCATGTCTAGACCCCATTGGGCAAAGGGCCAGGCTAATGGTATTGTCTTGAGTTCTGACGCTGGGGCGTGCGGCTTGTTGGCGAATTCCTGGCACCCTGTGCACTTCTTCACCAGCTCCTCGGCGTCCTGCATGGCTGTCAGCCAGTAAAATCCGACGCGTAGCGCCTTGGCCACCAATGCCCGACTGCTGGCGTGATGCCCGCAGATACCCGCATGGATGTCGAGTAAGATGGCTTGGCCGTCGGCTGGATCTACACACCTTTGCAGGATTCCTGAGATGCTTCTTTTGTAGAGTTCTCCGTTGATGACGGTGAAACTTTTGGAGCGCCTGATGATGCGCTTTGCTTCGACTGGGTCCACTGGCAACTTCTGATGTAATATGTATGCCAGGTACGGTCCTGTCCATATGGCTTCGACTAGCATGACCTCCATGGGGACCTTGTCTTGGCTTGATGGGTTGGCATCGCTTTTTGTTGTGGCTGTGCTTGCTGTACTTTGAGTCTTGATGGATCTCTGCGTGATGCACTCGAGGAAGACGCCGGGTGGGACTGGCACCCTGTCTGAGCCCATGTTAGCGAGGACGTCGGCTTCCTCGTTGCTTTCACGGCCGATGTGGCGCAGCCCGCAGCCGTCGAAGTTCCCTTCCATCTGATTGTAGAGGTCTCTGTAGGCGATCATTTTGTCAGCGACGGCGTCGCAGGACTTCATGGTTTGCTGTACCACCAGATAGGAGTCGCCGTAGATCATGAGGTGCGTGGCGCCGCAGTTCTTGGCCATCCGCATGCCGTGGATTAGGGCCTCGTATTCGGCTTCGTTGTTGGACGGCTTCGGGAAGTCCATCTGTAGGACATACTTGAGCTTGTCGCCTTTGGGGGAGATGAGCACGACTCCTGCCCCGGCTGACTTGAATTTCTTCGAGCCATCAAAGTACATTGTCCATGCGTAAGACAGGTCAGGGAGAACTTGGGCCTTGATAGACTTCGGGTGAGCATACTTCAGCCCCCATGGTCCTAGTTCGACAACCCACTTGGCGACTCGTCATGTCGCGCGCTGGTTTGTGAGAATGTTTGCTAGTCCAGAGGAGCTTACCACCGTGATCGGGTGCTCGGAGAAGTAGTGGACGACCTTCCTGGAGGTCATGAAGACTCCGTATGCCAGCTTCTGGTAATGAGGGTAATTCTGCTTGGACAGGGTGAGTACTTCGCTGAGGTAGTAGACGGGCCTCTGCACCGGGTGGTTGTGCCCTTCTTCTTCGCGTTCGACTACGAGCACCGTGCTTACCACCCTGTTCGTTGCTGAGACGTATAGGTACAGTGGCTCATTTTCCAGTGGTGCCACGAGGACTGGAGAAGTTGTCAGTGTTTTCTTGAGATGGTCGAACGCGTCCTGCGCCTCCTGTGTCCACTCGAACTTGTCTGCCTTCTTCATCAGTTGGTAGAAAGGTAAGGCTTTCTCTCCCAACTTACTAATGAACGGGCTGAGAGCTGCGACTCGGCCAGCTAATCGTTGCACCTCCCTGAGCTTGGTTGGTGCTGGCATTGTGAGTTTGTTCTGCACCTTCTCGGGGTTTGCTTCGATTCCTCTTGCAGATACAAGGTACCCTAGTAGCTCTCCGGCTGGTACGCCGAACACGCACTTCTCTGGATTGAGCTTGATCTGATATACGTCCAGCGCAGCGAAGACCTTGCGGAGGTCGTCGACTAGGGTATCCTCCTTTCGGGTAGTGACGACAATGTCGTCGACGTAGACTTGGACGATCTGCCCGATTAGCCCCTTGAGGCATGCTTGCATTGTCCGCTGGTACGTGGCACCTGCGTTCTTTAACCCGAACGGCATCGTCTGGTAGCAAAAGACGCCGTCGGGTGTGATGAAGGCTGTCTTCTCTTCGTCCTCGACTTTCAGCCTGATCTGCTGGTAACCTGAGTAGGCGTCCAGAAAAGATAGGCGTTCGCAACCTGCAGTCGAGTCGATGATCTGGTCTATCCGTGGTAGCGGGAAGTGGTCCTTGGGGCAGCATTTGTTGACTGCGGTGAAGTCAACGCACATGCGCAGTTTCTTCGTCTTCTTTTTCTCAACTAGAACCGGGTTGGCGACCCAGTCCGAGTCCTTGATCTCTCGGATGAACTTGGCATGCAGTAATCTGTCGACTTCCATGGTGATCGCGTCTCGTTTGGGTCCTGAAAAGCGTCGCATGGATTGCTTGACTGGCCTTACGTCCTTGTGGACTTTTAGAGAGTGCTCGGCGAGTTCCCTGGGTATCCCTAGCATGTCAGAGGGTTGCCATGCAAAGATTTTCCAGTTCTCACGTAGGAACTCGACGAGCGCGCCTTCCTATGCGGGGGTCAGACTCGATGAGACCTTGACCGTCTTTCCACTGTCTGTCGGATGGACTTGGTGGGTGACAGTGTCGTCATTCGTGTTGAACGCTGCGTCTTTGGCAGGCTTCTTGCGAGCCGGGAAGATGGTCTTGTCGTTGTCGGCTGATATGGCCTTGAAGTGCTCTTCGACGCCGAAGGACTCGGAGATCTTGGCGAACTCGCGGTCGCAGCTGTTGGAGAGCCCAAAGTCTCCGCGGACGGTGATCACTCCTTTCGGCCCGGGTAGCTTTATCATCAGGTAGGCGTAGTGGGGTACCGCCATGAACCTGGCAAAGCTTGGGCGTCCGAGGATGGCATGGTATTGTGACTTCCAGTCGACGACCTCAAAGTCTATCGACTCCTTCCTGAAGTGCTCGGGTGTACCGAGGATGACGTCGAGTGTGATTGTTCCCATGGGCGTGATCGCTTGCCCTGGTACTATTCCGTGGAAGGTGGTTTCCGATTCCGGCAACTTCTCTGTCGACCTGTTCATTCGTCTGAGGGTATCGGCAAATATAATGTTGATGCCGCTGCCTCCGTCCAGGAATACCTTCTTCAGGCTGTAGTCGCCGATTAAGGCCTCAATCACGAGTGCGGCGTGCCCGGGTCGGACTACCTCCGCTGGGTGATCTGCCCTGGAAAATGTGATTGGCGTCTCCGACCCGCGTAGGTAGTCTGGTACCGCGCGCGGCCTGTTGATGGCTTGAAGTACTTGGCGTGTTATGATTTTCTGCCTCCTGTTCGACGGGGGTCCTTTCTGGATCATGTTCAGCTGTCCCCGTGCGGCTGGGTACGTATCGGCTGCTGCCGACGGACCCTGCTGCTGCTGCTGCGGCTGGGGGAACGCTCCTGCCGCCTGCACTTGATTGTTGTTCGCGGGTGCTGCCTGGATGGCTAGCTGTGGCGCCGCTTGTATGGCCTGCACCGGGGCGATGATTTGTTGCATGGCATGGTAGATCTTTCTTGCTTTGCGGCAATCTTTCAACAGGTGGTTTGAACCCCACTTTCCTGTCTCCGGGTGGCGGAACGAGTGATGCTTACAGGGTTGCATCAGCTCCTCCGCTGGGGTCAACGGGCGCTTCCACTCGCGCTTTTGGCTTCCATCACTGTGGCCGATGCTGCTGCTGCCACGGTTGTACTGACTCGAGCTGGGCTGTCGACTTTGCTCGTGCTGTCGGCTGCTCTCACGCTTTACCTCACGGGGGGTTTCATACCCCGCCGCTACTAATTCGATTGAATCGTGTGTGTAGCGTGCCTTCCTCTTTTGACGTGCCTCGCGCCAGTTGCTTGTTTCTCCTTCCTTTTTGGGAGAAGTTTCACGGACGTAGTCCTCTCCTTCGGCCCATTGGTTGGCTGTCTTCATGAGTTCTATCGTGGTTTTCGGCTGGAGCCTACCGAATTCCTCCCGGAGGTCGCGGCGAGCGACGCCATGCATGAAGGCGTCCATCACTCGATCCTCTGATACGGGTTCCATGGTATTGCGGAGGAGTGTCCACCTCTGGATGTAAGAGCATAGCGACTCGTCCTTCCCTTGCTTGCAGGCCTGCAACTCGATGTAGGTCGTCGGCCTGGCGAATGTTCCTGAGAAACTCTTGATGAAGTTGTCCTGGAATTCCTCCCATGTCCGGAAAGAATCTTTGGGTTGGCTTGTGAGCCACCCGCGTGCCGAATCTGTCAGCATGAGCTGGATGTACTGCATTGCTGTAGTCGACGTTCCACCTTGACAGGTGCAAGCGATGAGGTAGTCCTCGAGCCATAGCTTTGGGTCTTGTTTCCCGTCGTACTTTGGTGTGCCAGCCGTCAACTTGAAGCCTTTAGGCATGCGGGTGTCGCGGATGTTGACGCTAAAGCATGCTGCGCCACACGGCTCGAAGTCGCGGTCGGCGTGGTCGTTTGCGTGTGCCACGCTAGCCGAACGCTCCTTGCGGTTGCGGTCCACCATCTTCTGTGTCAGGACGTCACGGAGGTCCTTGACTGCTTGTCGCTGCGCCGCTGGGATGCCCGACGTTGTTGGTTCAGTCGCTCTGTTGCTTGGCCCCTTGGCCGCCAGAGCCTCTTCGATTGCCCTTATGGAGGCAATTTGTTGCTTGTGGAGAAGGGAGCGCGCGTCCCCCTCCGGTGGCTGCGTGAGCCGGAGGTATGTCTCGACTGATATCAGGGCGGCATTTGCCGTCTTCGGGACGGGTATCCCATTCTCATCTTCGGTGACGAAGGACGAGTCGAGGTTACGGGTGAGCCTTGTTCGATCAGCTTCTGCCATGTGGGGGACACGGGCTCTAGTTCGCCGTGCTCCCTGGTTCACTTCTGTGGAGGATGTGAAGGAGAGGGCGGCTCGCCTGGCGCTCGATGCATCCGCGTCCCTTTTGCGCCTGAGAAGTTCGGCTTTTTCGGCGCGAATTCGTTCGCCTTCCTTGCGTAGCAAGTACTGGACCGCCAGGTGGTCTTCTCGAGGTGCGTTTGGTGGCGGGAACGTGCCTTCGTCCACGTGTTTCATGGCTTGGATTGCCATGTCACGCGTGATGACAAGTTTCGTCTGGTCCGGCATGTCCACCTCCAGTGGGTATGCGGGTTCATCTTCGTCGTCATGCGGTGCTGTGCCGGCCATGAAGACTTGCTTGGGGTAGGCATGAATTGGAGAGTTGGTGCTGCCGCTGCTGCTTCTGTCGCCCGCTTCTTGCTCGGGGTCGAAAATTGCCGCAACGGGGCGCGCGGCGCACCCGCTGTCGCGTCTCTTCGCGATTGTCCATGTATTCACGCTCGCTGGGGCGAATGCGATTGGCTTGGGGTAGACTTGAGATCTCCACGAAGACGAGGGCGCGCGCGACATAGCTGTCGGACGCGGGCTACTGGTCTCCCGTGCGGGTGCGATGGTGGAGGTGGATATTGACTTGATCGACCGCACGACCGAAGTTAAGGTAGCGGATTCGATTCGCGCGGCCGTTGCCGAGATTTTCGATGTAGATGTTCTCTTCGCGAGTGCGGCTGGCGCTACCCCTGCGGGTGCGGCAGATGCGATCTTCGCGGGTTCGACGGTCGCGATCTCCGCGGGTGCGGCAGATGCGATCTTGGCGGGTCCAGCGGTCGCGATCTCCGCGGGTGCGGCAGATGCGATCTTGGCGGGTCCAGCGGTCGCGATCTCCGCGGGTGCGGCAGATGCGATCTTGGCGGGTCCAGCGGTCGCGATATCCGCAGGTGCGGCAGATGCGATCTTGGCGGGTCCAGCGAGCGCGATGGTTGGCGATTTTGGTGACGCCGTCGCGCGTAGCGTAGTAGTCGTAGACCTGAGTATGCCACGACTATCTATGCAGCAGAATATGGAGCCGAAGGTGATGTATATACCTTTGTCCAGATCGGCGTACGCCGACTGATGCGTTGGCGAGTGGATGACGTACTCGAAGGAGCCGAATCGGATCGACTCCCTGATGGCGGATGCGCCGATCTTCATTGCGGATGGGGCCGGTGCGACCATGAACCTAGCACTTGTTGAAGTTCCCACAGACGGCGCCAATTGACGAGGTGTTAACTCGACAAGTCCCAGGGTTGCGCACCCCGGGTTGATTGATGGGGAGAGAGATGAGTGCAAGGTGATCACGACGGCTGACAAGCGAGGTTTACCCAGGTTCAGGCTCCCGGAGGATAACACCCTACTCCTGCTTGTCTGGTTATTGATGCGAGTAGCGATTACAATGGCGAGATTGCGATCTCGCTAGGGTTTGTGGTGGTGGATCTCAGCGTGTCCTCTAGGACGGGCAACCCTCCTGGCTTTATAGGTAGCCAGGTCTCGGGTGGTTGGTACAGATACGGTAGGTTACAAGACCTAACCGAGTTGGCCTAGGATACTAGGTACCCCGAGTGGGCCTTCTGCGGGCCTTTCCATCCTTGGCGTGGCCCAGGTAGCATCATCGTGGGCTACCCGCAAGGTAGCCCCACGTCAACGGGCGTCGGGCGGAAGAAGGCAGAGCGCCAGCACCGGGGCTGGTGCGCCGGCAGCAGAGGGGGAGGTGGCGCGGCGGCTGCAGGGGGCGAGACGACGTCGCCCAAGCTCCTCAATAGAGTAGCCTCCGAGCACTCGCAAACATGCGGAGCTTAGCGACAACTCCCGGTCATTCAGATCCAGCTGAAATCGCAGGAGTAGATCTTATCTGGAATCCCGCAGAGCAACGGCGCTCTGCGGTATGGCTTGGGTGGCGAGAGACCCCTTTCCTCAGCTCGGCGCGGCTCCGACTTGGGAACCACGAGATCGAGAGAGAAATCGGGAATTAATTGGATTTTCCTATGAATTAAATCAATTAATATGCCTTGGTATATAAAGGGGGAAGGGGGTGTGCAAACCCCTTGGCTCCCCCATGTGGGACTAAAGGAGGAGAGGGGGGTGGTGCGCCCCACCATGGGCCGGCCGAACCTCCCATGGGGCCCACCCCCCTTGTGGGGTGCGGTTCCCCCTCTTGGGCCCTCTTAGGGCCCATGTAGGTGGGAGCCCCCCTTTTTCCTTTATTTAATTAATATTAAATTAATATAAAAATCTCATTAATTCATAATTAATATATTTATATATAATTCAATATCCCATGACTCCGAAACTATTTCGGAACCACCCGAACAACTTTCAGACATTCCCGGAACCATTCCATACCTCCCCGGAACTCCTTCCGGACCACCGGAACTCTTTCCGGATCAATTCTCTCTCTCCAACAAATTCCTATAAAATTCCAGAACCTATCTCCTAGCGTCGCTAAGACCTTAAGTTTGTTACGCTACGGTTCGGGAACACTCCAGGCATGGTCGAGACACTCCGCTCACCAATGATCGTCAGGGATACCTGGAAATATATGACGACCCCTGTGCATTCCACGAATATCGTCGTTGAACCATAAATATGATATTCATTCCCTTTGTCTCTGCGATACTACCTTATCCGAGATATGATCGTAGACACACCGATGCCTTTGCTGTATCTCGTTACCGACGAAGGTTATTAACTCGTCTGCGATGTTACATCTCCATGACCTAGTCATAAGCTGCGCAGCTATATAGATGCAATATCACCGAGTGGGTCCAGAGTATCTTTCCATTACAAGAATGAACAAATCCCGCTCTTGATCCTTACGTCTTGATGCTCTTTCGGAATACCCAAGATGGACACCGTTATTGTCATGCTATATAAGACACAACGTTTGATGCTCTCAAAGCATTCCTACGAAGCATCAATAAGTACGGTCTCACGGTCTAAGGAATAAGCTATCATACTCTTATTTATTGCAAATGACAAACATCGTAATACGATCTTATTGCAATACTTTGCGTATGTCCACCACCTTATTCAACTAACAAGATGACCCCATTGTCAACCGACGTCATTGTCCTTGATCGGGAATCTCGATCAACTGTTACCCAATGGACTAGCTCATATAGAGGCTTGCTAGGGACCTGGTTGTCTATGTATCACACGTGTATTAACAATTCCGATTAATACAGTTATAGCATAATACACAAACCTATTATAAACTTATGAGATAATGCAATAAATACTACTTATTTATTTGCCTCTAGGGCATATCTCCTTCATAAGGTACGCCTCGAGGCTCCTAGTAATCTGGGCCTCGGACATCTGGATCGTGCCAAAATTCTGTATCTGCACCGAAAACAATAATTGTACAAGTTAGGTAAAGGTTAGCTGAAGTGATGGATGAAACAAGACAATGACGTAGTACTAACCTGGAACTTAAGCAACCAATCAAGCTTGGGTCCGTGATCCTCATGCAGAAACACAGTTGCGTTGGGATTTATATGTTGGAATCGGTCTGCCATATCCTCAGACCACATATCAGGGGCCTGCAATGGACCTATGGGCTCACCAGCTATAGGAAGGCCCAGTAGGTAGGAGACATCCTGTAGAGTAGGAGCCATCTCGCCCCAGCGAAAGTGAAACGTGTGCGTCTCCGGTCTCCATCGGTCCACCAAGCAGGTGAGCAAACAGTGGTCCATCGCAAGCCGACCAGTCACATCTGACGCCTTAACAAAGCGAGCAAAGGGTAGGAGTCCAGCCCACGTCAAACTGCATGTATCATAAAATTGTTAACTATTTGACCAGTACATGTTATGAGAAAAATAAAAAAAAACTTACCGATCGATCCAAGCTGGGTGTATCTGCCAATTATCCTTCTGACCACGAGTGATAAGAGGTTGGAGAACATTATCCTGCATTAGCTTAGCACGATGCTTGTTGTCCACCACCGGGTTAAGCAACGCCATCCCCGCCATCTCTGTAAGGACAGATTAAAATGATAATAGAATGACCAAATAACAAAATTTAAATGACTACAAATCCAAACAAATTACAATTTTGACGATTACAGAGTACAAATCCAAACATAATGGTTCCACGATTACAGAGTAGTACATAGAGGCAGATACGTAGTCTGCATTTATTACAAATATAAAGGTACTCTAGTTTCTTCCTCTTCCTCTCCGGCCTCGGTTGCCTCTTCCACGTACCGTAGCATCACCAGGTCCAAATTCCGGACAGTTCGTATCCCTATGGACAAATTGGTTGCATAGAAAACATTGCCTGGTAGGTCCTCCAGCTTCCGATTCATCCATATCATTACGTATGCGTCTACACTGGCGTCTACCTCTACCCGGACGAAGTAACCTTGGGTCAGGAATGTATCTCCTCTCACTTGGCTCAACGGTGTTGAAATTACCAATGGCTCGGAATCCTTGCATCTCACATGTCCATGTGTTCAAGACAGCTTCACGACTGAAGTACGGTGAGACAAACGAGATTGCTTCCAAACCAAGCTGCCCACAAGCAGCAAGTACATGCGAGCATGGAAGGTGAAACAATTTCGGTTTGTTGCATGTGCATTCACATGTTGGCCATGCTTCATTTCCAATCTTCACCTCATGCGTTCTCAACACATTGTCACAACCGAACTTGTCGGTAGGTAAGCGGACCTCGAACCTCCTTTCCTGATTTCCGATGGCAACCACTTGGAAAGTTCGTGCCTTCTCCATCTTAGCATCCATGTACTTCGTAATCTTTTCACACCAGGGTGAGTTTGGAGTGCGAAGTATATGCATTTCGGCTTGCTGGCGTTTCACTCTGAAGTAATTAACCGTGCCTTGGAAAATTCCCTCCACAAGGGCAGTTAATGGCAAGGCTTTGTTCCCTCGGAGGACAAAATTGTATGTTTCGGCAAGGTTTGTAGTCATGACGCCATATCTGGCTCCGTATGAGTCGTGCAACAATGACCACCTCTCCACGGGGTCATGCTCAATCCACTGCCGGAAATTCTTAATCAACCGTCCACCCTTCTCCTCGTGCCCGGTGGGTCAAAGCCTGGCAGATCACACAGACCGACCGGTTCTTCTTCTTGCGGTGCAGGCCCTGTAGCTGCTTGTGCCGCTACTTGGGCTACATGAAACGCCACTGCCGCAGTACGTGCAGCTTTCCTCTCCCAAACATGTTTGTTCGTGAACTCATCAAGCTTGCCACGAAGAAAATTGTACTTCCATTCCTGGTTCTGCTTGCAGAGTTTTTTGAACAGATTCATGAGACTCTTATTTCTGAACTGTGAGAAGAAGTTAGCACCTAGATGGCGCATGCACCAACGACTCTGAAGATCCACCCACGGTGTTTCTTCATCTGGTCCAGGGTTTGTTAATGCCTTTATAGCGTTGAGTATACCCGCATGTCTGTCATGTAGAACGCAAACATTCTGCTTATCCTTGACAACTGCTTTTTTCAACTGCCTAAAGAACCACGTCCAACTATCCGTGTTCTCGCTCTCAACAAAAGCGAAAGCAAGGGGCAACAGTTGGTTATTGCCGTCTTGGCCAATAGCAGTCAATATCTGATCCTTGTACTTGCCGGTCAAAAATGTGCCATCGACACATAACACTGGTCGGCAGTGGTTGAAGGCTTCGATGCATACACCAAAAGAGAAGAACAAACGGTGCAACACCCTAACTGTAGGGAACTCTGGCATGTAGAAGTCTTGAAGATCAACATATGTGCCAGGATTCCTCGCCTGAAGCGTGCGGAGCAAACGGACAACATAATCATATGAGTCAAAGAATGACCCAAATCTCTGCTCCAGCGCGCTCTGCCATAAGAAATGTTGAAATTGAATCTCGTGAAGACTTTGTTCCTTATTGCCTTCACTTTCATCGCCTTGCTGTCCACTATCTCCGTGTAAAACAAACGAGCAATAAGCATGGATGACAGATTACGGTGATCCTGAAGGATGCTGGGAATACGACATGTATGCATTACCATGTCACTCACAACCCAGTTTGTATCAAACTTGGGGACATATGCGTGCACCCTACCCGGACAATCTATCCTCGAGCATTCCATGGTCAGATATTTCTTACTCGACACAGTTGTCTTGAAAACCCTTGATGTCGACATTGCCCACTGTATGATTGCTTCCTGCAGATGTTGCTTGTTAGCGTACATTGCTCCCACAGCCATGTTGCTTTGGTGATATTGCCAGGAAGAATCATGACCATCGTCCAGAGTCATGCCAGATGATATGTCCTGAGTCCATGAAGCTGGATAAGGCACCTCCGGCTCGTACTCTGCGTCATTCGATGAATCAGAATCACTGCCATCACCGCAATGACCCTCAATATCTTCATCTTCCATCTCGTCCTGCATTCGGCCATCTTCCTCATCCCCATCTGCCTCCACATTTTCACCGTCATCATGCCCTCCAGCCATACTACTCTGCCCTGATTCATAAGCATTGCCTCCATCATAACCATGGTTGTCATCATGTTCAATTTCCATGGTTGCTGCACTGCTCTGCCCTGGATTGTGCCCACCCTCGCCTTCAGGAGGATTGACATTTACCTCCTTAACGACAGGAAGCAACAAGGCAACTGGGTGGCTTCCCCTGTTTTCGCAACCTTGCAACCAGTTCATCCACTGAGAATCCCGAGCAATCGACCTCAAAGTGTACCAAATTTTTTTACTGGACCTGGACCATAACGCGTGCACCCCGACAGTGTGTGTTTCTGCATTTAATCCCAAACACTGTGCCAACCAATCTTTTAACTGACTAACAGACCAATTTTCAGGGCCATTCAGATCCAACTCGACGTGCTCAAACTCACTCAGGTCCATCCCATACTCATTTTGCTTTACTGAACCGACACCGTAGTAGAAAACAAACTTTACTATATTCGACATAATTGCTCACCTAAAAAATATTATAACGCATCAAATATTAATATCACATCGTACCTAAAATTCTACCGAAACTACTACATAATTATAATACATGGAATTAATTATATCATATTACGTATACACGAACGTTAAGACTAATCCAAGATTATACACAAAATCTAACCCTAATGCATGAAACTATGCGGACGGTAACTACACACTAGTCTGCATTTATCAACTACCAGTACTACCATACTAACTACAAATCCATCCGGACTAACTACACCCTACCTGCAAACTAAATCCTAACCCTAATATAGAAAATAACACAAACCCTAACCCTAACCCTAAATCCTAATTTACATATAACACAAACGTAACCCTAATATATGAAAAAGTCTTACACTTGAAGCGTGGGCGGGCGTCACCTGCGGCGTCCGCGGCACCGTCGTGGGGCTCGACGTGTCCGGCCCCAACCTCTCCGGCGCACTCCCGCCCGCGCTCTCCCGCCTGCGCGGCCTCCTCCGCCTCGACGCCGCCGCCAACGCCCTCTCGGGCCCCGTCCCGGCCTCGCTCGGCCACCTCCGCTCCCTCACCCACCTCAACCTCTCCAACAACGCCTTCAACGGCTCCCTCCCGCCCGCGCTCGCCCGCCTCAGCACCCTCCGCGTCCGAGACCTCTACAACAACAACCTCACCAGCCCGCTCCCCGTCGAGGTAGTCAGCATGCCGCTGCTCCGCTTCTCGTGGCTAGATTTGGAAGAAGGAGAGAGAGAGAGGAGAGAGCCGGCGGCGCATCGCGAGGAAGAAGAAGCCGCGCGGGTCTTTGAAGGGTCCTGGTCGGCCAAGAGGTGGCCGACGAGCTCCTCGGCCGTGACGTGGCCGAAGCCTGGCCGCTCGGTGCCGATCAGGCACTCGGCCGGCTCGTGGCCTCTCTCCACAACTGGTCGGCCAGCTCTGGGCCGACGAGCCCCGGTCGGCTTCCTCCGGGCCGACGCGGCCTTTTCGGCCTCCTGCAGGCCGAGGCCGTAATATTTTTAAAATTTCCTAAAACTGCGCAATATTTCCCGAATTTCTAATAAAAAAAGTATTATTTAAAAAAAATTAGCTAGGTTATGGCAATGAAAAATATGTGTTGTGTATGTTGAATGATAACTTGGTGCTTTGGGATGTATGGATTTTTAAATATATATGCCTTCGATAGATGACCATGTATTGTACGACTATGGTTGCCTCTTTAACTTGTACGAGAAGCCTTGGTCTTATAATTTTCGTTCAATGCATTATGTAGCGAATAATCTTCTATAAACCTTCATGCAGCACAACTTGTTGAGGTTTGCGGAGCTTTTTAAAATGGGCCAACCGGTCTGAAGAGTCTTTGGGCGTCGTGGGCTAGAACCAACCGATGAAGATCCATATATATGATTATGGTCTAAACTCACTTATCTCAACACGTTGTTACAACAAAATAAAGATAAAAAGAGCCTAATCCCACCTTCTGTACGATAAAACAAATATTTAGTTACTATTTTTGTATGACTTTTAAACAAGAAAAGTAAAAGAACGAAAAGGAATACAAGAAAAAAACAGAAAAACAGGGGGGAAACCCTACTCCCTCTGCTCTGAAATATGATGTTTTAGATATTTTAAACATGGTCTAGATACGGAGTGAAATAGGTGTGTATATCCATTAAAAACGTGTGTAAGTGTATGTGAATATGGAGGGGCTGTAGCAGAATTAGAAAATGAGCTTACCTAGGCCGGCCCATTAGTAGGAACATGTGGGCGTCCGCTCAGCGAGGAGCGTCAAATAGGAAACAACTTTAGCTCCAGCCGTATCCTCGCAAAATGGGCTGGCACGTCTTGCTAGCTCAATTCTGCCCATTACTGATTACTGCATCTCGATCGGCCGCTCAAGGCAGAGATATTAGCTAGTGAGCATTTTTTCTCCAAAAAAAAAGATATTAGCTAGTGAGCATGTTTTCTCCAAAAAAAAAAAAGCTCAATTCTCTAGCTGAGCGAACACGAGTCCTATGATTTACAGGCGACATAGCTAGTGCACTACTTTTCTCCAAAGTTCGCTAGTGTACAGTTTCCGGCCTGTAGAAACTCCAAAATTAAGTGTGGCATTGTATTGTGGGTATATAAAAGAATGTCTTAATTTTGTCTAAATTTACATGTATCTAGCTAGACATGATTTAGTTTGTAGATCTATATAAATTTAGATAAAGTTATGACATCTTTTTATAGACGGAGGGGTACAAAAATTAATCTTGCCACACAGTCGCACTTGTTATAAACGACGGACAAATAAGTAAGATCAACAAAAAGGGGACACAAGATTTAACGCTAAAAAACTTTTCAACACTGGAAGAGAAAAATCATAGACACCAGCCAGTAAATTTTTACTTTGATCAAATGAGTTTATAAACGTTAGAGATTTACAACTTTCGACGTATAAGGATATCCTAAATTGGTGGCTTACACGAGATATATATGGTGGCAATATCTTAAATCGGCTGTAGTCCCACTCAAAAAGACAAAAACTAGCAGTACCGTATCAGTATCTCAAGGTTTGGACTATCACATGTAAGCCTACATGTTCACTCAATATATATAAAATTATATAATAAACTTGAATCACCTCAAAACAAAGGCACTCGCGGTGATCACGCCGTCATGCATGATCTGTCCTTCTCGATCCGGCTTCGTTGTTTTTTCCCTTGATCTCTCACCGGCCAGTATCTTAAGCTTTGGACTCTCGCACGCAAAGACGATCGACAGGCGCAAAGCCCGCCCCACGCGCCATGTCTCGCAAAACTGAGCAGCCGAATTCAGGTTGATCTCCATCCGTCGTCTCTTTTCCGCTTCCTTGAGAAAGCGCACCGATCTATATATACATCCATGATCTATTAGCATCAGGCCTTTCTGCAGTGCACCAGAGTGTCACCAAGACACTCCGGTGCTGCTCCGCGTGCTAGTAGCTCGATCGTCGTAGCACTGAAGCATGCGCACGTCCCCATTTACCGGCATCGCACAATGTCAGACTATAAAAGAAGATCGAAACTGCATCACCTAGGTTATTTTAGACAGATCAGTGGCGTAAGTGGAACAGAAATGAGACGGATCGATGCTCTCTTTCTTACTCTTTACCTTTTGCCATGATCTAGAAGCGGAGTACATGGGGAGCAAAACGAATGTTTGTAGCCACAGCAGAGGCGCCAACTGTAGCCGGACAAGGACCTCTCAGCAGCGGCGCTAACTGTAGCCGGTCAGTGACATAAACTGCATGGGGATGTGGTGCAAGCAAGCATCCCCAGTTGCATTTGGCGTATCCTGCACCTGCATGGCCGCGTTTCCCGAACGGAGCAGGGCAGGGCAAGGGTCCCCGTCGGCAGCAATCCTCCCCGGATTCGCTGATCCCGTAACCGCTTATACCAACCTCGGCGACGTCGAGGACAGACCGTCGATCATTGCAGGACGCGCCGCCCGGTTCCAACGACCTCAACAACCTGCTTTCCCCGGCCGGCCGGAAGGCGCGGCGAGCACGGCACACCGATCCGTCCGGTCGGTCCAGATCAGCGACGGCATTCGCCGGCCGGCCCGTATCTCCGGCGAGAAGCAAAGGTGTCTCGCGCCTTTCCGGCCAACGCTGCCGCCCTCAGAGGATCGCCGGGATTATTTTCGCTTGTCCTCTTGCTGGATCGGGACCGACGTACCTCGCGCGGCAATCGGCATGCACGAAGACGGCGTTGCCGCGGTTGAGTGGAAGCGTCGGGTGTCCGAGGTGGACTAGCGATCTTTGCCAGATACGTACGGCACCACACTAACGGATGGAATCGGATAATAATGCATGCAAGGCCGATCAAGGGAAAATGTAGGGAGTCTTTGCTAGGTCTCGTGCACTGATAGGCTTCATAGGCTTACATGTCTAAATACATACACACATATTGATAAATGGAAGTCATATGCTTCCTCGTTTCATGATGTAAGCTTCATTAGCTAGCTAGTTTAGCTTGCTAAAAATGCTTACATTTTAGAATGGAGGTAGTAATTTAGAACGAATCGAGTAGCTAGTAAATTTGTTACAAGCTTTGACCATTACTTCAATTACGAGAATTTATACATAATTTTCCATTTTTTATTTTCTTTACTAATTTTTTCTTGAAACTAACATAAACTAATCAAACGTTGAAACAAAACTCACAAATTGTACCAGTTTTAATGGTGATATTTTAAATTACAAGTATTTTTGTATTTGTTCTAATTTTGACCAAAACTGTTCCGAATCTAACCAAAAGTGACAACTATATTGATAGAGTCTCAAAATTACGCATACCAACTAATGAACGCTGATTTAACTACCATAATAATACTTTTGAGATCTTTTGATAAGTTTGAAAATTTGAACTAAATTTGCGCCGATGTTTTTTCACTTTCTTATGAGAGATTTTCTACGTTGTCCTAGTGATGATTTTATTATTCTTCATAGTTTAATGCCTACCATCTATAACATCCCAATCATCACTAATCGAGTTAAGCTGTTTTGTACCTATCTGTGACAGATTTCACCAAAATTTGATGGTTTATATCGCAAACCCGCATAGTTGATGCAAAAGTCGTAGCACCAAGAGTGGTGGCTTCTTCAATTTCTTCATGAATCTAGCTTCACCGAAACAAAAATATTTTCGTTGACACTCTGGGCGACAGTGAAAATATGAACATAATTGTGTTTATTTTCCTTGTCATGTTGATTGTTTCTTTCTTTCTTTGTTGCTTTTGGCGAAATTTTTATGCTCTACCTATGAACAAAAGGAAATCTACTGACCAACGAAGGAATACCGCCACTACACTCCATGTAGGATCCCAACCGCCGAATGGTCCTACACTCTACGACATGCCCTAGCTGAAACCCTCTGCATGGTGCATTGGTCCTACACTCACCGCTACATGCCCCTGCTGAACCGCCGCATGTGACCACACTGAGACCGAGCGTCGTTGCTAGCTTCTGCCCGCCCGTGTCGTCCATGAAGAACCCTAAAAAAAAGCTTTGGCCTCACCTCTGCCCGTGACCCCCACCTTTGTCCTTTAATCCTCTCTCGATCCATTCCCGCCAATAATTAAAATCCCACTTAATTCCACCGGCTGTACCTGTATCATGCATGGATTTATTCCTCTGCGAATTATGGGGAGCATTCATCGCCAGCGGTTTCCACCGTGGATTCGAATCAAATCTCGCCTCAAATTTCGTCACTGCGCACAGCACGAGCCAGGAGCGAGCTCGCTGCCATGGATGGAATGCCTTTACGGTCGATCGATCGGGGCTCTATAAATACGCGCCAAATACGAGGAGAAGGCATCGATCACTCGCCATTCACGTGCTCCAGCAGTATCGGGAGCTCGACATGGCTTCTCCGCCCGTCCACCACCACTTGCGCGTGCACCTCCTACTGCTGCTGCTGCTGCTGCTGTGCGTCGTCTCGGCGTCGGCGTGGCGGTGGCCGAGGCGGACGAGCGCGAGCGGGCGGCACGACTACGGCGACGCGCTGTCCAAGTGCATCCTCTTCTTCGAGGGGCAGCGGTCGGGGCGGCTGCCGGCGTCGCAGCGCGCGGCGTGGCGCGGCGACTCCGGCGTCTCGGACGGCAAGGCCGCGGGCGTCGACCTGGAGGGCGGCTACTACGACGCCGGCGACAACGTCAAGTTCGGGTTCCCCATGGCGTTCACCACCACCATGCTGGCCTGGAGCGTCCTCGAGTTCGGCGACGACATGCCGCGCGAGGAGCGGCGCCACGCCGCCGACGCCGTGCGCTGGGCCACCGACTACCTCCTCAAGACCGTCGCCCACCCCGGCGTCATCTTCATGCAGGCAAGCACGCACACCACTCACCGTTAATGACCACTCACATTGCACCGTCGTCTCGCCTCCATGTCCATGTAATGCCGCGGCTGAGCCTCTCACGTAATGTGTATGTATGGTGCAGGTGGGTGATCCGTGGAAGGACCACGGGTGCTGGGAGAGGCCGGAGGACATGGACACTGAGCGCACGGTGTACAACGTCAGCACGGGGAGGCCGGGGTCGGAGGTCGCGGGGGAGACGGCGGCGGCGCTGGCCGCGGCGTCCATGGTGTTCCGCGACGGCGGCGACACGGAGTACGCCGAGCTGCTGCTGGCGAACGCCAAGAAGGCGTTCGAGTTCGCCGACACGTACAGGGGCGCCTACAGCGACGACCCGGACCTCAGAGCGGGCGGCTGCCCCTTCTACTGTGACTTCGACGGGTATCAGGTCAGTCTGTTCTCTTGTCTGCTTCCTCCTCCTAGAGACCTGATACCCCATGACCAGACCTCTGCTTCATCACGAGAAACACTGCAGCGTGCACACATGGTGTCGCAGTGTGGCTAACTTGGCAAAGCGTTATGTTCTGTACAGTGTACACACATGGTGTTGCAGTGTGGGCGTGTAGCTATTTTTTCAGACATAAAAATACAAGCACACAAGACAAAGGTTTACCATACTTTGTGTTGCAGCATTTCTACTTTAGTACCTTGATTGATGTGTACTAACTGTTGAAGCTTAATTAGCATCAGAATACGTAGCAGCAGCAACAAAAGACAGAAATTTCTGCAACTGAACTGTTGATAGCAAGACATTAGAGGTTTTGTGAAAGAAATAACAAGACTTCAGCTTATATCATTTAGCAATTCGCACAAGACTAAAAGCACAAATGGCAAAGAATTAGTACACCGTAGATGATTACTAGCCGTAAACAGCAGAGTCGAATTTCTGTCTCTGAACTCACAGAATTCCATTGTATAGCTAATTCAGGTTGATCACCTTCAGTGTCCATACATTGCTACATCATATAGGCCCACGTATTTCTGATACCGTTTTATGTCAATAAGCAAATATTTCATCATAAAAGAAGCTCTGCTCTGCTCTCACAAATTTCAGAACCAGCATTTTCAGAAAAAAAAAAGTTTCATGGCTAATTAAGCTGAAATTCTTGACAGGACGAGCTGTTGTGGGGCGCGGCGTGGCTACGGAGAGCCTCGGGGGAGGACGCCTTCCGGGAGTACATCCAGAACAACGGCAAAACCCTGGGAGCAGAGGACAACAGCTACGAATTTGGGTGGGACAACAAACACGCTGGTCTCAACGTCCTCGTCTCCAAGGTTCTGCAAATGCTTCCATCAGTCTGATGGCATCAGATCAGACTTGTACAGTTTCTGAATGTAAACTCTGCTCCTTATCATGAGTGACTTTGATCTCCACAGGAGTTCATAGACGGCGAAGCCATGTCCATGCAGTCCTACAAGGAGTCCGCGGACAGCTTCATCTGCACGCTCATCCCGGAGTCGTCGTCGCCGCACATCCAGTACACGCCTGCCGGCATGATCTACAAGCCTGGAGGCAGCAACATGCAGCATGTCACCTCCATCTCCTTCCTGCTCCTCACCTACGCCAAGTACCTCTCCAAGTCCTCTCACACTGTCAACTGTGGGGACATTTCAGTTAGTCCAGACACTCTTCGGTTGCAAGCAAAAAAACAGGTTCTGAAAATTACCACCCTATATATATGTGTCATCAACCTATATAAACATCCAATTCAGGGACATTGACTAGTTAGACTCTGAAATTACAAATGTAACAAATGTATGATGTATTTCAGGTCGACTATCTATTGGGGGACAATCCCATGAAAATGTCCTACATGGTCGGGTACGGCGACCGGTACCCTCAGAGGATCCACCACCGAGGATCATCGCTGCCTTCCATCAAGGAGCACCCCGAGCGCATGGCGTGCAAAGACGGCTCGCCTTACTATGATTCATCCGGCCCGAACCCTAACCCGTTGGTCGGGGCTGTCGTCGGTGGACCCGGGGAGGATGATGTCTATGACGACGAACGTGCTGATTTCAGGAAGTCTGAACCCACTACCTACATCAACGCTCCCTTGGTAGGGGTGCTTGCCTACTTTGTTGGTAACCCAAATCCGGGAGGGCATATCAAACATTGAGCATCAGTATTTTGCTATGTAGATATACGTAGAGGAGTGACAGAGGTTACAGATTAATTCGGCACTAATGAAACATGTAGGCTTGTGTTTAGATGGATGGCACTACATATTCATAGAAGTGGATTGAAGAGCAAGGGCTCTATGAATAAACCAGAGCTTTTCTTCGATGTTCCTTCTTGTTTCGGGTTTGAGGTGTACTTTGTGAAGATGTGTGCATAGTGCTATTAAATTTCAATAGCAAAGAAACTTAGCACTTTGCAGGATCATTTGGTATGAAAGGCACGCTTATACAGAAATCAAGAAGAAGTTATATTAAAAGAGTGTTTTAAGTGTCAATATATTTCTGCAATTGCAGAAGGAAAATGTTGATGCTAAACAATACAACTACTCCCTCCACGGTCAAAATATAGAATATATTAATTTTGTCTCAAGTTAAAGTTTGTAAATTTTGATGAGGATTATATAAATAACTTTTATAATACCAATTAAATCCAATATATTTCATGATCGGATTTTGCATTTTTCTTTGACGAAATGAGGTGCGGATCCCGACTGATGCATTAAAATGATGCACAAAACCACTTAAATACAAGAGTTCTTGTCATCTAGCATCTTAATATATAACAACTCAATCCAATAAAAGATAGCCCGTACGGCCATCTAATTTGAATACATCAGGTATCCATGAGACCCCGATGTTCCACATGGAGAAAAAAGGACCACATGTGGATCCAATAGATCGTCTTGGTGATAACCTGAAATTAATGAATAAATTGTGTCTTGTTAATTATAATATTATTGTGACAATTACACATTTCCTAAAGAATACACGTTTTTGATTTGTTATCTACCCCATTCAACCAACTACCAAAAATGTTTGCGGAACTAGTTGTTGGGTAAATATTGAAAGTTAAATGAACCACATGAGATGAACATGTTTAGTACTTGGAGTTAACTTGGTTTAGTTTTCTGATTTGTTTTTGAAAATGTCCATGAATGTTTTTGAGATTTCTATAAACATGACTGAAGTTGGAGTTAACTTGGTTTAATTTTCTGATTTTCTTTTGAAATTGTTCTGAATGTTTCTTTCATTTGCCTATTGAGAGTACCACCAATGGCAAAATAAAATAACAGAGAAGAATTAGTAAATGACAAATCGTCAAAGCCTAAAATAAGATGGAGCAATATATCAATTACAAAGTAAGCAAGGACAAACCGTAAGATTCTAGATAAAATCAGGGAAAAGGTCAAATTTAGTAACCGAAATCGTCATCTCAGTGGAATGCAACTGCATGCACGCCGCATAGCAAATGGATACAACGTCGTCCCCGCCAAAACCGACATCTTCATTGTGATATGAGAAAATAATAATTGAGACATTGTTTTGGATCATACGAGCAGACGCTCCCATTAGGATAAACTGTAATAAAATGTTTAAAAGTACTGAAATATATTGAATTTATATGTAGACATTTCATGTTCGCACGGAAAAGATATTTTTGTGTATGGTGTATGAAAGAAAGAAGTTGGTCCTCCAAAATAACTCTTCGCGGGTCATTTTTATCTTTTTATTAACACATGCAAAACAAAATTACCGTAAAAGCTCAGCACTTCATTGTGAAAAATGAGACCAGCCAGGACTAACCATGATCGCTGGGATTAGCCACCGCTTCCCTTGCCACTGGGCCTCTGCCCCGTTCTCGGCACTTCATTGTGAAACTGACACGATCGTTAGTGCTAGTGCCGACGAGATCGCAAGTGACAAAAATGGATTTATCCGAAGACAAGAGCACAACGCCACACGATGTATATCCAGGCCAACGGTGTAGTATTTTGCACAATCTTATCATCGGTCGAAGCTGACCGGATTTTCCAATTGAGGGAGGATGTCTCCGTACGCCGTCATCGCCGTGCTCTTCGCCTTGTGCTACGCCGTTGTCACCAAGGCTCGAGGCCGCAGCAGCAAACTCCCGCCCTCGCCGCCGTCGCTCCCGTTGCTCGGCCACCTCCACCTCGTTGGCCGTCTCCCGCACCGCTCACTGCGCGAGCTGCACCTCCGGTACGGCACCGACGGCGGCCTCCTGTGCTTGCAGCTGGGGCGAAGGCCGACTCTCGTGGTGTCCACGGCTGCTGCGGCGGCGGACCTGTACAAGAACCACGACCTCGCCTTCGCGTCGCGCGTGCCCAGCGCCATGGCTGACAAGGTCTCCAAAGGCTCCATCAACATCACCTTCGCGCCCTACGGCGACGCCTGGCGCCGCAGCAAGAAGTTGGCCGTGGTCCACCTCCTGTCCCCGCGACGCGCCGACTCGTTCGGCCCCGTGCGCACCGCCGAGGTAGCCAACCTCGTCGCGCGGGTCCGCCGAGCGGCCGCGGCGGCAGGCGATGTCGCCGTGGAGGTGAGGGAGCTCCTTTACGAGTACAGCAACGCGGTGGTCACCCGCGCGGCCGCCGGCACCGCGGGTGCCACCGCGGAGAAGATTAAGCAGCTCATGGGAAACTCCGCGACACTGATCACGGGGCTCCAGCCGGAGGACGTGCTTCCTGACGCGGCAGCGAAGGTGGTGAGGTGGGCGACGGGGATCGATAAGAGGCTCAACGACGAGGTCGAAGCGTGGGACAATTTCCTGAACGAGATAATGGCCGAGCATCTTGAGAAGAAGTCCGACGGCGGCGGTGCAGGGGAGGAGGACTTCTTTGATGTCTTGCTGCGGCTAAAGGAAGAAGAGACCGCCGGACTCGACCTCACCGACGATCGCATCAAAGCCATCGGCAAGGTGATCGATCCATGATGATCATCCGAAAATTCAGTTTTTTATTTTCTCAAAAAAAAAAAATTGAACCGTATTGTTTCTTATCCTCTGCTGCTCTATGGCCTTTTCTTGCATACGTAGGACATGATCTTCGCCGGAACGGAGACATCATCTGTCACACTTGAATGGGCCATGGCGGAGCTCGTCGAAAACCCGGAGGCCATGACCAAGCTGCAGGAGGAGGTGACACGAGTCGCCAACGGCAAGCCGACCATCGAGGAAGACGACCTGAGCACGATGGAGTATCTCAAGGCGGTGGTGAAGGAGGTGCTCCGGCTCCACCCGCCGGCGCCGCTCCTCGTCCCACACGAGTCCACGACAGCGGCCATCGTCCAGGGATACGAGATCCCAGCGAAGACGGCGGTCTTCATCAACGTGTGGGCGATCGGGAGGGACCGAGACGCGTGGGGGCAGACGGCGGACGAGTTCTGGCCGGAGCGGTTCCTGGGCGGCGGCAGCGCGGCGGACGTGGACATGAGGGGGAACGACTACCAGCTGCTCCCTTTCGGCGCCGGCCGGCGGCTCTGCCCCGGCATCAACTTCGCGCTGTCCGTGGTGGAAGGTGCGCTCGCCAGCCTCGTGCGCTACTTCGACTGGGAGCTTCCCGCGGGGACGCGTCTGGACATGAGCGAGGCGCCGGGACTGACCACGCCGCCGCTGGCTCCTCTGCGTCTCGTGCCCAGGTGCAGGACGCTTGCTTAACTGGGCAGCGGAAGCAGTGTGTGTCCCGCTCCTGGATACAGAGCACATGGTCGATGATCCCGCCGGTGAGAGGCTCTCGCTCGTGTTACGCCATTTGTGGCTAGGCAGTGCCCCCATGATTCTATGTTTATTTATGTGAACATTAATAGCAAATATTTACTGAGCAACTATAAGCAATTATTTTGGAACGGAGGGAGTAATTCAAAGCTATTGTAGAATTCCTGCATCGGAGTATGACATATTAGTAAAGGAAACATGAGAATAGCAAAATATTTCCTTTACTTCTATGTTCAGTTCTGATTTCTATTTAGCCAATTTGATTGGATTTCTTGATTTGCTCCGCCATGCCGTACTATAGATCTAATTTATTGATTTGCTCGGCGATGCGTGCATTTCTTGATTTGCTCCGCCCGCTCGCGGTTGATTGAAAAATTGCAAGTGCTTGACTTGCAAAAAAAAAGAGAGTAGATTTCGTAGTGCTTGACTATTTGTGCTAGTAGAAAGGTTGCACGGGCAATGCACGTGTTGACAAATTAAAATTTTGGTTAGACATTAAACTATAATTATTACCTATCAAAGTTCCAACTAACTATGATGTTTATTACACATTGAAGCTATTCAAAATATAATTTTTTTCCCTATATAATTTTGCACATCACCGATTTTTAGCAGTTAAATATACGGAAATTTATATTATTTGAAGGTACAAAATTTTGTAAAAAATAACAAAAAAAACTAGCCTTCGATGATCGATATGCTGCCCCTTCCCCTGGCTCTATGTAACAAATTCTTTGGCATTACACGTTTTAGAAAAAGTTTTTGTGATTGCTTGGAAAAATCCAAGGTATATCAGAGTAGGCCAAGAACTTGGAATGATCACAATTACATAAAAAGGAAAACTAGCTAATCTCACTACCGCCTTTGGATATATCTTCTTGCGTGTGTCTAAACCCCACCGACCGTCGACAGATCCACAACCACCGGCCATCCATGTCAGCCCTCACCAAGCAACTCATCAGACAACCTCTACCAATCCTCAAGTCTGACTGTAGGCGGTTGGTGCAACGTTTGGTCTCGAACACGGAGAAACATTCCAAATGGATTTTCAAGTCTTAAATTGACAAAGTGAGGGCAATTTTGTGTTGTATCTTTTCAGTTTGATATAATTTGAAACTTATTGTTTGCTCTATTGTTATGTATTAGTATTTAGGAAGAGTACATTGATATATTCATCAAGGCAGATATACTAGATCTTAGTGCACTGGTTATTACTGATAAGATACAAAGACGCAATGTCAAAATTTGGGGAGGTAGAAAAATAAGGAGGTAGAGAAGGAGATGTGCAAATTAGAACAAAGGATAACAACAATGTTGCCAATGACAAGAAGGAGATGGAGAAAGTACTAATCGAACTTATAGGAGCAATGAAGAAAGTTGTGTTCTATTGAAGTGTTTAATTATTTCTTGTCTTTTTATTTGGATAAGTTCTATAGGCAAGAAATTGGTTGAAGTATGTGATAAATATCTCGTTTAATGAACTAAAGGATTAGCAAAATTTAACTTCATAGATCAAAAGTAAATGAATGTGTCTTTGAAAAAAGAGAGTTGAGTTTTAGGGGTTCAGGGAAAAAACGCATATGAGGAGTTAAGGGACAAGGAACCATATAGCGGATTAAATTCAAATTTAAGTGATCAGCTAGAGATGTCCTATAGGTAGTTTTTCAACGCAAATTATCCGTGACACTTCATCACTATCCTCGTAGTTGAAAGTTATGTGATTTGTCCTTTTTATTAGAAAAGGATAGTCCCGGCCTCTGCATCAAGTGATGCACACAGCCATTTATTAGAACAAAGTATGAGTACGAGTATCACATCCAAATTACATCTCAGAACGCACAAAGGTAAAGAGATGCTCACAGAGTCCACTAAAAGCGAAAACAAAGTGACTACAAAAGTCTACTAATATGCCGCCACAATGTCTCTTGTAAGCCTCCTCTTGTAAACCCAAACTCAATTTCATCCACCGTATGACAGATTCGAGTTGAGGTTGAAAAGAACAAATAAGCAATATCAGATTGATAGGGGAGGACATGTATCGCGATGCGCGGGTGACACTTTTGTGTCTAAAATCCCAATTTTCCTATCGTCTTCATCATGATCTGGAAAAAACAAAATTACGGGGGTTCAAAGTTAATCCAAGCTACAGCAGCATCCTCTAACGAGCTGTACACTTCACTGTGCAACTCAGCAACTGTCGCTGTAAGGCTCAGCCGCCACCAGGCCGGCGGATATTTTGACATGCCGTGGCTGCTCCTCAACCTCTCTGCGCCAAGATTTTCAAGTATTCCGCACAATTTTCCTTCCTCGATTTCCAGTTAGAGCGAAGTGGAACATGTCACCGTACGCCGTCATCGCCGTGCTCCTGGTCTTCTGCTATGCCGTTGTCAGGAAGGCTCGAGGCTGCAGCAGCAAGCTCCCGCCCTCGCCGCCGTCCTTGCTCCCGCTGCTCGGCCACCTCCACCTCCTGGGCCACCTCCCACACCGCTCCCTCCGCGAGCTGCACCTCCGGTACGGCACTCACGGCGGGCTCCTGTGCTTGCAGCTGGGCCGCAGGCGGACGCTGGTGGTGTCCACGGCTGCAGCGGCGGCGGACCTGTACAGAAACCACGACCTCGCCTTCGCCTCCCGCGTGCCCAACGCGGCGGTGGACAAGCTCTCCTTCGGCCCCGACAACAACGTCTCATTCGCGCCCTACGGCGACCCCTGGCGCCGCCGTAAGAAGATGGCCGTAGTCCACCTCCTGTCCCCGCGCCGCGCCGACTCGTTCGGCCCCGTGCGTGCCGTCGAGGCAGCTGCCCTCGTCGCGGCAGTCCGTCGCGCCGCGGAGGCGCCGGGTGAGGCCGTGGAGCTGAGGGAGCTCCTGTACGGGTACAGCAACTCGGTCGTCACACGCGCGGCCACCGGCACCGCAGGAGCCACGGCGGAGAAGATGAAGCAGCTTATGGGGGACACCGCGGCGCTCATGTCGGGGCTCCAGGCGGAGGACGTGCTTCCTGACGCGGCGGCGAAGGTGGTTCGGTGGGCGACGGGGCTGGAGAAGAGGCTCGACAACCGGGTCGAAGCGTGGGACAAGTTTCTGTCCGAGATAACGGCCGAGCACCTTGAGAAGAAGCGTGACGACGGCTGCGCAGGGGAGGAGGACTTCCTGGACGTCTTGCTGCGGCTGAGGGAAGAAGGCACCGCCGGACTCGACCTCACCGACGACCGCATCAAAAGCATCGTCAAGGTGATCGTTCGATGAAGATTCCGTTTTGATTTCTCAAATAAGTTTGAGATAACTAATAAATTGATTTTATCCTCTGCTGCTTCGTTTCCTTTTCTTGCATATGCGCAGGACATGATCTTTGCAGGGACTGAGACGTCGTCGGTCACACTGGAATGGGCCATGGCGGAGCTCGTCGGCAACCCGTGGGCAATGGGCAAGCTGCAGGCCGAGGTAACACGGTTCGCAAACGGCAAGCCGACCGTGGAGGAAGACGACCTGAGCAGGATGGAGTACCTCAAGGCGGTGCTGAAGGAGGTGCTCCGGCTCCACCCGCCGGCGCCGCTCCTCGTCCCGCACCAGTCCACGACGGCGGCCGTCGTCCAGGGATACGAGATCCCGGCGAAGACCGCGCTCTTCATCAACGCGTGGGCGATCGGAAGGGACCCGGCTGCATGGGGTGACACGGCGGAAGAGTTTCGCCCCGAGCGGTTCATGGAGGGCGGCGGCGTGAGGGGAGTCGACTTGCGCGGGAACGACTACCAACTCCTTCCTTTCGGCGCCGGCCGCCGGATCTGCCCCGCCGTCAGCTTCGCGCTTCCGGCGCTGGAGATCGCACTGGCCAGCCTCGTCCACCGCTTCGACTGGGAGCTCCCCGCCGGGACGCGCCTAGACATGAGAGAGGCGCCTGGGCTAGTCACGCCGCCGCTCGTTCCGCTGCGCCTCTTCCCGAAATTCAAGTCGCTGGCTTAGGCCGTCAACGCACATTCCCCGGCAAAGCAGGTGCAACCTCTATAATTTGTCAAGAACGAACACGTTAAGTTAAACGGTGTGCCTGGTATATCACCGTACATTAGCATTTCCATAGAAAGTGGGAAAATATGTTTCGTGATGTACATGCCAAGTATACCAAACAGGTAGGAAACGGGTTGAACTTGATGTGAATATATACATAACTCATCGTTTCTATTTGTTTCCGGTACAAGTTCAGTTTATAGTTCACAATGATCAAGAAACTAACCGGCTAAGCAATTGAGATCCTTTTGCACAACAGCTTACCCACACAGTATGAAAAATATCTTGCATTCTCTGGTATATAGAGTTGTATAACATTATTTCCATTCACATGATTGAAGCAACTGTATCACTATGGAAACATCTGTCTTTGCCGTGTAAATTGTTCTTTGCCGTGCGCATAGTTCTTTTTCTTGGCAGGTGAGGACCACGTCCATGGCGGGCAATGCTTAGTGGCTTGGGAGGAAGTCTGCGCCCCGATCTCAATGGGGGGCCTTGGCTTCCACTCACTTAGAGCCCATAACATTGCACTTCTCTCTAAGCTACTAGCAAAAGTCCACTCACCCGGACAGACTCCTTGGGAAAATTGGTTCGCAAAAAAGTATAGCTGGGAGGGGGACCATGACCTTGGAGATAACTCTAAGCTTCACACCCCGATGTGGAGGGACCTTCTGGCCTGCCTACCCTCTTTCCGCTCTTCGAGTAAAGTCTCCATTGGTGCGGGTGCCCAAACCTCGTTCTGGTTCGACCTTTGGCTTGGCGACGAAACTCTAGCCTTACGTTTCCCTGCGCTTCTTTCCCATGTAAGAAATGTAAACGCTTCAGTTAGATACACGATTACCTCTAACCTAAACCTATCTCTGCAACCGCGCATGTCTGCCGTCGCCACGCGCGAGCTCGATGCCCTGCACCAACTTATATCCCCTATTAGATTATCACCGATCGCTCTGGACGTGCGTATTTCGAGACTCGATGGAAAATCTATCACCACTAAATCAGCATATGCAGCAACTTTTGGACATTTGCAGGTGATACCTTTTGCTACTATCACCTGGAAGAATTATGCGACTAACCGTTGCAGGATGTTTTTGTGGCTTGCCGCCCGAGACATGATCTTGACCAATCAGCGCCGGTTCAGGAGGGGCATTGCTACTTCAGACTCCTGCCCCTTCTGTTCCGCCCCCGAGACCGCAGTCCACCTTGTTCTGCACTGCCCGAGTATCATCGCCTTCTAGG
Organism: Poa annua; assembly: GCA_026929855.1. Lineage (NCBI taxonomy): Eukaryota > Viridiplantae > Streptophyta > Magnoliopsida > Poales > Poaceae > Poa > Poa annua. The sequence continues at coordinate 85,083,649 of CM049432.1, forward strand.
AGGCAATTCCGGCAGTACACGAAGATGTCCTAACTTGTGACAGGCTTCAGGATCTTTGGGACTCCAATGACCAATGCAAAGCTAGATCCTCCGTCATTATTGCTGCCCTATGGAACATTTGGAAGAGACGCAATGATAGAATCTTCCGAAATGAGACTCAGCCTCTATCAATGGTCTTTCGTCGATGCGCCGAAGACCTCCTCCTTTGGACTAACAGGTGACGAAAACCAGAAAAGAAGAACCTCCTCAAAGATTAGGCGGCCAGGCTACACAACCTAGCAATGGGATAAGTTTTGGGTGTCCTCTGTCCCTTACTTCATCTGATTCTTTACTCGTTTTTTTCTTCGTTTTCATTAGATATGGTATAACAGTTTTTAGATCTTTTTTAGATCTTTTGCTCCTTTTTTAGGTTATATAGGACTTTCTTTGAGTTTTCGCTTCTTCTTTTTTTACCTTGTTGTAACCGCTTGAGACTTGCCTTTTTGGTAATATGAAAATGGTTCAGGCCGACCCTTTGGGTCCGCCGTTGAATGCTCAAAAAAAAACTTCCAGTAGGTACATTACAATGATCTTGGGAGTCATGACCCGGCACAGAACCTTATGGTTAACAACATTTGTCCGTATTTCAGGTTCAGCAAAAGATTTTGGAAAATGGAGATACAACTGAAAAGGATGATGAAATTGCTCCGACAACCTTGGTGCATGTAGGAATCATACTTTTATTTAGTGACAGACTCATCTCTGAATCACACTTTTATTTACTGCATATGTTTTTACCCATAAATCATTACATTGCAAATGTAAAACATGCTACTTTTATATATCTTGGTTCATGGTTTTACCATTATTTTGGTAACAATTTTATCTGGTATGGACTATAAAAATATATTGGTTCTACGTATGGGGCTGAAGATATTGGACGTGATCTCTCACAGATCTCTTATACGAGTTTTGTAAAACTATTTTGTGTTTGTTTTGATGATTTTGGCGCAACATCTCTTGGTTATGAACTAACATCAGATAAGTTTTATGACCAGCCACTATTAGGATCTATGCTGCCTAAAAAGGAGCCTAGCGAGAAACAGCAAGGACAATTGGCACCAAATACACCGGAAGAACTCTTGGACCAGCAGAATAAGTGCTCAGAGAACAAGGAGAAAGATGATTCAGACGACAGCGAATCTTGCTTTGGTTCTGACGAAGACGGTTCTTGGCAGGAGTCCACAAATATGGGCCCGGAGGAAAAGAAGGTTGCTCGGAAGGAACACAAGAAGACGGTGAAGGGAGAAAAGAGGGAAACCCGCAAGACAAAGATCCCAAAAGCTGATAAGAAGAAGAGGAAGAAAATGGCGAAAGCCAAGTGCAAGCGGTAGTGAACCACTGTAGGCAATCCGCATGCTTGACACCATCAATTCGAGTTACAATTGCTACATGAGTTGCTAATACTTATCTTCGATGTAAGTGTGCGGTGTTTGTAGTTTTGATGTGCTTTACGGCTCCTCTCTCCCCAAGGTTTTGATGTGCTTTATGGCTCCCTCCTTCCCATGACTCCTCCCCCCCAAGCACACAAGTAAACAAGCTTCTAGCTCGCTGTCTTATGTTTATGAGCTTTGTTAGCTCAGCGTGATTTGCACAATTCCTCTTAAATCTGTTAGATATGCTTTTCTCTTTCTAAACCCCTTTGTTGGGATGGTGGGGTAAATTATTTTTATTTTATCTATGAAAATTTCATTTTTGAATATAACAAACTGCACCTCAAATGAGTAATTTTGAATTGAAACAAAAGGTAATATAAAAAGTGAGCATCATCACTGACACAAAAATAATGATTTCAAGCATAAGAAGAGATCTAATTTTTTAAACCGGTTCCAGGAGAAGACCAAAGATCTTTCTACATACACAAAAGCTTTTGAGTGGATACATAAACACAAGTATGTGGCCGTCACAATAGGGGGCAGGCTCTAAGGCCATAACATATACACGTTTTTCTATGTGACTGAACGGTAACATGCACAAGTACTATTTTCTTCGACCCAGAAAAATTGTCGCTAGTATACCTAACAATTCGTACTATGTTGGATGGGAGCGAGTATGATTTTGTACAACTGTATTTTTTTAAAATTAACTGTAAATGTTGGTTATTTCTCAAAGATAGAATGGACTCGTACAGGCCGGGCGACTATACCAACGCGGCCTGCCAAGCGTGTGGGTCCGATAGGCCCACAAGCAGGAGAAGTCCACGCCCAGCCCAGATCGGCCCGGCCCATGACCGTACAAGGATGAGTCCATCCATGGCACTTCCTCTCCCACGCCACGTTCCCCCCACGAACACTGCCTGGGTCTGGGTGTGCCCTACCCCTACCAAAGCTCCAATCCAAAATCGATGCGGCTCCAAAATCCTCTCTCCTACTGCACACCCGCCGCCGTGCCCTAGACCTCCCGCGCCGCAGCTCCCCGCCGACGCCGAGCGCCCCCGAAACCGCTCCCCCGGACTCTCGCCCGCGCCGCGGCCCACCCCCCGGCCCACCCCCCGGCCTACTCCTACCTCGTCGCCCCGCTCCGCCCGGCCGGCGCTCTCGGGCGTTGATTTCCGAGGTACGAGCTCTCTCTTGGTCTACCCGGTGACGGTTACTCCAGTCCCGAGCTAACTTCCCGCAAACTCTCGGTGATTCCAGGCGCGTCCCTGCACACGGCGGCCGGCGCGGTGGAGGCCATGTCGGCCACCCCCGATATCGTGCTGGAGGTCGACGAGGGCGAGAAGCCCGAAGAGGACGCGCGTGCCGTGGCGGCGGAGGCGGAGGCTGCGGGAGTCCTAGACGGCTGCGGTCCGGCGGACGAGGAAGAGGACGCTGGTGCTGGGTTGCGGCCGAGTGAGGGCGCTGTTGCGGCAGATGATCCCGCCGCAGAGCCGGCGGGTGCTTCCCCTGTGGATGCCGACTCTGATATGGTTCACGCCGGAGATGGAGATAGCTTAGATGAACAGACTGGCCAGGGGGTCCTTGATGGTGCTGGCGAGGCCACTCAATCTGGACCTGGAGTGCAAGATGATGGTCCTCGGATGGATGATGGTGCCGCGGTTAACGGTAATGGGGAGGATGCTCAGGACGAGGAGGAGGCACCGATGGACTACGCGGTTGCTACGACTGGATTTAATGATATGGGAGAAGAGCTTGTGAAACATGACTATGATATCGCAGAGGAGGGCACGGAGATGGATGCGCTTGCCTCCACCCAGGAGGAAGGGGTTGCGGCAGCTGGTGATGTTTCAGTGGATGATGGTAGGCGGATGGATGCGGTTTCCCCGAGCAATGATGCCGAGGAAGGAGCTGCTGCTAGTGCATCTGTTGTTGATGCCACGGATGAGGACATGAGGGTGGATGCAGTTGGCCTGACTGTAGTAGATGATCATCAGGAAAACGAGTTTCCGTCGGCTTTTGAGGAGGGCTTGGAAAATTATGCAGTTGCTGTGGCCGGTGGCGATGATGAAAAAGATGGCATGACTGCCCAAAGTGTTCCTGACGAAGCTGATAGTGTTTCGGAACAAGATTTTAATGTTCAGGCTTCAGCTGAAGATGACATGGCTGGTAATGTTGTCGCAGAGGAGGTCACAGAGATGGACATACCTGCCTCAGCTGGAAAGGACAATGAGGACGAAGGGGTTACAACAGCTGGTGAAGCTTTTGCGGATGACGGGAGGCAGATGGATCCAGTTTCCATGAGTAGGGATGTCAACCCAGAGGAAGGTGCTGATACAGCTGGTGTTTGTGCAACATGTGAGGACATACAGGTGGATATGGTTGGCCTGACTGGGGACAATAGTCAGGATGTTGCCTCAGCTGGTGATGGCAGTGCAGATGTGGAGGGCATCGAAAAAAAGGTGGTTACCATGACTGGTGATGAGGATGAGGACGATGGCATGGCTGACCAAAATGTCACTGAAGAAGCCGATAGTGTTCAACAAGCTGAAGCTGACACGGCTGGTGGTTTACCTGAAGAAGAGGATGTGCAGATATATGAGGATGAGGATGATGACGATGATGAGCCTCCACCGTTGGTGAAGAAGGGTGGAGGGCGCCCAAAGCGAGGTCGTGCATCTTCCAAGGCTCAAGCTGTGGGGAAGCCATCTCCGAAAAAGAAGGATGTGGAGGAGGTGTGCTTTATATGCTTTGATGGTGGCGACCTTGTGGTTTGTGATCGTAGGTTTGTGCAACAGCTGTGTTATTTTCATCTGGTATTAAAAAATACACAACGATATGTTACAGCTGTTGACTGTTTGTTTTGTGTCCTCAGGTATTGCCCTAAGGCTTATCATCATTCATGTGTTAATCGGGATGACGAGTTCTTCAAATCTAAGGGTCAATGGACTTGTGGTATGTTGCATGATCTTTAGTCCGAACCCTTCAGAGTGCTCTTAAATAGTTGTGTTTTTACAATTGGACATGCATGTTACAATCTTCCCAAATCCATGTTTTCTAGGAGGAATTTATGCAGCGGGCTTGCTTCTTTATAATTCATATATGGTGGGATTGTCTCATAATATTCCTGTTTTACACAGTTATACTGCATCTGATATATTGAATTTGTTATTTTTGAATTAACTCTGATAATTTCTGCATTCCCTTTGTTGCATGTTCTTCTATCTGATTCCCTGCATGAACTAGGATATACTTTTAAATTTCAGTACATGAGTTTACCTATATGATGGCCAATCATATTGATTGTTTTTTTGTGAAGGTAGATAATGACAAGGATTGATGCTTTGTAAGTTAGTATACAGATAAAATGTCTCGAAATATGTATATTTGTCCTATTTGATTTCATTAAATTTGCTAATTTTGTCAGGGTGGCACATTTGTAGCAACTGTCAAAAACGTGCTAGCCAAATGTGTTACACATGTACCTATTCCTTATGTAAAGCATGCATGAAAGAGACAAACTTCATACGTGTCAGAGGAAATAAAGGTTTCTGTGATACATGTATGAATACTGTGATGATGATAGAGAACAAAGAGGAGGCAACCGAGCAAATGGTAACCATTTCACCTTATTCTTAGCTTCTCCTATATTTTTTTTTCAGTTTTTAGTAACTTAATTTCATCCAGTGTCTTGTTGGTTTTATAACCTTCTGGTTTCTTCTATGGCATGAAGGAGATGGTTTAGTATTTTGTGATTCTTGTTCATATAAGCATATGGGAGTTCTAGATCTGGAAAGACTGTTTTTTAGACGTTCACATAATTTGAGCATACATGTGGACATGTATTCTGTTATTTCGTAAAATCAAATGAGTGAACCTAATTTGTAGCCAACTCAACGTGTACGGTGTACCAAAAACTAGTGCTCTGCATTATTGTTACTGATGCTAAAACTTGCTACATTGTTTTCCTTAAATGAGTGGATGTTATTTGCATACACCTCTTGCCTGAGAATTGATAACCATCATGGCTTCCAAGTTATGCCATTTTGTTGTTTCTGCTTTCGAAAATAAGTTTATTTTTCACACGCTGCCATAATTTGTTTGACTGGCGTGCATCTTACAAGAAACAAGGTGCATCCTCAGGATAAACTGCAGGATAAGTGGGACCTAATGACGGGTACACGTATATGGTCATTATTGAGACACATAAGCCTGTGCATTGTTTGGTCCCAAACCGGTCAACCCGTCGACCCGAACCAAACCAAACCAGCTTCACGGTTTGGTTACAAACTGGGCTGAGTCCGGTTTCAAACCGTGTAACCAGGACTGTAATACAGTACCAGTACTGTAATACAATACTAGACAATCTTCGTCTGCATTTCTTGCCGTCGGCAAGGACATCGCTGATGGCGCGGCCGTCTTGGGCTTGGGCGTGGGCTGGAGGAAGAGGATCTTTTCCTTGCCGTCGATGTGGGAACGACGGCCAGCATCTGAACCAATGAGATCCCATGGAGGCGCTCTTGGGAATGGCTGGCTCGTGGGAGGGCGACCCCGCCGCGGACGGCGGCATCCACCCGCAGTACGTGTCCGGCGCCGTCGCGGCGGAGGTGGCGTCCTGGAGTCAGCTGTTTTAGGCAGCCGAAAACAGCGTCCTGGTGCTCCAGCTCTTCGACGAGATCCGGCGCCCATGGGACCAGCACGGCACCGCCGCACACCAGGCCTCATCACTGCTAGTCCACGGGTGCAGTCGGAACTTGTCGCCGAGCTGCACGAGACACTCCTAGCTTGCCGGTGATAGGCTTCATGAACCTGCCGCCACCGTGGGATCTCCAAGGCGGTATCTGCGGATCAGGCTTGGTGGCGGCGGGGGAGGCCTCTTGCGGGGGCTGCAAGGGGAGGGGATCGGTGGAATCGGGCATGGCGGTGGCGGATTTAGCGAGGTGCTGCCGTGGGGAACGCCGGTCGCCAACATCCTTGGTCTGCTGGTCCCAAACCGTCCACACCGCAGACTGCGGGTTGATTTTTGACAAACCGTTCAAACCCGGCTAAAACCACCGATGCCCACCCATAGAGGCACACAAGGCACATGGAGAACACAAACTTGCCCGACGGGGTTAAAAAAATCATTGCTTTGGATTGGGGTCTTCGTTGTTTTTGAAGTAGTTGCCCGCCTAACTAGCTTCAACAACCATGTCATCATATGGTACTCTGTCTCCACATTGTTGCTTGAAATCGTGCTTTTGTCGTGAGATCACGACCCAAGGTTATTGCCTAGATAGAACAATAGCCAGAGGTTTAGCACCAGGTGTTCGAACAGCCTGCCCAGTCTGCGTAGGTGTAGGAAATGAGAGCATCGGTCAACAAAGTGGTAAGCTGGAGGACACAAGTGTGCCTTCGAGGTACTGAAGCACCTGCTTGATGAGGAGGAGGTCCTGTTCACATGGGTCGTGTGTAGGCAAGGATATTTGTTTCATGCCACAGATGCTATCTCTGGCCTGTTGAACCTGTAATGCTGCAGTGTGCCGCTGGATCCGCAACAGGAGCCCCACATTCTGATTACATGAGAGAAGATCCTGGCTGATACACTGCAATAAATTAGAAAATTACAACTATGTGTGTTTCCTAATCCTTCGTAGATCATGTTCGGTGTGATGTTGGCTAGGGGTGGCTAAATGCAGATGTCAATACCATTTTGGAAATACAATAGCATGGTGCACAAATGACCTATTCGTTTCAAATATGCCCCTTCATATATTCCAGTAAGCCTTGGTATATTTTTGTTTTTTATGTGCTTGTTCGTTCCTTCTGCTTTGTTGTCATGAAATGCCCATCTAACTTAGTATTGCTGCAAATTGCTTGCGAGCCGTCCTTTTTTCCTGCCCAGCAGTTGTCATGTCAGCAACTTTACATGTATGACATGACCTATTAATGGTTCCGGTGTGCATACTTTCTACTTATACAATTGTATTTAACAGGATGTAGATTTTGACGACAAAAACAGCTGGTGGTATTTGTTCAAGGAATATTGGTTGAGTTTGAAAGAGAAGTTGCCATTGACATTTGAAGAAATATCAGTAGCTAGGCGTTTAAGTGTACCTTCTTTGATTGTACGTGAACTACCTGAAACAAATTATGAAGAAGAGGCTAATTCAGACAGCTCACCAAAAAAGAGGGGAAAAAAGCGATTAAAGCGTGCTGCTGATGAGGACAGCTCCAAAGGGAAAGGCACCACTCGGAAATATACCAAGCGAGGCTCAGGTGGCCGTGATGCTAAGATTAAGAAGTCTACAGGGGCAAAGGTTAGAAAATTGTCAAAGCGTGCTTCAAGCAGTGACCATGGATCAAAAGAATCTGAAAGTGTGGGTACATCTACATCCTCAGCCGAGGAGGCTAGTTGGGCATCAAAGGAGCTCTTGGATTTTGTTGCACATATGAGGAATGGTGACAAATCAGTGCTCTCCAAGCATGAAGTTGAATGCCTTGTACTTGAGTATATCAAACGTGAAGATCTCCGTGATCCTCGCAAGAAAGCCCAAATAGTTTGTGATCCTTTGCTCCAAAGTCTCTTTGGGAAAGAACATGTAGCGCATTTTGAAATGCTGACGCTTATCGAATCGCATTTCCTCATGACTGAGGTCACACCAGTTGATAACGATGGCAACCACGGTGGTGTTGTAGACCCTGATCCTAGCCAGGATGCTGATGGTAATAGTGAAGCATCAGTTGCTATAAGTTCAGAAAAAAGAAGAAAATCACGTAAGTACGATCAGAGAGCTCTGCAAACGAACCTTGATGACTTCGCTGCGATAGATAACCATAATATCGGCTTGATGTACCTGCGTCGCAATCTAATGGAAGAGCTGATGGGTGATGTTGACACATTTAGTGATAAAGTTCTTGGAGCATTTGTGAGAATACGGATATCTGGTACAGGTCAAAGGCAAGACATCTATCGACTTGTGCAGATTGTTGGTAAGATTGCACACTTCCAGAACTGATGTTGTTAGATTCGGCTCTTAATGATTCTGATTGCTGAATTTTCCGTATTTGTGCACAGGGACAGGAACGGCTGCTGAGATGTATAAATGTGGAAAAAAGACAACTGATATAACATTAGAGATACTAAACTTGGACAAGAAGGAGGTTATTACTATTGATATAACTTCAAATCAAGAATTCACTGAGGTATTTATAGATAGAAATATGATAGTTTTACTATTCATTTGACATTTACCGAAACTAAGTAAAAAGTACACACTAAGTTTCTAGTTCCCATCTTTACTGATTTTTTTGTTTTAGTTGCAGTTGCTTTCACTTTTTATACTGTTAATTTATTAGCCATGCACTTATTCAGTAGATGTATTTGCTGAATGCTGTCATTATTCTTCTTACTATAGGAGGAGTGCAAACGTTTGCGACAAAGCATAAAATTGGGGTTCATTGCAAGGCTGACAGTGGTAATGTTAATGCCCATTATTTTATGTTTGTGTTATTTGTGCACTGTTTTTCTAGGGTGTAACCCTCCTATCTTCCAGGGAGAGATTCAGGAGAAGGCAAGGGTTCTCCATTCTGTAAAAGTCAATGATGTAAGCAACTACTATTGGTATTGGAAGGACTATAGAAGTTTCCAGTCAAGCACTTCTCTTTCATTTGCTTATTCATGAATGTCATTTGGATCTTTGCAGTGGATTGAAAGTGAAAAGATGCGTCTTGCACATCTTCGTGACCGTGCCAGTGATATGGGCCATAGAAAGGAATATCCTTTTCGACATTCTTTTATCAATCGATATGTAGTTGTGGTCCATGATTCAGTATTATGATTAAATTGCTCCTCTTTTTCATACTCTAATTGGTTGTTAATAATTTTTTGAATTTAGTCTTTTTCTGCAATGAGATTACTTCTCTTTCTGTCAAATAATAATTTAGCTTGCATGCCTTGACCACTATGTACGCTTAGAGAATGTATAGAGAAGCTGAAGGTTCTAAATACTCCAGAGGAGCGTGCTCGTAGGCTAAAGGAAGAACCGGAAATACATGCTGATCCTGCCATGAATCCGAATTATGAATCTCCAGAGGAACCAGAAGAGGATGCTGAGAGAAGTACTTGACTTTATTTTGCTGTTCTCTGCTGTTATTTACTTTACTGATTTGAAATTCTTACCACTCTGACATTTACTTCCATTTTCCTTTCATACAGGTAGCTTCAGTAAGGGGAGAGGTTCTTTCTTTAGGAAAGATAATAATCCAGTGTCTCCCGGTAAAGGAGAGGGTAGGAGCGCTGCAAGAGATTCAAAATCTAACTGGGAGTCAAACCGAAACACGTGGTCAAGTACACATTTGGATTCACCTCATGGACGGAGATCTACATACTCGCCTCATGGTGAAAGTGCTGGTTACACAGGTAAATCAGACAGTCCAAACGTTGGTGCACACAAAGCTAATGTGGAAGCCACAACACCTAATACTCCACGTGGGCTATCTGGTGTCTCATCTCAAACTTCAACGGCGAATTTGGGGCCCACAACACCAGCATCACAGCCAACAGTCAATGAATCTGAAAAGATATGGCAGTACATGGATCCTTCTAATAAAATCCAAGGCCCTTTCTCAATAGTACAGTTGCGTAAATGGAATAGCAGTGGGTACTTCCCTCCTAGCTTGAAAATATGGAAGTCCAATGAGAAGCAGGATGACTCAATATTGTTGGCTGATGCTTTGGTTGGGAAGTTTGAGAAGGACCTGCCTCCGTGGGAACCGCCACTTGGAAGCTCTTCTCAAACGGACAAAGCTTACTTGAGAAGCAACTCAGATGTTGGTGCTAGACTCTCTAGTGACTCCCTTTTTGACGAAAAATCAGGGGTTCTAAGTAAGTCACAGTCTTTCCCGGATAGGGTTAGTCAAATGCAGGATACAGCAAATCCTGGATCGACCATGATCCAGTCTGGTGCACAAAGTTATTATGGGATGCAAAATTCTCAAGCAGCTTTTGCAAGTCAACAATCTCTTCCTGAAAGTTGGAATGCCTCCTCAAGTCAGTTTCGTACAACAGTAAATCCAATGACACTTTCTCAGCCTGCTACAGGAGGGTTTTCAGGACAGAATAATATGGTTGCAGGAAATATAGGTCAGCTAGCTCCTGCAACACTTGGCACAGAAATAGTAAATTCACAGTCTTCAGGTGAAGTTGAGCCCCTTTGCAACGTTTGTACGCTCCAACAATTTGGTTGAAGCTTGTAATTTGTAGTGCATATGGCATTTTAATTTGATTTATAGTATTTCTTATTGTTTGCAGATCTTCGTCCACTAGGTGCACAGGCTGGAGCTGCACAATCAAACACTAAGCAATTTGAAGGTATTAGTTAATTGGTTGTCCATGTTCATGCTGTGTTTTCTGGAATCTTGTTTCCAATAGTTCCGTAGCGAAGTCTCATTCAATCTTAAACAACTGCTCTTGCTCATGGGAATAGTGATTTTTAAGCAAACATACCTAATGGCATTATTTTGGCATCACCCTGCAGATGGAAGGAACCAATCAACTGATGCCTCCAACTCGGCTCAGCTGATTTCAACGCCATCTGCTGCTGGAGGAGATAGTCAAAGCAGTGGTTGGTCCGCACCTGCACAAGTTCATGGTAATGCAAACATGGCCTGGGGAATGATGGGACAGGCTAATATGAACATGCCTTGGGCAGCACCAGCACAGGGCGCCACAGGCTACAACATGGGTTTGACTATGCCGGCACAACAAAATGCAGTCCAGAACATGGGTTGGGTCACACCAAGTCCAGGAAACAACATGAATATGATGTGGAACACAGCTCAAGCCCAAGGCACTCCAAATGCGTCTGCTATGATGGGAGCTCAGATCCAAGGAGTTGCAGTGGCCCCCTGGGGTGGCATGGCTCAAGGAAATGCAAACCCTTATCCTGGTTGGGTGCCACAGGCTGGAAACGCAAATCAGAATGTTGGCTGGAATGCTCCTGTGCAGGGAAATCCAGGTCCTAGTCCTGTAAATGCTACAGGCCAGGGGAATAATAACGTGAACTGGAATTCGCCAAGTGGGAACCAGACTTGGAATAACCAGCAGGATTTTAACGGTGGTGACTCAGGTGGCCGGTCATGGAGGCCTCAATCTAGCGGTGGAGGGCCACGGGGGGCACCTCCTTTTAAGAAGGGAATCTGCTATAACTATGCGAGGCATGGTGTGTGCAACAGAGATCACTGCCCCTATACCCACACACAAGTGGATGACGGATGCACACCAAGAAATGATGGCCGCTTTGATAGGCAACCTTCGAGCAACGATAGACCTCAATATGAGAGGCAAAACGATCAACAACAGTTTGATCGGCAACCTTCCGCCGGCGAGAGGCACCATGACAGGCATGACAACAGGAGCAGCAGCCGGGATAACAATAGGCAGGGTGATAGGAGGTCAGAATCAAGAGAGAGGCAGTAGAGAACCAGTATCGGGTTCTTTTTCTGCTATTTGCACTCTCCTGTTTTGTTGTATATGCAGTAGCTAGCCAGTAGCATCCGTGCATGTTTCTGAACTTGATGCGTTGTAGCGAGCCTGCGTCCCCGCCCGAACCGACCGTCATGTAGAACAACCGTAGCTTAAGTATCATGTGCATCCTACTCTTATGTTTTCTTGCCTAGAACCAAACTAATGCATCCTGAATAAATCCTGATGTCAGATATGTGAGGACTGGGTCCTGCTGTAATGATGTTGTTTGAGCTGCTGCTGTTGCTGTATCTGTATACTTTTTCTTTGGTGGCTAGCTGGTATATGCCCTTGGTGGTGAAGGTGAGGTTCTGTAAGAGTATTGCTTGATCTGTTTGACTAGTTTTCGTGGACTGAATGAGTCGTGTCCTGCATGTGTGTTGTTTTAGCTCGTGTCCTCCCGTATCTTTTTTTTTGTTTCTTCTACTGCAAAGCAGCCATTGCTCTGTGACTGAGGCAAGTGTGTCTTCTGTTAAAAGTATAGTTAACATGCACGTGCAACGCACGATCTTCACGATTATGGCACACGTTTATGTTATCAATTCATAATAATTTACTCATGTGAAACTCTTGCCCTCATATGTGTGGAGATACAACATTTTCAAACATCAGCCAAAGATTTGTATCTCAATCAATAATTAATAATGTAGTATTGATTGTATTCATAACAATTCATATATCATCATAGCAAGGTAAATGTATAATGAAATAGACTATGTACAAAACATAATTTACAAAAAAATCAATTTATAAATATTTATAATTTCTATGAAATAACTTTGAATCCTGCCATCTGATCATTATAAACGACAACCCAGCCACATGCACTTAAACTTCACGCGTGCACATGTCAGTCTCGGTTTACCATGTCGCACGCCGTCGGACCATGCTACTTGAAAGAAAAATCTATCAAGAACATGTAGATTTATCATCTACTTTAGCTGATCCTTGCACAGTGACATATACCTTGATTATATTTCAGAGATACACGGTCTAAACTTGTATATTTGTTCTACAAAATTGTTTCATACAATGAAATCTAGCATCTGTTTTGTGCAAATCGAGTGGCTATACATGAGGTTCTAACAATCTTAACCGTGCACAACCTACATGATATTGACATTTTTTAATATTGTGCTATTTAATAACACATCGGTTTTAAGCAGATGCAAATTACTGTACATGTGAATTAAAATCTCAATTTCATGAAACCCATGGGGCTGAGAAACCATGAAAAAATAACTGCTATAGCATAAAATAATAAAATCAGTGTCAATGAATAACTTCCTACAACGTCCTTTTCCGTGACATCTGACTTTACTCAATGACCAGAAATAGAGAAACCACACATATATGATTGTTTCAGTAGTGTTTGTAACCACAAATTTGACGAATGCAGAGCTACCCTTTTTTATAATCAGCAGTGCAAAAGAAAATATTTCACCAACCGATAAGTGCAACAATAGCCAACTTATATGTCGTAGGACTTTCTGCTTAATTTGGTGCTTTTACTTCCCTCGTTAAGACCAAAACCTCAATGAAGTTCTCTAGGTATTAATTTGACACAAGCTGATGAGAAATCGTTCAGCACATGTAGCAACCATAGGATAATATCAGGCATTCAGGCGTAATGGACCAAGGTGTAAATCCAGAATACATTGTATCACTGGAACCTTCTAATGATATCTTATTTATTTTTGGAAATGGCATGGTTATATGCGATCGTTATTGCTGATGCACATATGACACGATCACAAAGCAACTTGCTGTTGTGTATTGATCCATCTTGATACCCAGCCGCAGGAGTCAGCCTCTACAGATGCTATCAGCTGCATCAAGCGCACAAGAGGATTTACACCGCACAAATGATTCGGAGTTTCTAACAAATCCATCCATTAAATGACATATACTGATAAAATAGTAAAATACTTTTTGTGGACAATCAAGTACCAAACCTATAAGAAAAGAACGCCACGTTATCTAACAAGCCCATCCAGCTAGCTCTCCAGAATACTGAACACAAAGCCAATAAAATTTTAAGAGCACATCCATCGATGAACTCCCTATTATGTCAGGTGATCCGCTCTCGGGAGGTAGTGAAGTCAAATCCCTTCAGCTCGGTGGTGATGTCTTGTTGTTCAGCTCATCAAGAAGATGTGGCCAAACACGCACGCCAAATTAAGGAATGGATATGACGAAAGATTGCACAAAAGAGATCAGGGAGGAGCGGCAGAGGGAAACCAATCGAAGATGAGGGGACGGCGTACATAATTTATTTGGTGAGCTTCATCTCTGCGGCAAGCAGGATGCAGAGTAATAAGGAGCAGGAAGAGAGCTGTGGGGAGATCAGAGGCGAGAGGAGGCGGCCATGGACCATTGCCAATGGGGATTGGGGAAGGTCGTGCGAGAGGACGGTTACCAAATTAGCAGGCGTTAATTGAGGTTCAAATAACACGGTAATTAATTAGTTTCCGAATAATCCGATGATTCAGCTTCTGACGTGATTAGTTGCCTTTGCGGAGTTGTGGGCGAGCCGGTGGACGGTGAGGATTTGGCAGAACATTTTCTGCTGGTTGACAGGATCAATCTGGTCTGTTGGACGGTTGACCAGTAGTAAGGATCGTTAGATTTTAGTGCCTGGAGCTGATCTGACGGATCTGGTTGTCCCGTGTACACTTTTCTGGGTGGACATAGCAAAGTTTTAGTTCGCTCTTTTATAAGTAGTATAGATTGACCCAACTGGAACAAGGGAGATGACAAGTTTAATTGTGTTTTGTTTCTAATATTTGTAGAGAAAAGGTTGTCTTCGGATACAATTAGGCTTAACCTTTGTGCAGTTTGTGATTTAATGTTACTGTTAAAGTTGATCATGGATTTAGCATACGTCTATCTACTCCCTATCTACTCCGTACCTTGTTTTTACTGTATACTTTAATATAATGATAATGAATTTAGTAATGGTAGACAACCTTTGTTAAACGTGGGCTTCTCCATAGTTTTTTTTTGGCCAATACATAGTTTTTTTTAAAGTTGACCACATGAGCCTCGCTCACCTGCTAGTGAAAAAAAACTCCGGTCACTTCTAAAATAAATCCATAGCACTCAGTCTATCACTTGAAACCGAATGGGCTGCTTCCATCACAGAGAAACTAACCCAATTTTATTATGATTTGCAATGAAGCCATAATACTAAGAGCATGTAAGCATTAAATTTCTTTCGCTACAAACAATACTACTCCCCCGATCTGTTGTTTGTGTCACGAGGAAACAACATAGCACGTACAACTTCTATACATAAGCTGCGAGCCTGCGACAGTTTTTCTAGATCAGAGGGAGTAACAGCTAACCCATTGTACAAAATAAAAATATACTCCAATCTTATCTTACAAGAAACGAAAAACGTTTTTTTAATCGGTAGCAAGTGTTAAAAAAGGGGGAAAGAATTCTCGAACAAGAAAACAGTTCGAGTCTCCGATTAGTTTTCCGCATGTGGCCCCGTTAGTCAGCGACCAGGAGCCAAGTGGACCCACCCGCAGCCAGAGACAGGGACGGCCCCGTCGCGTCGTCTCGAGCAAATTTCTCCGTCGCGGAGGGAGCAGAGATAGAGAGATGGGAGAGGCATCGCCGGAATCCAGCGGCGCGGCGGCCGGAGGCCCGTCGATTCCCGCGCCGCCGAGGAAGGGAAAGTCGTGCAAGGGCTGCCTCTACTATTCGTCGGTGCTCAAATCTCGGGGCTACAACCCCGTCTGCGTGGGGATCCCTCGCTCCATCCCCCAAGGTGCCGGCCGAACCCTAATCCCTCCATCGCCCAGTCCCGCGAATCAGAGCTTCTGTTCGGGAGATATCTGTTTCCAGTCGGAATCAAAAAAACATCTCCTTGGGAATCAAAATTATCTTTTTTTTTTCTGTACGCTGGATCGGAAGATCTCATGGAACTACTGATTTTTGGTGTGGCAGTCCCGGGCTTCGTGGTGGAGGAGCCTCGGGAGGAGGTGGCGGCGCAGGGGCATGACCTGAGGCAGTTCAAGTACGCCTGTGCCGGCTACTCCATGTTCGTGGACGACAGGGACGGGAAAGGCGGCGAGGGCGAGGCCAAGGCGTTGCTGCCTTATTGCCAGGGGCTCGAGGTTGGTTTTCACCTCACTCTTGCCTTACACTAGTATGATACTATGGAATTTCAGCTGATGGTGTTCGGTACCATGCTGTTTCTGTTATCGTTCATAACTACATACTATGTAGGTTGTCATCGCTAATCGCAAAACATGTTCACAGGAATATCCAATATTTTCAGTTGATCTTTCAATTCGTGTTGATGCAAACTCATTAGAGTTTTCACTTTACATAAAAAGTATAGTGTTTCGATTTTTGTAAGAAAAACTCAAATTTCCTAGATTACTGAAAAGAAAAGATTTCTGTAGTAATGGCTTAGAATCGCAAGCAAGTCGTGCTTCACATTTAATCAGTTCTTACCTATGACAAGTATCCAAATCCTCGAGTCTGATGAAACGACCACTCATATGATCTCCGTAAGCCAGCATAATTAGAAAGGAAAAAACAACCTAGATAAGTTGCTCTGAAAATTGAGCAGGGGATGCGGTTTGGTGATTTATTCCCCAACTGGGCTCCCCTTCCATTTAAAATAGCGGAAAGTATAAAGTTCACTACAAGCAAACAAAGAAGAAAACAATTGAGGGATAGCGAGTTGGGGCACTAGGACGAGACCCGCTGTGAGTATACAGTGATCCCTACATGCAAGCCTGCCCAGTGCAAAAACCAGGAACACAGAGTAAATGACATAAGCGACCATACTACCCAGGGACCAAAAACAACAAGAGTCTCGAGACCATCCACTAATATCACAGCAACCGAAGGACTATAGCTTCCAGCAACCAGCACACAGAAACTAAATCGTGGCAGGAGGACGTCCATCAAGCCTTTGCGTTCTCCTAGCCAGGTACGACGCCAGCTTCATCATCTTTCTGGTAACATCAGTGAGAGATTCATTGTCATCCCCTATCTGCAAGTTTACCCAGTACAACCGGAAGCACAAGGTGAAGACAATCTTGAAAGGGGACCTCAAGCGTAACCTTGTTTCGTATAATTCACATTGACGAGCACATAGCAGCTAAACCAATCACATAAAATATCCCCCCGAGGGAGGAAAGCATCGAACCATGCAATAGCTTGCCATAGAGACTTTGGACAAAGTAAGTACCAAGAGCAACACCATCACTCTCCAAGCAAACTTAGCAACCGGGTGGACTTCCAAATCAATTTGTTGTTCAGCTGGAGCTAAATTTTCTGAAGGAATTCATAAACAGAGTTGGTGGAAAATTTTGAATTCTTGCAAAGGCCCCAAACAATGACATCAGGAGTCTCAGATAAGTCAAGTTGGTCAAAGTCGTAATGTTTTCATTCCACTGGTCAATGTAGTTTAGTGATGAGAACTGACCTGAGTATAGCAATATCTGTGTTGGGTTGTGAGCATTTTGGTTTGCATAAAAGATTAAATCTGGATTCTGATGGTGCCTCAGTGTGCTCGTAGCCCCTAGATTCCTACTTGGATGCAGACAGAAATTGTAACCTTGGGAAAATTTGGCAATTCTGCTGGCCCTGAACACTGTATGACAGTAATGATTGTTCAAAGGGGATAACAATGCGCGCGCTAATGATGTAGAAAAGGTGTGTGTTTTATTACTTCTTTCCCCTGCTGAACTTTCTATTAGCTAGCATCTGCCCCACCCCACCCCATTTTCCCCCAAATGTGGGGAGAAATTAGGGGCTCCCCATCGCTCTCATTTTATTTCCGACTGCTGTTGGCCGATGGAGGCTATGGTTGGATGCTCTCTAAGACCATCTATAATTCCATACAAATTGTTCGCCTCATTTCAGTATATTGATTCAATCTTGACTTCATCCTTTTGGACTAGTTTCCTGTGCTTCTCACCACTCACTAGTAACCATTACCAGCCCACTGGCAGGAGCATCGCTGTATCAAAGCATTGGACCCTGATTGTGACTGCCCTAGATCTGCCATTATGACCATCACCGCATCCTTCACCAATCCATTTGGTCTATTTTGTGCTCTGATGCAAAAGTTAGAGATGGTGGCTGCCATCAGAACTAACTACCACATGTGAATTATGAATAGAGCTCATGATCGTAGCAAGGCAGTGCAACTCCTTGGGTTAGTTCTGTGTAGACCAGACCATTAGATTGTCCAGAGGTCTGATGTAGATGACAATACCTAGTTGGTCAAGGTTATTAGGATAGCATGTAGATTACACTGCCTAGTTGGTCTTAAGAAATCGGTCCAACTGGATACTCATATTCGCAGAACTATGTTCATCACATAGCATGGCCTGTTCGATTCTGTAATGTGCAATTGCACATACACCTTTGTTCTTGCTTGCCTCCTTTGCTGCTACAGAATGGCCTTGGAATATTTTTCCTTTTTCATTAGGTGCCCAAATTTCTCTATGTCAAAACCATCATCATACAATGAGATTCCTATCTTGCACCAGACCATCAAATGTGATGCTGTCATGCACTGACAAAGATAAACTTCCACAAAATTTAATGAGTCATACTGGTAGGTAAAATCAACCAAATTGTTGTGAACCTATATCCACAGTGGGGGTAAACATCCATCTGAAAGAGGTTAGACAGTGACTTGAACTGGAAAGGCACCAAGTGATGGAGTAAGGGCAAGACCATACCAGGAATTCGGGGACTAGGAAAGTTTGCTTATTTGATATTTTACTTCAGTTTAGAGGATACAGTGCAACCCATTTTATAGTGATGCTTCACTTTACTGCTAAGAAACAATCTCTGACGGTCTAACCTATGAAAACAGAATGATATAATGTAAGCATCCACATAACCAAAACAATCTTGTCTTTAATCAAGGAAAAAAACACGTATGGACTATGCCCACATAAGCAGTAATTACAATGAGTAGTACCACGTGAACAGATGTTGAATGAGCACGGGAAGAATGGTAGCAAAAACTTTTTTTTCCACTTGATGGTTCAAATGTATTGACTAACTCTGGATAAGTGAAGTGTTTTCAGCGAATGTCATGGGTGGAGATATCTCCAATATATGTGATATTTAAGCTGTACACCATAGAATTATACATTTATCTACTGCAGCCTTTTGGATTTGCTTTTTTGCTAAGTTAAGTGAGAAATGTTCCTGCAGCTATTGGTAGACAGCAGAATGGTTGAGAAAAAATCACCCGCTGTGGAACATGCTTCAGCACGTAATCCAAAGGAGGGTATGTAAAGTTTCTTCTGTTTGATGTTTCATCTACTTCACTTTGTCATTATTCGATAAAAACAATAAACTTGTTACCACTGCAGTTTTAGGTTAACTGAGACTATATACAAATTTAACAATGAGATTATATGCTTGCAATAGGCCAATAGTCACATTATCTAATTCTTAATTTTGTATCCAGTCTGAGTTGACTGTACAAGGTACAAAACTTAGGTGTGATTAAAGCTTCATTCTTAATACCAAGTCTATAATGTTGGTGAGAATCAGTTTAAGGTGGGCTGGTGGCAGTCCCGCCCATTCCTGTAACTAAAAGTTCGGATATCTTGTACATGCTTGATTTTTCCATTCCTTAGTTATATATAGCAAGTGACAAATTTTGAGGTACGTCTCTAGGAAAACACAGATACCATCCTGTTTATAGTGAAAAGTAGAGTGATCGTTCCATTTGAATCCCTCGAAACTGCCTGAATTAGGTTTAATTGTTGGACCCATTATTTTGGCATAATGATTAGTCAGTTGATGAGCCATCTTGGGTCATCTAGTACCAGCTTTGTTGACTAGTATTCTTCTGAATCCTCTGGTGTACCATTTCTGGCACTACCTTTTGTGCGTAGTCAGTGGGCTTCAAAGCTCTGATGCTTTTGTGTTTCCTGTCACAGCTGCTGCCACCCACCCACACCCCCAGAGCCAAGAGCAAGGACAGAGACCACAGCTCGCAAAACAGGAATTCATGGCGAGGAAAGTTACCGTTTTTCATCACATCTCCCCTCACCATGATGATCTCTTCTGAATTTCTGACGTTGTGAGAGTGGCTGTGGTGGTGGTGCAGGTTCAAGAGGAGCGCCGGGCTGGTTGCCTCCGGAGTTGCGAAGAATATCAGCAAAACAGGCACATATATCAAGCAAAACATCGAGGACGTATTTTCGCCGGACCGCCGACCTCCCAAGTAGGGACTGTGCCTTGTGCACATGTATTTCCGGGCTGGGGAGCTGAAGAAAATAGCCTATAAATGGAAGGAAAAAGCTACTTAGCACACTAGACTCTTACTGTCGCCATCCCAGCAGTAAGATGAAGATAAAAGGAACGTTTTTTTCTGGGTGTGCCACCGAGTTCCTTTTGCTGTATACTTGCATGAGTTTGTAATTTATGGAAAACATTGGTGGTCCGATGATGTACATGACCGCATACCCCTTGTAGCAGAAAAATCAGATCTGGCCAGGTGGGTTGTTGAATAATATATAAACTGGTATTTGTTCAAACTCAAATGGCTAAAAGGTTGACAAAAAATCCATAAAAAATTTCATCAATCAGGTACCCTACCTTTGCAGTAAGTATCTTCGCAGGGGTGTGAAATTTTGCTCTCGGGGCCCTAGGTTGAATCGTAAAATTATGAAAAATAGCAGTTCAAAAATCAGATTTGACTCCTTAGCACTAGTGATCCGGGCACTTTTAATAATAATAACAAAATGTTTATGGATTTCAAATAAAGTTTGGGAAAATATTGGATGTATCCCACAAACCTGTAAAAATCATCTTCAAATACCTTGTAATTTGCGCTACACAAAAAACAAAATATGTTAATTTGGAGACTTGAAATTATACATATTTAGATGCCCACTTTTATCACTTTTGTGTAGTTCGGAATACAAGGTATTTGAAGTTAATTTTTGCAAGCTTTGTATTTGATTTTTGTCGGCCGTGTTGTATGGGTTTTCCCCAATTTTTCATTAATTCACTAACCAAGTCTTTTCTTCTTAATAAATAAAGATGACAATTTTTACCTCGTTTAAAAAAAGAACTTTCTGAATCGTGGTAGTATACTAGTATGTGAAGGAAATTTGCCATATTCTTTCATGACACCTCCAAAATTTCTCTAAATTGCATTTCTACACCTAATTTCATAGGAATTTCAACTTTCCACTTTTTTACACTCATTGACGTAGGATCAAGTCACTTTTCATACACGGTCGTCTGCGCTGCCCATACATACACGCCGCCACTGTTCCCAGCACTCTGGATTCCATTTCACCTTGTTGGCTGGTGAGTGGGGGTGACGCAGAGGATGGATCCATGATTCCAGGTCCTGGTGGGGGCTGTTCAGATGAGGCACACCGCACACGTGGTGAGGTGAGAGGCCTAGTAGTATGGTCGTCGTCCTCCTCGTGATGAGGATGAGGTCGATTCAAACCTGGGCTGAAGCTTAACGGACGGATATCACATCACTAGCGTGCACCTGCGCCAAGTAAATGTTCCACCTACCGGTACCGGGTACTGGCAGTGGCGCGCCGGCGGCCGGTCATCGCTTTCGCCGGTGGCAGCAGCTCCACCGCCGACCCACCCATGCTGATGCGCCCGTGCCTCGTCACTCATCAGGAAAAGCGTAAAGACCAGACGCCACTAGTGAGTAGTTAGAGTCTGTCTGAGTGAGTCGAGTCACCTGTGGCGTCAACGTAGAAAAGGAAATCTATCACCAACGGGCAGTAAAGCTGTGCTACGCCTACGTATACCATACAAATGATGCAAATGATGCGGGTCTCGTGGAACTCAGAAAGCAAAGCGAGCCCACTCATCATACTCCACTCTGCAGTCAACGCAGTCCTCGCATGTACTAACGCCGTATCGATTTTACTAAATGCCCTTAATCTAATCTTTCGCAATTTCTGTGATTCTTCGAATAACTTTCAGCCACACCTGGCCCTTTTAAAAACGTCATGGGATTAGGCATTCCGAAAGTCTATGTGACTCTCAAATCAAAGAAACGCCGTACACTTTGTCTTATCCTGTGCCACTCAAGAAATTCAAAGTCATTTGGAATAAGACTTTTGATATGGCGTTTTAAGTCGTAGACGCTATGAGAATCTCATAATACGCCAACTGATATGACGTTTTCTAAGTTTATTAGAGGCTCTGAGACTAAAAACGGCGTCAAAATGTATGTCGTTTCTAAGATTTTCAGAGCCTTTCAAACTTCAGAACGATTTAGACCACAACGTTTTAGGGGAAGGTCCGTATCTGGCTGAAAGTTATTTGAAGGACCATAATTAGCGGAAGATCAGATTAAGGGACATTTAGCAAAAAAGATACACTAACGCCTTGTTGCACTTTCGCTCGACGCCGTAGTTCTCAACATGGGATAAATCCAGCAAGATTTGGTCCAAAAGTGGGGACGGAGCCTAGAGTTTTCAATCAAAACTTCCAAATGTACTTTCAATTTCATTTGGAAAAAAGAACTACATGGAGCTCGGGTATCAAAATGCGTCAGACAGATTTGGTAAATGCATTGTAAAAGAGAGAGCATGCAAGGCAAGGGGATCTGAGTGGATATATTGTGGACCGACTCACAGTCCGACACATGTCTTCCACGTGATCCCATGATCGTCTAACGAAGCAAAGATATGGTGCTTAAGTCCAACCCGAGTGCAATGTACTTCAACACCATTAACAAATAGCAAAGATTGCGAAACAAAACATCCCATGCTTTGTTCCCTGGATCACAGCACGTGCCGTGCTGTCAGTGAACACATAATTTATTTTCCATGGGATCTAATGGATAATTAGTAAGAGCAACTGTTCAAGCTGTCGACATCGTATCAAGTTGATTGACTGCACACAACAGGTTGGTATTAGTGAGTGCCGTACAAGAGGAAGAGATTTGCTCTTTAAATCCGATTATTATGTACAATCCTTTTGGGTACTTCCCTCTTTGACAGCCAACAGCTGACAGGGTCTCGAGTCAACTCTCCGAGTAGATGATAGTCACTACAAAGTGCTATAAAACCATATAGGGTTAATCGCACCGGCGGTCACTGCAATAGTCGGTCATGTGCACTTAAGTCACACCACTGGAAAACGGTTTTTTTTTTTATCTCACAACTAGACATCGTGTGCACGTAGATCAAATACCCCACATGTCTCCGCTGCGGGTACTCTGATTTATACACATAACCGCTAAACCCTAAGAGTCAACTCTCCGAGTAGATGATAGTCACTACACAGTGCTATAAAAGGAGACCATCATAGTGTAGACCGGTGCCGTTTCCATGTTTGAAATTGACCAACTTCACGTCACATGTCAGCTAATCGAAATTTGACCATTGTGTCTCTCAAAAGTGCAGTATCTTTTCTAGTGGGTGTCTCATGTGCTGTCTATTTAAACGAACACACTTCTTCGGATGATATCGAAATACGACTAATCCCGGTGGTGCTCCAGAAACAAGAAAGCTACGAAAATAAGGGAAAATGAAACAGGTGAGCGGAGCACCCAACGGGCAAGGCGCGTTCGGCCGAACGCCATCACCGCCGGCACACGCACGCAGCGCAGCACACCTACAATTTCATTATCAAAGGGCAGGAGAGAGGCGAACAGGGAGCCTCCACCATCCCCATTGAAAACTCGAACCGAGAAGCACATCCCGCGTCAGGACGAAGAACAAAGAGTAAAGAAACGAGCACACAGATCCCACACTGGAACAGTGGCATTTACTACTAGTAGCTGCTACTCGTACTAGCAGGAGATTTTGAATCGAATCCAGCACTGACAGGAGTCTCGGGGAGAAGGAGCCGGCCGGCATCCTCCCTTTCAAACCACTCCACCTCCACAGTCCTCCATTCTTTCCGGCAAGAGAGGTCGCAGCCTCCTGCTCCCTCTCCGGGCACAGCTCAGTGGCCATGGCTGCCAAGCTCGTCGTCGTCTTCCTCCTCCTGCTGCTCGGCCTCGGCCTCTGCTCCTGCCGCAAAGTGAGCCATCCCTCCTGCTATGCTTCCAGACTGGTGTGCTCCGGCAGCGTTGTCTGATCTTTGGCCTCCGCGCACGGCTCACCAATCACCATGGTTGTGTTTGTTTGTTTGTTCGTTTGTTTATGTCTCTGTTTGGCGTGTCGATCTGCAGGTGCGCATTGTGTACATGGGGGAGCCACACCCGGAGCTGCACCCGGACCGGGTCCGGGACACGCACCACGGCATGCTCGCCGCCGTCCTCGGCAGGTGAGGAGCTCAGCTTTCCATGGCTGCTTAATACACTTTTTGGGGCATGGCTCAAACCCTTGTGGTTTGATTTCGCAGCGAGCAGGCTGCCAAGGACGCCATCCTCTACAGCTACAGGCACGGCTTCTCCGGCTTCGCCGCCGTGCTCACCGACGCGCAGGCGAGGCGCCTCTCCGGTGAGCTGCCCTGCACATCCTGCTTAGACCTGCGCGTGTTAACTACTGTTGCTTCGTTTTTCTTCTGAATCTATTCTTATGGCTTCGACTGAACTATTGGTGCTCACAGATTGGCCTGGGGTTGTGCGGGTGGTCCGGAACCGTGTGCTCGACCTGCACACCACCAGGAGCTGGGACTTCATGCGGGTGAACCCGTCGCCTTCCGGTGGGAGCGGAATCCTCTCCGAGAGTAGATTCGGGGAGGACTCCATCATCGGTGTGCTAGACACAGGTGAGTGAGACTGCAGCAGAATTCAGGATTGGAGTATTGGACACTGGCATTGCACTGTGATGACTACTGACATTTTCTTGGGCTTTTTCAGGGATATGGCCGGAGTCGGCAAGCTTCAGAGACGACGGCATCGGCGAGGTTCCGAAGCGGTGGAGAGGCCGCTGCGTCGCCGGAGAGAGGTTCAATGTTTCCAACTGCAACAGGTTTGCCTACTCTGTTCTGTCAGTTTACTTACATTTGCTTGTGAGACTCTACCACTTGTTGGCAGAATTGTACCTACTGCATTATAGTTAGCATCATACTGGTTGTAACTTCAGATTCATGATAGGATAGGAAAATAATAGGCGCGAAGTGGTACGTCAAAGGGTACGAAGCCGAGTATGGGAAGATGAACACGACTGACGTCCACGAGTACAAGTCGGCGAGGGATGCCGTTGGGCACGGGACGCACACGGCGTCCACCGCTGCCGGCGCTCTGGTACCTGATGCCAGCTTCCGGGGACTTGCCAGTGGTGTGGCAAGGGGTGGGGCGCCCAGGGCCAGGTTGGCTGTTTACAAGGTGTGCTGGGCTACGGGAGATTGTACCTCTGCAGACATCCTTGCTGCCTTCGATGACGCCATACACGATGGTGTTGATGTGCTATCGGTGTCTCTGGGACAAGCACCGCCTCTCCCTGCATATGTCGATGACGTATTGTCGATTGGATCCTTCCACGCCGTTGTGAGTGGGATCGTCGTGGTCTGTTCTGCGGGCAACTCCGGTCCTTATTCGGAGACAGTGATCAACTCGGCGCCATGGGTTCTGACTGTTGCTGCGGGCACCATTGACAGGAGTTTCCTTGCAAAGATCACCCTTGGCAACAATATTAGTTATGTGGTAAGAGTTTCATCTCAATTATTGCTTTAAACTTACTGTTGATATGTCCCTGTCTGCTGCTGGCATTCTCATGTATCCTGGATTCAGGGTCAAACAATGTACTCCGGAAAGCATGCTGCAACAAGCATGCGTATAGTGTATGCTGAGGACGTTTCATCTGATAATGCTGATGATAGTGATGCAAGGTAAGCTTCGTCGTCTGTCGCCTCTTCTTATCGATCCTAAAATCTCTTCTCCCATCCTAGCTAATGCCATTGCAGAAGCTGTACGGCAGGATCTCTGAATGCTACTCTAGTCAAAGGAAATGTGGTTCTTTGCTTCCAAACACGAGTACAGCGAGCATCCCAAGTGGCAGTGGAGACTGTAAAAAAGGCCCGTGGTGTAGGAGTCATCTTCGCACAGTTTTTAACCAAGGACATAGCGTCTTCATTTGATATTCCCCTTGTTCAAGTAGACATTCAAGTTGGAACAGCCATACTTGCATATACTACTAGCATGAGGTACTTGAAGCAGTCTCTTATATGATTCATAAGTTGTGAAGAAACTGAATCTAAGATGTTACGTCTGTTGAGCCATGCTGACATTTGTTTACATACACAGAAATCCAACAGTTCAATTTGGGACCGCAAAAACAATTGTCGGAGAATTAATAGGTCCTGAAGTTGCATACTTCTCATCTAGGGGACCAAGTTCTCTGGCTCCCTCTATTCTGAAGGTAAATATCTCCTTTGGTTGATTAATTCAGTCTATCCTTCATCCATTCTAGTAAAATATGAACTCCAAATAAACGTGCATCTTCTCTTGCCATCCAACTTTTGCAGCCAGACATAACCGCCCCAGGTGTAAACATCTTGGCCTCATGGTCACCTTCTGTAGCCTTATCATCGGCTGTGGGGTCTGTGAACTTCAAGATAGATTCAGGAACTTCGATGTCCTGCCCGCACATTTCAGGCGTGTCCGCTCTTCTCAAATCAATTCATCCTAATTGGAGCCCAGCTGCAGTAAAATCAGCAATGGTCACAACAGGTAATGCACATCTGCTTCTCTTTTTCAAAGATACTCCTTCCCCTAACAAGTCTACACATCTGCAGCCACTGTCCATGATGAGTATGGATTTGAGATGGTAGCCGAGGCAGCTCCATACAAGCAGGCAAACCCATTCGATTATGGAGGTGGCCATGTTAATCCAAATAGGGCTGCGCATCCTGGCCTCGTGTACGACATGAGACCATCTGACTATGTGCGCTTCCTTTGCTCCATGGGCTACAACAAAACGGCCATCAGCTCCATGGTTCAGCAGCACACAACCTGTGAACACGCTCCGAAATCGCAGTTGAACCTGAACGTCCCATCCATCACCGTTCCAGAACTGAGGGGCAAACTGTCGGTATCGAGAATGGTGACGAATGTCGGCCCAGCCACGTCCAAGTACAGAGCGCTTGTGGAAGCGCCTCAAGGGGTCAACGTCACCGTGAGACCCTCGCTCCTGACCTTCAACTCGACCACCAGCAGGTTGTCGTTCAGGGTGACATTCGAGGCCAAACTGAAGGTGCAGGGGAGGTACACCTTCGGCAGCCTGACATGGGAGGACGGCACCCACACGGTGAGGATCCCGTTGGTGGTTCGGACGGTGATCAGTAGGTTCTACGCCAATGCATGAATAAGTAGCGCATTGTAGTGGTGTTATATGATGATGATGAGAACACAAGATGTAACGAACTCGCTAATTTCTTCTCCTGATTCTAATGGCATTGGTGATTGGTTGGGGTTTCTTGGCTAGAGTCTTATTAAGGTGGAATAAATTGCGTCAGTGCTTGCCGCACAAAATTTGCCCAATTGAAGCATTATGCGCAACATGAATTGAATTGATAGAAAGTTGATCAGGAGCATCTTTGGCCACCAAAGACAAAGAATGGTGACAGTAAGCAGTATCAGAGCATTCCGCTCTTGTATAAATCGCAGCATACACGGTGAGAATACAATGGATGTTCTAGCTGTAATAATGCTACGAGCAATGGTGACAGTAAGCTGTAGGTCAATCTGGCACAACCAAGAATCCAATTTGGAACGGAGCGGAGGAGGTCAAAAGCATACACATACGGGGCTGACGACAGGCCTCTCATGATTTCGCCTTCTCCTCGCCGTCGTCGGCCGCGGCCTTGTCGCCGCTGGCGGACTCGTGGGCGGCGAGGGCCTTCTGGTAGTCCTGGACCTCGTCGTAGTAGATGTCCCAGACGCAGCGCACGCAGCCGCTGCCGCAGCAGTCGCCCGGGAGCGGCTTCTCGGGCGGCTCGGGGGCCGGAGGCGCGGCGTCGGCCTTCTTGGCGGCTTCGGCCATGGGCGGCGCGGCGGGGAGGCGGCGGGAGAGGTGGATGAGGGGCCGCGCCGGCGCCGGGAAGAGGGGCGGGATCGGAGAGGCCGGGACGCGGAGCACGGCGGCCAGCATGGGAGGGGAAAGCGATGGGATTGGTTCGTCGGAGTTTTGGAGGAAGAAGAGTCCAACTGGCGCAAGCGATCGAGCCGAAGGGTACACGCGGCGCGTAGTTTTTGGTGAATTGGCTGACGGGCCAAATATACGTGCTCGAACTGTATTGTGGCTTAGGTTTGGCAAAATTGATTTTTTGTCTTTCGAAAAAGCCAACCACTCTATCGATCATCAACAATGGTATAAAGAATTTTATAAGTAACTAGTTGAGGGTTTATTTAGATCACAAGATTAACAACAAAGGAACTGAAAATAAACACAGGAATTTGACAGTATTGCAAGTGTAAAATAGAGAATTACAAAACAGAGAAGAGCCACGTAAATGATCATTTCGATGATACATAGAAAAAACATATGAAGGTGCCTCGATCCTACGTGAATGGTTGTAAAAAAGAGCTTAGAGTGAATGTTAAAATTACTATGTAAAAGTGCCTCGATCCTATGGGTGTAGGAATGCGATGCATAAAAAAATTGGAGATCCAAAGGGATTATTTAGAAGAAAATCCTATGGAATGGAATCCTCCAATATTCCTATAAAAATCCTTCATTCCAAAAAAAAGGTATGGATAACCCGTAAAAAATGGTTGGATGTCGCATACTGATTCCGAAAAAGACAAGTGATAGAGAGAGTATGTGAACGATGATACTTTTGTATTCATACATTTTAATATCAAATTCCCGTATTTTGGCCATCATGTGTTGAGGTATATGCTATGATGGACGGGAATAATGTAAAATACGCAAGAGATCAGGAGTACGGAATTAATTTCCCATATTTTGGCTATAATGTGGTGACTTCTCCGTGGAAGATTGTGAATAGGCACGAGTATTCTCCTTCGTGGGGATTTTGAAATGGATGTGGAGCTTGCCATCTCCTGGGTGGAAAAAAAAGCTAACCATAAGAAAAAGCCCACTTCATTCGTGTGTGGGGTTTGGAGAAGAACGTGGGCCTTCGTGGCATTTTGGTGTTCTTCATGGTAACAAGCGCTCTCGCACGATGACAATCTTTTTTCATGGAAGGGAACATCCCCATGTGTTTTGGTTATCTCTATACCTGAGTTTATTCCCCGTGATAGCCTTTTTCGTGTTTGAAGTTATATTTATCTTGTTGGATCATCTGTGATATATCTCTTGTTCTTACCTTGTTTAACTTAATTTGTATGTGCACTTAGTTGAGCCTAACATATTTACGATTTGTGATTGCAAATAATCCATAATTTGTTTCCGCATTGTTTCAAGCTAAAACTGTAATAGATTTTTTAAAACGCCTAATTCACACTCCTATAGGTGACATCTCGATCTTTCATCATCATTTTGAGTAATACACATGCACACTGTATTACAAAAATGCAGGGTCAGGGTGAATAAATTTTCCAAGTTAAATAGATTCGACATATTTTATTATAATTTTTGTCAATCTAGAAGACTTTCTACTTAGGATCAGGCTAGAAATCTAGTTATTTGAAAACGGATGCACTATGTACTACTCTGTCGAGAAAGTCTTTTTTACTGGGCTAGCTAGAGTACTGCAAGTCTGCAAAATGTAAATGCTGAGTTACGCTCGAACAAAAAAATTACGGTAAAAAGCTTCACCCACGGTACTCGCTACCAGTAGTAGCCTCCATCACGCCAGCCCTGTGCCGTCGCTTCACAATTTAAGAACGGCGTGAACGCGATGCTGCCTGTCAGACACACAGAGTCAATTACGATGGCATCTCACAGTTTACTGTCGCTCACCAGACAGAAATTACTACGAGTATGATCGTCTTCGGCAAACTTATTTTCTCTCCAGAAGATCACAGATTTTGGCGCCAATCGCGTATCGTGTGGAACGGATACCCTAGTCCTATGTCCAAAGAGTTTATGATACGGGTTCAGAGATCTGTTTCGTCCGACACATACTGCAATATCATTTGCAAAATAGGTTAAGTTTTACACCCTAAATAAGATTTTGCACGTCAAATAACTTGCAAGACACTTGTGCCGCTCCCGCAACTTGTAAATGACAAAGATTTGACAATACTTGGAATCAAACAGCTTCGGTAGTCAAAGAACCACCACCATCGCCGAGAGTCGGAGCACCTCGACCACCACCATGAACCGGAGAACAGCCACCACCACCATCAACCGAAGCAGCACCAACAGCAGTCGTTGCTCGACTTCTTTGTTGCATTCCCATCACTCTTTTCTAACGTCGTCCATTTGTTTTCGAATTCATCATTATCACACGGTCCTCATTAGTAATGATGCCACCAATGTCTTCCCTTTCTTGAGTCTAATTCTTCGTTGCTCGGCAATGATAGATGTCCGTCTACACTTTCTACTCCTCGGTCTTAATTCATTGTTCCTCGAAGGCGGACTCGCATTTCTCATCTTCCTGGATTTGGTGCCACCTTGCCTCCTTCTCTTGCTTTCTCTCGGCGTATGACAATAGTTAGCCATGAACAATTCTTTGTTTTTTCATTATCTCATATTTTTTGCTTTCAAAATTTCGGTCCCGAGTGCCTTATTCTCCCTCGCCTTCTCCTTCTTTCTTCCAACATGATTTTTCTTGTTTCTTCTCCCCTATGGTTCATCAATATCGTCATCATCCATGGAAAACGAAAATACTCTTCTGCGGTGGAGCTTCTTGGTCTCTTAACTTTCGTTTCTCACAATGCTCAAGTAATTTCCAACAATGTTGGAGGAGTTTGATTTGCCTTTGGATGCCGACATTTGCTTGTACCTTTCGCGAGCAATGCGAACCTACATCGAAAATGCAAATAATGTGAGCCCATTCGTAGCTGATAAACACACACTAAAAATGATGTACACTTGGGGGTGCATTCCTCACTTGCTGAGGCGGTATCTCACCGACGCGGCTAAATAATTTTCTGCTCTGCAACAGATGACAGTAATCTTTCACGGCTTTCCTGCTATGGTTGTGCCCATAACGCCCCTGCCAAGTGCCAACCCAACGCTGCACTGGGCACGGCATTGTAATTGGGTGGCAAGACTCTACTGCCCTCCCGACTTTGACAATTGACACCCTCGTTCACACCACCAAGGAGAACAACCATCGAAGAACGGTGGTTGTTCTGTTGACTTGCGCTTCCCTGTTCGTGCGCCCCTGAATTTTATGATTATTTCTTGTGCAAGGATCCTACAGTTCATAACACATTATGCAGATCATTATCTCTACCAAAGTAGTGCTCGGTATTGAAGATGAAGCATAATGTTTTCTATTAATTGTCCATTCTTTCTCCGAAGGGGAAGATAACGTAGCTTCTGCATTAAAATGATGCACGATAGATTTGTTTTTATTAATAGTAATAGGAAAAAAATCATCAAAGCCTTACAAGGAAATATATCAGTCATCGCGGTGATTACACCGCTCCCCTTCTTGCTCCTATGTGCAACTACTCCAAAAACAGTGTCCCAGTAGGGAGAACGACACCGACAGGACCGCCATCACCTGGCTTGGGAATCCCAAGATCTGGGTTTTCTCCCGGAGTAGCGCTAGTGGGTAACTGGGTACACAATAGCCACAACGGGGATGCCTTCAAAAAGGTAATGATGCGTAGTCGGCACCATCACATGTCATGACAGTCGTCAGAACCCAGTGTTCACCGGCAGCCACGCCTGCTCAACTCGCCGCCAAGGCTAACTGTGGTGTCTAGGGATCCTCTAGGGATCCACCACAGCCATCCGACCGGCAACCAGCCACGTAGAAGGAGGACACCGGGGGTCACAGGGCATTAAAATCGTCCCGGGACCCAAAAACTATGGACTATAACCCACGAAAATGGCTAGAAATGCCCAGAATCACGAGTTTTGACGATCCCAGTAGAGTCGTGTACTGGGGGTCACGGGGCATCAAAATCCTCCAGGGACCCAAAAGACCACCCAAAAGACCACCCAAAAGACCGTGGACTAGCCCACAGAAACGGCCAGAAATGCCCGAAATCACGAGTTTTGACGTTGCCGCTAGAGTCTTGTAACGGGGTCACAGGGCATCGAAATCCTCTCGGGACCCAAAAACCGTGGACTATAGCCCACGAAAACGGCCATAAATGCCCGAAATTACGAGTTTTGACGATGCCAGTAGAGTCGTGTGCCGGGGGTCACGAGGCATCGAAATCCACCCGGGACAAAAAACTGTGGACTATAGCCCACGAAAACGGCTAGAAATGCCCGAAATCACGAGTTTTGACGATGCCAGTAGAGTTGTGTACCGGGTGTCACGTGCATCGAAATCCTCCCGGGACCCAAAAACCGTGGACCATAACCCACGGAAACGGTCAGAAATGCCCGAAATCACGAGTTTTGACGATGCCGTTAGAGTCGTGTACCGGGGGTCGCGAGGCATCAAAATCGTCCCGGTACCAAAAAACCATGAACTATAACCCACAAAAACGGCCATAAATGCCCGAAATCACGAGTTTTGACGATGCCGCTAGAGTCGTGTACCGGGGGTCACAAGGCGTAGAAATCCTCCCGGGACCAAAAAACCGTGGACTATAGCCCACGAAAACGGCAAAAAAGACCGAAATCACGAGTTTTGACGATGCCATAAGAGTCGTGTACCGGGGGTCACGGGGCATCGAAATCCTCCCGGGACCAAAAAATCGTGGACTATAGCCCACAAAAACGGCCATAAATGACCGAAATCACGAGTTTTGACGATGCCGCTAGAGTCGTGTACCAGGGGTCACAGGGATCAAAATCCTCCCGGGACCCAAAAACCGTGGACGATAGACCAAGCAAACGGTAAAATATGCCCGAAATCACGAGCTTTGATGATGCCGCTAGAGTCGTGTACCGGGGGTCACGGGGCATCGAAATCCTCTCGGGACCCAAAAACCGTGGACTATATCCCATAGAACCGTCCAGAAATGCCCGAAATCTTGAGTTTTGACGATGCTAGTAGAGTCGTGTACCGGGGGTCACAGGGCATCGAAATCCTCCCGGCACCCAAAAACCGTGGACTATAGCCCACGAAAATGGACAGAAATGCCCAAAACTATGAGTTTTGACGATGCCAGTAGTGTCGTGTACTGGGGGTCACGGGGCATCAAAATCCTCCCGGGACCTAAAAACCATGGACTATAGCCCACAGAAACGGCCAGAAATGCCCGAAATCACGAGTTTTGACGATGCCGCTAGAGTCGTGTACCGGGGGTCACGGGGCATCGAATCCTCCCGGGACCCAAAAACCATGGACTTACCGGGGGTCACGGGGCATCGAAATCCACCTGGGACCAAAAACTATGGACTATAGCCCACGAAATCGGCAAGAAACGCTAGAAATCACGAGTTTTGACGATGCTAGTAAAGTTGTGTACCGGGGGTCACGGGGCATCGAAATCCTTACGGGACCAAAAAACCGTGGACTATACCCCACAGAAACGACCAGAAATGCCCGAAATCACGAGTTTTGACGATGCCGCTAGAGTCGTGCACCGGGGATCAAGGGGCATCGAAATCCTCCCGGGACCCAAAAACCGAGGACTATAGCTCACGAAAACGGCTAGAAATGCCCGAAATCACGAGTTTTGACGATGCCGCTAGACTTGTGTACTGGGAGTCACGGGGCATCGAAATCCTCCGAGGACCCAAAAACTGTGGACTATAGCCCACGTGAACAGCCAGAAATACCTGAAATCACGAGTTTTGACGATGTGAGTAGAGTCGTGTACCAGGGGTCATGGGGCATCGAAATCCTCCCGGGACCAAAAACTATGGACTATAGCCCACAAAACCGGCCAGAAATGCCCGAAATCACGAGTTTTGATGATGCCACTAGAGTGATGTCCCGGGGGACACAGGGCATCGAAATCCTCCCGAGACCCAAAAACCGTGGACTATAGCCCACGAAAAAGGCAAGAAATGCCCGAAATCACGAGTTTGACGATGCCAGTAGAGTCGTGTACCGGGGGTCGAGAAGCATCGAAATCCTCCCGGGACCCAAAAACAGAGGATTATATCCCACGGAAACAGACAGAAATGCCCGAAATTACGAGTTTTGACGATGCCGCTTGACGAGGTGCTAACTCGACAAGTCCGATGGGACGTGATGTGGTGGGCCCCGCTGTCAGAGCTGACCACGTCCACAGTTGTCACGTCTCCGAAGTGGGCGCGAAATTTGCGCGGCACGATGACGACGCCTCGGTTCTCGTGCGTAGTGGAGGAAGTTGGCGGCGACGATTGGTTTCTCCGTGCGACACGTGGACGGCTGGATGGTCTTGCTCGGAGCCCCTGCTTGATGGACGGTTGAGATGCCAATCCTCGAGGAATAAGTACTGCGCCTCGGCCTTTGGTATGTCATCTTCTCGAATCGATTCTTGCCTTCCCTCTCCTCTTGCGCTCTGCCATTTCCGCCGCCGTCCCGAGCTCAAAGCAATCTGTCCACGCACCCTGCGACTTAGGCAATGGGCAAGCCGAAGGGCGCTGCTGGCTCCTCCGCCGCCGCCGCCGACGATGCCGGGGTGATGAAGAAGCCCGAGGGCGATTGGCAAAGGTCGTCGATGAAGAGGCCCGACGTGGAGCTGCTCCGCGCGCAAGGCCTGCTGCCACCTACGGACGAAGTCCAGGTACGAGTCCCTGGCAAAGAGGTGTTTCCCACTCCCCGCGATGGGGAGCGCGTTTGCTTCGCGGACTTCATTCAGCGTGGCTTCGGGTTCCCCATGCACGATTTCGTGCGCGGACTCATGTATGCCTATGGGGTTCAGATCCATGATCTGACACCCAATGGCGTCTTGAGCATCGCGGTCTTTATCGTGCTATGCGAGTGCTTCTTGGGCATCGCGCCCCACTGGGCATTGTGGAAGTCGCTCTTCCTCGTTCGCAAGAACGTGGGGAAGAGTGGGCTGACCTTCCCAGTGGGCGGCTTCGGAATCCAGGTGCGCGGCGATATCGCGTACTTTCAGATGAAGAAGTCCGACTCCGTCCAAGGGTGGCGCCGGAGATGGTTCTACGTCCAGTCGGGTGGCGACGGACTGGATGCATTCGACGGCAAGCGCGGGCTGCGGAAGACCGGCGCCTGGGCGCACCCGCTGTCTGCCGTGGAGAAGGAGGCTGTGCGGCCTCTGCTGTCTCTGTTGCACGAGCTGACTCAGACCCTTGGGCGTGATGCGGGTGGCGTCTTTCTGATGGCCACCTTCTTCCGTCTTCGGGTGCAGCCACTCAGCGCCCGGCCTTACCCGATGTGGGCCGCTGAAGGCGTTAGTGCCAAGCCGATGGATGACGAGGAGGTGGAGGCCAACGTCAGGTCTATCACCAACCTCCGAGCCGCAGACGCATGCAACGTCAAGTGCCCGATTTCTCCTTACGGGGCTGCGAAACCCGTTCCTGAGGTGAGTCTGATCTTGCTCTCTTTTTGTACTTGTTCGACTTGAGTCTACTTTGCATTTTGATTCGACTTGCGTCTACTGTGCTTTAGGGTCGGGCCTTGTTCATCAGCTACCCTCCTCTCCCTGAGAACGGACCCGACGATGAATCGAAGTTCGTCGAGGAGGAGGACGAGGACGAAGAAATTCCTTCCGCACATTCTCCCCGCAATGAGGTGGAGGAGGAAGACGAAGCAGTGGAACCCGCGAAGAAGAAGCTGAAGCTTCCGAGTCGCGGCGAGTCTGCCACCGCGTCGTCGCCCGCCAGGGGTGTGGATGTTGCTGAGGAGGAGACCGTGGCGACGTCCCCGGGTGCGCAATCTTCGGGTGGCTGGGAGGAACCTCTCAACGTTCCTCCAGTCAGCTCTGCAGCGCCTCTGTCATTCGCGCGGATGCCCTCACCTTCTCTGTCGAGCTTCGACGACGCCAGCACCCCCAGGTTAGTTTCTTTGCAACATGTCCTTCGAGTAGTACTTTGCGGGTTCGTCATTTAGTTGTCTTGTGTTCTTGATTTCGGTGCAGCCACCGCTCTGACAACGTCAGCTCTCCCCTTCGGGATACGGAGCTTACTTCTGGCCCTTCGACTGGGCTGGAGACGCCTGTGGTGGTGGAGAAGGTGCATGTTGAGGCCGCCGGCCTGGCCTCGTCTAGCCGGGCTCCTCCTTCGGCTGCCGAGGACCTTGAGCTCCTGGACCACGTAAGTCTTCTCTTGTTTTTCTTGTATTTCTGATTTCTCATCGGGTGCGCGATCAGCGCTCCCGATGGGAGTAGCCCCCGAAGGTGTGGGTGACTAGTATAGTCGCCCGCAACTTTATTGATACCTTGCTCTTTTTTATTTTCAGCCATACTATCGCCAGCAGCTCGATGCAGCCGCGGCTTATGTTCGCCTGGAGAAGGAGAGGGACCAACTGCGTTCCTCGCTGGACCAGGCTACTGGCCGGGTGGGCGAGCTTGAGAAGGCGCTTCGTGAGTCTCGAGAGCGCGAGCTGGCGCGGGTCGCCCAGGAGAAAACTCAAATCGGTCGTCTCCTTTCACTCGCCGTTGTTCTTGGGGGTGAGTGTCGACTTGACGGTTACTGAGTCTTCGCTCCTTTTCTTGTCCTGACTTTGAATTTCGGCGCAGAGACTTGCGGTGGAGCTCCTTCCGAAGACGCGTCGAGTGACACGGTCGACTTGGCGACCGCGGTTGGCTTCTTCGACTGGGTTTGCGCCTACGCCTCGGATGCCCTGAAGAAGTCTTCCGCCTCGTTGGAGAAGTCGACCGGAGCCCTGGCCGTGGTGCATCAGAGCATTTTCCCGGGCAGCCAGCCGCCAGCGACCGTGGACGCTCTGGCTGCACCGTTTGGGGACGCGACCACCATCGCCGACTTCACGCGGTCGCAGACGGTACGCGGCTCCGAGCTCACCTTCCAGCTCCTATTAGGCCACCAAGTTCCAGGTGACTTCGAGAAGGTCGTCAGTGGTTTTCCTCGCAAACCCGATGGCCGGACCGCGTCACTGAGTGGCGTGAAGGAGCGCGCCTCGCAGCTGGCTGCGCAGCTTGTGGCACTCTTCGAGAGGGCCCTTGCTAAGGCGACTGAGGCGGCTGCTCGGAAGGGCCGTTCCCGGTCGTAGTCCGCGGCCTTAGAGTAGGCATAGTTGTAGGGATGCGGCAGTCGCTGTGGCCTGTATTTTGAACTTCATGTTTGTAATGAATATTGCCCTGTCGGGTCTTTTGCTCTTCAGTGTTGATTTTGCTGACTTTTCTGTCTTCTGAGTTGAACTGTGTTTGGCAGTCGCATTTCTGTATTTGACTCTGCGTATTCCTGACAGAGTGCCATGCGCGATGATGCTTCGCCTTCTCCCTTGGCACGGCCGAGTGGCGCGGCTTCCTCTTCGGGTGCTCGCCGTCGTCGGGCGGCGCCGGCTCCTCCGCGCAGTGCAAATGATCAGCGGGTAATCACCTATTTGAGGAACAAGGTGGTGGAGCTTGAGGCGACCCTGAAGAATACGGAGCAGCTGTTGCAGCGCTCCCAGTCGCATCCCACGGCGGAGTTCTCACGTCGTGAAGATTTTTTACTTGGAGAGATGGACCTGATCAGTCGGCAGTTGCAGGGTATGTATCATGTTGGCGGCTGCCGTCACCGTTGTTTGTCCTTCTCGTTCTGACTTGCAGTTCGTGTGCGCAGATGTTAATCCCGATTGGGAGGCCGAGCGGGCTCGCGTTGAAGAGCGAGTCACTCGAGAGGCGTCCGGTGACTCCTATGAAGCTCGCCAGTTCTGGGTGAACAAGTCGAGGGGGCGCGTCCTTGCCACCATGCTTGACCGTACGTGGCGCGCTGCCTTTCTTCTGGAGAGCTGCCGGAAGACACTTTGGCACGTCAACCGCGTGTACTTCCCGCATAATGCGCAGCCGAACGGGTTGCCTGCCTTGCTGGAGAGGTTCCGCGATGGCGAAGGGCTGAAGGAAGTTGTCGACGCTCAGCTTGTGGCTGGTGCAAACGCGGCGCTGGCGTATGTTCGGATGCACCGGCCACATCTTCCACTCGAGCGGGTGCTTGAAGGCCTGCCAGGTGACGACGACTTCGACGAGACCTTGCCGGCTGCGCGCCGGATTATCCGGCAAGTTCAGGACTTGAGCGAGCGGCTTGTAGGTCCTCTCGATGCGCCAAAGGCCGAACCTGCAGTTTAGAGTAGCCGTCGTCTGATGCACAGGGTTAGCCATAGGGGGTAAGTATGCTTGTGTAAATATAATGTAACAGATTACAATACTTTTTCGAGTAATGGCGATTAATCTGTTTATTCGAAAGTGAGGATGCCTGATTCGATTTGCGACCTGTGTGGCGCATCTGCCCAGTGTGCTAAGCAGCGGCCTAGGTTTTTCAAGTGTTACCTGTATGTCGCGGTCTCTGATTTTATTAGGTGGCGACTTAGGATTTGTAACTTGACCTGTACGGCGCAGCCCCCGAGTCGTTCAGGTGGTGGCCTAGGATTTTGAATAATTCCTGTCTGGTGCAGTCCCCGAGTAGGTCGAGTGACGGCCTAGGATTACAAGTGTGACCTGTGTGGCGCAGCCCCCGTGCGTGGTGGGCGGCGCCCTAGGGTTTTGGACTTGACCTGTATGGCGCAGCCCCCGAGTCTGTCGAGTGGTGGCCTAGGGTTTTTCTGAAGCCTGTTTGGCGTAGCCCCCGAGTAAGTCGAGTGGTGGCCTAGGGTTGCAAGTGTGACCTGTGTGGCGCAGCCCCCGTGGGTTGCGGGTGGCGCCTTAGGATTTTGGACTTGACCTGTATGGCGCAGCCCCCGAGTCGGTCGAGTGGCGGCCTAGGATTTTTGATTCTGTGCTTGTGCGGCGCAGCCCCCGAGTAAGTTGGGTGGCGGCCTAAGCTTTTATTTCAACCTGTATGGCGCAACCCCCGAGTGGTTCGGGTGGCGACCTAGGATTTTTGGCGTGCTTGTATGGCGCAGCCCCCGAGTGATTCGGGTAGCGGCCTAAGCTATTATTTCAACCTGTGTGGCCAGCCCCCGAGTGGTTCGAGTGGCGGCCTAGGATTTTGAGCTCCTTGAGCGACAGGGAAAAGGAGACAGGTTTTCTTCAAATCACTTTATTGATTCTTGCGAACAGGCCGCCTCATTAAAAACCTTCCAGTCCCCTCAGGTACCCTGGTAAGGAAAAGAGTGCGTCTGAAACCTGCTGCGCTGACTTTTTTGTACAATGCTTGCTTTGAACTAGGCGTAGAACCGGCGGAGTTGT
Source organism: Poa annua (assembly GCA_026929855.1). Taxonomy (NCBI): domain Eukaryota; kingdom Viridiplantae; phylum Streptophyta; class Magnoliopsida; order Poales; family Poaceae; genus Poa; species Poa annua. The sequence continues at coordinate 85,122,737 of CM049432.1, forward strand.
GCTACGTTCCACGGGTTGCTGCAGTCCGCTCCTGTCTTCGAGTCCTTTAAGCGGTACGCTCCATTGCCTATTGCTTCTGTTACGATGTACGGGCCCTCCCATGGGGAAGCGAGCTTGTGCACCTTCTTTTGCTTGAGTCGAAGAACCAGGTCGCCTGCCACGAACGCTCTTGGTCGCAGCCTCCGAGTATGATAATTACGCAGGTCCTGCTGATACACGGCTGATCGTGCCAGGGCGATGTCGCGTGCTTCGTCCAGGGCGTCTCTGCTGTCTTCGAGTGCTTCCTCTGCCTCTGACTCGTCGTAGGCGACTACTCTTGGTGCGTCAAACTTGATGTCGCAGGGGAGGACCGCTTCTGCACCATACACCATGAAGAAGGGCGTGTACTGGGTAGATCTATTCGGCGTTGTTCGCAGACTCCAGAGGACTGATGGCAGTTCTTCCACCCATGCGCCCGCTGCGCGTTTTAAGGGTACGCGCAATCGCTTCTTGATGCCGTTGCAGACTAAGCCATTGGCATTCTCTACTTGTCCGTTGGACTGCGGGTGCGAGACCGACGCGTAGTTGAGCTTGATCCCCTGCTCTGAGCAGAAGTCTTTGAATTCCTCGGCTGTGAAGTTCGAGCCGTTGTCGGTGATGATCCCGTTAGGTACTCCAAACCTGAAGATGATTGACCTGATGAAGTTGACCGCTGTGGACGCAGTCGAACTTGTGATGGGCACGGCTTCGATCCACTTTGTGAATTTATCGACCGCGACCAGGAGGTGGGTATGACCTCCGGGTGAGGATTTCTTCAGCGGGCCCACCATGTCTAGGCCCCATTGGGCAAAGGGCCAGGCTAGTGGTATTGTTTTGAGCTCCGATGCTGGGGCGTGCGGCTTGTTGGCAAATTCCTGGCACCCTGTGCATTTCTTCACCAGCTCCTCGGCGTCCTGCATGGGTGTGAGCCAATAGAACCCGGCACGTAGCGCCTTGGCCACCAGTGCCCGGCTGCTTGCGTGATGTCCGCATGTACCCGCGTGAATGTCGAGTAGGATGGCTTGGCCGTCGACTGGATCTATGCACCTTTGCAGGATTCCTGATATGCTTCTTTTGTAGAGTTCCCCGTTGATGACGGTGAAACTTTTGGAGCGTCTGATGATGCGCTTTGCTTCGACTGGGTCAGCTGGCAGCTTCTGATGCAGTATGTATGCCAAGTATGGTCCTGTCCATGTGGCTTCGACTAGCATGACTTCCATGGGGACCTTGGCTTGGCTTGGCGGGTTGACCTCGCCTTTTGTGGTTGCAGTGCTTGCTGTACCCTGAGTCTTGATGGATCTTTGTGTGATGCACTCGAGGAAAACGCCGGGTGGGACCGGCACCCTGTCTGAGCCCATGTTAGCTAGGGCGTCGGCTTCCTCGTTGCTTTCACGGCCGATGTGGCGTAGCTCGCAGCCGTCGAAGTTTCCTTCCATCTGATTGTAGAGGTCTCTGTAGGCGATCATGTTGTCAGCGATGGCGTCGCAGGACTTCATGGTTTGCTGAACCACCAGGTAGGAGTCGCCGTAGATCATGAGGTGCGTGGCGCCGCAGTTCTTGGCCATCCGCATGCCGTGGATCAGGGCCTCGTATTCGGCTTCGTTGTTGGACGGCTTCGGGAAGTCCATCTGCAAGACATACTTGAGCTTGTCGCCTTTGGGGGAAACGAGCACGACTCCTGCCCCGGCTGACTTGAATTTCTTGGAGCCATCAAAGTACATTGTCCACGCGTTGGACAAGTCGGGGACGTTCGGTAGCTGGGCTTCTATCCACTCAGTGGTGAATTCTGGGAGGACTTGGGCCTTGATCGACTTCGGGTGAGCATACTTCAGCCCCCATGGTCCTAGCTCGACAACCCACTTGGCGACTCGTCCTGTCGCGCGCTGATTTGTGAGGATGTCTGCTAGTCCGGAGGAGCTTACCACCGTGATCGGGTGCTCGGAGTAGTAGTGGACGACCTTTCTGGAGGTCATGAAGACTCCGTATGCCAGTTTCTGGTAATGTGGGTAATTCTGCTTGGACAAGGTGAGCACTTCGCTAAGGTAGTAGACGGGCCTCTGCACCGGGTGGCTGTGCCCTTCTTCTTCGCGTTCGACTACGAGCACCGTGCTCACCACCCTGTTTGTTGCTGAGACGAACAGGTAGAGCGGCTCGTTTTCCAGTGGTGCCACGAGGACCAGAGAGGTTGTCAGTGTCTTCTTGAGATGGTCGAATGCGTCCTGCGCCTCTTGCGTCCACTCGAACTTGTCTGACTTCTTCATCAGTTGGTAGAAGGGTAAGGCCTTTTCTCCCAACTTACTAACGAACCGGCTAAGAGCTGCGACTCGGCTGGCTAATCGTTGCACCTCCCTGAGCTTCGTTGGTGCTGGCATTGTGAGTATGTTCTGCACCTTCTCGGGATTTGCTTCGATTCCTCTTGCGGATACAAGGTACCCAAGTAGCTCTCCGGCTGGCACGCCGAACACGCACTTCTCTGGATTGAGTTTGATCTGGTATACGTCCAGTGCGGCGAAGACCTTGCGTAGATCGTCGACTAGGGTATCCTCCTTGCGGGTAGTGACGACAATATCGTCGACGTAGACTTGGACGATCTGCCCGATTAGCCCCTTGAGGCATGCTTGCATTGTCCGCTGGTACGTAGCACCTGCGTTCTTTAACCCGAACGGCATCGTCTGGTAGCAGAAAACGCCGTCGGGTGTGATGAAAGCTGTCTTCTCTTCGTCCTCGACCTTCAGCCTGATCTGCTGGTAACCTGAGTAGGCGTCAAGAAAAGATAAGCGTTCGCAACCTGCAGTCGAGTCGATGATCTGGTCTATCCGCGGGAGCGGGAAGTGGTCTTTGGGGCAGCATTTGTTGACTGCGGTGAAGTCCACGCACATGCGTAGTTTCTTCGTCTTGTTTTTCTCAACTTGAACCGGGTTAGCGACCCAGTCCGAGTCCTTGATCTCTCGGATGAACTTGGCGTGCAATAATCTGTCGACTTCCATGGTGATAGCGTCTCGTTTGGGCCCCGAGAAGCGTCGCATGGATTGCTTGACAGGTCTTGCGTCCTTGTGTACTTTCAGAGAGTGCTCGGCGAGTTCCCTGGGTATCCCCGGCATGTCAGAAGGTTGCCATGCGAAGATTTTCCAGTTCTCACGTAGGAACTCGACGAGCGCGCTTTCCTATGCGGGTGTCAGGCTTGATGAGACCTTGACTGTCTTTCCGCTGTCAGTCGGATGGACTTGGTGGGTGACGGTGTCGTCGTTCGTGTTGAACGCTGCGTCTTTGGCAGGCTTCTTGCGAGCCGGGAAGATGGTCTTGTCGTTGTCGGCTGATATGGCTTTGAACCGCTCTTCGACGCCGAAGGACTCGGAGATCTTGGCAAACTCGCGGTCGCAGCTGTTGGAGAGCCCAAAGTCACCGCGGACGGTGATTACTCCTTTTGGCCCGGGTAGCTTTATCATCAGGTAGGCGTAGTGGGGTACCGCCATGAACCTGGCAAAGCTTGGGCGTCCTAGGATGGAATGGTATTGTGACTTCCAGTCGACGACCTCAAAGTCTATCGACTCCTTCCTGAAGTGTTCGGGTGTACCGAGGATGACGTCGAGTGTGATTGTTCCCATGGGCGTGATTGCTTGCCCTAGTACTATGCCGTGGAAGGTGGTCTCCGATTCCGGCAATTTCTCTGTCGACCTATTCATTCGCCTGAGGGTATCGGCGAATATGATGTTGATGCCGCTGCCCCCGTCCAGGAACACCTTCTTCAGGCTGTAGTCGCCGATCAAAGCCTCAATCACGAGTGCGGCGTGCCCTGGTCGGACTACTTCCGCTGGGTGATCTGCCCTGGAAAATGTGATTGGTGTCTCCGACCCGCGCAGGTAGTCTGGCGCGCGCGGGCTGTTGATGGCTTGAAGTACTTGGCGTGTGATGATTTTCTGCCTCCTGTTCGACGGGGGTCCCTTCTGGATCATGTTCAACTGTCCTCGTGCGGCTGGGTACGCGTCGGCTGCTGCCGATGGACCTTGTTGCTGCTGCTGCGGCTGGGGGAACGCTCCTGCCGCCTGCACTTGATTGTTGTTTGCGGGTGCTGCCTGGATGGCTAGCTGCGGTGCCGCTTGAATGGCCTGCACCGGGGCGATGATTTGCTGCATGGCATGGTAGATCTTCCTTGCTTTGCGGCAATCTTTCAACAGGTGGTTTGAACCCCACTTTCCTGTTGCCGGGTTGCGGAACGAGTGATGCTTACATGGTTGCATCAGTTCCTCTGCCGGGGTTAACGGGCGCTTCCACTCGCGCTTCTGACTTCCATCGCTGTGGTCGATGCTGCTGCTGCCACGGTTGTACTGACTCGAGCTGGGCTGTCGACTTTGCTCGTGCTGTCTGCTGCCCTCACGCTTGACCTCGCGGGGGGTTTCACAACCCGCCGCTACTAACTCGATTGAGTCGTGCGTGTAACGTGCCTTCCTCTTCTGACGTGACTCGCGCCAGCTGCTTGTTTCGCCTTCCTTTTTGGGAGAAGTTTCGCGGACGTAGTCCTCTCCTTCAGCCCATTGGTTGGCTGTCTTCATTAACTCTATTGTGGTCTTCGGCTGGAGCCTACCAAATTCCTCCCGGAGGTCGCGGCGAGCAACGCCATGCATGAAGGCATCCATCACCCTGTCCTCTGATACGGGTTCCATGGTATTGCGGAGGAGTGTCCACCTCTGGATGTAAGATCGGAGCGACTCGTCCTTCCCTTGCTTGCAGGCCTGCAACTCGATATAGGTCGTTGGTCTGGCGAATGTTCCCGAGAAACTTTTGATGAAGTTGTCCTGGAACTCCTCCCACGTTCGAAAAGAATCTTTGGGTTGGCTTGTGAGCCACCCGCGTGCAGAGTCTGTCAGCATGAGCTGGATGTACTGCATTGCCGTGGTCGATGTTCCGCCTTGGCAGGTGCAAGCAATAAGGTAGTCCTCGAGCCATAGCTTCGGGTCTTGCTTCCCGTCGTACTTTGGTGTGCCGGCCGTCAACTTGAAGCCTTTAGGCATACGGGTGTCGCGGATGTTGAAACTGAAGCATGCCGCACCACATGGTTCGAAGTCGCGGTTGGTATGGTCGTCCGCCTGTGCTGCGTTAGCCGAACGCTCCTTGCGGTTACGGTCCACCGTCTTCTGTGTTAGGACGTCTCGAAGGTCCTTGACTGGCTGTCGCTGCGCCACCGGGATGTCCGACGTCGTTGGTTCGTGAGCTTGATTACCTGACCCCTTGGCCGCTAGAGCTTCTTCGATTGCCTTTATGGAGGCAATTTGTGACTTGTGGAGGAGGGAGCGCGCGTCACCCTCCGGTGGCTGCGTGAGCCGGAGGTATGTCTCGACTGATATCAGGGCGGCATTCGCCGTCTTCGGGACGGGTATCCCATTCTCGTCTTCGGTGACGAAGGACGAGTCGAGGTTGCGGGTGAGCCTTGTTCGATCAGCTTCTCCCATGTGGGGGACACGGGCTCTGGTTCGCCGTGCTCCCTGATTCACCTCTGTGGAGGATGTGAAGGAGAGAGCAGCTCGCCTGGCACTCGACGCATCCGCGTCCCTTTTGCGCCTGAGAAGTTCGGCCTTTTCGGCGCGAATTCGTTCGCCTTCCTTGCGTAGCAAGTACTGAACCGCCAGGTGATCGTCTCGAGGTGCGTTGGGTGGCGGGAACGTGCCCTCGTCCACATGCTTCATGGCTTGGATCGCCATATCACGCGTGATGACAAGTTTCGTCTGGTCCGGCATGTCCACCTCCAGTGGGTATGCGGGTTCGTCTTCGTCGTCATGCGGCGCTGTGCCGGCCATGAAGACCTGCTTGGGGTAGGCATGGATTGGAGGGTTGGTGCTGCCGCTGCTACTTATGTCACCCGCTTCTTGCTCGGGGTCGAAAATTGCCGCAACGTGGCGCGCGGCGCACCCGCTGTCGCGTCTCTTCGCGATTGTCCATGTGCCCGCACTCGACGGGGCGAGTGCGAGTGGCTTGGGGTAGGCCTGGGACTTCCAGGAAGATGAGGGCGCGCGCGACGTTGATGTCGGACGCGGGCCCCCGATCGCACGTGCGGGCGCGACGGTGGAGGTGGGGCTTGACTTGATTGACCGCGCGATCGAGGTTGGGGTAGTAGACTCGATTCGCGTGGTCGTTGCCGAGATTGTCGGCGTAGATGTCCTCTTCGCGGGTACGGCTGGCGCAAACCTTGCGGGTGCGGCAGATGCGATCTTCGCGGGTCCAGCGGTTACGATCTCCGCGGGTGCGGCAGATGCGATCTTCGCGGGTCCGGCGGTCGCGATCTCCGCGAGTGCGGCAGATGCGATCTTCACGGGTCCAACGGTTACGATCTCCGCAGGTGCGGCAGATGCGATCTTCGCGGGTCCAGCGGGCGCGGTGGTCGGCGATTTTGATGACGCCGCCGCGCGTAATGCCGTAGTCGTAGACCTGAGCATGCCACGACTATCGATGCAACAGAATATGGAGCCGAAGGTGATGTGTATGCCTTTGTTCAGATCGGCGTACACCGATTGATGAGCTGACGAGTGGATGACGTACTCGAAGGAGCCGAATCGGATCGACTCCCTAATGGCGGGTGCGCCGATCTTCATTGCGGATGGAGCCGGCGTGACCATGATCCTAGCACTTGTTTGAACTTCCCACAGACGGCGCCAATTGACGAGGTGCTAACTCGACAAGTCCCAGGGTTGTGCACCCCGGGTTGATTGATGGGGAGAGAGGAGAGTGCAAGGTGATCACGACGGCTGACAAGCGAGGTTACCCAGGTTCAGGCTCCCGGAGGATAACACCCTACTCCTGCTTGTCTGGTTATTGATGCGAGTAGGGATTACAATGGCGAGATTGCGATCTCGCTAGGGTTTGTGGTTCTGAGCGTGTCCTCTAGGACGGGCAACCCTCCTGGCTTTATAGGCAGCCAGGTCTCGGGTGGTTGGTACAGATACGGTAGGTTACAAGTCCTAACCGAGTTGGACTAGGATATGAGATACCCCGAGTGGGCCTTCTGCGGGCCTTTCCATCCTTGGCGCGGCCCAGGTAGCCTCATCGTGGGCTACCCGCAAGGTAGCCCCACGTCACCGCTAGAGTCGTGTAACGGGGGTCACGGGGCATCAAAATCCTCCTAGGACCCAAAAACCGTGGACTATAGCCCACGAAAAAAGCCAGAAATGCCCAAAATCACGAGTTTTGATGATGCCGCTAGAGTCGTGTACCGGGGGTGACGGGGCATCAAAATCCTCGTGGGACCCAAAAACCATGGATTATAGCCCACGAAAACGGCTAGAAATGCCCGAAATCACTAGTTTTGACGATGCTAGTAGAGTCGTGTACCGGGCGTCACGGGGCATCGAAATCCTCCCGGAACCCAAAAACCGTGTACTATAGCCCACAGAAACGGCCAGAAATGCCTGAAATCACGAGTTTTGACGTCGCCGCTAGAGTCGTGTATCGGGGGTCACGGGGCATCGAAATCCTCCTGGGACCCAAAAACTGTGGACTATCGCCCACGAAAACGGCCAGAAATACCCGAAATCACGAGTTTTGACGATGCTAGAAGAGTCATGTAACGGGGGTCACGGGGCTTCAAAATCCTCTCGGAACCCAAATACCGTGGACTAGCCCACGAAAACGGCCAGAAATGCCCGAAGTCACGAATTTTGACGATGCTAGTAGAGTTGTGTACCGGGTGTCACGGGGCATCGAAATCCTCCCGGGACCAAAACACCATGGACTATAGCCCACGCAAACGGAAAGAAATGCCCGAAATCACGAGTTTTGACGATGCCGTTAGAGTCGTGTACCGGGGGTCACGGGGCATCGAAATCCTCCTGGGACACAAAAATCGTGGACTATAGCCCACGGAAATGGCCAGAAATGTCTGAAATCACGAGTTTTGACTAGAGTCGTGTAACGGGGTTCACAAGGCATCGAAATCCTTCCGGGAACCAAAAATCGTGGACTTAGTCCACATAAACGGCAAGAAATGCCAGAAATCAAGAGTTTTGACGATGCCAGTAGAGTCGTGTACCGGGGGTCACGAGGCATCAAAATCCTCTCGGGACCCAAAAACCGTGGACTATATCCCATAGAAACGGCCAGAAATGCCCGAAATCTTGAGTTTTGACCATGCTAGTAGAGTCGTGTACCGGGGGTCACAGGGCATCGAAATCCTCATGGGACCCAAAAACCGTGGACTATAGCCCACGAAAATGGCCAGAAATGCCTAAAATCACGAGTTTTTTGTGTCCCAGGAGGATTTCGATGCCCCGTGACCCTCGTGTACCGGGGGTCACGAGGCATCGAAATGCAACTGGGACCAAAAATTGTGGACTATAGCCCACGAAATCAGCTAGAAATGCCAGAAATCACGAGTTTTGACGATGCTACTATAGTGATGTCCCGGGGTTCACAGAGCATCGAAATCATCCCGGGACCCAAAAACCGTGGCCTATAGCCCACAGAAACGGCCAGAAATGCCCGAAATCACGAGATTTGACGATGCCAATAGAGTCGTGTACCGGGGGTCACGGGGCATCGAAATCCTCCCGGGACCCAAAAACCGTGGACTATAGCCCACAAAAACGGCCAGAAATGCCCGAAATCTTGAGTTTTGACGATGCCTGTAGAGTCATGTACCAGGGGTCACGAGGCATCGAAATGCAACTGGGACCAAAAATTGTGGACTATAGCCCACGAAATCAGCTAGAAATGCCCGAAATCACGAGTTTTGACGATGCTACTAGAGTGATGTCCCGGGGGTCACAGGGCATCGAAATCATCCCGAGACCCAAAAACCGTGGACTATAGCCCACGAAAACGGCAAGAAATGCCATAAATCACGAGTTTTGACGATGCCAGTAGAGTTGTGTACTGGGGGTCACGGGGCATCGAAATCCTCACGGGACCCAAAAACCGTGGACTATAGCCCACAGTTACGACCAGAAATGCCCGAAATTACGAGTTTTGACGAGACCGCTAGTCGTGTAACGGGGGTCACGGGGCATCGAAATCCTCCCGAGACCAAAAAACTGTGGACTATAGCCCACGAAAACGGCCAGAAATGCCCGAAATCACGAGTTTTGACGATGCCGCTAGATTCGTGTACCGGGGGTCACGGGGCATCGAAATCTTCCTAGGACCCAAAAACTGTGGATTATAGCCCACGTAAACGGCCAGAAATGCCCGAATTCACGAGTTTTGACAATGCCAGTAGAGTCGTGTACCGAGGGTCACGAGTCATCGAAATCCACCCGGGACCAAAAATTGTGGACTATAGCCCATGAAATCGGCCAGAATTGCCCGAAATCACGAGTTTTGACGATGCCATTAGAGTCGTGTACCGGGGGTCACGGGGCATCGAAATCCTCCTGGGACACAAAAATCGTGGACTATAGCCCACGGAAATGGCCAGAAATGTCCGATATCACGAGTTTTGACTAGAGTCGTGTAACGGGGTTCACAAGGCATCGAAATCCTTCCGGGAACCAAAAACCGTGGACTTAGTCCACGAAAACGGCAAGAAATGCTAGAAATCACGAGTTTTGACGATGCCAGTAGAGTTGTGTACCGGGGTCACGGGGCATCGAAATCCTCATAGTCCACGAAAACGGCCAGAAATACCAGAATACCAGAAATCACGAGTTTTGACGATGCCAGTAGAGTTGTGTACCGGGGGGGGGGGGGGGGCACGGGGCATCGAAATCCTCACGGGACCCAAAAACCGTGGACTATAGCCCACTGAAACGGTCAGAAATGCCCGAAATCGCGAGTTTTGACGATGCTAGTACAGTCGTGTACCGGGGGTCACGGGGCATCAAAATCCTCTCGGAACCCAAAAATCGTGGACTATAGCCCACGAAAACGACAAAAAATGGCGGAAATCACGAGTTTTGACGATGCCAGTAGAGTCGTGTACCGGGTGTCACGAGGCATCGAAATCCACCCGGGACCAAAAACTGTGGACTATAGCCCACGGAATCGACCAGAATTGCCCGAAATCACGAGTTTTGACGATGCCACTAGAGTGATGTCCCGGGGTTCACAGGGAATCGAAATCCTCCCGGGACCCAAAAACTGTGGACTTAGTCCACAAAAACGGCCAGAAATACCCGAAATCACGAGTTTTGACGATGACAGTAGAGTCGTGTACCAGGGGTCACGGAGCATCGAAATCCTCACGGGACCAAAAACTATGGACTATAGCCCACGAAAACGGCAAGAAATGCCCAAAATCACGAGTTTTGATGATGCCACTAGAGTGATGTCCCGAGGGTCACAGGGCATCGAAATCCTCCCGAGACCCAAAATCGTGGACTATAGCCCACGAAAACGGCCAGAAATACCCGAAATCACGAGTTTGGACGATGCCGGTAGAGTCGTGTACCAGGGGTCACGGGGCATCAAAATCCTCCCGGGACCAAAAACTGTGGACCATAGCCCACGAAAACGGCCAGAAATGCCCGAAATCACGAGTTTTGATAATGCCACTAGAGTGATGTCCCGGGGGTCACAGGGCATCGAAATCCTCCCGAGATCCAAAAACAGTGGACTATAGCTCACAAAAACGGCCAGAAATGCCCGAAATCACGAGTTTTGATGATGCCACTAGAGTGATGTCCCGAGGGTCACAGGGCATCGAAATCCTCCCGAGACCCAAAAACAGTGGACTATAGCCCACGAAAACGGCCAGAAATGCCCGAAATCACGAGTTTTGACGATGCTAGAAGAGTCGTGTACCTAGGGTCACGGAGCATCAACATCCTCTCGGAACCCAAAGACCTTGGACTATAGCCCACTAAAACGGCCAGAAATGCCCGAAATCACGAGTTTTGACGATGCCAGTAGAGTCGTGTACCGGGGGTCATGAGGCATCGAAATCCACCCAGGACCAAAAACTATGGACTATAGCCCACGAAATCAGCCAGAATTGCCCGAAATCACGAGTTTTGACGTTGCCGCTAGAGTCGTGTAACGGGGGTCACGGGGCATCGAAATCCTCCCGGGGCCCAAAAACTGTGGACTATAGCCCATGAAAACGGCCAGAAATACCTGAAATCACGAGTTTTGACGATGCTAGAAGAGTCGTGTACCTAGGGTCACGGGGCATCAACATCCTCTCGGAACCCAAAGACCGTGGACTATAGCCCACGAAAACGGCCAGAAATGCCCGAAATCACGAGTTTTGACGATGCCAGTAGAGTCGTGTACCGGGGTCATGAGGCATCGAAATCCACCCGGGACCAAAAACCGTGGACTATAGCCCACGAAATCGGCCAGAATTGCCCGAAATCACGAGTTTTAACGATGCCACTAGAGTGATGTCCCGGGGTTCACAGGGCATCGAAATCCTCCCGAGACCTAAAAAGCGTGGACTTAGTCCATGAAAACGGCCAGAAATGCCAGAAATCACGAGTTTTGACGATTCCAATAGAGTTGTGTACCGGGGGGCACGGGGCATCGAAATCCTCACGGGACCAAAAACCGTGGACTATAGCCCACAGAAACGGCCAGAAATGCCCGAAATCTAGAGTTTTGACGATGCTAGTAGAGTCGTGTACCGGGGGTCACGTGGCATCAAAATCCTCTCGGAACCCAAAAACCGTGGACTATAGCCCACGAAAACGGCCAGAAATGCCCGAAATCACGAGTTTTGACGTCGCCGCTAGATTCGTGTACCGGGGGTCACGGGGCATCGAAATCTTCCCAGGACCCAAAAACTGTGGATTATAGCCCACGTAAACGGCTAGAAATGCCCGAATTCACGAGTTTTGACGACGCCAGTAGAGTCGTGTACCGAGGGTCACGAGTCATCAAAATCCACCCGGGACCAAAAATTGTGGACTATAGCCCATGAAATCGGCCAGAATTGCCCGAAATCACGAGTTTTGACGATGCCATTAGAGTCGTGTACCGGGGGTCACGGGGCATCGAAATCCTCCTGGGACACAAAAATCGTGGACTATAGCCCACGGAAATGGCCAGAAATGTCCGATATCACGAGTTTTGACTAGAGTCGTGTAACGGGGTTCACAAGGCATCGAAATCCTTCCGGGAACCAAAAACCGTGGACTTAGTCCACATAAACGGCAAGAAATGCCAGAAATCACGAGTTTTGACGATGCCAGTAGAGTTGTGTACCGGGGTCACGGGGCATCGAAATCCTCATGGGACCCAAAAAGCGTGGACTATAGGCAACAGAAACGACCAGAAATGCCCGAACTTACGAGTTTTGACGAAGCCGCTAGAGTCGTGTACCGGGATCAAGGGGCACCCAAATCCTCCCGGGACCCAAAAACCGTGGACTATAGCCCACGAAAACGGTCATAAATGCCCGAAATCACGAGTTTTGACGATGCCAGTAGAGTCGTGTACCGGGGTCATGAGGCATCGAAATCCACCCGGGACCAAAAACTGTGGACTATAGCCCACGAAATCGGCCAGAATTGCCCGAAATCACGAGTTTTAACGATGCCACTAGAGTGATGTCCCGGGGTTCACAGGGCATCGAAATCCTCCCGAGACCTAAAAAGCGTGGACTTAGTCCATGAAAACGGCCAGAAATGCCAGAAATCACGAGTTTTGACGATTCCAATAGAGTTGTGTACCGGGGGGCACGGGGCATCGAAATCCTCACGGGACCAAAAACCGTGGACTATAGCCCACAGAAACGGCCAGAAATGCCCGAAATCTAGAGTTTTGACGATGCTAGTAGAGTCGTGTACCGGGGGTCACGTGGCATCAAAATCCTCTCGGAACCCAAAAACCGTGGACTATAGCCCACGAAAACGGCCAGAAATGCCCGAAATCACGAGTTTTGACGTCGCCGCTAGATTCGTGTACCGGGGGTCACGGGGCATCGAAATCTTCCCAGGACCCAAAAACTGTGGATTATAGCCCACGTAAACGGCTAGAAATGCCCGAATTCACGAGTTTTGACGACGCCAGTAGAGTCGTGTACCGAGGGTCACGAGTCATCAAAATCCACCCGGGACCAAAAATTGTGGACTATAGCCCATGAAATCGGCCAGAATTGCCCGAAATCACGAGTTTTGACGATGCCATTAGAGTCGTGTACCGGGGGTCACGGGGCATCGAAATCCTCCTGGGACACAAAAATCGTGGACTATAGCCCACGGAAATGGCCAGAAATGTCCGATATCACGAGTTTTGACTAGAGTCGTGTAACGGGGTTCACAAGGCATCGAAATCCTTCCGGGAACCAAAAACCGTGGACTTAGTCCACGAAAACGGCAAGAAATGCCAGAAATCACGAGTTTTGACGATGCCAGTAGAGTTGTGTACCGGGGTCACGGGGCATCGAAATCCTCATGGGACCCAAAAAGCGTGGACTATAGGCAACAGAAACGACCAGAAATGCCCGAACTTACGAGTTTTGACGAAGCCGCTAGAGTCGTGTACCGGGATCAAGGGGCACCCAAATCCTCCCGGGACCCAAAAACCGTGGACTATAGCCCACGAAAACGGTCATAAATGCCCGAAATCACTAGTTTTGACGATGCCAGTAGAGTCGTGTACCGGGGGTCAGGAGGCATCAAAAACCTCTCGGGACCCAAAAACCGTGGACTATATCCCATAGAAACGGCCAGAAATGCCCGAAATCTTGAGTTTTGACCATGTTAGTAGAGTCGTGTACCGGGGGTCACAGGGCATCGAAATCCTCCCGGGACCCAAAAACCGTGAAATGCAAGAAATCACGAGTTTTGACGATGCCAGTAGAGTTGTGTACCGGGGGGCACGGGGCATCGAAATCCTCACGGAACCCACAAACCGTGGACTATAGCCCACAGAAACGACCAGAAATGCCCGAAATCACGTGTTTTGACGATGCTAGTAGAGTCATGTACCGGGGGTCACGGGGCATCAAAATCCTCTCGGAACCCAAAAACCTTTTACTATAGCCCACGAAAACGGCCAGAAATGCCCGAAATCACGAGTTTTGATGATGCCAGTAGAGTCGTGTACCGGGGTCATGAGGCATCGAAATCCACCCGGGACCAAAAACTGTGGACTATAGCCCACGAAATCGGCCAGAATTGCCCGAAATCACGAGTTTTAACGATTCCACTAGAGTGATGTCCCGGGGTTCACAGGGCATCGAAATCCTCCCGGGACCTAAAAAGCGTAGACTTAGTCCATGAAAACGGCCAGAAATGCCAGAAATCACGAGTTTTGACGATTCCAATAGAGTTGTGTACCGGGGGGCACGGGGCATCGAAATCCTCACGGGACCAAAAACCGTGGACTATAGCCCACAGAAACGGCCAGAAATGCCCGAAATCTAGAGTTTTGACGATGCTAGTAGAGTCGTGTACCGGGGGTCACGTGGCATCAAAATCCTCTCGGAACCCAAAAACCGTGGACTATAGCCCACGAAAACGGCCAGAAATGCCCGAAATCACGAGTTTTGACGTCGCCGCTAGATTCGTGTACCGGGGGTCACGGGGCATCGAAATCTTCCCAGGACCCAAAAACTGTGGATTATAGCCCACGTAAACGGCTAGAAATGCCCGAATTCACGAGTTTTGACGACGCCAGTAGAGTCGTGTACCGAGGGTCACGAGTCATCAAAATCCACCCGGGACCAAAAATTGTGGACTATAGCCCATGAAATCGGCCAGAATTGCCCGAAATCACGAGTTTTGACGATGCCATTAGAGTCGTGTACCGGGGGTCACGGGGCATCGAAATCCTCCTGGGACACAAAAATCGTGGACTATAGCCCACGGAAATGGCCAGAAATGTCCGATATCACGAGTTTTGACTAGAGTCGTGTAACGGGGTTCACAAGGCATCGAAATCCTTCCGGGAACCAAAAACCGTGGACTTAGTCCACGAAAACGGCAAGAAATGCCAGAAATCACGAGTTTTGACGATGCCAGTAGAGTTGTGTACCGGGGTCACGGGGCATCGAAATCCTCATGGGACCCAAAAAGCGTGGACTATAGGCAACAGAAACGACCAGAAATGCCCGAACTCACGAGTTTTGACGAAGCCGCTAGAGTCGTGTACCGGGATCAAGGGGCACCCAAATCCTCCCGGGACCCAAAAACCGTGGACTATAGCCCACGAAAACGGTCATAAATGCCCGAAATCACGAGTTTTGACGATGCCAGTAGAGTCGTGTACCGGGGGTCAGGAGGCATCAAAAACCTCTCGGGACCCAAAAACCGTGGACTATATCCCATAGAAACGGCCAGAAATGCCCGAAATCTTGAGTTTTGACCATGTTAGTAGAGTCGTGTACCGGGGGTCACAGGGCATCGAAATCCTCCCGGGACCCAAAAACCGTGAAATGCAAGAAATCACGAGTTTTGACGATGCCAGTAGAGTTGTGTACCGGGGGGCACGGGGCATCGAAATCCTCACGGAACCCACAAACCGTGGACTATAGCCCACAGAAACGACCAGAAATGCCCGAAATCACGTGTTTTGACGATGCTAGTAGAGTCATGTACCGGGGGTCACGGGGCATCAAAATCCTCTCGGAACCCAAAAACCTTTTACTATAGCCCACGAAAACGGCCAGAAATGCCCGAAATCACGAGTTTTGATGTCGCCGCTAGAGTCGTGTAAGGGGGGTCACAGGGCATCGAAATCCTCCCGGGACCCAAAAACTGTGAACTATAGCCCACTAAAACGGCCAGAAATGCCTGAAATCACGAGTTTTGATGATGCTAGAAGAGTCGTGTACCGGGGGTCACGGGGCATCAAAATCCTCTCGGAACCCAAAAACCGTGGACTAAAGCCCACGAAAACGGCCAGAAATGCACGAAATCACGAGTTTTGACGATAACAGTAGAGTAATGTACCGGGGGTCACGAGTCATCGAAATCCACCCGGTACCAAAAACCGTGGACTAAGTCCACGAAAACGGCCAGAAATGCCAGAAATCACGAGTTTTGATGATGCTAGTAGAGTTTTGTACTGCGGGTCACGGGGCATCAAAATCCTCACGGGACCCGAAAACCGTGGACTATAGCCCACGAAAACGACCAGAAATGCCCAAAATCGCAAGTTTTGACGATGCCGCTAGTCGTGTACCGTGGATCAAGGGCATCGAAATCCTCACGGGACCCAAAAACCGTGGACTATAGCCCACGAAAACGGCCAGAAATGACCAAAATCACGAGTTTTGACGATGCCGCTAGATTCGTGTACTGGGGGTCATGGGGCATCGAAATCCTCCAAGGACCCCAAAACTGTGGACTATAGCCCACTTAAACGGCAAGAAATGCCCGAAATCACGAGTTTTGACGATGCCACCAGAGTGATGTCCCGGGGTTCACAGGGCATCGAAATCCTCGCGGGACCCAAAAATCGTGGACTTAGCCCACGAAATCGGCCAGAATTGCCCGAAATCACGAGTTTTCATGATGCCACTAGAGTGATGTCCCGGGGTTCACAGGGCATCAAAATCCTCCTAGGACCCAAAAACCGTGGACTTAGTCCATGAAAACGGCCAGAAATGCGAGAAATCACGAGTTTTGACGATGCCAACACAATTCTGTACCGAGGGTCACGGGGCATCGAAATCCTCACGGGACCCAAAAACCCTAGACTATAGCCCACAGAAACGACCAGAAATGCCCGAAATCACGAGTTTTGACGATGCCGCTAGAGTCGTGTACCGGGGATCAAGGGGCATCCAAATCCTCCCGGAGCCCAAAAATCGTGGACTATAACCCACGAAAAGGGCCAGAAATGCCCGAAAACACGAGTTTTGACAATGCGCTAGATTCATGTACTGGGGGTCACGGGGCATCGAAATCCTCCCAGGATCCAAAAACTATGGACTATAGCCCACGTAATAGGCCAGAAATGCCCAAAATCACGAGTTTTGACAATGCCAATAGAGTCGTGTACCGGGGGGTCACGGGTCATCGAAATCCTCCCGGCACCAAAAAGTGTGGACTATAGCCCACGAAAACGGCCAGAAATATCCGAAATCACGAGTTTTGACGATGCCAGTAGAGTCGTGTACCTGGGGTCATGGGGCGTCGAAATCCTCCCGGGACCAAAAACTATGGACTATAGCCCACGAAAACGGCCAGAAATGCCCAAAATCATGAGTTTTGATGATGCCACTAGACTGATGTCCCGGGGGACACAGGGCATCGAAATCATCCCGAGACCCAAAAACAGTGGACTATAGCCCACGAAAATGGCCAGAAATGCCCGAAATCACGAGTTTTGACGATGCCGCTAGAGTCGTGTACCGGGGGTCAAGGGGCATCGAAATCCTCCTAAGACCCAAAAACCAAGGACTATTGCCCACGAAAACGGGCAGAAATGCCCGAAATCAGTCTGACGATGCCAGTTGAGTTGTGTACCGGGTCTCACGGGGCATCGAAATCCTCCTGGGACCCAAAAACAAAGGACTATAGCCCACGGAAACAGCCAGAAATGTCCGAAATCACGAGATTTGACGATGCCACTAGAGTCGTGTAACGGGGGTCACGGGGCATCGAAATCCTCCCGGGACCCAAAAACCGTGGACCATATGCCCGAAATCACGAGTTTTGACGATGCTAGTAGAGTCGTGTACCGGGGGTAACGGGGCATCAAAATCCTCTCGGAACCCAAAAACCGTAGACTAAAGCCCACGAAAACGGCCAGAAATGCCCGAAATCACGAGTTTTGACGATGCCAGTAGAGTCGTGTGCCAAGGGTCACGAGGCACCGAAATCGACCCGGGACCAAAAACTGTGGACTATAGCCCACGAAAACGGCAAGAAATTTCAGAAATCACGAGTTTTGACGATGCTAGTAGAGTTGTGTACCGGGGGTCACAGGGCATCGAAATCCTCACAGGACCAAAAAATCGTGGACTTCAGACCACATAAACGACCAGAAATGCCCGAAATCACGAGTTTTGACGTCGCCGCTAGAGTCGTGTAACGGGGGTCACGGGGCATCAAAATCCTCTCGGAACCCAAAAACCGTGGACTATAGCCCACGAAAACGGCCATAAGTGCACGAAATCACGAGTTTTGACGATGCCAGTAGAGTCGTGTACTGGGGGTCACGAGGCATCGAAATCCACCCGGGACCAAAAACTGTAGACTTAGTCCACGAAAACTGCCAGAAATGCCCGAAATAACGAGTTTTGACGATGCCGCTAGAGTCGTGTACCAGGGATCATGGGCATCGAAATCCTCACGGGACCCACAAACCGTGGACTATAGCCCACAGAAACGGCCAGAAATGCCCGAAATCACGAGTTTTGATGATGTTAGTAGAGTCGTGTACCGGTGGTCACGGGGTATCGAAATCCTCACGGGACCCAAAAACCGTGGACTATAGCCTACAGAAACGACCAGAAATGCCCGCAATCACGAGTTTTGACGATGCTGCTAGAGTCGTGTACCGAGGATCAAGGGGCATCGAAATCGTCCCGGGACCCAAAAACCGTGGACTATAGCCCACGAAAACGACCAGAAATGCCCGAAATCACAAGTTATGACGATGCTGCTAGAGTCGTGTACCGGGGATCATGGGCATCGAAATCCTCACGGGACCCAAAAACCATGGACTATAGCCCACGAAAACGGCCAGAAATGCCCGAAATCACGATTTTTTACGATGCCGCTAGATTTGTGTATTGGGGGTCCCGGGGCATCGAAATCCTCCCAGGACACAAAACTTGTGGACTATAGCCCACTCAAACGGCCTGAAATGCCCGAAATCACGAGTTTTGACGATGCCAGTAGAGTCGTGTACCGGGGCTCACGAGGCATCAAAATCCACCCGGACCAAAAACTGTGGACTATAGCCCACGAAATCGGCCAGAATTGCCCGAAATCACGAGTTTTGACGATGCCGCTAGAGTCGTGTACCGGGGGTCACGGGGCATCAAAATCCTCCTGGGACCCAAAAACCGTGGACTATAGCCCACGAAAACAGCCAGAAATGCCCGAAATCACGAGTTTTAATGATGCTAGTTGAGTCGTGTAACGGGCGACACGGGGCATCGAAATCCTCCAGAGACCCAAAAACCGTGTACTATAGCCACCGGAAACGACCAGAAATGCCCGAAAGAACGAGTTTTGACGATGCCGCTAGAGTCGTGTACCGGGAGTCACGGGGCATCAAAATCCTCCTTGGACCCAAAAACCATGGACTATAGTCCATGAAACGGCCAGAAATGCCAGAAATCACGAGTTTTCACGATGCTAGTAGAGTCGTGTAACGGGCGTCACGGGGCATCGAAATCCTCCCGGGACCCAAAAATCGTGTACTATAGCCCACGGAAACGGCCAGAAATGCCCGAAATCACGAGTTTTGACGTTGTCGCTAGAGTCGTGTAACGGGGATCATGGGGCATCGAAGTCCTCCCGGGACCCAAAAACTATGGACTATAGCCCACGAAAACGGCCAGAAATGCCTGAAATCACTAGTTTTGACGATGCTTAAAGAGTCGTGTACCTGGGGTCACGGGGCATCAAAATCCTCTCGGAACCCAAAAACCGTGGACTATAGCCCACGAAAACGGCCAGAAATGCCCGAAATCACGAGTTTTGACGATGCCAGTAGAGTCGTGTACCGGTTATCATGAGGCATCGAAATCCACCAGGGACCAAAAACTATGGACTATAGCCCACGAAATCGGCCAGAATTGCCCGAATTCACGAGTTTTGACGATGCCACCAGAATGATGTCCTGGGGTTCACGTGGCATCGAACTCCTCAC